>OY041616.1:6049285-7257142 GCA_955876795.1 Eupithecia tripunctaria | reverse complement strand
TGTTCATGCTACTGGTCCGGTATTTATCACCCATGTTGGATTCTGACGATAAATTGAAACCTCTACGGCTGAACTGAGGGATGGTAGGTTTGCGGCTTGGTTGGCTAGTAGCTTAGCGGGTTGCTTCGATGCGATGGTGAATGGCTCATATTCCAAAAAAAAACGAGACAGACTTCAGACTTCCAAACGCTTTAACTGTGGCCGGTCCCGACGTTTTCCTACATTATATTTCTATTCTACCGTCTACCATCCAAGCTAACATTCACAAGCAACTGTTAATGATATCGATCTATTGACAATATGCATATCCCTAAATGCAAGGCTGCGCTGCACCGTAAAAAACAAAGCTTTACAGATAATGTATTTAAAAATAGACTCAAAAATGTGAATGATTTTCTTCTTGACAAATTAAAAATAATTGTAATATATAATTAATTTTAAGTATTTTGATATTTTTGGAATATGGTTGTACTACTATTTAAAAAAGACATATCACATTAGTGACAAATCGGCAGTGTGCACTCTCCTATTTTGCACGCCAGTAATGGCAAAACATGTAGGTCTCAATTAATTTATATTTTAACATAATTGCATGCTCATACCATGTTAATACTCATGTTTTGGCAAATAAATGATTCTCATTCTTATTCTTATTCTTATAAAATGGTTCTTTCAACCTTTAATATGATATTAAAAACACATAGATAAAAAAATAGGTAAAGTCTATACTTACGACAGCGAGGCTGATGAAAAGTAGGCCGGAAGCTGACACCATATTTCTCATGTCAATGTGTATCATAGATAACTCCTAGATGTAGATAGTGATTTACGCACATAAACACATTGACGCTGGGTGATGAATGGGTTTCATCTTATAAGGCACTGTGTACACTTTTTTGGAGTCTGATAGTTATAAAAAGTTTATGCTTGCGTGGTCAACGTTAAGACACTTCCCATCTAATTCATTTGCAACAGCTGCGTCCAAAATTTCAGGTTTTCAAATGTAGGTTAGGAAATTCTAGTTGGGTAAGGTCAGTAGTTTATAGGTGGTATTTATGTATGGTAACAGGATGTAATAAATACGTCACAAGATGAAAATTAAACGATGATGTTTTCAGTCAGACCAGACTAAACACTTAGCACGCAATTACTTTGATCCCGAACCAAGGTTTATGTCAACACAAAGAGCGCATTAAGCAAGGGAAGCCAGTAATGAAATATTCAACACTATAAAATAAATGGAACAGAACTCATTTGCTCGTAAATTAAATTAATATCCACGAAGGTTAGGCTCGTGTGATGAGCCAAAAGTTCCTAATTACGCTGCTCAGAAGATTTCTTTATAGTGAATGCCGATGCCAACAGTAGGCTTTGATCTCGCTGTAATGAATATAATAAATATGTTTACTTATTTAGACTTTTGTACATAAATAATTAGTAGTTAGCTATAAATGATTAATGAATTAGTTTCCTAAGAACTATTTATACCCACAGCATGAATGATTTCTATTTATAATTTTAAAATGCATCCTCATTTGGTACTATTATTGTATGATGATTGTATTCTATTATGCAATTATTGTATGATGTATTCTAAGGTATTTTATTATGTTTTTCTGCTTGTTTCTAAATACCAGACTCAATTTTAAACAAGAGCAACAGTGGATACCTTGGTCATTTGAATTCGTGAAGTAATGTTGTCAAATATTTTATTGATACCTTACAAAATTTGTTAGGGCTAAAGGCAGTACTATCATTGGTAAGAATGACGCAAGTTTGTTGCATTGTTGAACTCAATTGTATCACTCAAAATATAATATTGTGCTAGAAATCTGCTGTATTTTTTATCCAAATGTCTGGCTTCTGGGTTCTAAGAAATTTGCCAATTTATTATATTTTGCTAACAGTGCAGTTCTAATATGAGCTTTTTTTCTGCTTTTAGAAACGCATTAGAATCTACTTCTAGAGTCTGTTTTTATTTAGGTTATTTCTACGATGATTTACGTGTTCCATAGACTTTAAGTCTATTTTAGAATACATAATAGGTATTTATATTATAATTAAAAAAAACTTATATATGTTGTAAACACAAATTACAACATATCTTTTCATGTTCTTAATTGTTTCATTAAAATAATCATGATCGAAATATTTCGATCTTTTGTTTTATCCCATAATAGCAGTACCATTAACAATGATAACATATTTGGCAGCCTGCAACCTAGGCTAGCCATGACTCCACCAAGATGTAAACAGACTATAATAGTATTTTGAAAACACATCAACATCTCGGGACGATCTATTGATTATAGTAAAGCTTAGTGAATATTAATCGCAAGACTCAGGCAGATCCTACGTGGCTGCATGCCAGATCTAGGCGAGGACAATTCGTGGTTAGTTGATTAGACACATATCGTATCTGTTGAATAATATGAGTTAACAATAAGCTGAAAAGCAATTAATAGGTAGTGAAATAATTCTACATTTCATCAAACCGTAAATCGTTTATATTTACGGTTTGATGAAATAGAGAACATGCAAAAAACGTATGTAATAAATAGACAGAATGTGATGTGCCTAAAGGTAAAGATAACGACCATTATATGTTTTCCAGATAAAGTCTGTTCAAAAAGAGAAGAGTCGAGGGAATTGCGCTCGTGTGCCAATTGACAACTTTTGTTGCGTTGACAACACTGCTCTGTCATTGCAGTACATACGGCTAAAACTAGGGCTAAAAGTGTTTAACGCCACGACTCTTATATTTTTGAACTTTTTTCTTTTCTTCTTTCTAACAGTGCATGAGGGCGGGGTCTTATTTCTATCAATGCTAGTAAATTTGCTAATTGACCTTTGGACAAATTTAGCTCAGGATACGCTTGAATATTGTTAAATTTTAATTTGTAACGAAACATTAATACTTATAGGGAATATATATTATGAGCGCGGTAGTTCTATAGTCACATGAAAATATATTTGGAAAGTGTGTAGCGAAAAACAAAAAAAATTTAAGCAGAATTATTTAAGAGATCTTTGAGTCCTCTGGGTAAAATGTACCTTTTCCTAAGCTATCATTCTACAATTTCGTTTTATTTAATCATCGTAACTAAATTCTGCCTCGCCCTGTCTATGTCTTTTGAGTAGGGTACATTTATTCGTAGGGTAAGTACATCATATAATATTTTCATTCGTGTTTTGAACGCGACCGTGCTTATGTTCACCCTATTCTGTCCATTGACATCTGTTATTGGCTTCGTGACATTAATAATATTTTACAAGCAAGCTTAAAATTGACTTGTTTTTTATTAGCCGTATATCATTCAGAATTATACCCCTCTCGCGTGTCGCCACTAAATATTTCAATTATAGTTATTATGATATTGCCGCCCCGATGCTCTATTTGAAACTTCAAACCACATTAAGGTTCGTGATTTATTACATATATTTAGTTCAAGTTTGGTTGTTGACAAAGGATCGAAAAGGATTAGAATAAAGTTAAAGTACTTTGTAATAATAAACCTAGTAATAAAAATACAAATAATACACAAGGTTCTCATAACAGATGAACCTGTATTATATATGGCACGACTTGTACAAAAATTACTTGGCGCTAGTAGGCACTTAACTAGTGAGTATTAAAGTGCGATAAAATACAAATAGATTTAAATAGCAACTGAATAGACCGTGACAAATTTCGCAGAAGGACAATCATGATGTATGGCGATACTATGAAATAGAGACGTGACAATTTGACTATTTATGAGGCGTTTGTTTCAGGGTTGGTGCGTGCTACTTGTGTCTAAATGTCTTTATCAAAACAGTGGTTTACGAGATTAAATTGCAAAATACTTTGTCCAGACCAGTACCATATTATCTAGTCACGCATAATATCATCCAAATCCCAAACCAACTAGGTACCAACCAGTGGCCTCGTTTCAATAATTTCTGAGTTAATAAAAAAACAGATTTCTATTTCAACGTTATCTTTATTCATCATGAGAGATGTCCTTTATTAATAAGTTACTTTATTAATAAATCTCGTAATACCCATAGAAATTTTAATGTCAGGTGACATGCAAGATTAGTTAAATTAACAGAACCTAATTTAAAAAAAAACACAAACTAAAATACCTACAATAGTTCACACTCGGAATATGAGTGGCATAAAGAACATATTTTTTGAAATACTACTTATAAGTACGATTATAGAAGTTTTACACGTCCATTAAGAAAGATAAATTAGATATAAATTAATTTGTAAGCTTATTCTGAAAGTTTAATTTTGGGAGTGCCCTAGGTCCACCAGATGCGACCTTAAGCCAACCCCAATTAGTCGCGTCGGTCTTTTATTAATCTCTACCAAAATTAACAGACATGGTGTTGCGAATGACGCGGCTTTTTTGTGGTCAATGTGATGGATGACAAACAAGGAAAACATACAAAAAAGTATAGAAATGTAATAAAATATACATATATGTATACACTATTCAGCTATATAGGTACGGAGTTTCTGCCCGCAGCTTTGCACGAGGTATTTATATAAAAAAGTACTAAACTACTAAGTATATCTATGCAAAATTTAAACCCGATTCGTTGAGTACATAGTTTGAGCGTGAAGAAGTAACAACTATACATTACTTTCACAGAAAACTATACAGAACTTTCGATAATATTAGTGTGACTATTACTCGTACTTAAATTAAAAATTTCAACTGAAAACTACGAAAGCAAAAAATTAATAGTAATGGGTTTTTGATTTTAAGAGGACTAAAAAACTCAGAATTAGTGTTATTGTTTGACTTTGGGAAAAACTCTTCTCAACGGAAGAAAACTTACTCACGATGTTGTCCCACCATCGTCTTTTTCTGAGTCAATAATCCCTATTTTGTTTCAACGGAGCTTTCATCAAAATAACTTCAAATAAACACACTTGAATAACTTTACAGCTTTAAAGCACACCAGGAAGAGCAAAGCAAATAAGAAGCAAATGGTTTGATGCGTTAGTCTCGTGTTACAGCTATTACAGGTCACCTACATATCTCGCAAGGAAATTAACTACGACCCGCGAAACTGTACGCCGCAGTCTTCACTGCAAATGAAAGTAGGACAGAGCTTGTGATTTTTGTTTTTGCCACACGATTGGTTTGAAATTAATATATAATGCTGAACAATACAGCACCACACCTTGCGTCATGGGTAGGTACTATGTAACCGCTATACTTAATACAATGCAAACATTTCACAGAAAATAAATGAACTAAGCAATGGACGAATTAAATGAATCAATAAAAATCACGTCGAAATGAGAGGTTACTTAATAGGGATTCATTCATTTATTCAGTTTCTTCATGTTGTGCATCTAACCTATCATAAACCAATGATGTGGCGGTTCGTTTTTATTTGTACATCCCCGACTTACCTGTGCGATCTACAAGTACATACTTTATTTTATTTGAAAAATATACCTCACATAGGTATATTTTTTTGTAGGTAATGTAAAAATCATTGAGGTCAAATTTTGAATAAACTGTGAAAACGAAAAAGAAAACGACTGGATGAAAATAATATATTTTGTTTTGATCACGTTAACCCGAATTCCTATGACATTCCAAATGTGACCAACAAAGAGGTGCAACTATGATTTATAGATGCAAGCTTCGCGGCCGCATGAGAAAACTATCCGATTGAGTAACGTTGCTTAATTTACAAACCACATGTTTAAATACTGATATAGAATTAACATCAAGGAATTATGGGCCCAATCCACTCAACATCGATTTGACAGCAATTAAATAAAAACGGATTGTCATTGACCGATAGTTCCAGCACTTAACTTGGAGCGACTTATAATTGCAGTGATAAGAGCATTTTAAAACTCATTTGGCTTTATTTACGGATGCATTCACTTTGTTAGATGTCGTAATTTTGGACACAAATTGTTGAGGAATAATAGACCACACTGAAGAAAGAATAAATCACAGCTTCATACTTCAAAACCCGAAAATTTAAATTCGAAATTTGAAAATACAAATTGTTATGTTGAACGCGTTTTCCCGCGTTCGTCTGATTCGGAGTGCGCTTGATCGCGCGGCGCGTATCTGAGGAGTACTGGCGCGTAAACCACGCGACTCCCGCGCATTGATATGTGGAAAATCGTCAATTTGTAAAAGTCTTGCTCCAGCAACATACTGGGAGGACCAAGATGTCTTTAGAAAGTTAAATCCTTGTATAAAAAGCATTTAAGTGAGACAATGAGCTATTGAAATCTAGGCCACAGTGTTAATGTAGAGATAAGGAATTTAAAGACAACAGCTATAAAAAAATTGCACAATCCAGCTATATCTGTGCGTAATGTGAATAAAAATTTTCCTCTAAAGTTTTTGGCAAGCTTTTTCATAATAAACCCGACGTTAAAGGTCCTAAAATATATCTGCAGGACAAGATTAGCCAGATTAGAAGACAAAAATAGCCAGAGACAATTGCAGCATTTCCATAAATAAACAACAATATATTTTGGCTCACTGTATCACCAGCTGAACACTAATGCATCGGCGTCACAGTGAGTTCGGAGATTCAATTTCGTAAAGCTCCCGCCGAATTTAACGATTTATTGAATTGATCAACATCGCTCGGCCGGAGTCGAGTTAAATGCGCTCTACAATGTTTAAGCATGGCCGGTCACCAGATTAGGAAATGGTTAGTTTGTTTTATACACTTCATAAGCAAATAGTCAACATGCTGAAGAACTTTGGATTTACCTTTTCTAATAGTACTAATTGCGGGACAAATGTTTATACGGCTGGTTCCGGCTTCCAGACCCGGAACAAATCATACATTAAGTTTATTTAAGTACCTATTATGTATATCAGGAGGTCTATTTATAAACAATAACAAAAGATCTGCTAACTTCGGAACCAGATAATGCTGTGTGAAAAATATTATACATCGTCCGATATTATACATTTATCCAATGTAGGTACATCACCGTGTATTTCAGTTTTACATTGAAGACGCATTTAAAACAACAATGAATCAGAGAATACATAAAAGCATTGTAGTGGCTAAGACACCTTGAAACACTTCCAAAGTTCTTCATCAATGCACTTCATACTTATTCATAAATACCCACGGTGCTAGTACGTACACCCATAAAACAATTTTACGAGTCAATGTTGATAGGCAATCCCATTAATTTAACCCCAACGTGACAGAGTGCCTTGTCATTTTATGGTAATTTATGTCATGTTTATGTTACTGTATCTATCAAGTATTCCACAGCAACATTTATCCATCTATTTTCATGACCTAGGTACTTGGATTTTGCAGAGGCACAACAATCTTAATTTTTCATCAAAGACTATCCATATCCAAGTAAAGTATTATTTCGATCTTTGTCTAGAAATACTTTCACTTTAATCTGATGAACAGAA
This sequence comes from Eupithecia tripunctaria, assembly GCA_955876795.1. Taxonomy (NCBI): domain Eukaryota; kingdom Metazoa; phylum Arthropoda; class Insecta; order Lepidoptera; family Geometridae; genus Eupithecia; species Eupithecia tripunctaria. The sequence goes on along the minus strand of OY041616.1, from coordinate 7,249,715 downwards.
CAGAGACGAATGGTCACGATTGTGTCAGACAAACAACCAGAGACTGTTCCCTGTTCTCCTCGTATTCCATGAAAATAATACCACTCATATCTTACGCTTCAGAGTGGATACTGTGCAATTTGTTATTGGCCGCGGTTGCAACTTTTCTATCTAGTGACAAATTACTGCACGTGACACAGTGATATGTGGGTATTTGTTTTAGAAAAAGTATTATCTTTGGCTCTGTCTACATTTTGGCCATGTTGAAGTTGTCTGTCATGGCGAGCTTATGTGGACTTTTACTCACACCTTATAGGTCCATATCATCACAATAAACGTTTGCGATACATCAGCTAACATAATGGGTGAACTAAACAGTACGGTCATAATAAAAAAAATTATGCCTTAACCCCAGGACTTAAAAAATCATAACTCGAAAACTACGAAAAATTGCCTACGGTGGTGAAGCATAATTTATTTTATGACATCATTGTGGTCCACCCTGTATAGATGAACCATTAGTTGTGACTGAAAAACAAATCGAATAATTGAAAACGTTTGAAAAGTTGAAAAAAGTAAACGCGTGTAGGCAGTTCAATGTATGCTTTTATATAAACTATGTAGGTATATCAAGTTTTACGGACGATGTTCCTCGAGTACATAGATTATTATTTATACGATATTACTCACAAGCATTAGTGTTCAAGCATAAATTCCAGTTTTATTACACACCCGCCGTGTCGCTTCCATATTTCAGGTCAGTTTATTAGTAGGTACCTACCTACTTCCTTTTTTGTCTTTCCGACATAAAATAACTTTATAGAGGCTTTCTATGGCAAATTATACTTTTCTATGCATCGTCATTGTAATTCCCAAAATAACACTATTACTATAAATGCAAAAGTTTGGATGCTTAGATGAATGAATGTATGGGTTGTTGGATGTTTGTTACCTCTTGTTTGATGCCAAAATTACTGAACGGATCGGACTGAAATATTGCTTACATATGTATGTAGGAAGTTCTACTTTATATCTCAAAAATCAGTAACTATGTGATAGAATTAATCTTTAGATGTTTCCATCGAAACAAGGCATGCGAAGGCGCTCGCATAAAGGTAAAACACAACATAAAACAAAAAAAATAGTCTACAATAATATTAGGAAATTAATACATATGTATTTAAAGCCTGTAAATAATGATGTTCAAGTGGTCGTTTACATACGAATGATGTTATTGAGAGAGCTTTATTATTATCTACATGGCAATTCACAGGCAAAACTAGACCACACACGTACGTACCCTGGGGTTGTACTTTGAAATACGGATTACGAAGTTGACAAACGACGAACGGCCGAACCGATATTCGTTGACGTCTTTTAACTGTGAAAATAATTGTGTACCTATTTCTGTAAGATTAGAAGCAACTTGGTGATAAAGTTGTTCGTTTCTTGCAATCTGGTACCGAAACTTCGTATTTCGTGTTGTAAAGTAGACCTGAATCAGTGGTCCACGCAGTGCGATGTAAACATATGTATGTATAGGTAAATTTAAAACATAAAAGTTATATCCCGATACTATAATTTTCTCTCTTGGTGCGTTCTCATATGCGCTTATTTACCATTTCCTTTTTGCGGCTGCGGGTTAGATAAGGTACTTTGGAAACTCTTATGGTGGGTACACACGTACGTACTTGCTCGATAAACTTGCTCGATCTCGACCAAGTACGAACGTGTGTACCATGCAAGTCTCAAGACAAATGCTCGAAGCCAACAAAAATTTTCGATTCGAACAAGATTCAAACGATTGCTCGAAGGGTAACACACACTTCGAGCAAGCTTTTGCGTAGACGTAGGGCCGAGCAATGAGCATGTCTGTAGATAGCCATGCTCGGATGAAACATGCTCATCGCGCATCTACGAACGTGTGTACCCACCATTAAATCCGCCCGCTCCCGCGTCTTTTGACTAAAACGGAGACTATTTTTTATCGGAGCCCCATGTAACCCCGTGGGTGTCGTAAGAGGCGACTAAGGGATATCCACCGGGAGCGGGCAGCAGCGCCCCCTGCAGAAAAATTCTACCACTGAACTGCGATCCCCAACTCGCATGCCCAGCATGGGGATTATGGGCATAACCCCCATGATGTAAACGCCAATAGCAGCAGTGTACCATTATAGGCTGTTGAGGTTGAGGTTGAGGGGCAGCTATATTAATTTGTTCACACAAATTAGTTGCAAACTAAATTAAAAAAGAAAATAGCTTGTCAAATCTACAATTATTAAGATATGTGTGTAAAGTTCTTAGGTAGGTAGATAATGCTCAGAAACGTTTTTATGAGACCGGCCAAGGGCAATCGTTTGTGTTAATTTCTGCACATGCAAGTCTATTATATATATTCACTGCTGGTGTCCACGACATGCCTTCCAGCATTAATTACCCCACTAGCTGCTGAGACGAGAATGAAATGCTGATCACGACTTCAACAAAGATGGGGATGGAATGTTACTGAGATTTTAGTGTTCTCTAATTCTAATTAAATTAATAGTTGCTACATCAAAAACCTATCCTTGTACAAATTGATGTTCTGTAGAAAAATTGGTTTTTGTGCGTCCTACATTTACTATTTTCTTTTGGACAGCTGAGTGACAATCAATTAGAAAGGTTTAGAGCTGTTTCGCTCCAATTTTTTCGCGCCACAAGATAAAAATAATAATAATTGTTTCTTGTGGTGCGAAAAATTTGGTGCGAAACAGATGTCCTTATGCGTTACACTATATTTTACACTATATTTTCTACGGCAATCGATTTTATTTATGAAGAATTTTAAATCTTTTCTGTTATACCTTTCATTAAATAATTGGGTTGATTAAAAAAAATCTATAAACCGACTTCAATTAAATTAATTTTATAAATGCCATTGTCAGAACTAGTCTAGACCGCCACGGAAAAGTTAAGCAGGTGCGAATTCTAAGCCACACCGCCTTAGATTATTTTTTGAAGTTTATGAGTATCACAAATCAACTAGATCGATAGTGCCTACTTTTGGAGATGAATATTTTGGCTGATAATAATAAATAAATAAATAAATAATGCTGGACTATTCACACAGCATTATCTAGCCCCAAGCTAAGCAGAACTTGTGTTATGGGTACTAGATAACTGATATACATAATACAATACACTACATAGATAGATATTTTTTTATTATATATAGAAAACATCCAGAACGCCCTGAACAAATACCTGCAGATTGTACAAATATTTGTCCCGAGGCGGGAATTGAACCCGCAACCTCCTGCGTCGCAGGCGGACCTTCGCCCACCGCGCCACAGAGGTCGTCGATAAAAAAAAAACAATAAAGTCGTTTGGTTGGTTTTCTTACATTTAACTTCAAAAACAGTACAGAATAGGCACTGGCCCGCGGCGGTGGGTGGTAATCTAAGATCTTCAGCGCATACCGACACGGCGCCGGCGTCTGAGATACTGGAGGTTTGATGGACTACTTCACCTAGGCTTTCCATCCTCATTCCGAAGTACCTACAGGTGCTAACATAATATTTTGTTTTTCAAATCGACTACACCTCACCTAAAAATGCCTATCATAATTTAGAAGATAATTAAAATGGGACTACACAGCACCAGCTTTCATATAAAAAAGAATCATGAAAATCTGACCATCCAGTCAACATCCCTCAGTTAGTGTAATTTTTAATATGATTTGACCTTTTCTAAATGTACATTTTTTGTATTTATGGAAATAAAGCATTTTTGAATTTGATATTTAAATTCAATGTCACCCGTGCGAATCGCGCGCACTATTCTGCAGGACGATTCTGCGACTATATTTTCATACATTAGCAGAATTCGGCCACAGAATCTTGTTTATGCAAGATTCACTCTCGTCGGCGGCCACATCGAAATAGGCAATTATTATCATTACCCTTACTAATTTGAAGGAAATTGGCTTGAATCTCTAAATTGGTAATTACATAAAACGCAAAGTACGTCATCCAACAACATTCACCCTCCTACCCCTACTACGAAGTTCACCCAACTACCGTTACTACTAAGGAGGATGGCAATTTACTTTCGGAATTTTACCGGAACTAAGCCACAGGGTTTGTATGTACGTTCCTAGCCACATCACTTTAAATGAGCACCTGCTTGCCAACACGAACGTTTCCTATATTATTAAATAGATAGCATATGATAATAATTAAGATTTTAAAGTGGTTATAAACGGTGATATTTGCAAATGTCCCGCTGCGTTTGGTAAGTACTTTTGGACATTTATGGATTTGCAGATAAAATACAAATGAGGTCGTTTAAATTATATTTTCTTACGAAAAATGTTGTAGGCGAAAAACGTAGATAAAGCTCATGAATAAAAAAAAGTTTATATTGAATCTTTTGAAGATGTCGATTAAATAGGATCCTATTTCAATTTATATGTATAAGCTGGCGCCTAGTTTTATTAGTTTCGAGAATTCATCAATATGTATTTAGAGATCAAGAACAAACAGTAAGTTCAAAGTAAAAATGTTTTTTGTATTTACTGTTCAACTGGTTTTCTGGCGCCATTGACGAGTCCACAGTAACTGTAGCCGCATAAGAATCACCATTAGTTTTCACAAAAACTGCAAAATTGCGATGGTTGGGCTTTAAAACATTCAAGTAGGTACCTACTGGTTAGTACTTGAATGTTTTAAAGCCAAAACACAAGGAGTTATTTTTTTAATAAAAACATTAAATTCTTGATAATACCATTACCACAGCATCATCTAGACGAAAAAAAAAAGGAAAGCAGTGCTTGTGTTTTAAAAAGGTAGTAAATAAAATACATTACATTAGGTTTTTTTATAACAAAGTAAAAATAATATATCTGTTTTCTATAGTAAGTCCAGAGTCGTGTAAGAGTACCAAAGTGACCCTCTATTTAGCCAATGTTGGTTAGCGTATTCTACAAACAATTTCTGCAAACTTATTCTGTAGGTATATTAAAGTTGAATAATGGTCGCAGATAACTTCACAATAAAAACTTACTCTGATAACGAATCTAGGAGGTTCGTAGCTAAATTGGGATTTCTAAGAAAAAGCTCACTGAACAAATCAGGGGACTTTATATAGAAAAATTAATTACAATATTTTAGGTAAAGTAGAAAGTCCAATACAAAATCATTGTTACCTATCTCGAAACATCTCCGTGTTTGTTTTAGAGAATCTCAAATTTTTGCGACATTCTCGTCTCACATAAAACAAGATTTTTTCTATTTGCAGATCCGAGTATAAATATTTCATTTTCCGACCACCTAGGAGTAGATATTCAAATTAGGAGGTATAAACACAATGAGTGTTTTGTTGAATTATGCGATTTCATGATTTACGATTACTGTTATTGCGGTAGGTATGTGTCAGATGATGGTTGAGGTAAAATCTACGACTTTATTGATTAATTCACATACATATCTCTCTCACAACCTACGTAATGTACCAGATAACAAAGAGTTAACTGGTATCTACCTATTTATAAACAAGAATTAAAACCCGATGCAAGGTTTTCCTAAAAAGGAGGAAGTTCTCTGGTGCTTCCCGTGTGGCTTTATTTTAATTTGGTCTAGTTCTGACACAGGGATCCATGAAAATTCATGACAAAACTATAAAAAATGAAGTTGGTTTTTTAAAAAAAAATTAATTATTAACTTACAACTCAAAAGATGGCAGGGATTTTCGAAAGAATAAAGGTTTTGGTAGAGCGTCAATTTAAAACTTAAAAAAGCATCTTTTAGTTTGCATTTTTTTTTGAGAAAACGTCTCTTTGTTCTAATTTGTTTATATTTGATTGTAATGGTCTTTTGTTAATAAAGAAAAACCGGATTGAATTAAGCACCTGCCTGCAATATACATACATACATATTCCTACTAGTAAATTTGATCAAAAAAACAGATAAAATGCCGCTACAAAATGTATCTACCTCCTACCCAATCGAATCAATCAAGGTATCACTGACATGCATCCTTGAGCACTGTCAATAGCAACATGCAAATTGGACCAATTGCAATCTGTGATGTGCCTCGCAGCGCGCAACTATTGTAACTTCAAATTATTAACGTGCGTATTGTAGTTCGTAGTGTTTGATTTTATATATTTTAGTTTAACTTCGTTTACTGCGAGATTATAGATAGACCTTAAGGCAGTACAAGTAGGAGGCAAAAATGTGCCAAAACGTATCAGTGTAACTGAGCACTGTTATCATCAGATATTAAAATTTGACTTCATATTTAACCGACTTCATAAACAGAAGGTGTTTCTTTATCACCATAGGTGAGAAATTCTGTAGATATGTTTAGTTCTCACAGTGCTAATTTAATAAATGTGTTTTGTTACAACTAAACGCTAAAATGCTTTTTCCATTATTTTGCAAATATACCTACTTTACTTACATCGATGTTTATCACTTTTCTTTCCTGCTATAAATGGGTAAATAAGTTTTTCACTTCTCTCGCTTGGTCGGCGCATAACTCATAACTTGTTCAAAAACTTATTTTGGTACGACGAAGCAATACTTTATTGTTACCAATATTCATCAATATTTTATATATTTTTAATTAAAAAGTAGCACCTAAATATCATGATGAATGGAATGAATATAGTATTTGAACGCACCGTGCAACTAACAAGTGACATGGACCTAATAATTTTCTCACTGATCGAGGTGAAGTGTGAACTGATCGATGTTTAACTCGAGAGCATATGTTTTTTGTTTCGTGCCTATTAAATCCCTCGCTAGCTCAGCAGTCTACTTTACACTGCTACTCTAGACTGCTTCGCTACCTCGGGATTTAAAATCGGCACGTGCAACAAAAACCGTTTTGCTCACTTGTTGAACAAATAACTATTCTACGCTTTCCTAAATCTTACCTTACACTCTCCTTGTACGCAGATAGCGCGAAAACCAGGCTTGGTACAGGGTGTGCCATCCGCCACCAACGCCAGAGAGGCGTAGAAATGTTGCCCCAGCGGACGACAGTTCAACGTGCAGGGAGAATCACCTGAAACAAGGAGAATATGAATTTAAAGTCGCATAACAGTTCGCCTTCGTACAAGTCGTAATTATCGCATTCACTGCCCACCCTCGGGGCGTTGCGACCCGTAGAGACGACGACGACGCGCCGCCGCCCCGTCGCCGCGAAACGTGAAAGAAGAAGCACGTCTGCGACTTGAACCATCAAAGTTTTAGTTTAGTATAGACATAAAGTCAGCGCCACGACTCAAGTCTTACGGCAAAAGAGGTACAACTGCATAGTTCCGATCACGATCGTGAAGCCGAGAGCGATTTTGACCGATATATGTCCGGAATAATACCTCATAGACCAAAAGAGGATAATTATTGTAAATTAAAACGAAATATTTGTTTTATTTCTGCGATAGCAGCGCCGCGTCTATAGGTTTTGAGTCGTGGCGCGAACTCTAGGCATTGATCTCTAGACGGGCATCATCCTTCAGTGGGTACAAAATTAATGCCTTTACTGTGATAAAGTCCCCACTCATGTCTACCCAAACACATTGATAACTACCCAAATCAATGTTTTTGTATATCATTACTAAAAACTGATTTTATGTACTGTAAAAGCTCTACTAGTTAGATACTTTCTTGACAGCTAGATGCCATGTGAAATATCCACTATAATTTACAATTCGTTTGTCAAAGCAAAATCCAAATATTGCTACCAAATAAACAATCTTAAAAAGTTAACAAATTATTGTACCTACCGTAGAAAATAGGTACTTAGAGTTAGGCAATGCCTTCGTTGCTTTAGTTGGATAGATTTTTTTACGCAATGAAAGGTAACCCTAAGCTAGAGAACCTACTTACCGCAGGTACTCAAGTAATGCTTCCTAGCTTGCACATCTTCGTCTCAAAGAGATACGTACCGTCTACGTAAGGCACCCATGTGTAGAAGTGCCCTCGGAACGGCCGTCTATCGTACGCTGCACATTGCTCCGCTCGCAGACCTCTTGAGTTCCCCGGGCATGGCTGGAATTGCACGAATCTTTGAGTTCGGTAGTTATAACGTATTTTCAGTTGAGGATTTTTCATAGAAAACATAGAGTTAGCTGCGAAAATAAGTATACTACCAAAGATATCTTCAATTCTTCACGCCTCACGCCTTCACGCTCCAAAGTTTGAGCTTTTATTAGACATACATTTTTAATATATCTATACCGACATTACCGACCCACGGTATAGATAGATAATTTATTCATTAAAACTTTGTTACATAGGTTGGTTAGCAATGCCTTAAAGCCTATGTTAGGTTTATCTAGCTAGGCACTGGGTTCTCATCTATTTTACCTACTTTTAATTTACTTATAAATATATATGACTAGGTACAATGGACTCAGTTGATTCATGACCAATTCATGGCTTGAAATTGTCAAAAGTGTGAGGTTTTCTTCTTACATCTTAAAAAAATCCAAAGTTATTTACTGACTAGCTGCACCCCGCGGCTTCGCACGCGTTGTTCGTTTGGAAACGTTTAGAGGTGATTTTTATCCCATGGGAACTGATTTATGGGATAAAATGTAGCCTATATTTGATTCCAGGATTAGAATTATTTATCACTGTATGCAAAATTTCAGCCCGATCCTTTCAGTAGTTATGGCGTGAAGAGGTAACAAACATCCATCCATCCATCCATCCATACAAACTTTCGCATTTATAATATTAGTGCGATTGTGTGATTTTACTTACTAAGAAGATCTTGATAAAGATAATCTTTGATAAAGACTATACAATTTTAATTCTTGTTAGATTCCACTTCATGATTATATTCCACTCTGAGCCATTGCACGTGTGCCGGGTGGATTGACAAAGTTGCGGGCACTATTACTAACAACTAACTTTACGACACAGAAATTATCCTATTGTAAAGTTTATAAAACTAACCTATATACAACTTAAAGATTGAGTATCTGAAGTACATGTAGGTACGATGTCGTAGTTACTTTGTAGTAATTATAACAATGATATAGCTAAAATTTACGTCATTGGTACCTACGTCGAGTGTGAATAAATAAATAAATAATGTTGGATAATTCACACAGCATTATCTAGCCCCAAGCTAAGCAAAGCTTGTGTTATGGGTACTAGATAACTAATCTACATAATACAATACACTACATACATATTTATTTTTAATACATAGAAAATATACAGAACGCCCTGAACAAATATCTGCAGATCGTAAACACATTTGTCCCGAGTCGGAATGAAAAAAAAAATTAACCTCCTTAGCTGTTAACTAGAATAAGTACCCATCTTAATTTTTATTAACGTACCTACCTACTAAAGTAACAATTTCATAAAATTTGTAAAAATACAACTTTAAGACACAGGATTTATCCTAGAGTAAAGTTTGCATTTATTAAGAACTAATTTAAATAAGCTACCTACTCCTACCCTTTCATGTACCTAAGTATTAGGTTACAACAACGTTGACTTCATGGAATAAATTTTATATAAAAACGGCGCACGCTAGGTAATTGTAAGCGTACTGAGGAGCGCAGTCGCGCGCCAGCCGTCGCCCTCCCCGCGCAGACGGGAGGACCCCGCACCGCATCTATGGCTTGCGCATAGACAAGAGGAGGTAAGTATCGATAATGTGCGTGGAATAGGTAAGGTAGGTTATCTCCGAACGGTCAAGCCGAAGGCACAGAACTGAAATAAATGATCAATGACTATTTTTGATTAAATACCTCTGCGTGTGTAAACACGCTCCAATTTCTCAAAGTATTCAATGACAAGAAATAACTAACTATAGGCTAACTATAACTAAAATTCGTCTGCTATTGTTGATCAAAAACGAATGTCAGTTTTCTTATACAGGATTAGCAGTTTACCTGTGTATTACATTGATGATATCTCCTGGCGACACCGATACAGTCCTGGCTGTGTATCTGTCTAGTCACCCTTACTGTTACGATTGGAGTAGGTAACGTCCCTTCAGGTACTGATTTGTTTCTGAAATCAAGAAATACATTCAGTTTGTTGGATATATTTAAGGCGCATACCCGAGCCAATATGAAATCCTACGTTCAGTTTGTGGTATCTATTATAAGCTATTTTTTAATACCTCTGTAATAATTTTATCTCGTATAGTTTAGGAGGAGATGCGAAAATAGAGTTTGGTGGCCAAAAAGCGCAACTTCGTATCTCTCCCTAAGCTTTACAAAATCTTTCTTCTGACAAAATTAGGTATAAGCAATTTACGTGTATAAGCTGAGCACTTAAAATATAATTAAGTGTTTAATTAGTCTTAAGTAAACTAGCACCTCCAATAAAAGTGTAAACGAGAATATTCGGGGTCAACGCCTATTAAATAATCGAATTCATAACAGAAAAAGAACAAAACCTTAAGCGGCACACCAAAGCCTCGTAATGAAATCAACGACGTAAGTTACAAATATTTCTAAGAGCTTTAATCTAATTTGTAACAAAAAACCTCTGATATATTATCCTATCTCGTATTTTGTGGCCCGACAAATGTTCTTTCATAACATTAGTAAATTTTTGAGGAATAAGTAAACACCTCTTTATTATTCTCTAAATAAATTAAGATGACAGATTTATCAGAATCTGGAGCAGTAAATAACAAAAAAGGATATACCTAATGTAAGTAGGTATTTATTGCATAAGTTAAGATTTTTTTTGATATTAATCACCTACAAAACCATTTTTTATATTGAACACATCGATCAAAAATTTCGCCGGCCCAGGCCTCGAAATTTTTGATCGATGATTGAACAGGATTAAAGGCATTCACATCTCACCATAAAGCGAATTTATAACAAACAAAGACGGATAACTTGGTTGGACTTCAATAGAACAAGTTGTAAAGAAAAAATAGACATTTGACAAAAGATAATTCTTCTGTTCTTTTCTTCTTATAATATAATGGCTTCTACGTCTGGGTTGACATAATTGTGCCAATGTCCGTAATATTCGAGTAAAATAAAAATAAATGCAACTTTGTTCGGTAATAAAGATAGATAAAGGAAGTGAATTCTTCGATAAAATGTTAATCAAAAGGATATAAGAAAATTGCAAAATCATGGGCAACGTTGTACGGTAAGGTTTAATAAAAAAAACCAACAGATCATTACCCTCGCTTCCAATGTTGGGAATGAATGTCAAAACTGTCTCAAAACCAAACAGAACTAAAATCACCCGCAGGCTCTAATTTGAAGCTCAATAATACATTACCGATTAGTATTTTTCGACCGAAACCATATTTCATGCTCGGTCTATTACTTTAATGAAATGCGTGTGCCCGGTTATGACAAATGACGCTCATCGTAATTTGTCTGGTGTATACTCTACAACATGCAGGATACCATGTGTTGGACAGACACTTAGTCGAGAATGTAAGGATTTCATAGATACGGCCTAAATCGTTCTGTATAATCGAGAAATGTACCAATGAATAGTAAAATAATAAAAAAGTGAAATAGGGATAAGACTCTACTTCCGAAACGTCAGGTTATCTTAATTAATTAAACTTTTATCGTTAGGCTGACGCATACTCTTTTATATTTTTTCGATTAAGTCAGACATGAAATAAGCTTTCTTAAAATAGATAAATTAATTTTCATTAACATCTTACTATTCTCGTTCTCTTCTAGATAAGACTTCTCGTGTAAAACAACTTTAGATAATTTTACAGCGATAGGCCGAACAAACCAATCATGGTTCCCGTTATATCCAAAGGAAAATCGAGGAACCTGCCAAATAAGGGGTGTCCTATCTAGGACACCCCATTTTTGGCAAATTAATTAAAAGCTAACATTTGAACTAAGCAACTATAAAAAAACTCATACTAATCAAATTGTTCTAAACTAGCATTTGACAGTCGGCACAGTATATGGATAAAAATACGATTTTCCAAGATTTTGTTTGATCTCAGCGATTCTTTGGGTATGTTCACACAACAGTCCATTTATAGGCCTGTTTTATCCGGCTATGGCGAATGTATGAGGTTCACATCACACACATGACAGTATTCAAGATGCAGTAATGTGTGTAAACTCTCATATAAAACTAATTCGCCATCCATCGCCGAATAAACGTAAATCTATACGATAATACGGGCCTGTAAAACGAACTTCCATCTGAACGTACTCTAATTATTACAAAAACTAATACAATTTATTTTTGAACCAAGTAAGCATACACGAAAGACTTATGTTATTTTGCTGAGAGTGTTATCTATCACTATAATATGTCTCGAATTTGGAGTCCCTGTGAGACACCCTGTATAACTGGTGAAACTATACAAATGAATGCTCGTGTAGATAATTGTAACGATCCATGGTACAGGATTAATACGACCAGATAGGAAGTCCTGTTAGGTTTGTAAGTAGGTAATCAAAATGCCGTCATTCTTAATTAGTTAGGGTGCCGATGGCGCCAGCTCTACTTTGTATCTGGTTGTACTCGTTTATGTTATCCAGGTTTACTCAAATAGCCTTCATCATTGATTATTTATCTTATAATTGCAATTTCTAACGATCATCCGTCAGGCAGAGTTGGTTAATCGCTAGATCTATGGAAAGAAATGAATCCTTTAGAAATATGCAGCTAGGTATTTTCCGCGTGCTATCAAAATGGGAGGAAACCTTGACGGGATTTCGATTGACCTAAGATGATTAGTTCCAAATAGCCCGATATTGGAAAAAATAACTCATCAGTACATAGATCTATCTACTTTCCATACTAGATCTAATGAGGAAAACAAATTTCAAACGATACATCATGGATTTTATGAAATCCATCCATCCTGATCACGCGTGGGTATACCATTTGACTCTACATTATTCTACTTTAAGCTATATCGCTAGGGTAGACAAAATAAGGTAATGTTAGACATTAAACATCCAAAACAATACCAACAAATGTTCTCAAACTGTAAATAACGGCCCTATTTACAAGTTAGAACGTAAACCCTTTGTCCGTTGCCGATAAACAAAGCGTACATGCATTCTTAGGTCACACTCGTACTCTATTGCGAAAATTCATTTGTCTTTTAAACAGTCGGTCCAAGAACTAAACAATTGGCTATTAATCTTCCGCGAACACATTCTAAGAGTTCTAAGAGGTTCTACGACCGTCACACTGACCCTAGCCATAGGAGAACCAACAGTTAGTATGACCTTGAGGGTAGAGTAAGCACGAATGCAAGCTCGAGTCACGCCATGCTCGGACCATGCCCATGGGAATAAACAGCTACTTTAAATAAACACGACGTCAATTATCAAACGTCCGAAAATCAAACACTCATTAGTGAATCGTGTACAATTTTGTCTAGTTTGTGAAATGGGCGGTAATCTTCTCATTACGGCTTTCTTGCTGATGCTTGTCAATCACGCTGTAACTGCTAGTGTTGGGCTGACTGCTTGTTGCATGAAGTTCTTCGGTTTTAGTTCAGGAGTGAAGCTTCGATCAATTTCAAGCAAAACAAATTTGCAAACGTTAAAAAATTTCTACTAGCATTTTCGGAAAACGTTCTGTAGTATTCCATATAGGATACTTTGTTAAAATCCATTTATTGTCACAGCTTCATTCTAAAATCACATCAAAAATGAAACCGGCCAAGTGCGAATCGGACTCGCGCACGAAGGGTTCCGTACCAAAATCAAATAAATAAAAGACAAAAAATATAAATCTATCCTCATAAACCAAAAAGCAACGTGACGTGGTCACCCATCCAAGTACTGACCGCGCCCGAATATTAAAGTTATTAAGCCCTTATTGAACTATTAAAGTTATTTATTGTTGTTATAGCGGCCACAGAAATATATCATCTATGAAAATTTCAACTGTCTAGCTATCACGGTTCATGAGAGACCCTCCGCTGTCCGTCTGTCACCAGGCTGTACCTGTTGATAGACGGATAGCGGAGGCTTAGTAATAGGGTCCCGTTTTACCCTTCAGCTACGGATCCCTAAAAAGACTTGGAATAAGTGAATTTAAATAGAAAATTGAAACCATATCTATTTGTAAAGATAAAAAAGAAAGATTTTCGGTTTCGGCTTGAAAGTTTTACTATACTCAACATACGACCATCTCTACCTTAAGCATGCAATGCAACAGACCAAGTGCAAGCAATCAATAGCTAAACGCACAATAACAGCTTGTTACAGCCCCGGCAGGTTTCCATTACCTTAATTTAGCCGATAAAAACGTGGGTCAGCTATAATTTAACCTTTAACCCGTGTTAGAGCGCTTAGCAGGCGAAATTTATATTTTATCGTATTTTTCTTGGGAATTTAATCAACTTTAAAAGGTTCACTCGTTAATCCAAAGTACATGGTGGTAAACAATTTCACGGATAAGAGAAGATAATTTGGATCTGTTAGCGAAGTATTAAGGATGATTGAAGCAGATTATTACTTAACTAGCTAGCTAGGTTCTCTTTACGCTGATGCTTTGGTGCTTTATATTACGTAGCAAGAAAATTAAGTTTCAAAGCAAACGGGTTAATCACCTAGTTGGTCATAGCGCGAAAGCAAAAATTAGCCTGTTAACATATGAGTATAATATAAAATACAGTTTAAATAAAAAGAGAGGCAAAAAGAAGAATCTTCTTCTTCTTTTTGCCCTTATTCCGTTATATTTGGGATCTACACAACTTGTAAGCTTTAAACAGCTTTTATTAGAAAAGAGAAAGAGCACAACGCATGGTTGTTTTCAATATCCTATAAAAACAAAATATTCGATACATTTGAATGGAAAACAGCGTAAGTAGACACTGTTAGACCACCCGAATCAAATCAAACCTTCCATTGATTTCCAATCAAGCGGCACTAAATCGCCACGTCAACAGTTTGATAAACGCAAATGATCCGGGGCTAATTCACGATGACATCCAAATGCCACCGAAGTCGAGAGTCGTGCTCAATCAAAATTACAACCTGCTACTATCTGTTTTACATCATAATTCATTTGGTTTTAGAAACCGGTATTAAAACTGTCCACGCGTATCTTTACAACGCCGCATCTAGCTTACGGCAATTGACATAGAATATTGAAAAATGTTCTATGCAACCTAGAGACTGGAACTTCTGGCGCAAAGCAACGATGTATAGAGGTAGACGTAAGAAAGGGAGGTCTCTGCCCAGCAGAGGGGCGGTACATACAGGCTCATAATAATAATAACATGAAATAAGTAACATAATAGAACCTAACAAGAAGCTGAACACCCAGTTAAATCCAAAGCGTAATGCTTTGTTTCTTATTGGTGACGCTCTTTCTCATCAGCACACTCCACTACTGAAAGTCTACCAACGAGCGGAGATTTTGCCAGAATCGCTTGACAGACGGATTGGTGATATCATAAAATACACAGAACGAAGCAACTGCCCTTAGAATTTGATAGGTTCCTTTATGTGACGCTCATATCAAACTTTAATGCGTTTTGGATAAAAGATTTCACTCTCTTCTCACACTCAGTAGTTGATTTAAAGTTTCAGAAATACCTTTTTGATTTACTGCTCAGAAACTTTTCTTAATGTGCCAGTATATTGAACGTGAAGTGCGCTAAGAAAAAGTCAAACTACAATTTCTGTTGGTGTGAACACAGCTTTAAAAATTACGGTAATAGCCATGGAAAATTGTCGGCGATACTTTTTGCCTTTGTCTGCGCTTTCGTTATAGAAACACGTGTCGGCACTTGTCGGAAACAATTTGTTACATGTAGTTTGTTTGGGTTCGTTAAAGTGAAAGCAATCGGCTTAAAGGTTGGCAGATCTCGAATAAATTGCTCGAAACGGAACAACGTTTTGCCAGAATTAAAGCGAGAACATTCCATTTTGTTTTATCAAATTGCAGTCAATTTAATCCCATTGGTTGGATATAAACAATCCACATGTTGGCCGAGTCATGGTGAGCCTAAATTTGCTTGGGCTTTTCTACCATCAGCACACATACGCCCATTGCTGAACATGCCTTCACAAACAAGAATATGCATTTGCATTTTTCGTTGTATTATCACCACGCTTGGCGTGTGCATTAGTGATTGAAACGTAATCGTAAAAAATACACTAGAAGGAAGCTGCTGCTCTTGCTCTGCTAGGTTTGCTTCTAAATTTGACGACATCCACAGACTGAGTGAGATGGACCGATTCTTACGTCTGCAACCGCAACGCCGGTTTCGGCTTCTACAGCCTGTCAAATCCAGCAAACCAAACACTGTATGTGATGACTCGGTCAACAGGATACTTCCTTTTTGTCAACCTTTTCATCTCGCACCCTTTTTATGATGGGTCAGCATCAGCACTTTATGTTAGAAATACTGACTTCTTCAATGAGTAGCAAACAAAGATTCAAGGCTCTTGTGGGTGGCACAAATTAAAAGCTTAGTAACCTGGGTAAGCACTCTCGCTCCTGCATGGAGACACCTCCACCACAGGTCCTGGAGCACCTGCTCCAGCTGGTCCAGGAACTCCAAGCGTAGCGTTCCGAGCTTTCTTCCGTCACCTGTAATTGGACAGCAAATTGTTCTTTTGGGTTCGGTCTATAATCATGATTTCTTAATCTGATTATTTACAAACAGATCTGATAATAAAACTTTTATATCCATCATGGTTATTAATACTTAAGTTAATAACAACGGGATATTTACCATGATTTGAGTTTGAGCTAAAAAATAACTAGTAGAAAAAAAGAGGGTAGATCGATATATCTGCCCATAATAACTCACTCGCAAGACATTCAGTTATTCCGTGATCATGGCGCATGAAACTGTGCCGAAATATTGGAAAGCTCAAAATTCAAATCATGGTAAATATCCCGTTGTTAATAAGTTAATAACTCACGGGGAGAATCGTTCGTTAACATGCCAAACATTTAATTTTGGTATCAACTAAATTAAATAAAAGATTTAGGTATCATATAAAGATTCAGAAGAAGCTTTCAGTTATTAAAAAGCTCTCGTGTGCTTTTAGTACTTGATTTGTAAATCTTATCTTATTTATTTTATGTTTAGAAATAACTTCTCCTAGGTTCATTGAATAAGGAATTATTAAATTACCTACGCAAATCATAGTAGGTGCAAAAATAATGCAAATTTCTCGCCTTAGCTTTAACGACTAAATTAAACAAACAAGTGTAGATATCTAAATGATCAATCAGCATTAATCAATCAATGTCTCAGATTGAATGCTGTTATAGGAAATGCAGTAAGACTAGTTCTACATCTCAATAAGTGACGTTGAATGACATACCTGCGCTTGCGCCGGCGGCTCTGTGACGTTCGTCGCTGTTGACATTGCAATTTGAACTATTACTGAAGCCCTGGGAACAGAGAAAGTGATAAATTCATTTAGGCATAGAAATTTACCCATCGACGAACAAGATCAAAGATTAGTTTCAGGAGAATTTTAATTTTACTGAATACAACGATATACCTAAGTTTAGATAAAAAAAACCCAGGCGTGTGTGTTCACAGCTAAGAAGACTCAATTCATTCCTGTGCCTAGTTTCTGTGATGCTGCGCTTCAGCTCACCGACAGTCTGAACCTTTTGGGCGTTGAGCTTAGCTCGAATTTAAACTTTGGCCACCATATCGAGTCGAAGGCCAAATTTGCTGCGATGAAGCTGGGCATCCTGGCTAAGGTTCGGCGGTACTTCACACCGGGACAGCTCCTCTGTTTATATAAGGCGCAGGTCCGAACCTGCATGGAGTATTGCTGCCACCTTTGGGACGGCTCGGCTAAATACCAACTTGAAGCTCTCGACTCGATTGAAAGACGCGCTGTTAGACTTGTTGATGATGTCTCGCTTACAGAGTCTGGCTTACAAAGCCTTGATCACAGGCGGCGCGTTGCCAGACTGTCAGTGTTCTACAAGTACCACTTTGGTGATTGTGCGCAAGCATTGCACGACCTTATCCCGTCTTCTCCCTTCTATCATAGGACCAGCAGACGCACAAATTCATACCACCCATTCCTGGTCGACATACCACAGTGTCGAACCAAAAAATTCTGCTCTACTTTCATAATATCCACAGCCAAAGAGTGGAATGACCTTCCTGCATCTGTCTTCCCATTAGAGTACAATCTTGGAGTCTTCAAATCTAGGGTAAATAAGTTCCTTCTGGAAAAGCGTGTTCCATCTTAGGCTACATCTTCGCTTTCTTAAAGTGAGTTGGTAGCCAAACGCTAATCCATCAGCAATAAAAAAAAAAAAAAAAAAAAGTTGTTAAGTATGAATTTGCTAATATCAAATCAGAAAAAGTTTACACGTGTGAGTGTTCACTACCGCTTAAGCGCCACGCGGCAACCTCAACCTCTACCTCAACAGCCTATATTGGTCCACTGCTGGACCCAGGCCTCCCCCTGATAAGCGCCTTTATTGGCTGTTATCTCATGGGGTGTAATGCCCAGAATCTCCACGCTGGGCCTGCAGGTTGGGGATCGTAGTATGGTGACAGAATTTTGGCAGGAGATGCTGCTGCCCGCAAATACTCTGTTCCGGCAAATATCCCTTAGTCGCCTCTTACGACACCCGCGGGAACATTTTTATTATTACGCACTTTGCCACGCGGCAAAGTGCGTAATAATACCTACCTACTGCTACAATGATAACCATTACTCAAAATCATTCGAAATTTATAATAGTGTTCTGTTCATACAAATAAATTATGGTGATTCGCAAAAGTGTGCTTGTCATACAATATAATATGTATATCGATTGGATTTTACGGTCGGAAAAGTAAAGTGCAATATATTTTTAGATGTGTCTTAATTTTTTTATCTATATTTTACGCATGTCTTTGCATCTGTAATTATCCTAGAGAATAATCCTACAGTACGGTAGTAGGTTTACATTACAATCTAATCTGCTAACAGTACCGTGCCTTATATGAAATTCATCTGCGCCCAAGTACAGATCAACGCAGACGAGACACTAAAAATGTACTGGCAAAAGTGTATATCCGTCTGGCGAGGATTGCTTGCTTTGACTGATTAATAACATGGTTTTTGTTCTCTGCTCCGCGTACAAGCGGCGGAGTGGTTAATTTCATTTATTTGTGAGAATTAGACACCGAATTGTTGTTCTGACCTCTTCAAGAAAGCAGTTTTGGCGACGTGCAACCGAAAGTGGCCCGTCTGCTCCGACTTAATTCCTTGCATAGTGCAGTTGTTCCGCAAGTTTAGTTTTGCATGAGATAGCCAAGCGCGGTCCAGCGGTCGGTGCGGTGAATTCACAAGTTTTTGCATGTAGGGCTTTAGCGGAGAAATACAGTTTTGTTTATGTATTACCAGCTACCAGTACGCCGAGATTTTGATTTCATGGGTGCTTTGGGTCCCTCACTCAAGAACTTGATTTACCTAGATTGATCGGTGCTAAGTCTACCCTGCGAAAACCTATCCTAAATCCAAACAACAACTAGAAAAAGCTCAATTTGGCAGTGAATTATTGATTAGAGCGCCCAAACGGGTGAGTAGCCCAAACGGGGCTTCCCTTTCCTCGTCTCCTCCTTTTGCTTAATTGCGAGCAATGGGGAACAGAAAGAGTTGCGTAAAGTGAAGCCCATTGCTCTACTATTCACTAGTCGAGCAATCTTAGTTGCGCAAAAGAATACTCGCGAAAAAAAACACGCGATTTCCATGCAGTAAGGTTTAGCTGTCCGGATACCTTAAGATGTTTTTTTTTTATCTCCAACTGTAGTTGCGAGGTAGAACCAGTAAGTACATATGTACTAGTTAGCGATTACATATAATATAGGTACCTACGTTGCATTAAATTCCCAATACAACTTCGAGACAATACCAACGCAAAACCATACTATTATCACCTTCAACCAATTTGTCAGTCACTTCACACGATTAACTCACAGTCGTAGATAAACGAGCATCCACTAGCATTTGTCTAAAGTAAACATATCCAGGTAGTATGGTTCGATAGGTGGGTGCATTCACTTTGTCTTTCACATACTTTCCCGATTTGGTAGAGATTTTGTAGGGTTGAGAGTTTCCAAATTTGAAATCTCATGTTTTTCCATTCTCAGGTTATCTAAAACTCGTCCAAGTTTGAAATCTCATGTTTTTATTCTCGGGTTATCGTATATCTCGTCCGAATCTAGAACTTGTCCGCGGTCGAGATGTCTACTTCATTTTTGAGGAGGAGTATATCTCGTCCGAGTTTAAAGTCTCAATGTCGTTGGTCGTCGTCAATTATGTGCCCCGTATTTATATTTTTGCTTTTCGTCAGAAATTTTAAATTTCCATATATATTGGGAAACCTTAATAATTGGAAGTACTGTAGCTTTATTTATTTATTTTTTGCTTCATCTTGTTCAACAAAATGTGATAGGCACCATAGCTTGAACAAGGCATAGATTTTAGATTTTAGAAGCAAAAGTAGTTTGATAATAAGTAACGAAAAACTCGCGTTAAGTTTTGTGACCATCTTCTGAATAGGACTTGATCTCCTAGGTATTTACTATAAAACATCTTCCGGATGGATATCAACATAATTAGTTGGTTCACATCCGAAATCTGAGCGCGAATCATCCGAAACCAGAGCACTCATTATCACAGCCCTGAAGTCAACACCCACACTTTTCTCACCACATACCACTACTCGATAATCTGTGCTGTTATCTATTAGGCTCGAGATACACAGTGGAAGTGTCTGGTTAGCGAGTTATACGTGATAGCTACAACAAGGGAAACAAATTAAAAGACTTACGAATTGAAATTAGGTCCCTTTTTGGCCGGTAATGATTCTCTATCTTTTTGCAAAAGATAGAACTTATTCTTTATTTTACTGTTAGTAAATAAAAACATTACTAACAAAGAAAATTAATTTCAAGTAAAATAAATAAATTAGAATATTCACAATTAAAACAATTGATCTCACTGCAGACTGTCTTGATTCTTGATTGATTGATTGATTGATTGCGAAGTTGATGGACAGTCATCGTCATCATCCTGCACCGCAGTCATATTAGGCCTGACGACTAAAAAATCGTTTTGGTCCGTAAGTTAGATTATCAGAAGATATTGAAAAACTATTTTCTCTTTTGTCGAATAATTAAAAAAATGATGAAGATGTAGCCAGTTAAGATTCCGCCTGACGGAGGCGGACTAGCCCCACTTTTCCACACACTCCCAAACTTTGACGCGCTTTAATTTTGTCATTTTTTGTTTGATTGACAAAGAAAACACACGTGTCCAATAATTTCTGATAATCCTAACTGACGGACTTATTATAATTTCCGAGTCATCAGACGTATTCATTCATATGGGCTGAACTATTTTGAAAATATCGTTCATATGACCAATCATGCGCTATCGCATCCGCTGGTTTCCCGTGACCAAGTTAGGTAAATGATGGCGTAAAGGTGATGAATATTAAACGCGTTAGGATAGCCGGTGCGTGGAAAGTATCACTCGCTTCGTGTACAATGCCCTTATTACGAGTTAAGCATTACGAAATGCAACATCTCCATTAGATGTCCGGAGTTTGACTGGGACGCACCACACCACATTAAAATGATCAAACGACTCTGTATAGCGAACTAATGAACATCTTAAGTGGTTTATAGAGTGCCGATGGCCGTTATTTTTGTGGGATGTATGGAAAATTGACTGAGGTTTGCTACGAGACTGACATTGTGACGCAATTTTAAATATTTTGCAGTGGTCGAAATTAGAGGGAGATCAAATAAATGTTATAAGTAAACATTTCTGGCACATCGCAAGCCAATTCACAACTAATTCTATTTATGGTTACTTACTCTATCCATAAATAGTCTCTATCTAATTGTAGTATACCTATGCGATATTTGGAGGATGCCTATGTCCAGCAGACAGTGACTTGTTACATATTGAGAGACTTGTTATAAAGCGAGGTGTCTTGCTGACAATATTTACAGATACAGATACAGATACAGATTTTATTCATAATACCATTATTACATGTCAATTAAATTAAATATAAAATAATAATTACTATCGCTATGATAGTGGCAACTTATAAAATTCATTTATGTCATACAAAACTAATTCAATAAGCCACTTTCTTCATTTTGTCTTAAAAATAGATATGGAAGCTGCATCCCGGATCCGGTCAGGCAGCCGATTGTACACTGAAGGACCCATGATATACACTGACCTCTCAGATTTTTTTAGCTTGTATTTAGGTGTGACCAGGTGGTGGTCATATTTGTTACTCCGCATGGCTCGGGTGGCGTGTCGGCCACGGCGTTGGAACAGGACTACTTTGCTTTACTAGCACTACTTGAAATCAAGCTTATTTTCTATAGTAGAATGAAGGGTTTCTAAAAGACATGCCGTGGAAGTGATCTCTAAGCAACAAAATAAATCAACAACGCTTATTCGAAAACAGACTCATGAATGGGCTACATTTTGTAGAGCAATGGTTCCAACTCAATCGGCACATAGCCGTAGGCAACTGTAGTACGACTACGACTTGGCTTGGTTATATAAATCCAATTAGTCCATTGACATGTTTATCTTTTACTTTGATTGTTGTATTATGCTGATTGTTATTTATATTTAATTTTATCTGGTTAGTAAAACGGCTTTCGATCTCATCGACACAAAGATTTAGTTGCTATTTGATAAAAATAATTGAGCTGCAAATATATATATCATCTTTCTTTCCACGTAGCTCTATATTCTATGCTCTGCTTAGCTCGAGATTAGATGATGCTGTGTGGATTGTCCAGCATTATTTATATTATTTACTATTCTAGTAATAAAGAACTTATTACTAGAATAGTAAACAATATTTTAAATCTAATTTAATTAATGAATACTAATATCAAACGTATAACACACTTTACAATCCAACTCCTAATATACCTTCATTCAAAATTGTTCAGTGAAAAGTTTGGATTGAATTTCATCTGATATGCCGAAGTAAATTTTGCCGGTTTTACTTTGCCCAACGTAACTTTCGATAATCTTAAGGTACTCCTCAACTTATAAACCAGCCTTACATTAGGTACCTCAACCTCTCTAAGAAGGTATGAACATAAAAATAAACAACTAGAGAATGATGGAGTCGTTAAAAGTGCCGTGTGTGTCCCGTGCCGCACTTATTTGGAACTTGAAGTATTTTGATGAGCGTGATCGTTGTGGTCTTGAATTCCTCGTGTAATTGAGTTTATCTGATCTGATCATGGTGGGATATCAACTTAATTAGATCGGGATTAAGGTGTTAGCTGTAAGCTTTGTGTGTGGTAATCGATAGACGGCAAACATTAAATACGTGTAGGACTGTATGATAGGAACAATCCAAGGGATACATCACTGTAAAAATATTAATACTAACTGTGAATCAAATATCTTACAGTTAAAGGCAAAATGCTGCTGACGAAGTGGGATTGGTTTTGCGAGACAAGGACGTACATTAAATATTTTTAAACCTTATCCGCGCAGGGAAGGCGAAAACGGAAGGCGAGAGCCGCGGAATGGCCAACCCGCGCACAATTTCACTGGTTTTTATGTATAATTTGGTTTTGGTTCGAAAATAATACTTGAAATCTGAATAAAAAAACCTCTAAATTATTTATTACGGAGAACGTAGACAAAATTATTGAAATATGATTGATAACAAGCAAATGAAACTGATTTTTCCGTCGAAGTTTTAGTATAAAATTATTATTATTATTATTATTATATTTAGTATAATATTAAATCTTTTAGAGGTAACTTTGCGATTTTTTTATATTGATTCAAGATTAACTAATCTTGTTTGATTCCCATAACTTACTAATTAAAACCCTTATTTTTGATGCTAATTATAAATATATAAATAATTATATGTTTTTGCCATAAAATTGATTTTCCGTACAGTCATAACGAGGGTTTTGATACTCACTTCACCTTAAGTGCGTTAAAGAAATAGCAAGAGCTTTCGTAAAGATACAACCTGCCCACCAGTGGCATATCTAGTTTTTATAAACTAGATAAATTTTTGACCAATTTGTAAATAAATCACCATTTTTAAACATTTTATAATGTTTAAAAATGGTGATTTATTTACAAATTGGTCAAAAATTTATCAAGCAAAAAAATACCTCTTATTCAATAATCAAGAAACTAGCTTATAAAGGACCTGTGAATGTTCTTGTTGATTATGTACCAATCTCTACTGAGCTCAATCATTGTTTTATATCTGCAAACATTCATAATCAAACACGGAACAAACAAATCTTGATGCGATGGTGAGCCATGTTGAATTAACAATATTAGACAGATTTGTTGTTAGACACAATATGTCTAAGCTACAACAAAACAAGAAGAGGTCACTAGCCCCTCCCAAAATTTGACGCGATTTAATTTTTATTTTTTTCTTTGATTGACAAATAAAAAAATTGTGTCTAATATCTTCCGATAATTTCATAAGGTTTTGTTTACCTAGGACACCCCATTAAAGTTACGATTCAAGAAAATCAAGGTGCATTGCGACCAGCAAACAAGGCTAAGTTAAGATTTGAAGTTTCACTGCAAATCCGGAAGATAAGAAAACATAACTTTGTTTAAATTAACCCGAATAAGGCTTTTATCGATATCAATTTGTAGTGAATAAGCCCTTCAGAGTATAATTTATGAATTATCAGAGTACTATGTTCGACTTGTAGCACAACAACTGGTTCTCAACGAGTCAATTTGTATCAAGATGTGCTCCAAAATCATTGGCACTTTAACACATATAATATCAATTCATAATTTTCATTCGACCGTGAATGTTCTCATCAATAAAGCGAATTGTGAATGATATTTCTGTATACATTGTCGATAATTTGAATACGAGATATTGTACAAAAATACAGGTGTCTTGATTTTAAGCTTATTTAGAAACCTAAAACCAAAACGCAGAAAACTTTTATTGGCCATTTCTTTCTTCGTTTTGAACTTGTATTCGTGTCTAGGTACATACATAAGTCACTCTCTTTTTAATTGTTTCTTGTTTGTGTTTGCCTTACAAAATATATTTTTTTGTGTTTCTTTATTGTTGTTGTTTGAGTTTGTTTTGAATACGGTTTCTGTGTTATTTTTCGTTCCTAAAGTTTCTTTATGTATTGTGTTTTTATGTGTCTTTTTTTTGTTTAGATGTGTGTATAGTTCATAATCATCTACTTAATCATCTACTGAAACATAAGAATTACCTAGCTGTAATGTTGCGTTATGAAATAATGACACTACCTACTATACTATTCTGTGAAGGTACTTCTAGTCAAATCCTACAATATCCGTGACTGAAGTCTGACAAATTGACTGCAACGCACTACAAAATACTATCTCAAAATGACTGCCTCAATACAAGATATGAATAGTTACGATTTAGCACTGTTATAAACAGTTATACGCACTCAGTTAAGTCTAGCCCCAGGATATTGGTAGTAGTACCATCAAAATGACTAATAACACTGAATAGATGCACAACTCCGGTAGTTTTATGTGCAACCTCCAGAAAGTTACGAATCTTACCGTGTGCCTGAGTTTTTAATTCCAAAAAAATTGTTATATGTCAAACATGCTGATGCAAGTTCAGTTAATTAATTAAATAAACAAATAATGCTGGACAATTCACATTCACAATTAATAGGTTTTTGTGGGTTAATCCTAAAATCTCACGAAAAGTATTCCAAACGTCTCACATAGGATACGACGACGACGCCTATGTTCAGCATCTAGCGGAAATTCAAAGAGCTTTTTATTAGGTACAATCCTCAACACCTATTATTGATAATGTTTTTCAATAATGATCCTTCAAAATTATATCAGTTGAGTTACCTCTACATTATTTGCAACAGTCTGTAGTTAGCTCAACGTCAATACCTACTTATTCTAATTTGTGTCAATTCTATAGTTGTAATTTTTTTATAGTTAAGTTAGTTTTCAATGACTGCTTTCAAAATCATATTTATTATCACACTATACATGACAGTAAACTTACTGTTAGGTACATTAAAACAATACAGATACTGGCAGAAAATGTCTGCAGATTGATTGTCCGGAAATTCAGTTCTATACCGTAGTATTTAATATAAACGATATGATGATGGTAGTATCGAGACAGTAGTGAAATTGCCGCTCGTTCTACAAAGTTGTTTATATTAGTTCATAAAATTGCTATTAAGCTTTTATGTTTCATGCTTAGTTGCTTTAATGGGATAATTGACCACTTAAAGTTATGCGGAATAAAAGTAATCAATTATAGATATTTCAGGTTTTAAGGGTGAATCGGTTTTCAGATCATATAATATATCATATTAAGCACAACTTAACGCAATGTTTGATTTATTTGTTATTTATACTAGAAATTTTCACAAACAAGCTTTAACTTTTGAGAGCTAAATGATGCAGTTAGAGCTTTTGTTCCAAGTACTAGATGACTGAAAAACCTATTGTATATTTTTTATTTAATAATACGTGTTATAATGTACCATGTAATGAGAAATCAAAAGAAGAACACAAGCATCTACACTATCGCACCTAAAGGCAGAAACCAGTTTTAAATAAAGTGATCTACGACTTTTTAAATAAATGAAACTATTTTGCTGTCGTAGAGAAATTGTACGACCTATTGTAGATTCCTATTTGTATTGTGTTAACAAGTTGCATGCATGGTATCTAACTGAGCTTTTACACAGCTTCGTGTAGGAAAGCTGCCAATATTAAAGCTTGATCTAGCTTTAGTTAGAACCGTTGGTCCTGCGCCTGATCTCTCCTCGGTCGTCCATCCCATCGAATTATGAGAGTCATACAAAGACAATACTCGTGCACTAAATTATATATCTGAAGATGGCTATTCTCCGTTGAGTTAAGACAGGCAGCCGTGGGCTAGGAGGACGGTTTATCATCATTTATTTAGTGAAAACTCAAAAAAATGCCTTATTTATAGTGTATTTAAAACCGTAACAACGAATGTACGTTTGTTACACTCTTACACAAATGTAAATGTGTAACAATTGTGTTGGATTGAAGTTATTTACAAAGGGATATTTATTTAGCATTATTTGAGTTTTGAGCTTGCCAATATTTAGGCACAGGTACCTACCTGTTTCAGCACATTTTAAAGGTTTAATTTTGTTGTTCTCTTGTCGTTGCTAAGCATAAAGATATTGAAGTTAATGAACGATAGCAGCTATTTAGTTTTAGCTGGCTTTACTGTTTACCTGCCTTCAACGTCCCGTTAAGCTCCCAAACTAAAAAGGACATTCTCAACTGTTCACCTCACTCTTGACCTTATTTTAATTCAATGGGTGTCTTGAATGGACCGTGTAATTTATGTTTACTTTTACTCTCGAACGGGGCTCGGATAAAAAAGTGAAAAAGTCGGAGAATTTGATAGGAAAGTTATTTAAGACTCGAAAGTAGTGGATTTGTTAAAAAAAACTAGGCCTAGATCTCAGTAATCACAAGATTTCTGTGGTAAAAAATAAGAATAACATAAAATATATCATATTTTCTTCGGTTACTTGGTTGTGAAAACAGGATTCATTAAAAAATTACGATAAAAAAAATCATGAAAATGCACTGTTTTGCATCTAATTTGGTCTAGATCTCAGGAACCCCGTGGTCTATATAAAAGATTTTTGTTTTGATTCCTAGGCCATTACTAATTCTTTGGTTCTTCGGTTGGGGTTTTTCATAAGTGGTGTAGTTTTCTTGTAAATATACAAAATCATCATGTTTGCGCCTGCGCTGTTTCAAAAACGTATGCTCTGTTCCCGCTCCGAAGTATATAAAAGTGAATCAGAGTCAATTGCACCTTATTTCTTAATTGATAGTAATTACTATTTAACAAGCTGTTTATATAGCTGCTGTGTGGTGCTGGCTTAGAATTTGCACCACCCCATCTCTTCCCGTTCTACCACCGAACTGCGATCCCCAACCCGCATGCCCAGCGTGGGGATTATGGGCATTACCCCCCATTAGATAAACGCCAACAAGGCACTTATCAGGGGGAGGCCTGCGTCCAGCAGTGGACCAATACAGGCTGTTGAGGTTGAGGTTGAGGTTATATAGCAAAAAATAGACTTGTCTACGTGCTTATTTTGTAAGTCTAAAGAAATAAACGATTTGACTCTGACTCTTACTTTATCCTTTTCACAAAATGGCGTGCAATGCGCCCTCTTAAGAATCAAAGTTAAGTAGTCGTAAAGTGCCAGTCTACTATGTAAGACGATTGCGATGTATTTTTAAATAAAATATGACAAACCAAAAGGAAGGTCAGGATATCAAATTCCTGAACGGACGAGTTTTTCTGGCTTTCATATAATTTAAATTTTCGTGAAGCTAAGACATTATTCGTTTCCAAACATTTCAATTGGAAACCATCAAATCAATCACGTGTATTGTGCAAATTTTTATTCAATTTCAACAGCAGGCATTTGTCTTTAAGGTAACTAAGAGCTCATACGACGAATATATTCGTACAACACACTTTGTCTTCAAATACCTATTTGATTTGTATTTACATGATACGGCATCGATGTATTTGATTTGATAACACACGAAGATCAGAAACACTTTTTATATACGATGTTTTTTATCTGACAAATTAAACAAAAAATTGTCGGACTCTTATGAACTCTATTTCTCTCCATAAGCCAGTACCACAAAATATTCCGACAAAGTTTTCGTCGGGCAGGCAATGTATTTAGTAGCCACATTGTGAACAATATTTGTCCTATGACTCGGCGTTTTATTGACACAGTTTCTAAATGTCTTCAGAATCTTGGTAATCATTGTTTGATTTTGTAGTCTTTACAAATAAATTTTCACAAGAAAATACACACTCCTACTGTTGTAGAGTTAGGTAGGTATACATAAATGTCAAGGTACAAAATATTTCGACAACTGTAGGTACAGTAGACACATTATATTTGCTACCTATTACGTACTCTAAAATGGCAAAAATTTAAGAAAATAATTGCAATGGGACCTCTTAAATGCCAAGAAAGCATATCTTCACACGAATGAAGCTTTACTTCAATTTGAAAACGAAAACACCTATGAAACACCCATAAATTTATAATCTAAGTAAAGTGCTTGTTAACTACCCATAAATTTAATAACTCTAATCAAATTATCTAAACACACTCACCATAAAATATTATTCCATAAACTTTTCTTCTCCATTTTACCGCTTGCTATATTTCATTTTACTTCTATATGTGTGCGTTCTAAGAATCCATGATTAGCTATTATCATGTGACTCCCCCGTTGAATTTCATCGTGAGCCATGCAGTCCTACGTTGATATTAGTGCTTCCTGTAACAAAAATAACGCCTGTTTGATCTTTGCAATATTTATGCTAAGCTCCGTCACCTACGGTGCTAATTTAGCTACTATAATAATGCGATGCTCTTTTGGATCAGCCGTAGAAAGTATTTTAACGGTTGTCGTGTTAACCCGCCCGTAAACTATTATAGTAATGTGACTATTTTCTTTCAGAAATAATGTAGTATGCAGACTTTGTTTTGATCTTATATTAATGGCATTTGTTACCATCATAAAAAAAACAAACTGCGTGCACACTGAAGTGGCCTAAAAAGCTTATCCTTGCCGACCTTATCGGTGTTTCATCTATGTATCTATCTATCTATCCACTCAGCCCGTGAACACTGCTGGATATAAACCTCTTCTCTATTACACTATTCAGTCCAGTCCTGCGCCACCCTAATCCACTCCTTCCCTGCTATCATAGGTGTTTCGTAAAACTTGTAAATTTCTAAGATACCCTTGTATTTCTGTCAGTTGGTTGCTTCTCGAAACATTTACGATAGAAGCGGTCTATAAAGTTGAAACACTGTGAGAACTTTCACTTTATAGGCTTCGCAAATTAATCGTAAACGAACCATTTCGGCATGAGAGCGGAAGTCTTAAGATAAGGTGCAAACATTACGCATGTCTTCTGACAGTAGGGTTGGAGAAAAAGGCCGTATAGATCGGTGTTAGCAAGGCATGTCCGACTTTTAACGATCTAAGCTACAAAACTTTATAAAATAATATGGTTATACAACGCTAAAACCATTATTAATGGGAAGAGTTTTCCTACATTTCAGCACAGTTTCTTGCTCTACAATCATGGAAAACTCTGTAAATACTTATACCGTTTTGACTTAAAGGTTTTAAAAAGTTAAAGAATGTTGTTATAGTTTTGATTTTACATTTATAGGTTCAGTATCAGAAATAATAACATAATAACACAACTTAACAACATGCCAAGTGAAGTATGTAGGAATCTTACCGATTTGATTGCTTTTTAGAAAAGTAAATTAACTTAATATAATGTCTTTGCCGAACCTACACAAAAAAGACCGGACTAAAATGGTCGGAAAAAAAGCAGCTCTATGTAAAACGTGAGTCACAGGAATCGGGATCACGCTAATGCTATGAAACGAATAATGATTTTATAGCCATGATAAGCTGGAGTCATTACGGAGTGTGAATCAACAGTTTATAGTGTCGAGAGAGCTTTGAAATCAGAGAAGATATGCCGAAACTACGAGACATTAAAACGCGGAAGTAAGTATAAACCTAGGTAGGTACCTAGAAACACTGTAGATGGATAGGTACTTACATCTCTCTGATCTGAACATAATCCTCCTTTTTGCGCAGTTCGGTAAAAAATATTGTGCGATATAATTAAGAAAATACACAGTTTATTTTTTTACAATATTTCAAATAAATGATACCTACTGGACATTGGACAATCCACACAACATCATCTAAGCTAAGCTTAGCTTATGTTATGGGTCGGTACTAAAGCTACTAATATACTTAATACACTGCACACAAACATGTTTTTTTACTATACATAGAAAGCATCCAGAACACCCGGAACAAATATCTGCAGATCGTACAAACATTTGGCCCGAGGCGGAAATCGACCGCAACCACCAGCAGCGTCACGTATAGAGATCGTCAACTACTTGTTGTTAAAACGGCTGCTGTCGACTGCCGACGCCTTAAACCTAATTTTTTTAACGAAAAAATACTCTTAATGCAATACCTAGATACCTTGTCGTCCCTCAGTATCTCGAAAGTTACTATGAATGTAAATATTTTCACAGCGTGCAAGTGTTACAAAACTATTACGCCATCGTACCTGCAGTGTGTCACTGTGGCTTGTTATCAGTGCAAACATTGTAGACTGTCTTGGGATTCTTTATGAAAAATCCCCGATTCACTAACAAAAGATCCTTTTAGGGCCATTAGGGTAACCACAAATTTACATTCGCTGTAAATAATAGCTTTTTGTATTATCATTTTATTTTTCGACAATAAATGATTTTAGTCTAACCTGGTTTTATTGATCAATCCATGCTACTCTATAACATTATTCAACGAAAGATGTTTGAACATTATTCTAAGAAATCTTATTAGCTCGATTTTGAAGCGCGTTGAAGTCTTTTGTTAAACGAATAGCACATCGGGAAAACAGCAAATTGGCATAATTCATAATATTAAAAATGACACTATAAACTACCATAAAAATTTTCATCTACATAAAGTTTGGTAAAACACAAGAAAAAATTAACTCACCTGCCCTGAGTAAAAACAAAATAGAATTTTCACGATGTTCTTTTGTTTCCCACACTACTTTTGAAAACACGCTACAATTCAGCTCCAAAAAGCTTCAATGTGACATCTCATCGAAGAGATTCAAATCAAAGAGTTCCAAACTTGAAACCAAAGAGTTTCCATTCAAAGTTCTAATTTCTAATCCCGCGCGTAGAAAAGGTCGGGACGCATGCGTAGCCCGATGTACGCCCGACCGTGATGCTTTTAGCGTACTGGATGCTGAACGCTCCCATGCCTACCAAAGTGTATAGGAAAGTACTTTATCACGAGGAAATTCCAGTGCTGGCAAGGGACAAATGTTGGCAGCTTATCAACGACAAAACTATTAAAGAAAATGTCATAATTTGATGAAATACAAGCTAATTAAATTGGTTTTTGTGACTAAAGAAGAAACTGAAACTTTTACGTACCCACTAACTTCAGTTCTCTTGATCCTACCTTTTAGACATTTTAAAATCAATATTATATAGACTTTCATGGATCAATCGATTGAAATTGCGAATCGATCTTTTGAATTGCAAAAGTCGTTTATCATTCAATTGTTGGAGACATTCATGTCTGAATCGATCTAGATCTACACATGTTTGCGTCCAATAAAATTGTGATGGAGTAGTTAGTATGATTATTTACGACTTTTTAGATTAAAATGAGTCTATTATTATTTGTTCATTTAAACAAGACAATATTTGGCTCGTTTTTATAGCCTATCAACGTAGTCCTCAAACAGCATTTACAAGATGAGCATGGTCACCGTTTAGATATTGGTATATGTAAGAAGTATAATGGATACGCCATTATTGTTACCTACTAACTTGAGATCGAAATAATGAGTTATAGGTAGCAACAGATATTTTTGCTTCCTTGATAGAAAAAAGAAAAGATTACACAGTTATTCCAAATTAACTTCCCTAGAGCTAACGGGCGTTAAAAGTTAAAACATTAGCAGAATCCATTAATTCTGTGGGGTGCTCAAATGCCATAAAATGTCTACGACTTTGGACCTCATTGTTTCTAATGTCTATACAGCCACCCACATACATGGCTGTTGTATGTTAGTAGTTATAACATGAGAGTACATTGCATAGTAGTGAAGAGTTTCTACAATTGTAAGTTACAAGTATTTTAAGCCTACACTTACCTGCATTGTCCTATTGTTTTAATTGATTAATTGTTTTTTTTTATAGATTGACCCCGATTTGCGTTGCGTAAAACTTACATTTTATTAGTTTCAAATCTACATGCTTTTATCTACTAAGTAATTGAATTTAGAAACTAAAATCTCTTCTATGGCTTGTAATTAGTTTTAATGCTGTAGTAGTACTTGTCGTTGTTACCAATTAATGACGTACGTAAGCATAGGTAGGTACTTAAGAACGGTGCGGATACCTTAGTCCCCATACAAACGTACTTTCCGCTTCATTTGGAAACTACGTCCCCGATCGTATTGTAATTGTCCATACATAATCGGATGAAAAATAACTATGTTTGCAGTGTTTTAGTTTTTAAAAATACATTATGATCTTTAAATGAGAGCATATTTTGACCAACAAATCGAGTCGTTTTCAAGCTATTTTTTATGCATGATAAACACCTTTATTCGAAAATCTGCCGCGTTGCAAACATCCGACATATATTTACCATTAGAAATAAACAAATAAATTTCTGTAGTCAGTCGTTTATTCGGAAAGTACGAAAATATATCAAAAATGGTAAAATTCCTTCTAGTTTCTGCAACCGTTCGCTCACACGCAAGGCGCAAAATTCCGAAATATGGCGAACGCTGCCGAATAGCCAACACGAAGCGATTCTACGTGAAACAACAACACATCCGCACCGGCCGGCCGCTGAGATTTGGGAGAGCTTCCTAGTCTTGTACCGACAATACCTAGTTCTTTAAGGGAAATCACTCACCAGTCACCACCAAACCACAAGCTATTTTTTTAAATAACATAAATTGGTTTTAAGAGCCCTAATTAAGTGTCATGTACTTTTTATGCAATAAACAATTTTAATTATATTTTTTTATTTTTAATGGTTCGAATTGAAATTAAAAAGACTTGGATTTGACGGTTTCACATTATGTTGCCTCGTTGAAATATAAGGTAGCCTTATATTTCAACAATTCTTTATTCATATTAACCATAACAACAGACCACGATGGTTAAAACTTTAAAATATTTGGTAAAATAAAAATTATTTTGATTACCCAGTAAATTGAACTCAAAAGCCAATATAACGTAACTCTGAATTTCTATAAACTACAATACGCAACTACATAGTACCGTTCCCAACTCCGGTTAGTTTAGTAGGCACATACTCACACTAGGTGGTCTACTAACACCCAAACATTTCATTACTCACAAACCTATTACTAGATAAGCTGATAAACTTTATTGTGTCCACTTTGAACCTTTACTTTAATTCCATTAGATTATGAACAAAATATAGTCAATTCTTAATGTAGGTAATGTCCCCTGTAATGTAGGTACCTACTTAAGGCGGTACCCCGATTCAAACTAGCGCCGCCAACTATTTTATCTTACTATTACGTTGAACAGTAGAATGGAAAGGAATCGAATGGAAAGAGAAAGGAGAAGATACGTAGTTGCACTTGGAGGCCACCAAACTCTGTTTTCGCATCTCCTTCTAAACTATACAAAAAAACTATTACAGAGGTATTAAAAGAAAGCTTGTGGTATCATAAACTGACCTATCACAACAAAATTCCTTTCTTTAACGTAATAATAAGATAAAATAGACGGCGGCGCTAGTGTGCCTCGGGGTACCGCCTTAACAGAACTGTTTGAATTCATCTAGTGGCTTAAGATTAGATCGACAAAGCATTGTGTCTTGTCAAACAAGGTTTGTGTTTGTTTGGCGCTTGTTAACTCTGCTTGGCAAAACAATTACACAGGTACTTGCTCACTACTACCACCTAATACTTGCATAATTAGCATAATTGTATCTATTTTCACCACAGCAAGGTAATCTCTCCCTCACAGCCAGTTATGTGGATATATTCTTCTTCTTACTCGGCCACGCTTGGCAGAAAGGTCGTGGTTATGACATTGATTTAAAAAGGGAAGGTAGGTTACGTTCTCCCAGCGCTTACTCAAAAATTGGCATGTGTTACAACTACACGCAAACACATACGCTCACAGTTATATTTCCAGTCCTGTGCAATATAAAGAAGAACAAAGACGGAAAGACGTAGACGTAGGACCGAAGTGAGACTGAGACAACAATATTTCACGCGAATCATTACCGCCCGTGCCGTCGGTCAGACGGTGAATGATGTGGGAGAACACAATTTTACACAATTCGAGGTTGCCACTTTCGAGCAACCAGTACCTCATCTTCGTTTTTAGTAAATCAATGGGTTATGATGAGGTTCTGATGAATGGCTGCTCGTGCAATGCGCCGTCATCGTCCTCTTTTGGTTACGTTGGGGGAGCAGTCGGTTATGGTGGACTTTGTCAGAGAGGTGATGAGGTCCGACCTTCTGGTTGGAGAGCGACCACGAGACCTCGTGCCATCCATTCCATTTTAGGTTTAGGTTATATTACATCTTTGTAAAGCTTCTCAGTTAATCACTCATCACGTTACATCACACTAATATTATAAATGCGAAAGTTTGTATGTTCAGATGGATGGATAAATGTTTATTACTCCTTAACGGCTTTGGATGAGGACACTGAATTTAGAATTGTCATTTTGCATGAAAAGGTTTTCACAGGAATCACAACAACATGGGAATTAGAAACCACCCTGATCTGAAATGAAAAAGAAACAAGATTTTTTTGAGTCTAAAATCTTCTTTCTTTCTTATATTTTTCTGTTTATATTAATATAATATATATTATAAAAATAAGTACATGCATATATATGATGATAAAAGAATTCCTTCCAATCACTTTCCATCTTAAAAAACTGCTTTATCTGTATTATATATCCCTGTAAAATGTTAGACAAGCATTTATGTTTATGTAAGTTTATTATTAATGTTTGTAGGTATGGTATGTAGTGGTGTAAGTATATTTGTTTTCCCTTTCTTTGACTATCATTTAAATTTAGATTTATTATTGAATAAAAATAGACGTGCCCCCATCTATTTTGATTTTACATGTCCGCCCCATCCCAAGGTTGCCTGGAAGACATCGTTCTCAGCGATAAAGCCGCCATTTATTAGTGTTTTTTTCTTTTTATTTATTTTCCTGTTTTGTGTAGTATAATAAAGTGTTATCTATCTATCTATCTTGTACATAAGATACCAATAGTAAATACATAGGTATAATATCGAAAATTAAATCAATATAAATCCAATGTCAGGGTTAAAAATAACGTTTCAAATTAGACTTCATTGTCCCGCTCCACTTTTGAGACCTCAAAAAAACACAAATTCCTTTTTATCCGAGAGAGAAAGTTTTTAATATTCCCCACAGCGCTATTTTAAGATGTTGTTATAATTAAATCTGGAGTAGGTACTTTGGTGTTAATATTGACAGCTGAGAGTTGTGGCCACTTGATGTAGGGCTTTTTAATTCAGTTCTAATTTGAGACGAGATAAGGATTTGTATGGTATGTATGTCTGCTGTAGTACGATTTATATTTCCATACTATTTTTTTCCCGCGGCTTCGCACGCATCATTTCTATGGAAACGTTTAAAAGTTATTGCTATCCCATGGAACTGATTTCTGGGATAAACGTTTTTAAAAATTCCAGAGTCAGAATCAAATCGTTTATTTCTTTAGACTTACAAAATAAGCCCTTAAGCAAGTAATTTTTTTACTATTTAAACAGCTTTATAAATAGTAAATATATCAAATAATAAATAAGGTGCAATTGACTCTAATTCACTTCAATTTTTTGTCCACTAGGGGAAGAAGTGAAAAATACCAGGCTTCCAGGCCTACCATTATATCTATTCGAAATTTCAGACCGAGCCGTTGAGTAGTTTGGCGCGAAGAAAAAGCATCCATACATCCTAACTTTCAGATTTATAAAATAAGTGTGAACTCCGGGACAGATTTAGAAATCATAGTAAATATATATTTCATGGTTTTCACTAATACGCGACTAAACATCAAATCACATACTGCTGATCATGTCAAATAATATCCACACCGTGAATGTAACCTGCAACAATAATGTAACTTCTTGCATGTAAAGCTATACGCCCAAAACCACACTGGGCATCAATGATCAAAACTTCGCGACATTCCATAATAGACCGTAAATGTTTACTTAAACTCCAAATGAGTAGTGTGAGTCAGACATTAGGGCCTTATAAGTACTTATTAGCGAGCCCTTACTATTTGAGTTTGTATTGAGTACAGAGTGGAACTGTGGAACGATGCGTAGAACGTACTTTTTCGCTATTGCAAGATGCAGATTTCTGCTATTTAGCTGGCTGTAAGTAATGTAATGTGTTAAGGCGCCAGTCGTCTTAAGCTTTGCGCACATTAATCCAACGCCACTACCGCACAGCAACACCTACAGTCTGCAGTGAACTCAATTGTTACAAGTACAAATTCTCATTCGTTTATATGATTTATATGATTATTTGATTGTATTTTCTTTCTTTTTAAAGATTTATAAACACTAACTTTCATTATGAAGGTAAAAAGACTTGTCTACGCTTATTTTGTAATATATTTTGTAAATCTAGGTAATAAACGTTATTGATTTTTGATTTTAACGACATACAATAAATATACATTTCAAAAATACAGCTGAATATAGAACCTCCTTTTCTAAAGTCGGTTAAAAATGGCAAAATCCAATCACAAATCCGAAGCTAGTGGGTAAAGCTACTGACTGACATACACTCGCTTTCTCGCGCTTGGGTAAAAGCCGACCGCAAAATGTCACCATACGCACACGCATAGAGGTATTTATGATGATTGGGGAAAACAAAATACCTATTCAGGAAATAAAAATGCTTTTCGCTTCAGACTTACGGCGAGCCTACCTAGCGCATTTGAATTTTTAGCGTGCTAGCTCGCCCGTCGCGCTTGGCCCGCCTTAGTCACTTTAGTGTGAACACAAACGACGACGGTTTTATGTGTTTGATACTACGCGCCTGCACTCGCGCCCGCGCTAGGTTCGCAAAATGGTTGAAACCTATGTATAAGCATATAGCAAGACCAAGGACGGACCTACTACTAGAGTAGACATACGGAATTCCGGGCATTCCCATATCAGAAGTTATGACTTCTGATATGGGAATGCCCCTCTTAAAGAAGACATATAGATACCAATTACTGTCTTTCGTTAGTTTATGGCATTACACCAACGAACAAGCCTGATAATCATGATGTCTCAGCTTTTCACTAGTTGATATGATTAGTGAAGGCCATGAATTAGTGTTGGCCATGAATTCTCTTTAGCTCCGAGAAGGCGTGATATGACCCACGTATGTCTAAAGAAGTTCCTTTTATAATTTGCGTTAAAAAAGTCTCTCCACACACACACGCGCGATTTACATATTTTTCGCGGCTTCCCGTCACGTTCGCGTCTCGAAGTTTGATGGTTTTTGTCCCGCGACAAAGTCTTCGCAAGGCGCACGTCATTTGAAGCGAGTGTGGGGTGGGCCTTAGCAGTTTTTCAGAGATTTGCTGCGATTCCACGTCGAGATTCGCGTGTGAGTGTGCAGAATCTTAAACAAGCTCCAAATAAAAACACAGCCGTTCAATAAAGCCCTACTGCAGAGCATTTCAGACTAGTAAAAACAGCTAGTAGCCAATCTATTGCCATTAATCTGGATTGCTCTTGTTTGCTCGGTCATAGATTCACCATTTCCCATTCAACGCTCTATCTAAAAAGCTTGCAGGCATTATAGTGAACATGTTACTTAATGTGGTTTCCAATGATGCGATCTCAAGTGGTTTAATGGAATCAGATTTAAACTTATACGTTTATTTTCTAAACAACTTTATTCAATAGGTATTAAATGTTCCAGGAAGTTATGATTCGGAAAAATTGGAATATCATGTAAAAGTCCCTTACTTAGCTCTGGGTGGTGACAAAAGCTTTTTTTTAATCTATTTTTACAGTAAAAACTAATTCGAGATGTTGTTTGTACAAAATTAATACATTGGAATTCAGATGTAATAAACAAAATCTATAAAATCTGTCACAGCTCATCAAGCAAATTCATGTCAATCAATAGTTACGCGTGCTAACAATAAACATATCAAACGCCTAATTTTTACTAAACAAACCAAGGACATACATACATAAGGCTTTTGATACATTATAGTTTAGTAGATAAACTTTCATAATTCTATAATGTTACCACAGACCACCATGTACTAAAGTGCCTGTAAATTGACATTACATTACACGGTTAGATATTTTTATTTTCGGCTTCGCACGCGTTGTTCCTATGGAAACGTTTAAAGGTGATTTTTATTCCACGGGAACAGATTTACGGGATAAAAAGTAAGTTTTATTCCAGTATTAGAATTACCTGTATGCAAAATTTCAGCCAGATCTGTGCAGTTGTTTTGGCGTGATAAGGTAACAAACATCCATCCATCCAGCCATCCATACAAACTTTCGCATTTATAATATTAATGTGATTTATATTTTACTCAAAAAAGATTCAGAAAATTCATAATTATTTAATGCTACCACAGACCTTCATGTAAGTATTGCTAAAACCTGTAAATGAAGATATCTTAGGAAGCCTTTTGAAACCTAAAAGAAAAGAAGATTACCGTACTAAAAAAGCTCATGGAATAGTTTGGTTTAGGATAGAGCCCCTGGTTTGATGTGATGATGATACCCTGGCCGAATTTTCGACCACGAAGGCCAGTCTCAACATAAACTAGCCATGTGCGCAGGACATATGAAACCAGTTCCTGACCACTGGTGTTACGGGGCGTAACATACCTACCATTCGAAGCGAGCATGAAATGTCAAAAATCCGCCGTCATTCCCCATACTGACTGCATAAACGCTCGCTGTCTGACACGTTACTTCACGCCCCGTAACACCATTCAGAACCAGCTTTTATAGCGCACTATTGTATGCGCAAACACAGGTGCAATCTCTATTCTCGCTCTAATAAAACACAGCTTTCTTAATAGGGACGAACTGGGTAATTACGGGATACAACAGCAGATGAGAGATTTAGCAGCCTACACGATCCGTGATGACAGCTGCCTATCATAAACCCTACAATGACAATTCTGCACTCTGACACTGACTAAGTATTGTGTTTACTTGCCAACACGCCCGTGACCTATGAGCTCTTTAGTCGAGTTTTAGGAGAACATTACAGTATCTTTACCCATCACATCACCCACTATCATCGTGTGAAATCAGCGTAACAACCGCACAGATGCTAAATAATTGAAGTGGCCGATAAACAGATAGAAACAGGCTAGTTGCGGTGTGAGGGGTCAACAGGCGGGAGCAGCAAGTTAGTTACGATGTAAATGACGTGACTGGACAGTGGACACCCGTGATTCGGGTCAATGACATATCTAGATTGTTCCTGGTTCCCTGGTAATGCGATGGTCCAGGCACGATGCGATGGTCCAGGGCGCATTGATGTGAAAATTACTAGCCTTATTGAGTTTATCCATTTGGATGAAAAGTTTGGGAAAGGGTGCGTGTTTGGTAAGCAGCGAGGCAAGATTTTGGCAGGTTTTTTTGCTTCGTTAAAATTTTCTGTTAGTACCGAAAGACCGAAAATACAATTTATATTTCAGGCAAATAACTTTAGTAGAAGTTCACAAACGTGTCAGGAAATTTCTAGTTCAAATGTGATATAAAAATTATTGATAAAGTCTACAAGATTTTATGGGCGAATGCATTAACGACGTAAAATGACGTCATTTCCTAACACGACGATAACATTTTTATGGACGAAACAATAAATATTCCTATTTGACATGAAAAGTCCCGTAGGTGCACGACTTCCAAATCCATTTATGCGCGTGATGCAACTTTTTTATTTTTGACATCGGACCAATAATTAAAGTAACCGGAAAATTTGAAAACAAGGTTTGGACAGGAAATTGGATGAATTCAGAAAACAAATGACAATCTTTATGAATGTTACATTGCTGCTCAATGGTCCTTAGCGTATTCAAAACCAAAATAATAGCAAAGTTTAATAGGCTTATTACGTTACACTGATTTGCGTAATGTGAATGCATTTAATTATTTTGATGGTAAATGCATTTACTGCTTCACAACAGAAGAATTACCTGCTAATATGTAATGTTTTTAGCAGCAAGCTCCAAATTCTAAGTAGAAAATCAGTGAATTTTGTAAAAAAGCTCTGAACCAAATTTTTGCCCACCCGGAGAGCCAGTTAAGTTAGTAAGTTCGATTTGTAAATCTAATCAGAAAGCTTTTAAAGAAGTTTTATAGAGTGATCGATCTGTCTATTAATAATTTCGAACTGTGCCTGCGATCAATTTCCATATTAAATGGATGTTTCGTGAACCTTTTGCCACATTGTTAGTGTCGTCACGAAATAACCCAATCTTATCGGAGCATTTAATCGAGTATAGGTAGGTACCTTACATTCTAGTTAAAAACAGTATTCATAATTGATTTTGTTCATGATGTGAGTATACCTAATAATCTGGTAGTTTTGAGCGTTACCTTTCTTATATTATAGCGTGTACTGATTGTCCCACATGTTGCCATAGGGGCACAGTCAGTATGGATGAAGTAATTCTTTGCCAGTAAAATGGTGATAAGCATATTTTGTTTTTGCATTACTTTTTAGGTGTTCATTACGGGGGTAAGCGGGTTTACTACGAACGATGTTCGCTTCTTTTCATTTTTTTTTACATTGATGTATCGCTATTTAACATCGATTCCTCAAAAGCTCTTCTAAAACTTGCCTACCAAGTTAGGTTAAATTAGACCGTGATATATTTTCAATCACTCCTTCCCAACAATAAATTGTAATCACGTATAATAGATTACAAAACCGAGCCAGATTGTCTTGTTTGTAACTGCCAGGAGAATATTTATGACTGTCTCAGTTAATATTGTTACCCGGGGCATACACTAATCCAATTTACTAGAACTTGCTCCAAATTACTTCAAAGGGAGTTGCAATGAAAGCTGGTTTGACAAACTTAATCTGTTTTTGAGGGCCCAAAAATCCATTGCCATGTGAACATATAAGTGGCCAGTGCATTACCTGACCATATTTTCTCTCAACTGACAGTTGAGTTATCTCATTCTTCTCTATGTTACTGAAATCTCAAAGATACCAAGTTAACTGCTAAGTTATACAAAAAAGTACAACGTAAGTACTGCTCTTTGAAATAATAATATTATCTGCCCAATTTACAATAACTACTTGTATAAAACTACACATGTTTTAAGGCATGTGAAGATTTAACTTTCAATAAATGGAATTTTCAAAATTTGATGAATTTACTTTGTGGTAAATGTACAACCAGTAAATCATTAGAGCATGAAGCTCGGCCAGTAAAGCTCTTGTCCCTTCCCTGTTTTCTATGTAACTGTGGCCTTCAGATTGCTCTTGAACTTTCGAAAAATATATTTTTCTTGTTTCGAATATTAAGCATCCATCATCACTAACGATGAGTGTTTCGTCAACCTGCACAATTTATGTTGCATCGGTGAAAACCTGCGCTCCAACAAAAATCAAAAACTATAACCATAACACAAACATCACTACGTTGTATAAAACAAAACCGCTTCCCGCTGTCTGTCTTGTATGCTTAGATCATTGAAACTACGCAACGGATTTGATGCGGTTTTTTATTAGATAAAGTGATCCAAGAGAAAGGTTTTTAAGTATAATACTTCAGCATTGCACTCGTGCGAAGCCGAGGCGGGTCGCTAGTACATAATGAAATATAGCTAAAAAAATCGGTTATAAATTATACTTTGGCTGAGCTAGCGAGAAATTATTTCAACAAATCTGGACAAATATATGTAGTTATATTTGTCCAGATTTGTTGAAATAATCCTAACAAGCATAATTGGAGTCAAGATAAAGATATAGGTAATTGTTAACAAT
Source organism: Eupithecia tripunctaria (assembly GCA_955876795.1). Taxonomy (NCBI): domain Eukaryota; kingdom Metazoa; phylum Arthropoda; class Insecta; order Lepidoptera; family Geometridae; genus Eupithecia; species Eupithecia tripunctaria. The sequence goes on along the minus strand of OY041616.1, from coordinate 7,207,073 downwards.
ATTTCTTCGCAGTATAAAAGGAAAATTCCTATGCAGTCCGGTTTATGCAATTTTTTCTAGTCAATCGCACAAACTATGCGCGCACGCACGCCGTGCGGTCAGGAAGGGAATCCGATACCGCTCTTAATGGCGCATTCTAGAGACGTTTCGCAAGTATTGGATTTCATATTCGAATAGTCCGCAAGTGACATTAGTGTATTTCAGAACTTAACAGCGTATTTATGATATTATAGATTTAAATCAAACTCAATAACCACATTATTATCGAATAAAGGTTGGTGGACATTTCACATCGCGTCCATAGTAAATTGAGCTATGGGAACCTGATGGCTGATAGCCATTCTTTTTATATTTTATGCATTTCATAGACCTAAGAAACACTTCGACATGGAACAAACATTTGGTGTTCTTAGGATCATTTTGCCTAGAGGAGATAATCGAGGCAGTGCGTCTTAGAGGGATTTGCTCACACCACAGCGCGCCACAGAAGTCATCATCTACAGTGGTTATAAGAATGTTGGCCCAAGTCTTGTTACACAAAAAATGATTTAAAAGCTGAGAATACCCCTGATGAGAATGTCTTAATATATTCTCGAGACAATTAAAAAAGAACCTAAACTATATGAAGAGACCTTGATTATAAAGACCTTGATATAAAGACTTCTGTGGCGCGCCGGGCGGAGGTCCGCCTGCAATTTGTTCTGCAGATTTGTTTGTTTGATTCTATCTTCAAGGCGTTCTGGATGTTCTCTATGTAGTAGGTACTAATATCAGTTATCTAGAACCCATAACAAAAGCTCTACTTAGTTTGGGGCTAGATAATGATGTGTCAATTGTCCAATATTATTATTTATAAAATAGCTCGTCACTTCATGTCGATTAATAAGTCTATGCTACGATTGCTAAGTTGACATTCCGTCTTATCTGCACCACTTTGTAGCTAAAAGATAACTTAACGGTGAGGTGTACTTAACATCAATATTAATTATGTTAATTACTCATAAAAGTTGGTATGCCCATATTACTTGTTGTTTTATAAATAATTTCATTGATAGAAATTTGGTAGGCGTATTCAGGATGTTATAAAAAGGGGCCTGCGTTTGATCAATATATATCCAAAGACTCGTTTTCTTGCGCGTTAAGATAACCAAAGCTCGTACGCGCTGTACTCCAGATTACTCAAACTCAAATCATATTTGAGAGCAGGAGCAGCTGTGAGAGCAGGTCTCACGAATATGATTTAAGTCGCGATTTATTTAACGATTTTCAAATGAATTCTCTGAAAACTCCTGGCGACAAACGCGACGCCTCACGATGAGAGCCCATCAAAAATAATTTGAATATATGACTCAGCAAGGGCCTTTGTGCTATAGTTTGACCGAAACCGCTGTACCGCTCCTTCAGCGACACCTCACGAGTACACATGAGATCGATATTGTCGGATAGATCTTAGGATATCGTAGGTAAACGAATTGTTTATTTTATGTAACGATTATATTTTTTTATAAATAAATTATCTACAGATATTCTCACATAGATTCTGCTTCAACTACATCTTCCGTTTCGCCATTGGAACTTGAATCGGAGTCGTTCTGCAAATTTATTATTAATGGATCGATAATAAAAAATTTATTATCGCGATCACTTTTATATTCAAAGCTTTCTTCTTTTTTTAAAATATTTGGACACTTTACCCATCTTTGGATATTTATCTCGTGTGCGTCTTACTACTTCCCCCCCCCCCCCCCCCCCGTGTCGCCGCGCGCATACCTCAGGCGCGGTAGGTACAGCAGTTACGGTCAAACCATAGCACCTATAGCGAGAAAAGTTACCCCGTGGTAACTTTTACCCGCAACTGTGCTTGCTACGTAATAATGCTGATTTACAACTAACATTATCCAAAATTAACATTCGCAAAGATTTGATTACAAATGTAAAAACTCCTTCCATCGACTTGCGTCAAAAGATAAAACGCATCAATAAACAACTTATTTTGTTAAATGCTGCATAGATCTACTTTTCGGAAGTCAACGAACGTCAAAATAAGTAGTTTATTGCCCTTGTTACTCGTAAATGATTTTTTTTTCAATCTTCGTAGAGTCTTTTGCCCTTCCTAATGCCCTGAGTCCGTCCCCAATCATACCGCGAACCGGGTGAGGCAGGATGTCCTAAGCCGTCCGGCTGTCGTATTAATAATTTAATAATAGCTTGCCGTTAAATTCATCGTGTTCCCTTCAAACTCGCTGTTTGGCTTCTCATAAACTAGACTCTACTAATTTTATGGTATGCGAAATTCGAGAACCTAAGCACGGACCGACTAATAACTAGTTACGACTTAATACACCGCGATCATTGAATATCTCAGAGAAATAACATTATTTGTAGTACCTACCAACTTTTTATGAGACATATCCCAGAAAAGAAAAAACTCAATTTACCGTAGAACTCAATAAAATAGAAGGGATTTTTCACGGAGTTTGGATAGAGATATCGAGTCAAATTATGCACGGGCAGATTTATTATAATTTGACATGTTTTACTTTTAATAGGTCTAGCCCGCGCGCGATCAGAATGGCTTAGCTATCTAGTAGTAGAACCGTTTCGAGTTAAAACAAAAGCAGATATATTGCAGCTCTTTTGATAAGCTTCTGCACGTTGCTGCTTTGGCAACTAAAGATTGTATCTTCATCATTTTTTTTATTAATCGACAAAAAAAATACGTTTCAAATATCTTCTTCATAATCTGACTGATGGACTAATTAAAAATTTTGAGTCTTCAGGCCTATTCAGTCGGACATATGCGTTTTATCGCGAAAAAGAACGATGAAACCACGGGCATTAGCTAGTATTTAACACTAACGTTATTTATTTTGTAAGTTTGCTCCACCTGTAATCGATGCTAGCGACATGTTTCCGAGTGCCTAAGTACATAAATACATGCTAAGCTCCGTGTTATCCGATGTTATCTCGTCTGATTGGATGTGATTTCTGCAACGGCTTGTCAGAAGTTCAAGTTCAAAGTGGATAGGTAATTGTTGAGACGATGATGGTAGGTATATACCTACCAGAATATTTTCGAGGGATAACTGGTTAATGTTAATCTTAATGTTTGGTTCCTTTTTCGAAGTCCATTTTCAAAAGATAAAATGGGACCTTATTACTAAGATACGTCAATATCCGTTCGTCTAGCCATCTGTATGTCTGTCTGTCCGTCTGTCGGTACGTTTTTGCGTTTATCTATTTCGTATATTTAAATACAAATTTTGCCAATATTACTGATTCAAACATTTATTAAATAACTAGCTGAACCCGCGGCTTCAAAATAATTTTATTTATTTTGATATGAATCAGAAGGAAAAATATTAATTTAAGTATTATAAGTAATAGGTAGCGGTATAATTAACTGATTGTTTATTATTTAAAATAGCTTTTATTATAATCAGGTACTTACAAAATAAAAGAAAATTAATTCGACTCCACTAACCCCTGTTCCGTATGCACAAAACTGGTCAAGCTCTCCGCAAACTGTCAGCGTCAAAACAAGACGTAAACAATTTTAAGCGTAAGGTTTTAGCTATTTACGGGAGAGGCCACGAAATACCTGATCGAAGATTTATGGTAATAAAGATAAGCTACTAGGACCAGCTACAGCTACTAGGTTCATAAAATCACTCACCTTGCAACTTCAATCCAAATCTTCCACAGAATCAAGAATTGCCCAAAGAATAAAAGAAAGTCCTTTTAATTTTCTCTAGCCCGCGAGTTTCCGTACAATTTTCCAAAACACCGTCTTTTCATAGACGCACGCGCACTCTCCCAGCTGCCTTACGACTGTCGTGAAAAGGGCTCAAAGGGCCGCCCGAGGAAAGTAAAAATGATGAAAGTAATGTCTCTAATTATTTCTGTTCTTGGAGGTGTGATATGAGTGTCTGCTATAGTTTTGTCTACTCTATGGTTTTCTTTAATATAGATTGGTGCAAATTTTCTTATGAATTGAGTTGCATTTTTTATTATCTTCCGAAAGAAATATCTGTAGGTAATTATTTCTGTTATGTGTGTTATGTATGACTGGTAAGACAGTTTGAGAGTATTGGTGCAACTTTAGTTATTAATTACTAATTAGTAATCCGAGAGTGATTAAAATCAATAGTTCCCATTACGTAGCGAGCGACTCATGCTTAAAGGGAGGGGTGAAATTTGGTACCAGGATAGCTTTTAACCTAAATTAAAACTACGCTACTTTTGCTCTTGGAAAAATAGCAGTCCAATCAAACTATGTCTATCAGCGTGGGTGACACCGTGGGGCTAGATAACTATCTGTAATTTATTTTGTGAGTTACGTGCTTTACTTATTTGTCGTGTAGGACTCGCATTGTTTTTTTGCGTTCCTTACATAATAAGTCTGTAAAATAAGTGATCTCAACTCAAATGACTTCTAATTTTTAAGCTTTGCTTAATTTCATGTTTTCAATAACTTCCTGTTATCTGCATGTAAGGTTTGCAGGGAGGATTTTTTGGATGAGGTATTTGTATTTTAACATACTAAATAAACTGAGGAGATGTTGATACTGCCCTGTAGGTACAGAAAAATGGTCTTAGAATCTAGGACTATCCATTTTTTATGAGAAATTTTAAAAACTAGTTATAATACATTAGATTACCCACATGGACTTTTTTCTTAATATAATAGCTAATTCGTACAAAAATAAAGACTTCAGTAGACGGTTTGCAGCTTGAAGTCTTAACATGAAAGGATCTAATAAGCTATAAAAATGAATTGCTTCATTGATTTTTTAAAACAAAACTTTCAATAGGTAACGTAATAACAAATGGCAACAATTTCCTCCAGGCAATCTAAGATGATTTATCACAGGTAATCTGAAAAGGATTTTCTCGTCATAATGTTCTAGCCTCAGCAGAGGGTAGAAATGAAATTGGCAATATCTGGAAAGATCTGAAACTGCGTCCAGAGGAAGCTAAGCTAGCGGGTAGAATCAGATATTACCTACTTACTCACTACAGACACATGCACTAGAAATATTAAAATCAATAAGAATGAAAAAATGTTAATTCTGTGTAAATTCACCATTACGAGTATGTTTTTACACCCTAAAACAAAAAAAAATACTTTTCTTCTTACAGACACTGAAATAAATTTTATGGCCAACTAACAGTAGTTGAACACATACAGGCGTGGCGTGGTTCTTTATCTTAGGATGGATTGGCCTAGTATAAAAAACCACGCCACGTCACGTGAATGTACAAAACTTGTCTTTCAATGACACAAGCATTGGTCGTATAAATACATCTAAAAAATAAAAATACGTCAAATACAGTCATTTGATTTACGGTCGATACCTAGGTACATTTTTTTTTATTATTTAAAATGTTTCTTCATTGCAAAAACAATTACAGTACCTACATATTATATTTACAGCTAAAGACCCTTTAAGGTTTGTCTAAGTATCCGTTTTGATTTTATTGTTTAGATGTTGTAGGAATAAGCCACACTAGTTTCGCTTCTCCGCACCATTACCTCCTGCTGCATGGTGTTAGACACCATCGTTGGTACTTACTCATTCGCCATGGGACATCCTGGCTAAGCCGGCATCATCATCAGGATCATCAAAAGTGCCAGGTAATATCCGGGATGGGAGAGTTCCTATTTATATTCTTCCTATAAGTTTGATGGGGTGGTAATTTTATCGTGCTTTAAACTTCGATCAAGTATTTCGCGGCCTCCCCCGTACATATAACCTTACGAAAACGACACTCAAAATTGTCTACGACTTGTTTTGACGCAGACAGTTTGCGCAAAGCCTAACAAGTTTTTTGCATACGAAACAAGAGATTAGTAGAGTCGAATATATTTTATTTTATAAGTAAATCGGTAACTGAAAAAAATTACAGTGTTTTTACAGGAACAATCTGTAAATCATACCGTTACCTTGTACTTATCATATTTAAATTCTTTTGGTTTCTTCTTATTGCTAATGAAATTAATAAAAATCTTTTATGTCGGACTGCTAATAGTTAGGTGTGTAGATGGTTATGCGAAGTCACAGAACTGTTTCTGTGTACCTAGTCAATACTTAACAAATATAGAAAAGAAAATATTATGTAATATACAAGAAAAGAAAAAATATATACCAAGATATCTTTTATTTTATAAATGTTTGAATCAGTATTAAATGCAATTGCAAGAACAAATAAAATTAAAATTATTATAAAAACAATAGTCTCTCTATTCATGAATTTAGAACAAACTTAAAATCGTAAGCTAATTTCTTGAGGAAAGGGCAATAATTGTACATTAAAGTGATGAAAATGCATTAACAATTCACTGAAAATAGGAAACCCCTTCCTTTTTGTGTCTAAGACGTTTCATTTTTGTAATTTTGCAAGGCATGTTTTCTGTCCAAGCGAGGCTGGCAAACGATGAAATGACACTAACTCAAATACTTTCCATACATGCCAAAAAGTCGACCCATAATTTTGCCCATGATGTGGCACTCTGTATTTTAGAAAAACACTAGACTTAAGACCACTTTATTTTTTACTCTGTATGCAATGTGTTTTTTCTGTTGGGTGTCCATAAATAAATAAATAAAATAAAATAAATAAAAGGAAATCCTTTGACGGTTTCAGGGTGCCCATTGTGAATTTATGAGGGGCCGCCGGCGAAAACTTTGATCGATGGCAAACCCTACAAATTTCTGGGTACACCTCCATAGGTTTATTTAAGTTAGCTACTTTTTAGCTTTCATCGTTATAAAATAGAACCTACGAAAATAATTTTTAGAATTAGAATTAATTAAGTATTATTTACGACGTGTGGTGCTGGCGCCATAGAATTTGCACTACCCCTACTCTTCCCGCGGGTGTCGTAAGAGGCGACTAAGAGATATTTACCGGGGGCGGGCAGTAGCGCCTCCTGCCGAACAATTCTGTCACCTGCGATCCCCAACCCGCATGCCCAGCGTGGGGATTATGGGCATAACCCCTCGTGAGATAACAGCCAATAAAGGCGCTTATCAGGGGGAGGCCTGCGTCCAGCAGTGGACCAACACTGGCTGTTGAGGAAGTATTATTTAGATTTTTTTCTCTCTTGCTTGTCGGTTGCAATATGAATTATAGAGCGCTTTTTTTTATTCTGTATTTCACCGGAGTGTTTTGTATCAAAATCCAATTCTGATTATTCTTATTGTGTTTATTTATATTATTTCAATTACCTTATTTATAGGAATATTTAAACTATTTTAAACCAACAATTCCAACTAATACGATGATAGAAATAGGTCCCACATAGACTACTTTAGACAAAACAGCACGTAGACCTATGTTCCCGTATTTATCGACATCTTCGCTCATGACAGGACCACACGTACTCCCAGATTACATAATAGTTACCAAGGCGGCTATTATCCTGGTTCAGACACCAGGAGTACAGAAATACCTTGGATGTGGCTTTTTAATTTATCCAGGCAATGCTCACTTGCGCAGGGCTCGTGCCGTTTCACAATAGGTATAGCTCTATCACCATCAATCCATTTTTTTTGGGCCGAAAATGCTACACTATCATGTTGGAATTCGACATCGGTCGGTGACGATTTTTTTTTGTCCTAGGTATTTCACACTTACTCTAAAATCTTAGAGACCCAAAGTGGCTCGCCCGTTGACACAAGACTTCTGCAGGCCTTTCGGTTCTGGTCAGTCTCTCGCAAGCAATTTCAACTTCGTCGGTCGAGCCAGCGATACCTAGGGGTTTATACCATGCTATTTTACGGTTTAAATATTCGATGCGATTTTTTTGAATGTGGTCAGAGCTTCCGGAGATTTTAAGAGATGTGTCTTACCAACCTGGCAGATAAAAAAGGTTGAGTTTTGTATGTCTATGTCCAAATATATGGAAATATATATAAATCTATTCGTTTATCGACATCGAAAAACTAATGCACAACTCGTACTAAGCAAGTGACTATTGGTACGTTTCATTTTGTATAAATGTATAATTTGTGAGATTTTACCGCAAAAGGTTTTTTCGCGGAATTGTTACTAAATATTTTCATTCTTATATTTACAATGGATTTCCGCAAAGTAACGCCCGAATCTATTATGTAACTTATGTATGTACATAATGTATATAGAATATTAATAATAATAATAATAAATAATAAAAATATTTATTTACGGATAGGTTTACAATTTTTCAAATGATTAGTCTAGTACAAACATACTTAATATTAACCATATTAAGTTTTGTAAGGTTATTTATATTTATATATTATTTGTTTCGTGGTGTATTTAAAATGGTTGGGATGTTGCAATTTTTGGTACACCCCCTGCCTTTCTTAAATTAGTAAATTTCTCTCCGTCCAAAGGTTGCCTGGAAGAGATCGCTTCTAAGCGATAAGGCCACCCATTGTACTCGTTTTATATAATGTATCCATGTACCTAATGTTATTTTAATGTTGTAGAATAATGAATTTTTGTATTGTATTGTATTGTAAGCACTTAGTCTACTTAGCTTGAGTTTCCTAAAACTATAGTTTTAGGAAACTCAAGCTTACAAAACTCTTGAGTTTAAAAGGTTATGGTCCACTTTATTCGTAACTCCATGTAAGGCCCACCCTGCTGTAATCTCTATTGCTTTCTTATTAAGATATTAACTACTGGTCGCAAACGCTATATTAATGCCTGCTTCAAACATGACGGATGATTCTGAATTGTCTGCAAGGGGCACAGAATTCGTTTTCTTTTAGCAGTTTTTTAATCGTCTTGGTTCCTAGGTTCGCTGGTAGAGTACCTAAATAATAGCTGTTATTTTATTACTATGTAGCTAAGTAATGTTTTTTAATTTGTGGAAAATCAATGGAGGTCTAACTGTTCGTTGCTCAGGCAGCTTTCGCCGCTCATTGATTCTTTTTCTGTACGTCTGTATGATTTTGTACTTGATTTGGTGAGTTGGGCCAGTTTACCCACTTTTAATATACCAAGGTCTATTATATATAGGTCCTGGTATATTAAAAGTGGGTAGACTAATTCATAGTTTCTATATTTTATCGCGCTTTTGCACCTTATCCTGTTGAGAAGGACCATGGATAGGTACTTAACAACCTTATAGCTCTTAGCTCGGTTTGACGATATATCGAGAAGTTATAATGACGTCTAATTTTTTATGGGATTTATTTCAGCGCCACTATCATGCGGACATGGAACTACACAAATCTCGTATCTTGGCGGGAAGGACTTGCAGGTTTTTGGGATCCCCGAAAAAGCCGTAAGTCCCATACGGGATCCGGACCATATCCCGTAAATCACTTATGACAGACACCTTCACTAGTGGATTTTCGGCTCTTCCACAGATATATTTGGTAGAACGGAACTCTTAACACTTACGGGGCGTAAACATGCACCATTCGCAGTAAGCATGATACGTTACGCCGCCGTGTGGTAAAATCAGTCTCGTTGATCGCTGCAACAGCCTTCACTCGTTCCCCTTACAGTATGCTGAATGTGAACTGCCATACTGTTTACTAAATAGTTTGCGTTACTCTATTGTTTTATGGAAATGTGAAAGTTATATAATCTTCCCGCTTGGAGCGCTGTTATGTTCATAGAATCTGAGGAACGCAAATGTAGTTAATAAAATTTGCTTTGATAGCGCGTATGACAGTCGATTCGTCGAGGAGGCCTTTGCCAAAAGAGGGCAAACAAACGGAACCGATGTCGTGACAATAGTTTAATAGTATATGAGTAACAATATGTAAATATTTTCGTTTGAATAAAAAAGGTTTGAAATGAAATGAAATGACAGTCGATGGCAGTTCATTCTCAGCATACTGAATGCAACCGATGGGGTAAACGAGTTCTTGAGTGGAGACCGCGTTCGCCAAACGTAGTGTAGGGCGCCCTCCGGCCAGGTGGGATGACGATCTGCGAAAGACTGCAGGCAGATGCTGGATGCGTCAAGCAGAAGACGGGGCGCTATGGCGCTTATTAGGGGAGGCCTATGTCCAGCAGTGGACTAATATAGGCTGATTATGATGATGATACTGACTGCATAAATGCTCGCTGTGTAACGTTACGGTGTGTAATACTAATTACATAACACCCCGTAACGCTGGACAGTATCGGACTCAACAAGCTGTAGATTATATTTGTTGGTATATATATTTTGTAGAGATGAACTCTACATACTGTTTTTGATACCGGCAGTAATCAGCAAAATGGACCTAGGGAAAAGCAAACCTCGTCCGGTTATCCTATTAATCATAACATCCTCAATCCTTAGATCGTGTCGGCCGATCAATAAATCAGAATCAATAATCGCTCATAATCGATACACGGTCGTGCCGACAATCGATTATCCTGGAAGTGGTCCCGTTGATGTGGATAATGATTATGGGTGTGCTTAGGTTTACTTAGAGTGTTATTCTAGAACTCTACATTCGCTATATTATCTAGCTAGACTTTATCACAATTTCGTAGTCACCCCGTTGCACAAGCAGCACCTACAAGGGTTGTTAAATATGTAATCATATTTAAATTTGACGAATTGTAATATTTTTAAACTAACGCGATCTGAAGGTACTTTCATTTTGTTACGAGAATTTAATTTACAATTCAATTCAATTTACGATGTTTATAATATAAACAATGTATAACCATTTATTTTAGACCACTTTTCAACAGGTTTATCGTAGTCGCGGGATGATTGGAGTAAAGGAGCTACCGCCTCTGCAAAATTAAAATTGACCTATATGTATGGTTTAACAAATCACTAAGCACATTTTATCCCGTCAAATTTCCTTTCGAACACCTTTTTAGGCCAATAGGGTTCTACAGGGTTTAAAACCAACAAAACACTGCTTAATCTGGGCAAGACTGACTAATGGTAAAATTTAGTTTTAGACACCGATCCGTTCAGGTCTAGACTAGGGAATGGACACCGGTATTCGGTATTACCGAAAAACCGGTAATACCGAGTTATTTCTGGCACTTCGGAATACCGGTATTGAAATTGCAAATACCGGTAATTCGGTATTTTGAATTTAACGTTAAAAAAAATGAAAAAAACTCAAGGCGGCTCTAGATTACAAACAACTTATTTTAAAATTTATAATGATTGTAAAATTGATGGACAGTCTATGTTTTCGCTTTACCATGTTTTCGCTTCACCATGTTTTCACGTGGTCTCAAACAGACTTCAAAATAAATAAACGAACAAATGCCCGAAGGAAAGTGTTAGACTGTTTTTTGATTGAAATCTTTTCTTTTATAAAAGTTTTAAAATCTATAAATAGATATTTTTAAACAATCAAAGTATACTAGCAAGCAGATAGACGGACGCGGGTGGCTTTGAGAAAGCCGCCTAGCTAATAGCGAGCATAGCGTTCGGGACATTATTTCTGCATGCATAAAGCTCAAAACTGATTGACGAAATTAAAGACGAATGCAGGTGCGAGTGCAAAACAAGTATTGTTCCTGTAATTTCTTGGAAAAAAACCGTCGGACCCGTGCGGTGCCTCTTTCTTTGTCACGCACATTTTGAACTGCATAGTGCGCTCTCGCTCGGTAGGCCAGTTATCTATCAATTGTTACTACGTACGAGCACAAGGTTCAAACGGTAATCAGTGTATCGTAGCATTTCGCAGTGACAAGAAGTTCAAAAACAGTTTGTGTTGTTGGTTTGCTTTTGGAGAAAAAACAATCACCGAAAGGATAAACGGTAAGTAATATTTCATTTCATTTATTTCTCAAACAATTTACTATATCGGAAGTTTCACATTGCACGTCTTATTGTCTAGAGCAAATAAATAACTATTGTACTGAATTACTGATGGATGTAAATAGGCATAATATGAGTGAATTCATTTACCTACTTATATCGTGATTATTTTGTTTTATTGATTTGTGTGAAAACTTTCGAGTTTTAAATGTTTAATTAAGTTTGTAGTTGTTTCTTGTTGTGATAAATATTTGATTGTTATGTATGTTTAAGTTAAAGAAAGACTGTATAGTAGTACCTAAGTACCAAAAATTCTCAATTAAAATTAAAGTTGATTTAAAAATACTGCTTTTTTAAGAACCCTTTTTTATTACAATAAAGATATACTTACTTATTCAGTCTTAAACAATATAACACGCAGAGGAAAATATTTTTTTCGACTTTTTTAATATTTATAGTAAAATACCGAAAAATTACCGAAATACCGGGATCCCGGTTTTAAAAATATTGATACCGAAAAATTACCGGTATTGGCAATAGGTCCATTACCGTCATTCCCTAGTCTAGACATCGTTCCATAGTATAATTTTATCAAATAAATAACAACCATTGATCAACGTATTCGCCGCTGCTTTGCTTCTTCCGCAGAACCTTTTAAAAACATAATATAAATAGTTTTGCCAATCCAACTTCTACTGTCTATCTATACGGCAATAGTTGATTGAATAAGTATGAATTGATGCTTTTAACTTAATTCGCGTATGGCTGATTTCAGATCAGATATCAGGCAATTGGAACTCATTTAAACAATGACCCGAGAGCTGGTGTTGTGTGGAGCTGGAATGCAACCAGTGTATTGGGGAAGTTGAGGTACCTGTTGATTGTTCGCAACGATCTGCTGTTAGCTCAATTATTTCAATTGGTAATACCTACTTATAATTTATTTTTATTATTTGATTCCAACTTTCTTTGTCTATAAAGTACCTACTTAGTTTTAACAATAACCTAACTTGCAACTTAACAAAACTCATAATTTCCGTAGGTCACGTCGTTTTACCAGAAACATTTCCGAGGTAAATCACCGGATCGCACGCCTGTCATTCCTATGCTAGTTAATTATTATAAATCGATGAGGTTTGCGAACAGGGATGGACTCAGGATGTATCTTTGGCCGGCATTATCTTCTTGCGAGTATGCCTGCAGCTACTATAGAGGAACTATAGAGTAAAGACTTCATACAGAAAGGTGGGCCGTAGCGAAGGAATCAAAGCCTTAATTTAGAAAATGATATTCAAAAATACCTAGGTAGATGTGGTAGATAGGGCGCCTTCTAAAAGAACATTGAACCTACTTTTGTAGAATGATAAATAGACAATGTACCTACGTACCTACTTAAGGAAGATAATTTAATAGTGTGCTATATCTATCTAACTCCACATACAGGTTTATTATGATCATCATCAGCCCTTGTTGACCCTCTGCTAAGCACTATGTTTATGCCATGCGCTTACAGAAACAGACAATTAGTATGACATTTTTTTCTAAAGTTTCCATACAAATTGAAATTTTCAGCACTTCACCAACCAAATTCCAAGATAGGTATGTACATAAGTACTTGGCCACTCTCACAGCAAGCCTGATTGCGTGTCTGGCGTCGGTCGTCCAATACATTCGATTAGGTACCTACCTCTAAAGAGATTTATCGTTGGACGGATGCCGGCGCAAGCACAGCTTTACAACTATCCTCCATTCTAATACGGTAGAAATGTGATATTCTGCTATTTTCATTGTATTGGGATTTAAATTTAGTGAATAGGTATAAAGTAAATGTGGGTTCATTAGGGAAATTAACCTCTAGCACAGTGAGCTGACAGCTCAGTATTCTTTAAGCAAACTAACTTCTGACCGCGGCTCGAACGCTCATTTCCCATGTAGAAAGTAGCCTTTATCCCCGAAATAGCATCTACAAATCTCCATGCCAAGTTTTATTAGCATCCGTTCAGCCGTTTAGGCATGAAAAGGTAACATACCTATTGTCCATATAGACAAACATACGAGTACCTAGAGACTTACTTTCAAAATGATATTAAGTATGGTTAAGTAGGTATTAAAAAAATACATTTAATTTTGTTCCAAGTTCCATCTCAAGAATTCCACTTACACACACTCCAATATTCACTAGAAAGTCACTTTATCTCTTAACAGCTGATTCGAAGGAACTAAAAGTTTAACATCCAATACCAATCGTGAACAATAAAGATAGCGCAAGCACTTGATTTTTATTCGGATGAAAGTGTAGTTGTAGATTCGAGCGACATTCCCATGTTTTCCCTACTCCATAACGCAAGCTCTGCTTAGCTTGGGGCTAGATAATTCTGTTAGGATTGTCCAGCATTATTTATATATTTATCAGCCAGTGCAATGAGATGAATACATACGATCTTTGATATTTACCCTTTCACTGCTGAACCTCAGACCCGCAGGGGTCTGCTAATTTGCAGACGGATATGCGTCATGCATCATGTGTTGGAAGTGAATGGTGAATGGAAGTGTGTCATGTGACGTTTTGACCAGCTATTCGGAGCGCCTACAGTTTATCAAATATTTCTTTGAAATCAAATAATATTTGAGAGCATCCCATAAATTTTCGGCTTCGATAGGGTTTGAGCTCGCATCCTTCCCTCTCATCTCAGACCAAGGAATATATTCCTTGGTCTGAGCCTCTAATATGGAAATATGCTAACCAACTAAAGCACGAGGTCAAGTGACGTAGGGATCGAAAAACTCGACTTCCTTTAGACTCTATCCAGCGCCTCTTCAGCGTGAGGGCTTACTATAAGAACAAAATATTATTTTAGTCAGGCAAAGCTATAGCTACCTACCCACGGATGTCACTTTCAAATATTACGATACCAAGGTATAGATATACCTTCAATCAGGTATTTTGCAACTTTGTTCGTTGTTTAATATCTATCTATAGTCTCGTCTCTCTTTCTCTAGTCTCTTTTCGTCTCTTCTCAGTCTCTGTCAAGTCTATCTTTTGCAAAAGTTTAAATAATTCCAATGTCCTTAGTAATTATATATTATATTATGTACAATTCCACTATCACAGAACCAACAGATGTAACCTAAACCTAACGCAACTATTAACGTTATAACTTTTAAGGATCCTAATAACCTAACCTTATTGTATGTGATCCGTGGAGTCGGGGCCCTGGAGACTTGCAGTTTCAGGTTTTTCTAAAACCTATAGCAAGCTCCAGCCTTTCACGATACAGGTTTAATACTTATAGTTCTACGCGCTTATTAAACCTCACTAAATTTAAGTAAACCTATTGTGAAATAAATAAATTATTATTATTCCTATTATATATTGCAGTCCATAGAGTCCACTCCACCTTAGACCTAGACAAGACACCCATCGCAACGAGTTTCTTATTTTGTGTCGTCTTACCATCATTCCAAGGAAGCAAATGTTGAAGACATTGCTCTCGGTAATGATACGACACGACACGTGTGAATCAGGGCCATAACGTCGGATTTACATTCAAATGTCGTTCGAACACCCATTTTATGTCAGTTCGGTTTGAAGTCGTGACGAATTTTGTCAGGACCAAGCATTAGTGCAAATTGGTGACAGTTTTGTAGGTCGACCTCACTAGTTAGGTACAGTGATTGTATGTAGGTAGGGGACGGACGGGCAAGGAGGACATGTCGGGCAAGAAGAATAAAGCCGATAAATCGCTGCTTGATCGATAGAAAAAGACAGCGTTAGTACTGCTCGACGCGTATTTCAGACGCGCTAGCCGACAGTGTGCCACCTACGTTTTAGGAAGGTAACTGAGTATTTTGTGCGAGAAAATACAAATTTCAAGAAAACATTTGATGAAACCAGCTGTAAATACATCGTCTTTGTTTTATAATAATCTTGGGTGGCTGAATTATGATATTTTAAGTAAAGTCTGTTGATATTAGACGTGTCAAAGCCGTACTTTCCGTTTGTTGGTTGCATCACTTTTATAATTATAGCTATAATCTGTAAATATGTACCCTGCGGCCTATGTAACCATTTTGCCCGCCCTGGTCGGGCAAAACGGATAAAGACTGATTTTTTTTGAGTTGGAGAAGGCTCAACTTTTTATTTAGTTTGATCTAAAATAAAAAACTTAAATGTCCAAAGATTAAAATAATAAATATTTCATAAATATAACATTATGCTAAAGTAGTTTTTCTTTTCATCCAAAGTTAGCATATCCTTCCTGCCCGTCCGTCCCCTACCTACATAGCTTTGACTTTGGGTAACGGATATTTTCTATAAAAGGTAGGGATGAGGTGTTTCTTTTGCGTCGTCATTATTATCTATGACCAGTCAACGACGTCGAGTGCCGTCTACTGCCGCCGACTACCGTCGCCTGCAGTCGTAGGTATTTGTATTTGAGACGTGCAGTCCGTGTTCAATAGTCCTTCGATAAGTATTTTTGTAGCGCCATCAAGTTGAAAACACTTACCTACAGAATATAATCAAGTCAGTATTATTTAACTAGGTGCCTGTGCCTAGCCTACCTGCCATCTACCTGCTTACTTTTATAGTTTGACGAATAATTTGACGATGTACGCGGGTTAATTAAGAACCATAATTGGACGCTAATACTCGAACCGGAACCAATCCACACAATGACAGTTTTGAGATAAAGGCATTTTTGTCTAAATTGTGCAAAGAAAAAAATTTACTGCCATTTTTAAAAAAGTTGGTTTATAGTACTGTACAACATACTGAGTTCTACCTATATCAATATTATTTTACTAAAAAACATTAATATTAACAAGTTTTTTTTTGATAAAACTAATTTTGTAGGGAACCAACCCACACTCATGTGTGGGTTGGTTCCTTATGAACTTATTAAATAATTTTGAATAATAGTAATTAAAATAGATAAATGCTTCTATTTCTTTCATGAATTTATTTTAAATCGAAAATGTACCTAGACTTTAATAAAAAAAAACACAAAAAATGCTACAAAAGATATAATGTTTGTCTTTTACGTTGATTCTTAACCTAATCTTTCTCTATTACAAAATCAGGATGACCTGAAAAACCTTCCAGATCGTCTGCTATGGCCTCATTTCCAACAAGCCTCACGTAGAAGTCGTGTGAGTTTTCAAGAATCAAGTGTAGCTTTGCTTTTGAGGTCGATTAGCTTCACTTCAGTGACAGGTTTTCCGTTTGGCCAAAGTGGCTCCATAATTTTTTCCTTCAGACTTTCTGGACTTTCACGAGGCCTTTTTCGTATTATATATTACCTTATACTCTTCATTGAGATCAGATCTCATTATATATATTGTAATTATCACTAATTTTTAGCAATATTTCTTTTGTGTTTGGCTATGAAACTTCATCTCCTTCAGTGGTTTTCTTTCTATTCGCTATACATATATTTTTCTAAATTCAACGATGACAAGAAGTCTTCATATTTTATTCTATGTACGTGTATGGGTTTTGAGGAGGCTTTTGAGGCTTAGATAAGCCGCCAAGCTATTGCATTTGGTTCCAGCTCATATTTCACCCCCAGTTTTCATATGGCAAACGTTTTTCTACCGAACACCCTGTATATGTCAGTAACTTTTTGTAATCTTTTATAATGCCTATTATTAGCTTTCTGCGACAATTTAATTTCTATTGTAATTAGTTAAGCTGATGGCAATCCGAATTAAATATCGCTTTCTAGAGGTACTTTGTTACGCCCGCCATTCCCATCACGAAAATCTTTTATGTTACACCCTCGATCGAATCCAGCAAAGCGATGTGTTTATTCTGTTTGACGACGTCTGGAATGTTTTAACAAAGTTTTAAACCCAGAAAAAATAACGTGCGCACGTTTGCTTCTTTGTTTTTTTTAATCTGTAGTGTAGTGATGAGCCAAAGGTTTTTCGCGTATTAAAGTTGTTATAAACATATTTTGCGCATCGAACAACCCCAGAGATTAAAACTTTTCAAAGTTAGCAACCGTTTATCTGCTGGTACATTTTTGACTTGGTTCCTTAAAATTTATAAGATTTTCACTTGAATCCTTAAAATGTCATAGATTTTAAGGAACCAAGTGACTTGAATCTTTGTAAAAATTTAAGACTTAGCCTTTTCTATAAAGCAAACAAGAACCAACCCACAAAAGTAATGAAAAAATATTTACACAAGGGACCATGTGGTTTGGTTCCTTTTAAAAGAATTAAAATTTGAATTTATTTTAGATTATCGGGTTACCATGAAGCATGGATCTTATTAATTTTTTGTACAACTGTTGATGTGTGGGTTAGTATCTTTGTTGACAAAATGTTTTGTTCAGTCAAAATTGCCAGATCACTGTGATCTTTACAGAGTTGATATAAGGTGTATTTTGAAAGCTTTCTGTGTACTTAACTCAATTTTGACATGAGTGTGGGTTGGTTCCGGTTCGAGTATTAGCGTCCAATTGTGTCGGGCGGAAGATCGGTGTTCTTGCAACTCAAATCCGCTTAGGTACCTACCTACCTACATCCGTATTGAAGAATCTTTTCTTTTCGCCTATCTTTTCTCATCAAATTTATTCCTTTTCTTCCTAAAGTATCCTCTAGCTAGCCTACCGACCTTTCGATTAACCAACTCGGCAGCTCCGCCCTATTTTCTCAACTCACAGAACAACTCCCCCCTCGTAACTCCTAAAGACTTTACAAATAATAAATCAATTTTAATATCCTTACATCTTGTTCCTTTTTCAACAAATTAATAGGCGAGGACGTTATCAAGGTGGGTAGTATATTTTATCGGCGGCGGCTTTGTCTTCTTCGTTATCGGTGTTTGTGGTGACTAATGGGTTAACGCCTTGTTGAGCCTTGCCATGCCACAGGCTGAGGAAAGCTGTGAAGAGCATTCATGGTATGGTCAAAAAAATACTCATCCCTGACTAATCTTTAGGAGCTAGGAGGGCGGGACCGACTCTTTGCTCATAAAATTTTCAATAAGTAGGAGTTATAAAAGGTGGGAAGGTATCGAAATAAATTGAAGAATAATTAAATATTATGTCAGTTTGTGGGAAGGTTTTGCGTGGAATTGTTATAAGTACATAATATTTGTACTTAATCGAAATATTTTGCAAATGGTTTTCGTAAAGTATTGTTTAATATATTAAAGAATTTAATAGTATTTTTAGAAAGTAAATGAGATTTTTTTTCACAAAGTTAGCTAGGTACTGGTAACGCCATCTATTGCCATCACACTATTATTATAATTGCGAAAGTTTGGATATATGAATGGATGTTTGTTACCTCTTCACGCAAAAACTACCGAACGGATCGAGTGGTATAAGTAAATTACCGTACCTAATATAATTTACTTTCAACTACATATTTCTTTAAAACAACCTAGATTTCGAAAAAAATGTTTGAATGATGAAGTCAAGTAAATTTTTCAATGATGAAGATGAAAATTAATGGCAGAATAAAAGACTCCTACTAATTTTCCGTCATGGGCTTTGCAATTTTTTATTATGATTAAATTTTTAACTCCTAGATATTTTCTACGTTAGTGCCGGTTATAATTCAATTAAATTTAATTGACGTTGGGAAAAATCTCTAAAAACGGTTATAATGTTACAAAAGTACTCTTTTAAAACGTTGATTACAGCGCCAATGGTGAGCAAACTCCATACAACTTAGCTAAGAACCATAGGCAATGAACTCCATACGTTTTGCAGAAAACAGTGTCTCAACTCAACCACAGAAATCGTAATAATAATGTTATTATTACAAATTATGTGGTCTCAACCTATCAAACTGTTCTGGAGATAAATGGGAACATTGGTTATGACATAATTAATATTGCTTTAAAAAACTATAAACCGACTTCAATTTTTACATGAATTTTCATGAATCCTATTGTCTAAACTGAACAAAATTAAAATGGTACCACACGGGAAGCACCGGCTTTCATATAAAAAAAGAATCATGCAAATCGGACCACCCATTTAAATGTTCTGAGGTAACAAACATAAAAATACAGACGAATTGAGAACGTCCTTCTTTTTTTTAAAGTGGGTTAAAAATAAAATATAACAGCACCCCTGGTGAGTGAAGACCATAACAACTAGCTAAGAATGCCACCAAATTTCTATTGGGAATATATTGTGCAAATTGCACACCGCCTCCGTTCCGTCCGTCGCAGGTAAAAATAATTTTGGATCCTTATTAAATTGTTGGTTGAAGGTTTAAAAAATAAGTTACCAGCAGAATGTTTACAACAGTCGTTAGATTTTAATGTTAATTTTTTTATTAAATTGTTTAAAATGTTTAAATTTTACCTAGCCTTCGCTACAGTTTTAATTTATTTATATTATTTGATTGTACGTCTTATTTAATAAAGAATAAAAATAAATTGCCTTTAACGATCTGTGCAACATAAAAAATTATACACATAAACCTTAAGGGTAGCCTATCATATATCTATATAGCATATCACGACAACAGTTATAATAATAATAATAAATCCTTTTTTCAAACACAAGATCCATTTTACATAGATTGACACCATCATGCATTTAGGTCACATCATGTTCACAACACAATAACATCTTAAACAGAAGTAAAAAATTGCAACATTCGTCATAAGATGCGATAAAAAGTAATCTCCCGAATACTTGGCCAACTTATCTTCATCCCAAAACAGGATTATCAACAGATACGTACTAAGTTACGCAAGATCACAATCTTAAAACTGTCAATGATATCCGATGGAATTTCTCATCTTATCGCTAATAATATCGCAATGATAGAGTTAGTATCGAATTTGGGCTTCACCGAGTTTGACAAGGCTTAACGACGGTTCGCGGGATCTATTCTGTGGCAAAAACAGCAAAGATGGACCAGAGAGCCAGTACCAGTCACCATTCGGAGAAGGTGGAGGTGTTTGAAGTTAGGGAACACGTGCCGTACCATGCGGAGGTCACAAGAGCACCGGGAGCGTACGATGAGGAGAGTCAAAATGTGTACAACAACCCATGGGACACCGCTTGGCTGGGAATCTGCCAGTTGTTCAACCTCCTACAGCACATGCAAATCGCAATCGTGGTGTTTTGCCTGTGGCACTTTGCTTTGACGTCAGCACCAGATGGCACCATCAGCAACTTGGAGTTACACATCATATTTGCTGGCACTGGCGTATGTATATCATATTGTTTTCTGTGTCGTGTTGTCATGTACATATTTTGATTAATGAAAATAATCTGCTGAAAGATTTTCAGGGCTGTTTTGTTGCGTGTCACCCAGCAAAATATTCTGACAAATTTCTTCCTTTACTTTCAGTATCAGCTTTTCCTGGTAGAAGCAGTGCTCACGCTACACCGGCACAACTCCTGGTCGGCCCAGCTCTCGAAAGATGGCAAACGCATCGTCCACGGCTGCCTTCAGCTAATTGGATCAGTTTTCGTAATAGCTGGCAGTTTCCTTGGACTCGCCAAAGTAGACATGGTTATCAGCACTCCACATGGCATTTGTGGTGAGTTACCTGCTTTGCTAATTACCTTCCTTCTTATATTCAACACTAGTTATAGGGTACCTAAGAGTCTGGCATGAACTTAAGGCATTTTAACCAGCACTGAGCTGGGTGACTTGACTGTGATTGAATGCTACCAAAATAAAAACATTAAAAATCTTGATACTTGCACGTTCATTTTCTTTTCAGGTGTAATTGCCTTGGCATTCTCCATAGTAAGTTTCATTACGGGAATCGTCGCGCTATTTTCATCAAAAGTGCGTCTTATGGTGAAAAGTGGACCAGTCAAAATACTTCACATAGCTGTTGGGCTGTTCGCAATATCTATGGGCCTTGTATCAATGGTTTTAGGGTTCAACATGGACTATTTCACTGTAGCCCTAGGAGATGGTACCTCTGGCGGTGCTCTTAGTACAGCGTTGATGGTGTTCGTAGTTGGTATATTAGCCTATGTGATTGTTCAGCCTATCGCAGACTTGGTGTCAACAACGAGAAAGTCGCTGTGACTTAATTTACGGGGTTCCACGGATGGCGATAGCAAGGCTTAGAATAAGTGTTTTTATTTGTTGTTTTTTTGCAAGTAGTAGGTATATTTATATAAACGACATAATTTGAGCGTAGGTAGGATTTGATTGAATTTGTATTTTGTTTGTGACCTGAGTTCATAAGATTTTATGCGTAAGTTATTAAAATTACGTGTTCAAATCCATATTAAGTACCTATACATATTGTAATTGTAATGCATCTAATCATTTTCAGAAATCACTATATTTTATAAATTTTCTACATTTTTACACTGCTATATTAATATTATCTGGTTCAATTAATTGTTATGGATATAATTATCACTAAGGCAATATTATGGAGTAGATAGGTTATTCTTTAGGTACTTGTGTTGTTATTTTTACTAATAATAATAGGTAAGTAAAAATTCATGAGCGTGTCTGAATGAGGAAGGCCTTGTTTTGTTTGTGAGTACCTACTCTATCTAATACACCTAATAGATTACATTCGATTAGAGTAGGTACCAATTCGTACAAAAATAACGCATCGTGTGAATATAATATTACAGGCCTTCAGGACCAATGTTTAAAGTTATACCATAATATTAGGTACCTATCTTTAGTTGTTATATTGTTACCTACGTAAGTATGTAAGTATGTACATATCTACCTACCTATAGCAAAAGTGGGTAGGAAGGTTCCTTCCTGCATACTTACTTGAATAGTATATTTAACGTGGTAGGTAGGTACCTATGTAATTTATGTATTTTTCTTAATTATACATAAATTTTAAAACCATAACATGCCGTTTATTTTGCTAGTACTTTGGAGTTATAAAATTTACCGATAAGACCTACCAATATAATTAGGTTGGTACCTAGGTACCGACCTAATTCTATGTAGGTATTTGTATTCGGTTTTTGTTTGATCAACTACCTACCTACACTTACAGTACAGAGGAACAAAGACAAACTGAAAAATTAATTGTTTGAAATTAGAACCTTCAAATCGAATATTATGGAGTTCGTCTTTGAACAAAATTACTTACTTCTCTTAAAAGGTTATAAGAAAGAAAAAGAAAGCTCAACAGCCTATATCGGTCTACTGCTGGACGCAGGCCTCACCCTGATATGCGCCTTATTGGCTTTTATCTCATGTGCGAAGTGCTCATATGCTCATAATCCCCACGCTGGGCATGAGAGTTAGGGGTCGCAGAGAAAAATCAACGGTTTGAAATTAGAACCTTCGAATCGAATAGGCGTTCGTCCTTGAACAAAATTACTTACTTCTCTTATAAGGTTATAAGAAAGAAAAAGAAACCTCAACGGCCTATATCGGTCTACTGCTGGACCCAGGCCTCACCCTGATATGCGCCTTATTGGCTTTTATCTCATGTGCGAAGTGCTCATATGCTCATAATCCCCACGCTGGGCATGAGAGTTAGGGGTCGCAGAGAAAAATCAACGGTTTGAAATTAGAACCTTCGAATCGAATATTATGGAGTTCGTTCTTGAACAAAATTACTTACTTCTCTTATAAGGTTATAAGAAAGAAAAAGAAACCTCAACGGCCTATATCGGTCTACTGCTGGACCCAGGCCTCACCCTGATATGCGCCTTATTGGCTTTTATCTCATGTGCGAAGTGCTCATATGCTCATAATCCCCACGCTGGGCATGAGAGTTAGGGGTCGCAGTTAGAAAGCTAACTTTTCACACAGCGGCTCTTCGGCGGCGGCGGCGGCTGCGCGAACGACGAAGACCGTTCAGCCACCCCGCGCCCCGCTGCGACGCCGCCGCGTCCGCAAGACGCAGCTTCAAAAAAAGCTAAATCGCAGTTTCAAAAAGCCAAAGCGCAGCTTCAAAAGAAGCAAAATCGCAGGACGCGGAAACGCCTCGGACAAGCCGAGTCGCGGCAGTAAAATAGCGGCAGTGTGCGTTTTAGTACAAAAAGGTAGGTATGTACACCAAACAAATATAGCGAAATCGCGCGACACAGGTCGCGCTTAAAAATTAGCGCCTGTGTGAATAGAAAGCTTGACCGGATACGCCCCGCAGCAACGCACATAACGGCGGCGGCGCTAAGCCAAAACTCTATTTATGCTTAAATTCTATCATTTTGAAATGAAACACCTATGAATAAATATCGTAGTTGTCAACTTCAAAAACGACAACTCACCGTCAGTCAATCAAACAAAATGTCATTCCTTCCTACATCAATTCAATTTCAATTTATGATTTTGAAGAATCATCCGGCAAACATTTGCAATTTTGTAGCAAAACACTGAAAACATCATTAATTAATTTGAAATCACTTGTTTTTGTGTGAAATAAACCAATTATAATCTAGAAATGGTAAGTTTGTACCAAGATTGAGTGTAGATCAAGCGTAATAACGATTTTCTAGGTTATTTACAAGTTCTTGCTTGGTCATCCAAAGATCTAAGCTAACACTAACAAGTTTTGTTTTCACAGGCTCGGCGTTATGATACCCGCACTACTATATTCTCCCCTGAAGGTACGTCTATAACGAGCTTTTCATAAATCCTTTTGGGAAATTTCTCGTAACTAATCTTGTTATTTTTTGCAGGGCGTCTATACCAAGTCGAGTATGCTATGGAAGCGATCAGTCACGCCGGTACTTCTCTAGGAATCTTGGCCACCGACGGCATCTTGCTGGCCGCTGAACGTCGTAACACAAACAAACTCCTTGATGAAGTGTTTTTCTCAGAGAAGATCTACAAACTCAATGATGACATGGTCTGTTCTGTTGCCGGCATAACTTCAGATGCCAATGTACTGACAAACGAACTGAGGCTGATTGCTCAGAGATATCTGCTGAACTATGGTGAATCTATTCCCTGTGAGCAGCTAGTGTCATGGCTGTGTGATGTGAAGCAAGCATACACTCAATACGGAGGTGAGCCAGTAAAACCAGGGAGTTATTTAGAGATTGTTCTTACATTAGTTACAAGTTAGAATGTATCCTATTCACTACATTTAACCTGCACAATGGACATCATTAATCATCATTTTTATAGTCAAACAAGTAATAATTTTCATACATGATTTAAGTTTATGTCAAAACCTGAAATAATGTTCATACAGAGAGAGATGAAGAATCATTTATGGCAAAGTATAATCAATATTTCATGTTAATTGTGATTGCACATCACAATTATGGAACTACAAGTCAAGCTGTCCATGCTTGACTTGTAGTTCCATAACTATTTATTTACTGCTGCAAAGTAGCTGCCCACGAAGTGTCAAAGAATGACTGATTATTTGTGCTTCTATAGACTGATAGCTTGGCCTCAGTCAATAGTAGCGAAAATCATGCTTGCTTGCATGATTTTGGAGGTGTGAGTTGAGTAAAATGAAATAATTAAAAGAATTAATCTGTTCATACTAGAGTCCTGTTTGTACCATGCAAGTGTTCACCAACAGCAGTAGAAGTACCCTGCACTACTGTGCGGGGTACAGATAGACTTAGCCTAAACACTTATTACTGTTTCTTACTTGTTTTCATTTCAATCAATATGTATTTTTTACAGTTAATAGGCCTTTGCCCAATAAGCGATTGCCCAAGATATCTGTAGGGTAGATGTCAATAGGTATACAATACTGTAGATATGGTCTAGATTCTTGAGGTTTTATCCTGCTTCAGCAATTGCAAACACATTTTTATTTGTTTATTATCTACTAGTGACCCGCCCCGGCTTCGCACGGGTGCAATGCTGATGTATTATACAGTATAAACCTTCCTCTTGAATCACTCTTTTATATACAAAAATGCATCAAAATCTGTTGCATAGTTTTAAAGGTCTAAGCATACATAGGGCCAGATAGCGGGAAGCGACTATACCATATAATACAAAGCGCGGCCATCGACGCGCTATTTATAGGCACGCGCCGTCCCCGACCCCCGGCCGGCCGCGGGTCGGTACCGCCGCGGCCGGGCGCAAACAACTACGACCCTGCATTTTAAATTTGTAATATCTTCGGAAATATTCACTTAAATTACATGCTGTAAAAAGCATATTGATCTATAATAAATGCACAATTTATTTAAGGTACTTAATTGTTAATGCTGTATTGTTTAAAATCACTTCGTAAATAACCATTTTTTAGTAAAGGATAAAAATGGTTATGGTGGGTTATCCCTAAGAGATAGACATATACCATCGCGGACTTTTTTGTTGAACTTTTTAAGGTGAACAATACTGTAGTACATTTATTTTGGTCTATCTCGTAGGGTTCAGCCAGCGTTTGCAATATATGCGCAAAAAAACGTGCTTATTTACGACATCACATTAGAAACATCTAAATTTAACAGTGTTTCTCTAATATATTATGCATGTATTATACATACAAACCTTCCTTAAGAATCGAAGACCTATCTATTAAAAAAAACCGCATCAAAATCCGTTGCGTAGTTTTAAAGATCTAAGCATATATACGGACAGACATACAGCGAAAGCGACTTTGTTTTATACTATGTATTGAGTATGATGATAATAATAAAGTCAATCAAAAGACTTGAAAAAAAAAATCAAAAGAATTGACACAGAAAAAGGTCAAATTTTCTTTGTATTGTTTTTAGGAAAGCGACCATTTGGTGTATCAATCCTGTACATGGGCTGGGACAAGCACTATGGCTACCAACTTTACCAGTCAGACCCCAGCGGTAACTATGGAGGCTGGAAAGCCACTTGCATAGGAAACAACAGTGCTGTAAGTATTTAGGGTTTGTGTTTGATCTGATGACTTAGTATTTATTTTACTTAGTTGGTGGACACTCTTTTAATACCTCGAGGAATTAAAACGGTAAAAGCTATTTTAATTAAAGCAATAACAAAATAGTGGTATGGACTTCTGTATAGTTGTAAGCTGCATTTCCCCCTGCTTTTGTCAAAAAAATGGGAACTGAGTCAGGCTTTATACATATAATTGAAGTGCTTGTTAACTTACTTCTGTGGATCAGTCCATCTCCAGTAAAGCTAGACCTCTTTATGTCTTACCTTCTATTTTCAATAGGCTCAACTAATAAATAAATAATGCTGGACTATTCACACAGCATTATTTAGCCCCAAGCTAAGCAGAGCTTGTGTTATGGGTACTAGATAACTGATATACATTATACAATACACTACATAAATAGATATTTTTTATTACACATAGTAAACATCCAGAATAACTGAGCTGTCTTTTTGTTCAGTGGTGTATGACTATGTATTTAATGATTCCTAATAAAGTTTATTTTTATATTCAAGGCAGCAGTATCAAGTCTGAAACAGGAGTACAAGGAGAATGAAACAACTCTAGCTGAGGCACAGGCTCTAGCCATCAAGGTGCTGAGCAAAACACTGGATATGACCAAGCTTACCCCAGAAAAAGGTAACAATTTTGAACAATATGTAAGATCTCCGAAGCTGCATCAAACTGTATGCTACTACCACACAGTATGGTTGTAGAATTACCTTACACAGGTGCAAAACTGATAACATAATATACTCTGTACTCAGTCATAAAAAAGTCCTTCAGATCCAAAAAAAATATTTTGGTACATATCTACATACTTTATTAAGCTGTTGACTGACTCCTCAACTTCAACAGCCTTTATTGGTCCACTGCTGGACGCAGGCCTTCTCCTGATAAGCACCTTTATTGGCTCTTATCTCAGGGGGGTAATTCCCATAATCCCCACGCTGGGCATGCGGGTTGGGGATCGCAGTTTGGTGATAGAATTATTTAACGGGAGGCGCTGCTGCCCGCCCCCGGTAGATATCCCTTAGTCGTTTCTTACGACACCCGCGGGAAAAGTTAGGGTGGTGCAAATTCTATGCCGCCGGCACCACACGGATTTTTGACTGACTATATTTATTTATTTATTGACTCAGTACAGATATACTATTCTAATAACACTAGTCATAAAATAATGAATAATGTTGAATGGTTTTCATGTATTTTACTGTGTAATTCGTGCAGCTTAATTTACGTTTGTTATTTTTACTTTCTAGTTGAGATGGCTACTCTCACCCGTAAAGACAACAAGACCGTAATTCGAGTGCTAACCAGCCAGGAGGTGGAGAAACTAATCTCCACCTTTGAGAAAAGTGAAGCTGAGGCAGAGGCCGCCAAGAAGCAGGCGCCTAAGTCGTAATCATTAAGGTTTATAAGTTTTCTGCACTAATAATACAATGTTTACTTTCTACTTTGTGGTTTACTTTGATCATCTACCTACTTGTTTATGACTCATAGGTAATAAATACGCTCGGGATTAGTATCACATAACTTTCTAGTAGGTAGGTAGGTACTTATTTAGAGGTGAGGACTGGCTGTCGTTGCTGAAATACGATGATAGTATATGGGCTGGCTGAATCGTATTGACATTTTTTTTTACCTAGGGATAACCATGGTAGAGATACACCAGGTATCGCCCTCCGTGACACCAGATTACCAACTCCAAAATAATTGCCCACGATATAACTAAATAAATGAGCTTCACGTTTCGTTAGACTAAAACTTTGTTTATAAATATAATTGATGGGATATTACTAAAGAGCGTATCTATACAAAATAATATAGGCAACAAAGTGAGGGTATGGGAAGGTTCAATAAAGGTTCAAAAAAATTATCCTTGGTATTAGGTATTATATAAATGAGCTTCACGTTTCAAAAACTGATGTTTTTCCTATTTACAAGAAAATCACAACTTATTATAACGGAGAAATAAGTCTGAACTGAACACAATAGTTATTTTATTTTTCTATTAATTTATGTTACTTATAAGACCTTCAGAAATAAACGATTTATTATTATAAGAAAACACTCAAACTAAAATCTTGCGATAAAAACACGAAAAATGTGAATGCGGAACCAATAAAATATTCATCCAAAACCTACATTTTATCGGTTTTTGACATCAAAACTTAGTAGGTACATAAGTAGAAAGATTATTAATTGAAAATTTTTAGATAAAATTAATAAATTTATGTAGATTTAATTATTAAACTAGCATTGCGTGGGAGTTCCGGGATAAAATATAGCCTACCTATGTCACTCCCTGAAAAGTACCTAAGCTTTTTAATGATTTAAGAATTTTAAAATTTTGAAACACTAGGAAGTGGTTGGAACCAAGTTGGAACCTACGCCATTTTAGTTTCTCTATTGGCGAGCGATACGATCATAAATTTCATGTCCTCTATTTTATTATTTGGTCTTTGCTCTTGGCTGAGTTGTGGCAGCAAAGACATAGCATAGCAAGCCATGAAATAAGAAGTTGAAGTTTATTGACTTGACTGACGTGGAATGGAAAACAAAACAACAAACAGCTGAGAAAAGAGAGAATACAATTTTGAATAGGTACAATAACTTGCAGCTCAGTGAGACATTATTGTATTCTCTTTGCAGTGAGAGAGAGGAGTGCAGGCAGGGCAGGCAGTGCCATTTGACCATAAAATCAGAAAATAATCTAATTTGTAAATAAAAAGGTTCTCGCGATAATATTGAAACAATGCCTGTAATTATAAACCCTAAGTTTGAGAGGTCGACTGTGTTCGTCAGACAATCGGCTCCACGTAAATGTAGAGAAGAAATGGATGTGCGCCTTCTGCTCAACAAATGCGAAACTATTGCTAAAGATGAGCCTTTGGAAGGCAACTGGAGGCTCAAACAATATGTTCACAGCCTTAGCGATATGATAGCAGATATAAAAAAGAATCCTGAGTAAGTATATACAATAACTACGTGAATAAATAACAGATTGTTGACGGTGTAAAGGTGGCTAAAGTAGTTTAGCCCTCCCAACCTTAGTTCCCAACCCATCTTACTTTAATTAATAGGATAATAATTCCAACAGCTGTGGAGGCCGTGGTGGAAGAATCGATAGCTTATCTCATATTCTGGTTCATAAGTTATAGGGGTTGGTCGAAAATGTTTTATGTTAAGCTACCAGAGGAAGTGCAGCAGCTTTCCTGTGTGTATCAACATCAACAATCACAAATCCGACAGCTAACTTAATTTATATGCCACATTAAATTCAACTCAAGAGGTTGCGGATGAATTTCCCGCCTCAAGACTAATGTTTGGACAATCTGCAGATATTCGTTCAGGGTGTTCTGGATGTGTTATAGTGTTTTATGTATATCAGTTATCTGTAACCATAACTCGAGCTAAGCAGAGATTGGGGTCAACCTAAACCTCAGCAGTCTGTATTGGTCCACAGCCAAACACAGGCCTCCTCTTGTTATGCACCTTATTTGCGTTGATCTCACTGAGGGTAATGTCCATAATCCCCTCGCTGGGCATGTCACTGGTGTATATCCCTTAGTCACCTTTTACGACACCCATGGGAAGAGTTGGGGTGGTGCAAATTCTAAGCAAGCACCACATACCTAGATAATGTTATGTGAATTGTCCAGCATTATTTATTTATTTGACTCATCTCACCTAAGCCTTTACATCCACAGTAATTGATAATCATTGTCAATTTACAGGCTAAGAATACCAAAGGAAGCTGTATCAGAATATATAAAAAGAATAGCTTTTCTAAAAGGAATAATCCAGACTGCTACATTGAACACTCCAGTAGAAAAGGTGAGTTTATACACCTGTGGCTTCGCACGCCTATTCCACGGGAACTGATTTATGGGATAAAAAGTAGCCTATGTGTTATTCCAGGCCTAGAACTACCTGTATGCACATTTCAGCCCAATCTGTTCAGTAGTTTTTGCGTGAAACAGCAACAAACATACATACCTACATGATTACAAAAATTTCGCGTTTATAATATTACCTCAAACTCAACCGCCTATATTGGTCCACGGCTGGACGTAGGCCTTGATAAGTGCCTCACTGGCTGTTATCTCATAGGGGAGTAATACCCATAATACCAACGCTGGGACTGCGGGTTGGCGATCGCAGTTTGATGGTAAAATAATTTTGCAGGAGGCGCTGATATCCCCTAATCGCCTCTTACGACACCCGCGACAAGAGTTTGCAGAACCGACAACCGCTGGGGTTAACGTGTTCTTGAGTGGAGACAGCAACTCGGCAAACGTAGTGTAGGAAGCTCCTACACTACGTTCGTACGCTCTGGCCAGGTGGGATGACGATCTGCAAAAGCCTGCAAGCAGATGCTGGA
This sequence comes from Eupithecia tripunctaria, assembly GCA_955876795.1. Lineage (NCBI taxonomy): Eukaryota > Metazoa > Arthropoda > Insecta > Lepidoptera > Geometridae > Eupithecia > Eupithecia tripunctaria. The sequence continues at coordinate 7,176,176 of OY041616.1, read as the reverse complement.
TGCGCCAAGCTGAAGACGGCAGTATGGCGCGGGGAAGACCTATGTATGTCCAGCAGTAGACTAATATAAACTGATAATTATGATGATACCTATATTGTATCCATTTTGAATGGAGCATAAAAGTAAACAAACCGCCCATACTTAACCTAAAATTCACTTTGTTGGCGCGTCCTTTTATGCGTAATTTACATTACTTGTCGATTTTAGATCCTCCCTTCAATAAAAATTGCTTACAATTATATCTGAAACTACTAAACACAAGCAAGTGAGATTTTGTTATTTGTGTCGTACTTTGTTTACTAACATATAGTTAGTAGGTAAACAAAGTGCTTCATTCAAAATGGATAAACCATAGTATTGTATATTTCAGTTAGAAGCAGTTCAACTCATTTCCCATGGTGCTGCGACCATGTCAGCTGATGCTGCGGCCCAGGAGATTCACCAGAAAACTGTGGTCAAATACAACGCTGATCTCCGATCTGAGCTGTTTGGGTTAGGTAAGTTATCAAGTTTATTTGTAGACTTTTATATCACTGCTGGAGGAAGCACCTTATTGATTCTGGACCCCTAAATTTCATGCCCACTCATCCAGCCGCTACGGCGGTTCCTTTACTGTTGACTCGGTAAGGTTATGGAATTCTCTCCCACACGATGTTCGTGCTAGCCCCTTATATGTTATTTTCAAGCGTAAAGTCAAAGAGCATTAGCTATCTTTATGATTTTGTTATATTCATTTATTCGATATATATGTATGTATGTATATATAACAAAGTTAGGTTATAGTATTTTATGTATTGTATATTTTATTATATATATTTATATATAGTAGTATTTTTAATATGTACATTAAAATTAAATCTTATCTGTTTAAGCACATGTACCCACTTTTATATCTTTTATATCTTTGTCTCTCTCTCCCAATAAGGTTTGCTGGAAGAGAACTCTTATTAGGGTTAAGCTCGCCTTTGCCATTATTTTTCTTTTAAATGTTTTACCATAATGTTTTACTTTGTGCAATAAAGAATTAAGAATTAAGAATTCTTATCATTTGTTGGTAATGCCATAGACCCTAAGCTGGACGGGTGAGATGGGGATTGCAGTAGGTTAACCTTTTAGGTATATTTACACAGAATTAAGCTGCTTCCTCTGGTAGATTTCCTTAGTCGCCTTTTCACCTTACAAGGCAGGTGTACAAGTTGTATGTACGGTACAATGCGATGTCTACAGGCTCAGTTGATGTCGCAAATTTTATGCTCTACAATTTTATAATAGACCAGCTGCGCCCCGCGGCTTCGCACGCGTTGATTTTCTCACCTTTTAAACCTTCCCTAGACCTCCACGAACATTTCAAGACCGAGATAAGATAAATCCGTTTAGCCGTTCTCGAGTTTTAGCGAGACTAACGCAACAGCAATTCATTTTTTTATATTTATGTACCTTAACATGATTGTTCCAATAGAAACCGAGATAATCACGAAAAACGGTGTTCTTTGACATTTGACCTTGAATAGCTAAGTTGAGACTCAGACACCAGATTATTAGAGACTTTTAGAACGCCAAAATAAACGTATTTATGAAAATTCAGCCTTAAATCCGCTGTTCTATTTTCTTTCAATTTAGCTGTATATTCAGGGCAATTCCGAAGAAGTCCAGTCAGTTGGGGTCCACCTTTTTTACGCCCAACTGACTGGACTATATATAACGCTGCAGCTGTGACCGCCACAGCAAATTTGATTGAACCAGATAAATTATCAATATCTTTGGGTCCATATCCCCACTAGGTGATGGGAATAACATGTACATTTCTTCTACTATCCTCTATAAGTCATCATCTAATTATAATCTAGTACTCCACAAGCTCAGCTTAGCTTGGGGGTGTGTGGATTGTCCAGCATTATTGACCTATTTACCTCCATACGCACATACATTATTAGGCTAACACGTGATATCAAATTCACATAATTTAGCTTAATTTTATGTTCTTTATATATTTCCAGAAGACAACGATGATACACTTCGCAAAAGAAATATAATAAAAGCGCCTAACTTCATCAGCGATAGAAAAGACCAAGAGACAATAGACTCATTGCTCAAAATACACCAGAATATGCAAGAAAAGGTTGCTGAAAATATGGTGATGCTGACAAAGAGTTTAAAAGAGCAATCTCAAATTGCCAGCACTATCATAAGAAGGGATACAGAGGTAAATAAATGTTTCTATAAATTTACTGTTCTATTAATTCACAAGCAAAAGCGAAGTTCTCTTTTACGGTTTCTAAAAAGTTGTCTGGTCTGAAGAAAGTTTATAAATAGACACCATTATTAAGTGTTTGTTAGCATCTGAATAGACGTCTATTCGGATGTCGCCAAAACGAAACTAAACTAATTTGACAGTACTAAAAATATCGCTGCTTTTTACTTTAAATCATAAATCATTTATTCAGAAACAACCATACAATTGTGTATGAACAGTAGTACATCAAAATATCATGCAATGTGGAGAAAATAATGTCAAATTCTTAGTTATAAAAAATTACACTTGTCTAATGAGCTAACTTAAGTTACACAAAGTCAATATAGTTTTATTTAATTGCTACTCCTTTCCAGGCCCTGCATAAATCGTCCGACCTAACAGATCGGAACATGATGTCCCTAAAAGCAGAGTCAGACAGACTGCAAGTGCACAGCCGCAGCGCATGGAAATGCTGGCTTTGGATCATGCTGGCCGTCGTCATGGTCATATTCATCAGTAAGTCATTATACTCCCATTCAAAAACCTGGATAATTTTTGTATACATAAGCTTACAAAACCTAAACCAAAATAATAAAAAAAGGAAAGTTGGACAATTCACACACAGCATTATCTAGCCCCAAGCTAAGCAGTTACCCGAACAAACAAAGTTCGAGTAAACCCGCTTACATTCATAATGAATTCGTCAAACTAAGTTTTTATACATAAGAATATTGATAGAAAATATTTAACGACATTGGTAACATCGAAGCTAAGCACAGAAGCTCGAAACAATTTTTGGATTTAAAAGCTTTCATTTATCATTGACCTGTCTTTCGTTTACGAATTCAAATTTAAACATTTTTCGCTGCACATGTGAGATATGCGTTGTTGAAGTATTTCAGTTTTTAGCAAAGATTTAAACAAAAACTGTGGTGTGTCTTTGAACGCGTGCGTGATTACATTGTTGTTTTCTGTTATTGATAAGAGGTTTTGTTAAGTTTCCATTGATTAATGTCTTATGACATAAAATATATTGGATTCTGAATCAAAGTAGGTATAGTAAACTGAAATACAGTATTTTCTGGAAGCTAAATACAAATGAGTAGGTAGGTACTCAGACGCTGCAAATCTGAAGGATCCAATCAGCCAGATGGAATAACGACCTGCGAAAGACTGCAGGCAGATGCTGGATGCGGCAAGCTGAAGACAGGGCGCTATGACGCTCATTATGGGAGACCTATGTCCAACTGTGGACTGTAATAGGCTAGTGATGGTGATGATAGAGGGGGACTACTCGAACGCAAACTAGATTTTAGCTGTCAAGTCGCAAGCTTATGACGGCTTTCAATGGTGTCTATTCTGATATCGCCAACCAACACTAAACTAAAAAAATATCTATCTATGTAATGTATCTTATGTCAGTCATCTAGTACCGATAACAAAAGCTTTTGGTATCGGTGCTGTTTGAATAGTCTAGCATTTTTCATTTATATATTTATAGCAGTATTTGGTGTCAATTTATATGTAGCCAACACCAAACTTAACAAATTTGACGGCACTTAACAAGATGCCATCCTTTTTATTTTGATAAGAAAGGGACGGCAACGTTTTATGGCTGACAAATTAGTTTAGTTTAGCGTTGGATCATCTGAATTGGCACCTATTACTTTTGCTGGTTTTATGGTGTTTCTGCCCATTTCCACATACAAGCCAATGAGTTAAGGGACTTTCCTAATGCTTAACCCTTCTTGAGGCTTCAGTAGGAAAGACCCTTAACTCATAATGAAAAAAAAAACCCATTAATGTATAACCTTTCTTTACAGATATGGTGATGTTCATGAAAGTTATGAAGAAAAGAAAATATGAATTGTAATTCCTTAGGTATGTAGATTTTACTAACTTTCAAATGATGCTAGGTACTATGATTTCATTTAAGGCGGACATGAATCATTTATATCGTTTCCTATATAATAATAATAATATTTTAAACACCAGAATAGTAAGAAAATTCCTTCAAAATGAACAAAACGAGCTTCCAAGTGAAGTCTCTCCTTTGAAGCGCACTTGGCTTAGGTCCGTGCTTTGGATTTTTACCGGTAATAAACCGAGAAGATAAGATCTTAACCCAAAAATAATAAAAATATTTATTTACAGAGGTTTACGATGTTTCAGATGATCACTGTCTAGTATAATAACTTGTATTGAGACACGGGGGCTCCTCCCTTCGGCTACAAATAAGTTCAGCCATCACCAGGTGCGACTAGGATTTTATATTCACAAAGACGAGTAAGGAATCCGTGTAAATATTTTATACAATACAAATAGAAGAAAATAAATAATAGAATCAGGCGTTATTTTGCGGAAATCCATTCCAAAATACAAGGACGAAAATATTTAGAAACATTTCTTTAGAAAAAATAAGTCGTCGAGAACTTACTTTGATAGTTGATCTGGTGACCTGTAATACAGGTTTTATACCTACCAGTCTTTCACAACATTAACATTAGAGTGCATCACTATCCGGCAACCTTGTATTTATAAATATAAATGATTTTATTATTATTATTAATTGTAAGTACCTACTCATAGATTTTTTTATTGTGTAGTTGTTGTGGATTTTCTCCGACAATGTACCTACTTTGTTGGATCTTATCAGAGAAGGTTTTGCGCGAAATTGTTAAGTTATATCTTCATACTTATGTGATTAAATGTCAAAAAAAGTGTGATCTTTTTTTCTGTGTTTCTGTGATTTAATTTGTATTTTATTTTATTCTGTATCTAACATGTAAGTAGTTTAGTAATTTAATTGGATAAGGAAGTTTGAGGGTTTCCTAAGACATAATAAAACAATTCTACATAAGTGATTTACTATTTATTTTGATTCTGCTAATAATAAAATAAATTTAGCAAATTTGACCATAATACATATAATATTAGTTTGACTATATTTTATATAGACAGTTTGTTCAAATCCTAAATGCTTTATTACTGGGCATAATTCATTTCCATACGAAATTATTCGAAGATTATAGGCAACTAGTAGCGGTTTTCATGTCGTCTATGTCTGTCCTCGGATACCATTTACCTCCCAGCCAAATTTTATTACGATCCGTTCAGCCGTTTAGGCGAAAAAATAGTCACAAACAGACAGACAGAGCCACATTCGAATTTATAATATAAGTTTGGATTCACAAAGCCTATTTACGGGTAAAGCTTTTCTACTATTATTATGTACCTAGTACATTTTATATAAGGACGTACTTACCTAATCATTATATGAATACGAAGATATTTTGCTATATCTCACCACTTTCCTTCCATAATATGTATTTCATTTCGGAATTTTACATTCTGTGCGTGATTATTTCTGGACCTCTCTTTCTAATAGCAAATCTTTAACCTATTTCTTTAGTATTTCAAGCTATTTAATATTAATTTAATTACATACGTTAAGTAGTTCTAGTATAGTAATTTATTATCTGTGGCTCGGTCTACAATATACAAATCTAAAAGTCTGATAGCCTATTCAGAGCTTTTTGTTCATTTTGAAACCAGACAAGACGTAGAATGTCTTGTAGGTACGTCTATTATTTGTTTGGTACAACGCTTTAGCGTGCAGACATGGGTCTACGCAAATCCAATGCTAAAATGGAAAACTGTTTGATCCTAGAAATGGAAAACTCTGATCCTAGATAGTACAATATAGGAACCAAACTTTGGGCAACTACTCAAGCAAAACCACTAGTATTTTCTAATAGCTACTCAACAATTACATGAGATGTGAATAAAAGTTATTCTGAATTTATAAGATTTAATGTATATATTTGAAGCATTAGGTACTATATATTCGCAGTAGTATTACAGTACAGATAAAGGTATATTTTTCCTAATTTTGCCTACGACATAGCACGAATTACATTCGTCAACTAAAAGCAATTCCCTCTATGACGTTTGCGTATTTGGTACAATTTTAAACGTCGTCGTCTCTATCAGCTATTAAGGTTAAATTCCTACCACAAACGGGAAGGAACTTAGGCCAAACATTAGGTACTATTATTTTTTAGATAATTATAACAAGGAAGCTCAAACAAAAACCATAGAGCTTAACTTTTATTATAGAATAGGTAAAGAGATTTATTTCTGCTACGTGTAATATATTGTTTAGTTTAATAAATCTAAAACTTGGCTAACTCACTTCCATTAATCTAGCTTTACATTACAACTTGATAAAATGTTTGTAAACACACGACCATGTCATAAAAATCTTAAACTCGCTTGCTTGGCATCGAATTTCAGATATATACACGCAATATTTATTGAAGGAAGGATCTCGAATCGAGAAGTACTTAATGTATATTGCATTTAAACTCTGTAACGGAGTGAATTTTTCGGTATGTTTACAAACATAATAGAACGAATTTGACCGGAATATAGTAGGTAACTAAAAATAACCTACCTCTCAAGTAAACAATGCGTATTTGTGGCGTATATAAGTTTGACTGATAGCTTATCTAAATAACTGAAATCTTCCAGCTTATGGTCACCAGGCTACTTTACTTCTTATCGTATACATCGGTGAGTTCAAATTTCCAGATCTTGTTGGGTCCTATTTCTGTCACGTAGAGATGTGAGCCGTTTCGTGTAACAGCCAGTGAGTGTGGGTTGGTGAATCCCTGTAAACGTTCACAAAGGTCAATTAAAATTCTATCTAGTTTGGAAATTATAAGATTGATCAAGATTTGATCAAAATCTGATTTAAAGGACTGTAGAAGACGAATCGGTCAAGTAGCCCTCTGATGACAAGACCCTTCTACAAAAAAATTAAGTTGCTCTATAAAGCTAAGTCATATTAAATAAAAAAATAAAATAATGTGGGAATAATTACACATTATCTAGCTCTAAGCTAAGCAGAGCTTGAATATTGCAATTTGCAATATTGCACATTGAATATTCCTATTCTGAAACCTCCTCAGCCTCAACTGCCTATATGGATCCACTCCTGGACGCAGGCCTCCCCCTGATAAGCGCTTTCGGCTTATATCTCATGAGGGGTAATGCTCATAATCCCCACGCTGGGTATGGGTCGGGTCTGGGTCGAGAATATTCTGAAACGCTTCTGCCAATCTTAGACGACGCTTAGTGATAGTCTGTCCAGTATTTTAAAAAAACCTTACAGATTCCTTAGTCGCTTTGTATGACAGCGTCAGGCGTAAGATGAAGAGCATTTTTCGTGCGTTGCAATAACCGTAGGATTAGGAGACACTCAAAAAGAAATATCACCCATACCGGTCGACATACCACAGTGTCAAACCAAAAAAATCTGCTCTACTTTTATGTCATGCACGTTCAAAGAGTGGAATGATATTTTTTATTAATTCAATTCATTTATTTATTTGTGATACACAGCTGTTGTCATACAATGAGCTTCCTGTGTCTGTTTCCCCGTTACAGTACAATCTTGGAGTCTTCAAATCCAGGGTAAATAAGTTCCTTCTGGGAAAGCGTGCTCCATCTTAAGCCACATCTTCACTTGCTTAAAGTGAGTTGGTGACCAAACGCTTGACCATCATCAAAAACATATAAAAAATACTTTATAAGGCCAATTATTGCCTTTTGGGCCGAGTTTTAGGTGTGGGTACCTAATGTAGTTATACTTAAGGTACTTTTAAGTTATTCGTTCGATCAAATACGATTGACGATATTCTGTAACATACTCACAGTGCTTGGCTCCCAAGTATCCAGAATGTTTCCATTCAGCGCGTTCACAGTAAAGCCCCTCACTGCAATATTCTGTGCCGTAGGTCCGTTCACAGCGTAGATCGTATCACCTTGCGAGGCCACAGCGAATACTCTCCCCAGCGTTGGGTCTTCGATAACCCTTGAATAAGAATAAGGAACTATATTTATTTGTAACGAGACTAAATACCTTTATGTAGTACCGAGTTTCAGAGAGAAACAGACATTGGTATGTATCAATTCAGATATCGCCAAAACTAAACCAAAGAGAATGTAACGTAGTAACTTAAGATAACGAAGAATGGAATGTAGTTTATGTAAGTTGGTAAGTATAGTTTAAGTTTAGCTAAGGGATCTGCGACATTTGAATGGACAACATTCGAAATTTATATCAGTCACAAAACTGATTACTACTTGACCATGAGTTGGTTGACTAAAATTTCGTGTAAGACCAGTCACAAAACTGATTACTACTTGACCATGAGTTGGTTGACTAGCAAGCTAGAACTAACACTGTTCTTTCGCAAAACGAACAAATGAGTGGACGGCTAATAATTTTAAAAGACTGATTACAAACACATAAATCGTAAAAATTACTTATAAAACTACCTTGCCGGCATCCTGAAGTTAATAAACTCGTTTAAACCAGCATGAGGACAGACAATCCTTTGGTTTTCTCTGTCAGCGACGCAGACCATGTCTAAATGCTCCAGTAAGGTCACGCTGTGAGGAAGGTTGAGGGTAATAGTCTCGGTGGACGTAGGTATAGCTACAAGAATGACCCCGGCGGCGTTGAACTTTAGGATTTGGTTGTTGCAGTATCCGTCGGCGACGAAGATCTCTCCTAGAATGAAAAAGTCTTGAGTTACTTTCAAATTTGAGATTCTGTAGGTCTTAAATCAATTTAAATGGAATTTAGGTTTCCAGTGTCAAGTGACAAAAGGAATCATAGATTTCTTTTATTCTACACAACGTGGCGGAACGTTGTGGAATGTTTTAGTCCGAAGACAACGAGTAGTATAGTATATTTCTTATTATGACAACGCCAAAAATCCTGAATGGATCGGGCTGAAATTTTGCACTAATGATGTTGTGTGCCTAGACTAACAGAAGCTATGTAAAACGTAGCATTTATGTTACTAGGCACACACCGAAAAAAATCTTTACATCGTAGGCCTACCTACGGTGTAAAGTTTTTCTTGGGTTTCTGGCATTGATTAATTAAAAAGGGAAGATAGGTTACGTTCTCCCAGCTCTTACTCAAAAATTGGCATGTGTTACAACTACACGCAAACACATACGCACACAGTTATATTTCCAGTCCTGTGCAATACAAAGAAGAACAAAGACGGAAAGACGTATCTAAGACCGAAGTGAGACCGAGACAACAATATTTCGCGCGAATCACGACCGCCCGTGCCGCCGGTCCGACGGCGACTGAGGTGGGAGCACACAATTTTACACAATTTGAGGTTGCCACTTTCGTGAAACCAGTACCTCTTCCCCTTTTAACAATGGTTTCTGGGTAAAATTTGCAGCCTTTACCTGTAGTAGCAATAGCAACAGAGGTAGGCATGCAGAGGAGCACTCGGCGTCGATCAGCCGCGCCAGCTGTGAATGCCTCGCCGATCGTCAGAACCGGGTATTTGTGGTTGTTGTGTGCGTACTGAAAATAAATAATTAATTTTGTTTTAAAAAACTATAAACCGACTTCACTTTTTATAGTTGTTTCATGAATTTTCATGGATCCCATTGTCAGAGCTGAAAAAAAAAATGGAACCACACGGACAGCAGCAGCTTTCATATAAAAAAAGAATCATGAAGATCGGACTACTCAATCAAAAGTTCTTTGAAGTCGGTTAAAAATAATCAAATGCATAAAATTGTCGTAGGTATAGATATAATAATTTATACATTAGAACGGACGTAAGCGAATATTTAGTTCGGTTGCATGGCCCTACAAACAAATTCGGTATTTTGTTGGCGTAAATCTAGCTTATCAGACAATCCACGTTCTCTTACCTGTAAGTCAATGTCCTTTTTCATATAACATATCTATGTAATGGTAGGTATATCAGTTATCTAGTACCCTTAACTTAGGTAACACAAACTCTGCTTAGTTTCGGGCTAGATGATGCTTCCTGGATTGTCTATTTTTTATTAGGTAGGTGTTTATTGTTGTTGAGTATTTGATCAAAACAAGCAAAACAATTTACTTGGTACCTAAAGTTACCAAGTAAATTGTTTTCCCCAAAATTAATCAACGTCTCATCTTTCATATTACTTTTCGGGAGAAAATGTTATTTAGCGTAACTAGATGATGGATCTGATAAGAAATTCCCAAGAGAAATCCCAAACCTACTCTGTACGATCGAATATCGTACCATACCTAATGTAATAACATCCTTGACGTCGAAAATGAAGCCTTATAATAGAAGCCGTAGAATATTCTATCTCTTAGCGAAATTGGTAGGGGATTAGGTACACCAATAAACATTGTGAACATGCGAATCATCGCGGCTGAATTGAAGATTATAACCATGTAAATGAGAAAACAAAGTAGGTACTTAATACTTACGCTAACCGTATATAAAAATATTCTGTAGGTATGTAAATAAAATAAAAATCATGCATTACCTATCAGTCATCTAGTACCACAATCTCTGGCTAGGTGATGCGTAAATTGTCCAGCATAATTTATCCAATACTCATATTATAGTTACATTCGGAAGTAGGTAATAATGTTTGCAACCTCTTTACGCCTAAACTGCTGCATAGAAATTTAGCACGTAGGTAGACGGTATCTCGGGGTCCCATCCCCGAGATACCGTCTACAATAGGTTGTATAAGTACCTATCTATAATTTAACACGCTACAAAATAATATGTCGCGAGCTCTCCATCGCTGACCTTGAAAACCCAAGGACAAGCAAGTTCACCTTGAAAACCTGGTGCTTAGCTACATCCGTTTCCCAGACCTTATCGTAATGGTCCACTGTAAGCCTACGGGGCACAAGGGTGATTGATTATAGTCTCTGCATAGGACTTTACACTGACAAAGCAAATCACTGATAAAGCAAATCAAATTAATCAAAATAGCAAACGCTTACCTTGAAAACCTGGTGTTTAGCGACGTCCGTGACCCAGACGTTATCGTGATGGTCCACAGTTAGCCCATGTGGCATATAGAACATGTAGGAACCCCAGCTGTGAAGTACTGAGCCGGTATGCGGGTCAAGAACGAGAATGGTGTCCTCGATGATAGGACCTTTGTCGAGATTTTGATAGGCATTTGTTTCGTTGAAAGTACTGAAAATTAAGTGTGGAAGATTTTTAATGCGAAGACGATTTTGTAAAGATCATGTAAAGAGGCAGGAAAATAAAATGTAAAATAAAATGTAAAATGGAATCAGTTTAGTCAGCTAAAAGAAAGTACTTAAACGTATTTAAAACAAAAAAGTATATAAAAGCACTTGAATAAAAAAGCAATAAGAAGACGAAAAGTTTAAAAGAGAAAGTTTCAGTGATGGAAAGAGGAAAAAGAAAATTTGGCTGGTATTTTGGATGACAAACGCAGGAAAAGACGAAATGAGGGTAATCACACATTACCTCTCATCCCAAACTCTTTCAGCCCTATGAAAGATGACGGGCTGCCCCAGAGAGTTGATTGAAACAGCGGTGATCTGCCCAACATTGAGGGACTGCTGTGGCCAGTTCTTGACTTCTTGCGGTCTCAATACGATATCGTCTTTAGGCTGTAAATCGTCCCAAATAATCATTGCTTTTACAATATTTTCGTGCAAGATGAAATTATAGATTCTTTAAAGCAACAAAGAACTGTTTTGCTTACCAAGTGCAGGTCTAGATTTTTCAGGACATCTTCATTTGCACCATAATTGAAGTAATCGAAATTATCTCGCACTGTTTCGGGCTCGCATTTAATAGCACCGAATGCAAAAACGAACAGCACAAAACCCAACATTTTGATATTTGTTGTGATCGTAGTATGAGTGTTAAACCACGATTGCTGCGTTCTAAAGGCGTATCGATTATATCTTACTACTCCTAGTCTAGTACGCATGCGTGGACTGCCTTCCCGCAATATCAAGGTCGGAAGAGAGCCACTCAAATCAAACCCCATAAATTGTATGCATCATTTATTCACACAACCCGAATATTTTACATTTCGAGTGACTCACACAAGCCATACAACTTTGTCAGAGATTTGATTGAAATCATTTCTAAAATACGAAAATATCGAAATTTTATTACTTTATCAGTCTCGAAATGGATCGTTGCTTGAATTTGGCACATTCGCACGAACGGGAACGATCATAAGCGAGCGAGCATCCTTCATTCTCTCTAATTGCTTTTGGGTACATTTTTCATTTACTGTCCATTTTTGAACTCTGAGTTGGGTTGATCCCAGATGTAACCAGTTTCTGTCATTGAGCAGATTGCGTTGTAATATCTCCCGGGGCTGCGACAGTAAGACCAAGATGGACATTTACATCTGAATAGAGTTTGGAACTCTTCCTTGCATATTTCGTTCCACCAGCATGTTCTCTGTTGACAAATATTAATATATATAATTACTTTGAAATACTTATTGTGGTTATTTATTAAAAAAATATATATTCAACTATACAAAAACTATGTTAAACCCTTAATTCACAAAGACACATATTTCGACTATTTTCTAGTTTAGTCGATGACCTAGATTTATATTGTAAGTATCTAAATCTAGGTCACCCAAAGGCACAAGAAGGTCTTTTATTGGTTTCTTTTTTTTTTAACAAAATACTAAAAAGTGTGTTAGGTTTAGAATCATCTGAATGATGTGCAAAAAACATCCAAATAAGACTTTATTTACCTCTGTAACATATCCTCTGACGCTTTGATCGGAAGAGCTCCGCTTGGTAGATCCCATTTTTGGCATCGTGCTCAACAAAATCAAGAAAAACATCACATAATGTACCTGAAACATCAAACTCTTTCACTATAACTTGAAATACCCAATACTATGTGGATTTCCTTGGACAGTAGGTATATTACCATAATCATAGCAAAGATTTGACTTGAAGTTCATAAAGTTTCCAACTCACGAATGAATAAGGTGCTAAATATCAGTCATACTCACAGTAGTCTTTTTATTTATTCATTTATTATTGGCACCACAACTCGATTCTTGAATGCCTACTTGCGTGTTATGTGATTACATTCCATACAGAATGTGAATAGGTAGGTAATGTCCTCATGTTAGATAGATAGATAGAAACACTTTATTATACCACAAAACAGATAAATAAATCTAGAGAAATCTATAAAAAACTAAGTATAAAATAGAATATAATATCTTTTATTTCGAAGTATAAAGGGTGGCCTTATCGCTGAGAGCGATCTCTTCCAGGTAACATTGGGATGGACTGGACATGTGAAAACAATATAGACGGTGGCACTGAATAAATCTTTTTAAGATACTTAAAGAAAGGGAAAACAAAAATACTTACACATACCGTAATACCTACAAAAAATAATAATAAACTTACATAAACATAAAATAAAGTCTAACAGTTTACAGGGTTATACATATAATGCTGATGAAGCAGTTTTTGAGGATGGGAAGTGATTTTGCTCGTCTGATGTCCAGAGGGTTAGACTGTTTTAACATTTTTTTTCATGTATAAATTCTGTCCGAAAGCCGAAAACTCGTTATTAATGTTATTGATGTCGATACGAAAAAACTAGTTGGTAACATTGACTCGCCCTCTACCGGAGCTTTTACGCATTTTCCCCCGTAAGCCTCTCCCTAACCCTCTTAAGTTTCATACTGACGTAGGTTTATGTACATAGGTTACGTACTTACTTACTTATGTGTTACTTATATATTATATGATGTTTTAAACTAAAGGCGATGAATGGAATAAGAAAAGTTCGAACTCTTTTCCCCGAGGCAGTCCAAAAATTACAACAATTTGAGTTTAAAAACATTGTTTATTACTTAAATTAATAAATAAATACTGAATTATTAACAAATGTTTAAAAATAATCTAAACCTACATACGACTTTTAAATGCAATTGCACAATATATTTACAAGAAAGAAAGTATGAAGCAAAACGTTCTATGTTTGAGTATAAGTAGTTAAGAATAAACATTAGAGAATGGCACTTATTAAACTAATAAATAGGGATCAATATCAAAAAAACTAATAATAACAATCAACTTTGGTTGGAACTACCACTACATTTGGAATAATTTCTTTTCTAAATAATATAAAATTTATCTACTACATTGCAACTTCTTCTCCGATTTTGTTCTCGTCTATTTGATTGGTGTCGTATTCTTGTCTCCTATGTTGATTTTCTGCGTCTTTTCTGAAAAATATTAAAAGTTTGAAATATCTAAGACACCATTGGTCGTCGTGATAAATTAAATATTCTGAATAGCAAAGTCTAACAGCTTGTTTATTTCATTTGCTACCCAAACTAAAACAGTATTTCAAAGAAGGTGCTCCATAGATTTTATCATTATTCCTTACTTCCTTAAAACCTTGCTCATTGCACAGGCCCATGGGCCTCTCTAACCTTGTTCTATTCTAGCATATTGCCAAAACTTCTGTTTTCTCTTAGAATATTTTTTATTTATTGATCTGCCGTAAGGAGGATAGCATTTCTTTGAATTATGAGGCTCCTTAAAACCTAAAGAATAAAATAAAGGGCGTTAACGAGTATAAAGTTCTAATTGTCAAATTCCATAAATCTAACTAATATATGTATGTTAACATGTTTGTTGCTCTTTTACGCAAAAACTCCTGAACCCTCATAGGCGTGCGGAGCCGTGGGGCACAGCTAACATAAATACGTTGAAGTGATCTCATTGATGACATCTTATTCGTGGTTACGAGCTAAATGCTGGCACTGTAATAAATGGACTGCGATGCATTTTCTCACAATGATGTTTTATATTTTGTACATTTTGATACTGTGACAATTTACATAGATCCCGATGCATGGTCTCAATGATGTTTTGTTTTATTTGTTCTTATTAACCCTTGCGCGACTTTTATACATTTTGACAGTGATACCACGTTTCCCATCGACGACATCTTGACTTCGAAACATTCAATACCCTAAAATTATTAACAAACTATATAATTAACAAACTTCCATTGTGTATTCGACTTTTATCCTGTGAACAATTATTTTTGAATAATGAGAACCTTCGTCTGCTTGAATTTATCGACAATAGAAAATTGGTAATTCCTCAAAGAAGAACCTTTCCTGATCTCTACATTCCTAATTCAAACTTTTACTTGACGAGAAACTGATAACGTCTAACTGGCTTAAGATTGAGTCATTTTTATTATATATTTCTTTTTCAATAAAATATTTTCATTTACTAAAGAAATACTTACGAATATTTGTTCGAAGATGGCCGGAATAAGCTCTTTGGACACAGACGGTAGTATGGCCAGCATTCGCCTCCGGATTCCCCTGCTCTCTGTGCATCCACGTACTCTTGTAGAAGCGATGAGTATGGGGATTTACTTGGCCTGAAATTAAAAATTGTTTTATTAAAAAACCTATAAATCAGTCAGTCTAACAGACTGATCTCATATAGTTTTGCCCTTGAAAATACTGACAAGAACTGAGATTGAGGTTCTGCTCTATCAAAGACCACGTGTGCTCTACGTAGTTATAAATGTGTTTTTCACTATTAATGAATTATAGGTTGGTAGGTAGAGTGTTCAAAACTGTTTAAAAATAGAAGCGTCGTGGGAATAAAGGGTGCGCGTGTGCTTATTGACAACTTTTGTTACATTGATCGATGGACTCTACTCAAAAAAATAATGCGCTGATTTATTGTAAACCGTTTTACACCATAATACAATATGGTTTTTGTATAGAAAACAGATTTGCTGAAAATATAATCGATTGTCTTGAAAAAACTATAGATCGACTTCAAAATCCTTAGTAATTTACGGGACTAATACTAATCCGAATGCAAAAAAATTGTGGGACATTTTAAAGGACCACCTTGAGATTATTGTTTACAAAATTGGTCTATAATGGACGGGGAAATCGACGAACACACATAAAAAACACAAGTTTATAGACATAGAACCACGATTAAAAGATTTAATTAAAAGATTATCACGGACACACACTACGTACGAACCTGTAAATTTAATTTTATAATTCCCCTTAATTCATCCCTGTGAACATGTTTTTTAATCGTCTTTCTTAAAATATTTTTTTCTTTACTATCATGGTCAGATTTCTAAGACACCAACAACCGAACAGACAACAAAACCGAAAAAATCGGTACTCACGTAAAAAACAACTTCAAAACCTCGCCAAAAAATCCAAAGTTAGTTAAAGGATGCGCTTGTACTTCGCATATCGTCCGCAGTAGACACTCCTTGCCCGATATACCGTAGTTCTCCAGCGTGTCTTCCGCAATTCCATACATGAGCGCTCTGGAAATATGGATATAAATATTAATTTCAGAAGTTTTAATAGAATTATTATTAATAATAATGTAGATTATATCATTTAATTCCTCCCAAACTCTCACTCGCTTTCTTTGCGTTTTTCTGAAACTCTTATCTTAAAAGTCCCTGCTCACTTCACCTGTTTCTATAGAAATATTTCACTGTACACGCTACCCGTCTGCTCTCCCTCTGGACGTCAGATCAGACGTGCATTGCTTCATCAGCATTTTATAATTGCAATTATACATAAACACACCCGTTTCAGTAACAAAGTCGCCACTAACCCGTCCTCCGCCCCGCTTCGCGGGGTTGGGACGCCTTGAGGTAGTGCAGTATTGACTCGTCCAAAATTATGGTTTTGTAAGTGCATTATTTAGGTGAATAAACCGTAGGTGAATTCTCCTTTAGGTATAATCAGTAGTTAAAACGAAATTCTGTGAAACTATCTGAAGGTATTTTAAACAGTAGGTGAGTCGACCGTAGTTGTTTCAAAAATAGTTGAATAGTTATTATTAACCATTTAACGTCTATGTAAGTTTATTAATAAATGTATGTAGGTATGTGGTGAAAGTATTTATGTTTTCCTTTTCTATAAATAATTTAAATAGTTAGTTTTATTCAGTTCCAACGTCTATTATGTTGTTTTTACATATCCGGGTGTGTCTCTATTTCTACTGGGTGATTGATTGTTGAATGCATTGATTCAAGGCAGACCATTTAGAACCATTGAGCCATGGTTGGCTAAGATGCCGACTATTGATTTTTTCGAATAATTTTGTATTAATTTTTATTTTATTTGTTTTAGTATTTGGTTATTTTTGTCGTAGACAGCCATGGATCAAATGCTTCTAAATTGTCTATTCTAGCTTCTTGAAGCTTTGTACTCAGCTACACCCTATCACCCTGCATAAAAAAACTTTTTTCAATAATAACGAATAAATAATAGAGGCAAATGTCATTGTGCTAATTAATAAATACGATAGAATTCGAAGCATCGAAGGACCATTCCTTATGCAATAGGAGTCGCCAGATTTCGAATCGCTCGTTGAATTTCAATGTCTCCAATTCCTCACTTCCTGCGAGTGCCAAGTCTCCGTGTATGGAATCCCTGATGTTCCGGAAGGTGAAAGTAACGACAGCTAAAACTGCTGTGGTCCACGTGGTAACTGATATAGCTGGTCGTTTTTGTACTGATGGTTTTTGTGTGTGGTCTTTGAATTTACGGTCATGGTATGAGTACTGCCCAGACGCATACAGTAATAATCTAGTCAGATATTATATGAATTTCCATGATCATCGTAAAAGACATCATATCATCCTTTGAATAGCCTTCTGTTTCCATTTTCTTAATTTTTAGTTTTTGTATGTGCTGCTAGTTATAACAAGCTTTCGAACCAACTAATTTATTAGAAAAATGTTATTATTCTGTTGACCGATTTGCTACAGACAAATTAAAATGATGAAACTAGGAATAACTGACCATTCTGTCGTTGTGAATCAGTTGAGCCACCTGTAAATTGTTTGCAACTCTGCAGTTAGCTCAGTGGTATCAATTGTAAATACTAGTTTTAATTATTTTATTGTAATATTATTTTTGAAAAAAATATCATTTTGTTATTGTTATTATGTACCTATTTAAGTATTTTTATATTCTACTAGCTTTTGCCCGCGACTTCGCACGCTCTATTCAAGTAGCCTATGTCCGTTCCCGGGTTACCGTTTACCTCCCTGCCAAATTTCATCAAGATTCGTTCAGCTGAAAACGAAATGAAAACTATCCTATGTCCGTTTACTGGTTCCAAGCCACCTCCCCGCCAATTTTCAGCCAAATCGGTTCAGCCGTTCTTGAGTTATAAATAGTGTAACTATATATATATATATAGATATAGATGTGTAAATAAAGTTGCACTCAGTTTTACAGTGCCCTTCCAGAGTGCTTGTTAAGTGCGTGTTAAGTTGTACCTCCTAGTAACAACTTAACTAGACTAGACACTTATACCTAAGAATGAAAGTACTACATGCAAGCAAAAATAAATGAAATGAAAATGAACATCTTCCGTCTAACATAACTGACAATAAAAATGAAGTTGTCGCAAGGACGCAGTGCAAGCCGTTATCCGCACTCACCCTGATAAAGTCCCTGGTTAAGGGATGAAACATTGGTGTTCTTCCAACACAAACAGGGTTCTTAGTTAACCTGCTCATCACTACACATTAAAAAACAAAGTAGCTTCCCGCTCTCTGTCTGTATGCTATGCATGCTTAGATCTTTAAAACTACGTAACGGATTTTAATGTGGTCTTGTTTAATAAATAGAGTAATCGAAGAGGAAGATTTATATGTCACATTGCACCCGTTGAAATACTAAATGAATCTTTGAAAGTACCTCTCTCCTCCATGCAGCCTGTCTAGCGCAGCATCTTCCGTTTTAGGATCGATAGCAACTTCCCGTTTTCCTCTTCTCCTCGCCATGTACTGCCCTAAGTAGTCCGCCATGAGATTCACTGCTGCACTTCCCATGGATCGCCCCAGAAGTGGTGGTAGATCTCCATAAGGGTTCTCATTATCGGTTAGGCCAAGTTTGTCGAAATCAACTGGAAAACGTTAAAAGTTTGCTTTAAAATAATAATAATAGGTAATTCATTTACGTATTGAGGCGGTAACCCGAGGCGCACGAGCGCCGCCGCCTATTTTATTTTATTATTACGTTGAAGAAAGGAATTTTCAAAAAATGATAGGCCAGTTTATGATACCTACCATAAGCTCTCAATCTTTTAATACCTCTGTAAAAGTTTTGTATAGTTTAGAAGGAAATGCGAAAACAGAGTTTGGTGGCCATCCTCCTAAACTATACAAAAAAAACTATTACAGAGGTATTAAAAAGAACTTATGATGTGTATCACAAACTTGCCTACCATTTATTGTAAATTCGATTGTTCAACGTAATAATAAGATAAAATAGATGGTGGCGCTAGTTTGAGTCGGGTTACCGCCTTAATATTATATCGTCAACTTCTTATTTTGTGGTTTGCTGTGTCTGTGCTGCCAGAACTCTGTCAGGGTCAATTTCAGAAGAACTTTATATTCAAATACTCACTGGAAAATTGAAAGCTGGTCGTCATATTCGCCAGGAAGCCTTTCGGTGGATGCCTGACTAAAGGCATAGACAACGACGGTGTTACCGACAGAGACGTGCCTGGAGGCAGAGCCAGTCTTCCATCATTCGTGATCCATAATATCCGCTTCTGCCGAGAGTGGGGTATGTTTTCCTTGGCCAACCCATCTGGAGACGCCATTGGTAGCAATACTGCTAACGTTATGCTTAAGAGAACACGGGGCAAGGATGTATCCATTGCCAACCTGTTGACAAAATACTGTTTTCACTATGTTGCACCTTACAAATAGGGTCCTTTAGTCCTTCGCCCAGCCTTTGTCTAGCTTTTACGGTTCATGAGGTAGAGCCTTCTGACAGATGACCAGATGGAAAGACGGACAGACAGTGGCGGCTTAGTAATAGGGTTTCGTTTCCCCCCTTCGGGTACTAAACCCTAAAAAGGGCCTCTACCTAATAAAACCAATGGTGCATCACCAAGCAAGGCCTCTCTCCTCTCTTACAGTTGATAATAATGTTTGGTTGAGATATGAACGTGCAATTTTTATCATCAGATTTAATAACAATGTAGGTAGAACAACGATAGGTAAATAGAAAAACTTGTGATTTTATTGAGATACCTATTTTAAAATGATTACAAAAATCGATGAAAGAAAGGCTGATAGGTACATACAGTCCGACCGGAAAGAGTAGAAAATAAATGAGGGCGCCACAATTGTTTACAATGAACATGGTATCACCATATACTATGGCTACTACGTTTTGATACTTAATATTTTCAAATATACTGGTCGGACTGTATCATGCTAATCACACTAATGTTATAAAGGCGAAAGTTTGTATGGATATATGGATGGATGGATGGATGGATGTTTGTTACCTCTTCACGCCAAAACTACTGAAAGGATCGGGTTAAAATTTTGCATACAGGTAATCCTAATCCTGGAATCGAACATTTTTCCCATAAATCAGTTCCCGTGGGATAGAAATCACCTTTAAACGTTTCCATATGATAAACGCGTGCGAAGCCGCGGGGCGCAGCAAGTACCTTATACGGCTGTGTATGAAAAAAATGTCATGTAGGTATACATACAGACAGCGCATTTGTTTACACAGCCAACTGATGTTATGACCACAGAGTAATAATGGCTACTACTGCGTCTAGCGTTTTCGTCAAATTAAGCGCGACATTTGGGAATGTAAAATTTAATTCCATTTTTATGGCACATAACGATTGAATAAAATTTTTTGTGTAATATTTTAGTGTTTTATAAGCCCAATAACATAAAAATGAGACCCCATTAAAAAATAGGTGTAATACCCTATTATAGCTTCCTAAATGTTTCAGCTTCCTATCATACAAAGCCAAAATCAGTCGGGGGGCTTCAAACAATAGGTTAATTAATCTATTATACTCCTAGATTAAATAGGAGTCTCTTTATTAAGATAATGAAACAACCAATGGAAATATTAAATGATATAACTAATGAACTACAAGGTACTATGTACTTCAAGGTTTCTTAGCAAAACAATAACCGAAGAAAAAAAGCGTGCTGTTCCTGATATAAATAGCAAAAGGTGTGCAAAACAGCTATTTTTCAAAAATGTCAACCGTCGAGAAAACTTTCATCAATCGTGTTTTTTAAGATAAAAGATCGAAGTACTTACCATTTCCCTCAATATGAAGGCTTTTAGAGATTCTGAGATAAAAACCGATTTTAAAGTATATTGCTTATGGCACACTCTTAATGTGAAGCTTTTGTTATTTCCAATCATTGCTGAGTTTTTTTGTTTAGATAGATGTCGTGGCAAATAAAGTTTAAAAACGCGCATTTTTTTGTATCAAAATACATTTTGTCTAGTTTTTCTCTTTCTTTGTGCACCGCATGCAGACTGACACTGTTACCACCTTCCATGCGAAAATCTCCAAACCCTTTATAGAGTCTGTTCAAAAAGAGAAGAATCGTTGGAAGTGAAGACGCTCGTGTGTCAATTTGACAACTTTTGGTGCGTTGCAAACCCTGCTCTGTTATTGCAGTAGGTACCTACGATACGAATAAAAGTGTGCAAGCCATGAAATAAGAAGTTGAAGTTGACTAAAAGTGTTAGTTCACCAAAACGCCACGACTCTTCTTTTTTTGAACAGACCTTTATACCTTAATAATGATTTTTTATGTTATTTTTCTATTTATTGGACGATTGGGAGCATGAAAAATGACAAAAACTGTTAAAAGTGCAACAACTTGTAGCCGTTCAAATGCAAGGAGGTTTGGAAAGCTCTCACCATAGAGTTTATATACAAACTCGATGGCTCTCACCAAAAGTCAAAAGTCAAATTGCACTAATTCTCAATAATGTCAAACAATGTTTATAAAACTATGTTTATAAATTTTAATAAGATACCTACTATACAAGATTATTTAACATGCAAAAATCTAAATGTACTCATTTGCGAATAAGAAACGACAATGAATACGGCTTTAATGTAGAAAAATACATAAAATCTATTGAAAAACAATTTCAAATAGACTTCAAATCCATTCCGCAATGGAAGGAATTAATACGGAGGTTACACGTTTCAACAAGGGACTTAAAAAGAAAAGTACAAGCAAGTAAGTTCAAGAAAGCTTCTATAATAAATAAAATATATGTAGAGATCACAAGGCCTTCTCCTTTTGACCGGAACGCTGATGTAGCCAAGAACGCAAAAAAATTGGAAACCATAAAATCTACGAAAAAACGACAGCTTCGGGTTTCGACTGAAATTTATACATTAGATGCCGAAGAAACATTTGAAAGAATGAGCGATCTCACTCCGCATCAAAATACAGAAATTAAATCATCAGAAAACATGGACTTACCTGAATTGTCGGTTTCGTTAGAAGACATAAAATCACATCTGCCTGCACACTTTTGCGTAAATCCGCATAAACTAGTATCTCCACTGATGTCTAAAGATAGTACTTTGTGTTATAAATCAGTAATCGAATTAGATGCAAATAATACAAACGTAAATGAAAGCATTCAAGAGTGGTTATTACTGGAACCAACCTCGCTCATAAGATTTAAGGAAATTATTATTACAGAAGCAACGTTAGCCCAACAAAATATATCTTTTACATTAGTAAACATCTCAACTGAATACATTCATATTCAATTCAAATGTGTTACTGACGAAAATCCT
The DNA here is from genome assembly GCA_955876795.1 of Eupithecia tripunctaria. Classification (NCBI taxonomy): domain Eukaryota; kingdom Metazoa; phylum Arthropoda; class Insecta; order Lepidoptera; family Geometridae; genus Eupithecia; species Eupithecia tripunctaria. The sequence continues at coordinate 7,153,416 of OY041616.1, read as the reverse complement.
TTTAAAGATATAAAAATAACTCCACAGACTGCATTCAAACTGTACCCTGGCGTAGCGTTAACTTTTAAAATGGTATTCAAGCTTGCAACAATTGAACACTTTTTACCATCAAGCCTTTATTTCAGGGTCGCACCGAACGTCGTTTTAAAGGGGCCTTGTCAAAAATTGCTTATACCCATTAAAAGTAAAATTTACATTAGAAGTAAAATATTTATTCCCGAAACTGTTAGTATTACACCAGCATATTCTTGGCACATCAATAAAAAAATCGGGTTTCCTAAAGCAAACGTCAAAATTGTAAACAATGATCATGTTGCTTATCACATGCATGTAGTAAAACGTTATTATGATTTCGGCGACGAAGAGAAAAGTTTAAACGTCTTATCTGCAAATGTAAATGCACCAACCACCGGTAGTTTCGTGGAAAGGAACGCAGACAGTGAAATCGAAACACAGGTGTTCAAGCAGTCTAATCAAAATTTATCAGCTACCACACGAGATGCAGCAGAAACTGAGTTGGCCTATGTAAAAGACTTAATAACGTTTTTTATTTTAGAGTCGATTGGACTAAGTCTAGAGTCGTTCGTATTTGAACATACGTATTTATACCTAAAACCATTTGAAAAGCGCTATGTTCCTGTATATTTCACCAAAAGCGAACATATAGGATACCATCAATGCTATTATGATTTTGAGTGTGAAGATGTTGGACCAGAAAATCTTAGATTTACAAAGCAAACAAAAATATTTGCCGAAGTTCTTTCGCACCCTGTTAGGGTAGAACCGATTATCTTTGACATGTCAACCCCTTCCATTACTCACGGATATTGTAAAGACCACTTTATGGTAATAAATACGCATAATATATATGGTGTTAATGTTAAAGTAAAGCTAACCACGAAAATGAAAAAGCTTTTTTGCGTTGATCCATTAGAAGTTACGATTCCAGAAAGGTCTCGAGTATGTTTTTTCGTTAAATTATGTCAGGCGTCAACTGATCATGATGATTACGTGCATTTCACTATTAAACTCAAATTCAGTGGACATGAAACTATCTACAAGAACGTACCTCCTCTCTACTACGAAATGATTGTTCCATGTGCTAAAGAATTTAAGCAAACGTATAATGAGAAATTTTATCGTGAGGTCCCGGAACAAGAACAACAAGACTTGACTTCGGTAACGTCAAACCTAGAAAACCCGAATATTTAATTTGCGACGTCGCGTCGGCGTCGTCAGACCTACTTCGCGATCTGTAAAACTGCTGTGTAGCAGTAGTTTACAAAAATAATGTACGCGGGTTAAATGCGAACCTAAGTAGTTTGTGTTAAATAACACCAACGTTTCATCACAATTAGGTTCGTAGTTAATCCGCTTATATTCATAATGAATTCGTCACAGTACGACAGTTTATGAAGTAAAATTGTTACGTAGTAAATAAAATCAGTAAATGTTACTGAAGATTTGTTTGGAATGAAGTTCGAAAGACTGGACCTGTTAGGTCGTCCTACTTGTAGGTAGGTATGTGTTACAGGTCAAGCAGGCTCGTAATCAGAACGAAGGGAGACGTTACTTCGAGACTTTTTAGATATTTTACATATATTTGAATCGTCTTGCGGTACTAGTAGGTACTAGAGCCTTTGTATTTCTCCAGTTTTCCTCTGATTAATATACAGTGGAACAGTACGAGAGCACCCATAACCAGAGGAAATACAGGCGCAGTTTCTTAAAAATATATTGACATTAAAAAAATGTTAGGTCGAGCGGGAGTAAGGCCTAAATCTTGGTAGTACGGATATCTCTGTGTGCGAGTCGATGCGCCGGACTTGGCCAGATTTATTTAATAATACATAAGATTTAGAAAACCACGAGAAAATGCCATTATAAAGAGATCTCAATAAAGGTAGGTAGATAGAGCTTTAAAAAAAATTGTGAAGCTACGTATTACAAAAAACGTTTTTTATGGTTAGGTTAACTAGTTTAGTTTAGCAGGTGTACTTAGGCTTTTCAGTTTCAGTCGAGTGAAGTGCTGATTTAAACGTCATTCAAATTATGGACAACCTGCGATCAAAGGCCCCCCCACCTATAGGTTTATAGACTCATGCAAACGGTGGAGCCCTGTAATGCTATAAATTTCAATATTGAGAATTATTTTTTTCTACGATTACGCTATTTTCTACGATGATACTCGCTCTTGTCCAGCGACCATCATAGCTCCAAAGAGTTTAACGCTACACTAAGGCCGTCCGCACATGGAGCTACTCAAAAAGAACTAGTTACAAACTCAAATTACTAAGGAGTTACTTGAGCGTCACCGCCCATACATTCTCGCACAGGTTCGCACACGACGCTACTAGTCAAAAACCAGTTAATAACGCGTTAGCAAATGATCACGCGTGACGCGACGTCCCGGTCGCCGCGCTACTAGTTACCGACTTTTCTGTTTTTTTGTTGTGAAAAATGAACGAGCAAAAAATAGAAGTGACTGAAACCTTGCAACTTGAGTAGCGTCGTGTGCGAGGTACAGTTTTTAACTAGTTTGTAATTACAATTACTGATTAGTTCCGTCAATTTTGAGTAGCTCCATGTGCGGACGGCCTTAGACATAGCTCCAAATCCAAGAAAACTACACGTCACTTGTCTACCCTGAAAGTTGTATCCGTTTCCTAAATATCGTCTACGACATTTAGATCATTTGGACGAATAGAAAAACAAATAAGCAAGCATCCAAATCTTGCAAAAGTAAGCCTTTGCCGCAAAAAGGTTATCAGCCTTAGTCTATAATAATACCCCTGGTAGACATCGAGCTTGTAAGTACTAGAGCGCTTGTTCACCCTTTGATCGAATGGACACAAGTGTGAACATCATCGACTTGTCAAATTAATTTTTAAGACTTATCATATTTACCATGTACGTACTCAATTTCACGAGAATTGATTTTTTATCGACATATTTTACGGATAATTGCCTATCCCTATCCACTGCAGGTATGAATTAGATTTTCTCGGATGTCTGTGCAAAAATCAAAGTTTGTCCATAGAGAATAAAACCACTACATAGTATCTTACGTACTTTAAGGAGTTATTGTATTCTCTTTGGTTATTGTATTCTCTTTGGTTTTTGTATTCTCTTTGGTTATTGTTTTCTCTCTGGTAGGTAAGTTAGAAAATTTGTATTGTTAGGCTATGTACTTAAAGGCGCATGCTCCGAGCTTGTCATTTGCGGGCGTGATCTCTGACTTTTGTTCTCGAATTCGACATATCGAATTCGATATTTTACGATAATATAAAAAGACTGGGATAATAATTACGGTTAATGTTTATTATCACTAAGTCCACCTAGTTTATCATTAATTACGTAGATATAACACAATCACAAGTAGGTAAAGTCACGTAGGTAAAATGCAAGAACCAGTTTTTGTTCAAATCAAAGTATCGTTCACAGTTGGTGTCACAATCACTTCATCGCACAAATAAACGTTAGTAATTAATAATTAATTAATACAGAACACCAACACAAAGATATAACATTGAAATTTAAATAATAAATAGAGAAAACACGTTCCGTCGCGTTTGGCTGGTGCGACCGGTGTCCCTCCTCTTCCTCTCTATGGCCGCCGTCGCTACCATGCCCCCCAACGTTACGTGAGGGTGAATGCTCCCACAGTTCATCCTATCTCTGCTAGATGGCGCACTTAGCTTGTTGATGCGCCGTCACGGCCATACTGACATACGACCGTCCACGGGCGCCAATCTTCTATTGCTTTCCTAGAACAAAAGAGGCCACATTGTCGTCACTTGTTCCGCTCGTCCACATCCTGACCAGGAAAATAGCTTTCAACAATAAGATCTTTACTGTAACTTAAAACAACGTATCACACAAGAAAATTGCGAGACTGTATGTATCCCTTCGACCTTCAGTTACGGACCGGATGACATACTTCCTCCGAGCAACAGCACATTGGACCGGACGTGTGTGTCCCTTCGACCAGCCACACGGGCACAGACCGGACGCCACAGTCCTTTCGACCAATACAAACGCAAATGTGGACCGGACGGGTGTGTCCTTTCGACCAGCCCAACGGGCATGGACCGGACGGCACTGTCCTTGCGAACCACAAGCTCCATGTGGACCGGACGGGTGTGTCCTTTCGACCAGCCCCACGGGCGTGGACCGGACGACACTGTCCCTTCGAACCACATCCTATGTGAACCGGACGGGTGTGTCCCTTCGACCAGCTCAGCAAGCATGGACCGGACGACACTGTCCTTTCGATCACAACGTGGACCGGACGGGTGTATCCTCTCGACCAACCCACACAGATGGGTTTGGCCCGGATGACACTGTCCTTTCGAACCACAACCTACATGTGGACTGGACGGGTGTGTCCTTTCGACCAGCCCCACGGGCATGGACCGGACGACACTGTCCTTTCGATCACAGCCTAAGCAAATAGATGGTGCACTAAGCTTATCGATGCGCTAAACGAATAGATGGTGCACTTAGCTTGTCGATGCGATGCGCTAAACGAATAGATGGTGCACTTAGCTTGTCAATGCGCCGATGCGCCTTCACGGCCGGACTGACATACGACCGTCCGCGGGCGCCAATCATCTATTGCTTTCAGAAGTCTGCTGTGGTTGTGACATTGCTAGTACTCTTGTTAGTAACGCCTCCCTCCACGTTCGTTAAAACGTTTGCATCGGCATGAATCTCTGTTCTATGAACTTTAGGTATTTTAGCCCTCCTAATTCCGATCACTGGTGATGAGGGTGCCCAACTGGGATAATTCTGTGGTTCTTGAATCCCACTTCTGATAAAGGCGCATGCTCCGAGCTTGTCATTTGCGGGCGTGATCTCTGACTTTTGTTCTCGAATTCGACATATCGAATTCGATATTTTACGATAATATAAAAAGACTGGGATAATAATTACGGTTAATGTTTATTATCACTAAGTCCACCTAGTTTATCATTAATTACGTAGATATAACACAATCACAAGTAGGTAAAGTCACGTAGGTAAAATGCAAGAACCAGTTTTTGTTCAAATCAAAGTATCGTTCACAGTTGGTGTCACAATCACTTCATCGCACAAATAAACGTTAGTAATTAATAATTAATTAATACAGAACACCAACACAAAGATATAACATTGAAATTTAAATAATAAATAGAGAAAACACGTTCCGTCGCGTTTGGCTGGTGCGACCGGCGTCCCTCCTCTTCCTCTCTATGGCCGCCGTCGCTACCATGCCCCCCAACGTTACGTGAGGGTGAATGCTCCCACAGTTCATCCTATCTCTGCTAGATGGCGCACTCAGCTTGTTGATGCGCCGTCATACTTTTGTAGAAAAGCAAAGAGAATACAAGAAGCCAAAGAAGCAACAATCAATTCGGAAAGGAATCGAGGCACAGATTTATAAGTACGGTATAACAAATCGAGGATTACCTAGGTAATTAATTTATTACGATATATTTAAACTAGTTTTCGCTTGTATCTTTGCGAAAAAAATGAGTAAACACTTTTGATCTATTCGTAAATACCTATCTACTTATACCTACAGCAGATTACGATGATAATATCGCAATGCTCTCATTATCGCATAAGAGGCAATTACGACCAAGAATTCAACTGTGCGAATTATATAAACCTTATAGAAAAGAAATACAACATAGACTTCAAATCCATTCCACAATGGAAGGACCTAATTCGACGGTTACATGCTCCGAAAAGAGAATTCAAACAAAAAATTGAAGAGATTCTATCCAGAAAAGAATATATTGTAAACAAAATATATATAGAAATTTCAAGGCCATCTCCGTTCAAACTGACCGACAACCTATCCAGAACTGCTAAAAGATGGGAAGCGATAGAATATAAAAGAAAGCAAAAAACCTCTAAACCACCGAAAACTTACGACTATGTAATAGAATCTGCTGAATTGTCTAAAGAAATCGTCTATAGCAACCGCCATTATAATACAGAAATAAAAACATCAGAACTCGTGGTTGCATTCGAAACAGAAACCTCTAAAACAGCGGAAACTTTTGTAAAAGAGCCTGCAAACGTTTTTGAAGAAATCGTCGATCACAACCGGCATAATAACACAGAAATAAAATCATCAGAAGTCATGCTTGCAGAGGAAGATTCAGTTGACCCCCATCTACCGCCATTTTTCTGCGTTAATCCAAATGAATTAGTTTCTCCATTTAGTTCCGATGATTTTTCTTTGAGTTTTAAAACATTTAAAGCTCATGGAGATAGAAACGAAAACATAGAGAACTTATTACTGCAACCAACAACAGACGTTAGATGTAAGGAAATTATTGTAACAAAGGCAACGTTAGACCAGCAAAGCTTAAACTTTTTTTTGATGAATATCTCAAGAAACACTGTTCATATACAATTCAAATGTGTTACAGATAAAAATCCATTTGCAGATATTCAAATAACTCCACTGTCTGTATTCAAACTATACCCTGGCTTAGCGTTAAAATTTAAAATGGTATTTAAACTTGCTACAATCGAAAACTTTTCGCTATCAAATCTTTATTTCAGAGTGGCACGTAACAATGTTCTAAATGGACGATATCAAGCATTGTTCATACCCATTAAGAGTATGTTTGATACAGGACGTAAAATATGTGTTTCTAAAACTGTCTATATTACACCTGCGTACTCTTGGCATATTAATGATATATGCGGATTCCCTAAGGCACATGTCAAAATTGCAAATGATGATAATGTGCAGTATCATGTGCATATAATCAAACGGTGTTACGATTTTGCCAAAGATTCAAGCGATAGTTTATCTGTAAATGCTAGTGCACCTAATACAGGAAGTGCTGTAGGTGAACTTGAAACACCAGGTCTCTCATCACAAGCCGATCTTTTTCCTGATAATGCATCTGACAATGAAAAAATATGTATAGATAACTTTATAACGTGTTTGGTTATTGAGATGGTTGAGCTTTCTTTAGAGCCGTTCTTATTGGAACATACTTATTTTCATATAAAACCACATGAAAAACGGCAAATTCCTGTTTATTTCACCAAAGCTGAACATACAGGATATCATCAATGCTATTACGATTTTGAGTTTATCGATCCTGATACAGAAGAATTGGTATTTTCGAAACCAACAACAATATTTGCCGAAGTTTTGCCCCACCCTGTTCGAGTAGAACCGATTATCTTCGACATGTCAAACTCTCCCATTATTCACGGATATTGTTTTGACCACTTTGTAGTAATAAACACGCATAAAAGTTATGGTGTTAACGTTAAAGTGCAGTTAACCAGAAAAATGAAAAAGCTTTTTCACGTTTATCCAATAGAAGTAACGATTCCTGAAAGCGGTAAGGAACGTTTTGTTGTTGAATTATGTCACGCATTCTCAACTGAAACAGATGAGTACGTGCATTTCACTATTAAACTCAGACTCAGCGGATGTGAAACTATCTACGAGAACGTACCGCCTCTCTACTATGAAATGATTGTTCCATGTGCTAAAGAATTCAAGGAAATGTACAACAGCTAGAAGTTTATATCGAGCTCCCCTTGCGAATAATACACGAATACCTGTGTACCAGGTACAACAGGGTAGATACTTATTATGATATTTTGACAAAATAATGTAACCCTCTTGGGAAACATAACGACAACGACCGTGGTCTTCCGTGGTCGTTGTGCTTAGTAGTAACGTGTATTATGATCCCAAGCCGCGCTGCAGCGTTGTGTAGACTAGACGACAACCGTATGCATGTGGAAAGGGCCTTATTAATAATGTTATAATGTAATTTAAGCTTATTGTTAACTTATTATTATTATATTAGCTTTGGTCACTTGTTCTCAACGCACAACGCTGCGGCTGTGGCACGCACAGTGCGTAATCATGGCGTAAGTGTGAAACTGTGCCGGAATATTGGAAAGCTCCAAACTCAATGTAAATATCCCAAAATCATGGTAAATATCCCGTTATAATAATTGTCTGTTCGAGAGAGCGGGCATTTTATTTTGCCGCAGTAGTATGCGGTACAGACAAATCCATTGTCAAAGTAGTCACGCCGCCCCGTGACGCTCATTGCAGCGTTGTGAGGAGCACGACGACGCCGCGTTATGCGGAGTCCTTGGTCCCCACTTCGAAGCGCTTGGCCCTAACTGCTGGTGCTGGCACAGACTTCTACGACAGAAAATAGTCCAAATCAATCCAGACGTGTTGCTTATACGATTATCTATCATGCACCGCTTACCGCAGCGTTGTGCGCTGGTGATCTAGGATGTGATCAAAAGACCAAGGTTTTAGCACTAATAATTAAGTTCTACGTCTTAGGTCAGTGATAACCTATTTTATTTATTTATTTAACGTTTTGTTAACTTACCTGTGAGTTTTATTCATATACATACATAAATAAATTAAGTACAAACAGAATTGAATTTCAATCCTGACGGAAAGTGTTTTTGTTAGTTGGAAGTGGGAATCCAATCCCGCGCCAATTTTGCTGGACTACATGTATATGAATATCAAAGATGAGATTACGCGTAGGTATTTTAACAATTTACCTATGCTTGCAACAACCGTTAAAATCGATAAAACTTTCAAATCGATTTCCTTATTCGCGAATCGTAAACCTTTTTATCATTCATGTCATCATCGCTTGCGCCTGATATGCCATGGCCAAAACGCATAGGGATCTATCGATTTCTTATCGATTTGTCTTCACAAATCAGTATGCGATACGTAAACTTAGTATGTAATTCTCACAAAATACGTTGATTTTTCTGATATCATCTGTTGATATTGGTGTTATTTCTGATCCAAAAGTATAAACTAAAAGGTCTATGGTTATTAGTAGTTAAGGTACACTAAGGGTAATTTCCAAGATATCAAATAGTTAAATGCAACTTTTCGGTGGGTTCCCAACCAGTCACATCAGATCCGGTCACAGTGTGACTCGTTGGGAGTATTTTTCCCATCGAGTTACACTGCAACACGTTCGAAATAATTCTATAAAAAAAATTGCAGCGAGTAACAGTGTGACTCAATGGGAGAAGATATGCGAGTCACACCAATTTATTTCCTGGATGAAATTTATTCCTTATTTGAATTAACACTTAGTACCTAAGTACCTACCTACTTATTTAAATTGCAATGCTTGAAAGTAAAAAGTGGTTTGCAGGTATCAATTATACAGGGTGTAACATAAGGGATGGATCATCGGTGGCTGGGGGGTGGGGGACCAAATTAGGATTTTTTTTATCGACTTTGATAGAAAAAAAAAATATCAATTTTGGTAGGTACTTGGACTATCTAAGTACATTTTTCATTTTTCGTCCCGAGAAAACGCCAAAACTACCTACTGAACGGATCGTACTGAAATTTTGCATGTAGGTAGATAATAAGTTCTGGACCTGGAATAACGGAATTGCAAAGAATTTTGCTAGGTCATGCGAAAGTTTAGATCATGCATCTTCAACCTTTTTTTGTGCAAGGGCCAATAAGCCATTTTTCATCGCCCAAAGGGCCGCAACCTGCAATACTCTATTTAATCACACTAATATTATAAATGCGAAAGTTTGTATGGATGTATGTATGGATGGATGGATGAATGTTCGTTACCTCTTCACGCCAAAACTAATGAACGGATCTGGATGAAATTTTGCATATAGGTAATTCTATTATTAGATTAAAAATTTTAATAGTCTTTTTGGGTAGGTATATTTATTATTAAAAATTATTTATTTATTAAAAACCTTACAAAATAAGTATAGGAACTTGAATCAATGCGATGTTTGACACTGTTTATTTTTGACGATGTCAGGCTTTATTTTTGAAGTTGCAACCCGTAGACTATCTTCCAGATGTCTGTAATTCTTGTCTTTGTTTTAGACTTGACATTTTTCATGCGAGAAAACAGTTGCCCGCACACATAAGTGCTCCCAAACAATGATATAATTTTTTGGGCATGTTTGCGTATCTCTAGAAATTAATTTTTATCAACATATTTTGCCGCATTTGTCAATGCACTTTAAGCATAGTGGCAATAAGACTTATTTTCTTTTTATCTTTGTTATTTCGGTGCAACCGCAGAAGCCTTTGTAAAAGCCGCACCGGCACGTGCCAGTAGTACTCAAAGTATGCCGACGCATTAATAAAGGACGCCGATTTCGAGTAAATGTATCCACTGGATCCGCGAATAAAGAAATATTTTGCCGCGAATACAGGAAACGAGTCACAATTTTTTTACCAAAAAAAAACGCGAAAAAGGGAACCGTGAATAAGAAGTTATTACTGTAAATAAAATATTATAATTTGCTATGGCCTCCTCGGGCCGCAAGAAAAGACGCGGGTCTTTTCTTGCCGCGGCCGCGGGTTGAAGACATTTGGTTTAGATGTACCTATATTCGATGGATGGATGTTTGTTAGCAATTCACGCAAAAACGTATAGTTCTAGACCTGGATTATTAAAAGTTTCATATGTCCCACCATTGCAAATAGGGTGACAGGAAGAGCTTTTTTTTAATTTGTGTGCCTAGTAGAGGGACAGAGCAGGGTGACAAATGGGAAGAATTAGATTTTTCGTCTCTTTACTTTTCGTCCCATAAATCGTTCCTATAGAAACAACGCGTGCGACGCCGCGTGTAGAAACTTCTAGATCATAAAGACGCCTCGTGAACTCAAAACACCGCAATTGGAATTACCTCATGCGTAATGACTTTGATAAACTAGGTACTTTCTGTTATACGATGTTAGATAACTCTAATAACCAGCATCAGCCTATACCAGCAGTGGACTAGTATAGGCTGATGATGATGATGATGAAGGACTCCTTAACCTCGACAGCTTGTATTGGTCCACTGCTGGACGCAAGCCTCCCACGCGTTAGTGGCGTATCTCATGGGGGGTGATGCCCATAATCCCCACGCTGGGCATGCGGGTTGGGGATCCCAGTTCGGTGGTAGAATTGCTATTTTCTAGGTTCATTCATTCACAGGTCATTTAAATAGCATAGATAAGAAGTATTGCGCAATGCGCACATTGTTAGCCATCACACTAATATTATTAATGCGAAAGTTTGTATGGGTGTATGGGATGGATGTTTGTTACCTCTTCACGCCAAAACTACGGAACGGATGTGGCTGAAAATTCTAATCCTAGAATCAAACATAGACTACTTTTTATCCCATAAATCAGTTCCCGTGGGATAAAAAATACTTTTAAATATTTCCATAGGAACAACGCGTGCGAAGACGCGGTACGCAGCTAGTTTGCTATATGAATATTTGCTAAAAGAAACTTGATTATTTTTGCACTGAGGAATTGACATATGTATATATACAGGGTGTTTGGTACATGGACCGACAGGATTTTTCGACCCCTGATGGAGTATTTCTGCCATGTAGCATATCGTTAGAAAGGGTAATAACTATAGAACTTTTTAAGAGAAAGCTAATTTCAAAATGACTTTTAGTTTTTTTTTCAATGAATTTAGAAGTTGTCACTTTTCATAACATTTACGCCGATTTACCACTTTGAAAGCTCAGAAGTTTTTGGATATTAATTGTAACAAGTAATGATTTATTTAGAATAGGAAAACATCGTAGAATACAAGCATACTTTATTTTGTGGTATAATAACCACACACAAAAAAGTTATGACGATTTAAAGACAAGATTTCGGGTGATTTAAAAAAAACTAAAAAATAGCATATCTAAACTACTACCGTGACACTTCGGACATCGGGTGTATCGGGGAAAAAGAACACGTGACACCCCTCCCCCCCCCCCACCCCCTCAAAAATCCTGTCGGTCCATGTACCAAACACCCTGTATATCATATTTATTATATCTCTTGTCAATAGACTCCAAAACGACAATCAAAGCTAAAACAGGAGTTAGAGTTATATAGCTTATCAAACTACATTACTAAATGAACCCATTACCTGCCTACTTGATTATAATTTCTAGAAGTTCGGATTTTTGGCAGCAGAGCTCATCACAACTGAGGCGACTATCCGGGCCCCTATTAGGAAATTTAAGAAAGCTGTAGGTAAGTTTGAAATATTTAAAGAAATCTTTCCAAATCCGCAAATCTCAGCAACTTTTGCATGTAAACTACTCTCAAGAGACCTTGAGGTCAGGCTAATGGAATTTGAAGCTTTTGTTAAAGATAACGTTTATTGTGGCCATAAATATCTACGTAAGTGACCTCGGGCGAAGGTCTTCTTGCGAGGCAGAATGTTGTAGGTTCGATTCCCGACACTTATTTGTATTATAGTTACTGCAGAATTATCCGACTTCGCAGGAATACGAGTGTATGTAAGTTTATCATTATGTATATAGGCAATATATAGCATGTTAGGTATTAAAGTATGAAGTGTAGGTAGGTGTAATAATAGTGCTCATTTCATAAAAAATTTAAACGCCACCGTCTATATTGTTCTCTTATCTCCAGTGCATCTCAGGGGTATTTTATTATAAAAACTATCGTAGTTTGACGAATTCATTACGGATGTAAGCGGGTTAACTACGAACCTTATTTGTGTTGGAAGAACACCAACGTTTCATCCCTTAACGAGGGACATCTTCAGGGCGAGTGCGGTTCTAACCGCGCGCGTTCCGCATCCCTTCGAACACTCAGCACTCGCCCTGAAAATGTCCCTCGTTAAGGGATGAAACGTTGGTGTTCTTCCAACACAAATAAGGTTCGTTGTTAACCCGCTTACATCCGTAATTAATTCAGGGGTATTTTAATTCGTCGGAAAAGCTGTCGGATACGATATCAGAAACCTTTGACAAATCAAAATAGCTTTCTAAAGTTCCGTCGGAATAGAATTTAAATTTTAATCTGACGTTTTCGCATCGGAAACGAATCGAATGAATAAAAATACCCTAGATGGAGGAGATCGCTCAAAGCGATAAGGCCGCCCTTTGCACTTCCATGATTGTCAACATTTTCTTCTGTATTGTAGGTATTTTATGTTTGTGTGGTACCATAAAGAGTTATCCATCTATCTAGTTTATAGGTATTGATAGTCATGAGGTGACCTAAATACAAGGTTTTAAATCTACCTGCCGATGGTATTACGTGATAAAGCTTACATATCTGAATGTATGCTTGATTCAAAAACGAAGACCTGTTTTATTGGCATGTCCCACTTAAGGTCGCGGTTTAATTCTGAATCGAATCATAAATAAAAGCATGCAAACCTCTATCGTGGCACAGAGAGACGATTTATCGACGGTCGACCTCAGTGGTGAATAGGGCGAAGGTCAGCCTGGGACGCGTGTTTGATTCCTACCGTGGGACAAATGTTTACACACGTTTGGTATATAATTTGTACAACCCAGACTCTTCCCGCGGTTGTCGTAAGAAACGAGTTAGGATATGTACGAGCGGGCAGCAATATCTCCTACAAAATAATTTTACCACCGTACTGTGAACCCAACCGTATGCCCATTCCTAGGAGATAAAAACCAATAAGGCGCTTATCAGAGGGAGGTCTACGTCCAGCAGTGAACCAGGCTGTTGAGTTGAGGTGATGTGGTACCCATAACAAGAGTTCTGCTGACTCTACTTAAGCTCGATAAGTTAATAAAATATGACATGTATCTTTTTATTTATTAATTGAATTTTAAAAAAGGATTCTATGTTGGGCTAGTAAAATGTTTATCATTATTTTGCTATTGTATAGAGCTGGTATATATATATAAAGCTGGTATCCCCTCGTCCCACAAAAAATAAATGGTGTAAAATTAAGGGATTCGATTGGTTTTTAGTTCATTCTCAACAAAGTCTTCGTCAACATGTACTTAAACATGGACAATTCAGGAAACGTTATGTTAAAAACTGTCATGACATAAATAATCGTAGGTGCCATACCACTTGCAGAAACTGTGCGATTGTACTCCTCTAACCACAGGCACTAAATAATGTAAGCAGTAAACTCCGCGCACTATAAAATGGAGAACGAGTTAAAACAATAACACATTTTCAGATGGAACCACGATGGTACGTTATGATTGTATGGACAGTGCGGTTTGCGAATTCCAAGTTGATTTAAACTTTCAAGTTTATATAAACAATCATGTAATGTGGTTTTTTTTGCCTGAATGATGGGTATTCTGCCCTAAATTCGCGCGGCTTTGCCACTTTTTGGACAGATTTAGGCAATTGGATAAAAACCTATGATTGTTACGTTTCACGGCTACCAATTAGCGCTAACTGTCGTACAAAGGATATAAAACGCAACATTTCTTATCCGGAACTTTTATCCTCTAAATAATTTGTGTGTTAGGTAAGTTATTCAACATTTTAACTGGACATTGTTAAACAGACCCTTAGCTACATAGTAAAACCACAGAATAACTGTGAAGTTCATCGATCAAAAATTTCGCGGCCTCGGGGCCGGTGAAATTTTTGATCGATGGTGAAGTTGGTGAAAATACAAAATTCAAATAAAGGCATGTGCTTGAAGAATGCTAAAAAAAATAAAAAAGACATGATATATATTTACCTATAGGTTCCTCTTTTATTTTTTACCTTACTACCAACAGAGGGGTTAGGTAAATAACCGCGGGTAATTTATTAGACAGGCGAAATTCATTTTGTGTTTGCATGCAAAAGACATCAACGCGCTCGCACATTGGAAAAAAAAGATTGTCGCTCCCTAACCAAAGGCACTAAATAATTTTAGCAGTAAACTCTGCGCGATATAAAATGGAGAACGAGTTAAAACAATAACGCATTTTTAGATGGAACCACGATGGTACGTTATAATTGTACCTAAGGACAGTGCTGTTTGCGAATTCCAAGTTGATATAAACTTTCAAGTCATGCGGTTATTTTTGTCTGAATGATGGGTGTTCTGCTCTAAATTTGCATGCGGCTTTGCCGCTTTTTGGATGTTTAGTTACTTACATAGTAAAACCACAGACAAACAGAATAACTGTAAATTTGGTAAAAATATAAAAGACATGTGCTTGAGCTAGAAGAATACTCAAATCAATACTGATATATTATTATATTTACGTATAGGTGGCCCTTTTATTTTTAACCCGACTACCAACGGAGGAGGGTTAGGTACGTAAATAGATGCGGGTAATATTTTATTAAAGGCAAAATTTACTTTGAGTTTGCATGCAAACGACTTCTACGTGCTCGCACATTAGCAAGATAATATTAATATTTCCGTTTAAATATCTAAATATTAATGCATCCTGAATGAAATCCAGATAATGAAATCTACTAAGTATATCAAATGTTACATTAAAGTTTTTAAACTTAAGCGATCAGAACTAAGTTTAAAGAATATTTATTTTCTCAAAAGAAATACATTTTGCTTATCTGAGAAAACATCTTAACTCATTTCATTACATTATACTAATCTATAAGAAATATTAATAATAATATTAAAGAGGAAAGATTTATTTGTTTGTATTGAACAGGCTCCGAAACTACGCGAGCGATTTAAAACATTCTGTCATCATTAAAAAGCTTACTTTTTATTTTATCCCGGAATTTCCACGGGAACGAGAACTACACGGGTGAAACCGCGAGGCGTTGCTAATTATAAATATTTACGGGAATATTATGCGTTAATTACACTCTGTCGTGGTCACGGGATGACTTGTCATCCCGACACAGAGTAAACCTGTTGAAACGTCGGGAAAAATTGTCAAATAAACGCGATAAATATATGTGAATATTTATAATTAGACACACTTTTATTACATTTTCTATTTTCATTTACATTTTTTATTTTCTTAAACTGCCTAGGTATATCTTATGAGGAGTGACGTTTGCGGCACTCATTTACTTAGATAGATAGGTACTTGATCTAATAAATGTTATGATGTCCCTGTTGCATAAACAAATTTGTATTAAGTCAGTAGGTTAGGTACCTACTTAAAAAATGCTTTATATGTTTGTAAAAATAAATATTCTATTCTCTTTATAAAACGACACGAACATTATAACAACACTCACCCTGATATCATAAGTCTTCAACAATGTAACTTCCTTCACCACACTTGTATTCGTTCTATAACCATCAATCACAATGAAGTCCTTTACACTGAAACATCACAAGATGTAGTCATTCAGTAGGACACTTCACTCCAGCTGTATCAGTTGCCAAAATTTCTCAAACTTTCGGCAAGTCCCACGCATAATAATCAACTATATCCTTCGACAGTTCAGATATATGTCGTCCGCGTTCTCACGTCGTCCTTCGACTAATTTGTTCCACTGTTGGTATATAGACGAGGACTTGGCATTCACATGAAGCCGAATCTCTCTTGTTATTGCGATGCGAGTCGCGTGCGCCGCTTTCCGCATTGTAATGCCGAGCCCCGGGGTGATAGGGTATGCTTCATTGTTTATAGAACCATCGGCTGTTGCTAACTTGGAAAGGATCAGTTCGTTCGACGCCGTTGACTTTGCAATGCGGCAAATTTTTTAATAAGGCTCCACGCATAGACTCTTCGATTCCAAGCGTTCTTTGCCTTTGAAATGTTCCAAAAGTCTTCTGTAAATATTTTGGTCGCTCGTATAGGCTTTACTGCTTTGAAATCGAATCAGCGGATTCCGGATTTAACGAGTTTTAAAGGTAGTTTTATGGTAAATATACCCCGTTGATAAATACACAGTAATGAGAGGCTGGCGTTGGCGCGGCGATACCGGTACGGAATGGTGCCCGGGTCGGGTGGTAGGTAATCGTTTGACGTCAACTTGCCAAGTTGCCAGTTGGCCACTGGGTTAGCGGTGCTCCTTTTCCTGCTTCGCTTCTTTCTTTGATAGGTAGCATGAGTCTGCGCGAACCTGTTATGGAAAAGTATTTTTAATTGAGTTCGTTCGCTTTTTACGCCGTTTAATTTTAATTTCATAGGAAAATGATAGAAAGGTAAATAATTCGAAAATATTCTAAATAGAAAGCGTAGCCTATTCTACACCAAAAAAAATTAAAACAAAACAGACATTAACATGAAAAATAAAGGTTCCTAGGTTCTATGGCCGGCCTTATCGCTTAGAAGCTTTATTGTTCATTGTTTAGTAATAAGTTTAAGTATACAATATTAAAATTCTGCAAAACTAAGTACTAATTGAAGCATATTTAAATGTGCAGAAAACACAAAATCCCGCTCGCGTGACCTGTATGTAATATGAAATCTTAAGCTCAGAATCCAAATCTAATTCTGACCTAACTCGAGAATTTCTTGAGTCACCCAAACTCAGTAATGAATCTTGCTTCTCAATAAAGAAAATATTATTATATAGGTACTAATTATTTTTGCTACAGAAGTTCATTCGTTTTATGATTTATTGATAGAAGTTATTAAGCAAAGCGAATGGTGGTTGTATATCTCACTTGTTTGTAGAAGCTACCACACCGGTAGTATAATAACCGTTATGCCTAGGTATATGAGCCTAACTAGGATTATCAACTTGGTGTGTCTGGTTTATGCCTGCAGCCTCGCTTAGAAAAGGGATTTTAGGGAACCATACATTAGCAGCATCTACAAATGATAATGTTAAAAAAAAACGTAGCCTGGTCTAACCCTGCCCTTAAGGCGTATACCTGTGCCAATCTAACAGCGATACATATTTTATCATATTTTTACGTTTATCATAGGAATTTTTAAAAATCCTACGTTCAGTTTGTGGTATCTATTATAAGCTATTTTTTAGTACCTTTGTAATAGTTTTATCTCATATAGTTTAGGAGGAGATGCGAAAATAGAGTTTGGTGGCCAAAAAGCGCAACTTCGTATCTCTACCTAAGCTTTACAAAATGAAACTATTACAGAGACATTAATAAATAGCTTATAATAGATACCACAAACTGAACGTAGGATTTTTAAAAATTCCTGCTTTTAACGTAATAATAAGATAAAATAGTTGGGGGTGCCACTTTCGCTGGTGTATGGGCCTTAACAGTGTGCAATAACGCCGCTACGAAATCGATTTCGAGCGGGATGACAGGATATGGTATTCTTGCGAGTGAGAAGTACAGAGCAGAGACGTGCTCTGCATCGAATTTCCCATGGGCCAAAAAATTCAAAGACAGAAGAAAAGAAATACTTCTAGGTTTCCTAGCAAAACAAAAACCGCAGAAGAAAGTGTGCTGTTCCTGAGATAAATAGCAAAATATGTTCAAAACATATTATATATTCAATAAAAACTAACAATTGAGAAAACTCAACCCATCGTGTTTTTAAAATACGTTATTGAAGATAAAAGATCGAACTAACATTTCCCTGAATATGAAGGTTGTAGCTTTCACAGATTCTGAAATAAATAACGATTACAAAGTATAAAGTTTCCAAAATTGCTTACGCTTATGGCACACTCTTCTCCACAATAACGGAGACTGGACAGCATCTATTCTTATCGAACAGCCTATCCGAATTAATATCAGAGACCCTTTCTTCGAGGCCTACGCAGACGCCCTTCCCCTAAGCCAGCCAACACAGAAATACCGGAATGGAAGAAGTCCAAAAGACAAGAAGAGAAATAGAGCACGTTTCTTATTTCAAATGCTGAATTGCGCGTCCCATACCTGCCAGCGACGACGCCCAATAGAAGCATCTTCAAAGGACTCCATAATAATAATAATATACCTATCGATGATAGCACCAAGACACATTGGGCGAAAATATATTAGGTAGATAGAGTACCTATTGTGTGGAATGGTGGACTTGCCGGCCATATGTGGGAGAAAGAGGAGACGCCACTCGTAGTCGGAGGTTTAAATGTTCGCGTGTGTCGGCGAAAAAATGGCGATAGAGGGATCATCATCATCATCAGCCTATATTAGTCCACTGCTGGACATAGGCCTCCCCTAATGAGCGCCATAGCGCCCTGTCTTCAGCTTGACGCATCCAGCATCTGCCTGCAGTCTTTCGTAGATCGTCATCCCATCTGGCCGGAGGGCGTCCTACACTACGTTTGCCGAGTCGCGGTCTCCACTCAAGAACTCGTTTACCCCAGCGGTTATCGGTTCTTCGTGAGATATGGCCGGCCCACTGCCACTTCAGTTTGCTAATTCTTTGAGCTATGTCGACAGAGGGATACCGGAGAGGTTTTAGTGGGAATCACGGCCTTCTCTGGGCGTCAAGTCCCACATAATTCTGGTCCCCCCAGACCAGTCTATTCATACACGAATTTACCTCGCCGAACAAAAAGAAAAAAGACGTGTGGCACTCGGGGACTGCCGCGGTAAAGCTATTGCAATGCCATCTAGAGGCGAGTTGCTGAACTAAAGAGACAAACGTCATATTTCAAAAATTCATTAAAAGTTCTACTATTCATCGATAGATGGCAAAACTAAAAAGTATCACCGCTGTTCCGGTCGGAGTGGGGAGCGTGAGGTTTTTTCGTTACGGAATTTCTGGATTCGGTCCCCGCGCTCAAGGCCCGCGATAGAAGCTATGCAATAGCTTAAAAAGGTAGAGTACCTATTACAGCTTGAAAATACTCACCTGAAGAATATCCACTAAGGTTATTTACAACGGGATATTTACCATGATTTGAGTTTTGAGCTTTCCAATTGTTCTAGTTATTCCGTGATCATGGCGCATGAAACTGTGCTGAAATATTGGAAAGCTCAAAACTCAAATCATGGGAAATATCCCGTTGTAAATAACTTTAGCCTTAATAACCATGATGGATTTAAAAGTTTTATTGAAGAATACCTACCTACTACAACTTATCTGCTTGTTTCTGGCTCACAAAGTTGCTGCTCGATAGCAGAAAATGTTAACGGATCACAGCATTTGCTGTTATCAATCTGCAGCTTGGTACTAGAAACAGGCATGGCTGTAGTAGTACTTCTCCAGACGAGTTCTTTCAAGCTATAATACTCTACCCTATGACCTTCTTACTGTTGTACCTATGTAGTCACCTGTTTTGGCCAAATAAATGTATATTTATTTATCTTTGTACTAGCTGCGCCCCGCGGCTTCACACGCGTTGTTCCTATGCAAACGTTATATGCTGATTTTTATCCCACGGGAACAGATTTATGGGATAAAAAGTAGCCTATGTCTTATTCCAGTATTAGAATTACCTGTATGCAAAATTTCAGCCAGATCCGCTATGTAGTTTTGGCGTGAAGAGGTAACAAACATCCATACATCCATCCAAACTTTCACATTTATAATATTAGTGTGATGATGTGATGTGAAATGTATGTCTTTGTATGGGGGTGTCTTGTCACCCCCTGTGCTAATCCTACTAGTATTATAGAGCAGGATTATTTATTAATAGACTAGCAGTGCCTCGCGGTTTCTCCCGCGTAGTTCCTATTCCCGTGGGAATGCCGCGATAAAATAAAGCCAATGTCACTCTCTGAAAAGGAAGCTTTATAATGATGAAAGAATTTTTTAAATCGTTCCAGCTGTTTCCGAGCCTATTCAATACAAACAAACAATCAAATCTTATCTCTTTATGATATTAGTATAGATTGGACTGATGGTTGGATACCGTAAAATTTACTGTCACATGAAGCCTTACACCTTCACCTATGCCAAGTGCGGGTAAGTGCATTGTTGGACGAATTCCAATGGAGGGTGTAAATGGTTTTATTATAACCATGGGGGTCTGAGTTTTCGGCCACGGTTATACTAGGAAGTGGATTCATGGGATAAGAACTAGGCCGTCTTGGGATTACAAAAACTTGTATGCAAAATTTCAGTCTGATCATAACATAAAATCCATCCATCCACTTTCGTATTATATAATATAGAAAATGAAAATGAAAATATTTACTTTGTAAACACAATAACGAAGAACAAAGAACAAAGTTTTGGGCAGCTCTGTCTTCCGTTTTAGTTTTTAAAAACTGTGTTACAGAAGGCAGCGTCTTCCCAATGCAAGGTACATTGTTTGTAGTTTCAGAAGGAAACGAGAAACATAATAGAAGTAATGCCTAATCTAGTCTAGATCATTTACAAAATAACAGTTATGTTTAAACAAAATAAACTAAACTTAAAAGTGCATGCGTAAGTAAGTATTATATATATTATTGAGATTATTGTGATACCCACCCAAAGCTATAGGCATAGCTATACAAAGAACTAGCAAGCTGAAATAGTAGTAGGCTGACCATACTTCTCGAAGAACCTACAACCGCTGGGCTAAACGTATTCTTGAGCGGAGACCGCAACTCATATACAGGTTGATGATGATAATGGTGATTGTGTGTTCATATCCAACTACCAATCGTATCATTGAGCAAGGTTCGACAGATTGTCTCACTGAACTAGGACGGAACAAAACGTGACGAACAAAACTGTACTATTTCATAAAGCAGGTTTATTACAATAGCATCAACTAAGCAATTATAGTACCTCAGCCGCAAAGATCTGGCGATGTTGAGCGTGATAGGGTTATGATGACATGTTAGGTAGGTACCTAATGGTAGTGTTTTGAACTACCTAGTACATACTTGAACTTGAACCTATAAAAGTCAAGGATAAATTATCCATCTTTAAATGGATATCCATGGGGGGTTGCTCATTTTAAAGATGCCATCAGACTTTGATGGCAGTCATCAAAATACTGATACGCAATCTCAAATTCAGATAGAAAAATTATGCTACGACCTGCTCATACATGCACATTTTGACATTGTGTCATCTCACTTTCGCAATAGTTCGGACTAAAATCCCTGTTAAATATTTAGTACTAACCGCTTATAAGAAAAGAACATTGTCTGATAAAGAAAAATCTCAATAGCTGCGCCCTACGGCATCGCACGCGTTGTTCCTATGGAAACGTTTAAACGTGATTTCTATCCCATGGAAACTAATTTATGTGATAAAAAGTAGCCTATGTTTGATTGCAGGGGCCTGATTCCACTAACACAATCGCCTCACTATGACAATATTATCGCTTCATTATCGCGTTACAATCACCGCCATTGACACCTTTTGGTATTCTACTAACACGATCTTTTTTTCGTTAAGCCATATCTATGACTATTACGATTACGATTATGATTATATGCCCCACCACATAATTAACGATATTATAAGTCATAGAGATTGTAATCTTATGGTATTAGAATAACAAATAAATTTACGACTAAATTTCTACCCCCAGGATTAAAATTACCTGAATGCAAATGCATTTCAAGTCGATCCGTTCATTAGTTATTTAGGGTGAAAAAGTAACAAACATCCATCCAACCTTTCACCTTTATAATAACAGTGTGATGTGATGTTATGATGTTATGAAGTCTGATTAAGCGGAAGTGCCTTAATAACTGAAGATATCCAATATTTTCGGAGGAATGCCTCTCATAATTCTTTCCACAACATTATTGTTTGTTTTACCTCCCTTGGTACTTTACCTAACGCAAAGAACGGTAACTCAGTGGCTCCTTATGCACTCACGCAGGGTATATTCCAGTTCGCGAAGCATTCAACTTCAGTTCTGTTCTGGTCTGATTGCTGTGATTATCTACGTTGTGCGTACAATATAAGGGTAATTATTTTGATTCCCATTATAAAAGTATGACGCAACTCTGGGGTCGTTGGTACTAAACCGATTGAAGTTTAATGTAGGATGCTGCATAATGCGTAGACTTCAAGGTTGTTGTACATTTACGACGAGGAATCGTGCTATATGTAGGTGCTACCTATAGCCATATATCGATGACCTCTGTGGCGCGGTGGGCAAAGGTCCGCCTTCGACGCAGGAGGTTGCGGGTTAGATTCCCGCCTCGGGACCAATGTGTGTTGTGTACGATCTGCAGATATAGTTCAGGGCGTTCTGGATGTTTTTTATGTATAAAAAAAAATATCTATCTATGTAGTGTATTGTATTTAGTTTAACAGTTGTCAAGTAGCCCATAACATAAGCTCTGCTTGGCTTGGGGCTAGATAATGCTGTGTGAATTGTCCAATATTATTTATTTACCTCCCTAAATGTAGAGTTCTTACTATTTCCTTCTCGCAGTGTACGAGACGCAAATAGCCCGTATTATGATAATATGCTCAGTCATCGATCAATGCTTGAGTAACGCTTTGCCATAGGAAATCTTAACTCAAGCATACAGCGATGTCTGAGCAAACTTTTGTAATGTGTTTTTCACTTAGAGATGGCCCATTAGAGATGACCCATTTTTTCGATTACAATATCTAAATCTAAGTTGGTATTATAATCAGGTAAGTACGGCATCTTGGTAGAGTCAATAAAATTCGTACATTACAAAATTTATATTGGCCTTTACTTAAGAGTGCAAGCTTGTACTTGAATAATAAAACAAGCAGATACGTAATAGGCAGGAAAAAGAATAATAAATAATAAAATGCAAGCCTCTTGTAAGATGAGGATGATGTACGATTTTAATTTGCAATAATCGGTTTTCCTATTTCATTTTTAATTAGGACCGTGGTCTACTCTACTTTAACTCTGAGTTTATAAAAAATATCATTTTTTTATTAAGTACATACATGTTAAGTAGAGGCTAATTAAAATTTAGTCTTTGATATGTTGAGTCGTATTTTATACACAGGTTATTTACCTAAGACGCTGAAATGGAAATCAAATTTATAAGAATTTTCGATTTTTTTTGTCTAGAAACCCAAATGAAATCAAACGCACTCCATCTGCCACCGAACGCTTCCTAGATGAAAAAAATAGAAAAGACTACTGTGTTAATTGTCCAACATTATTTATTAATTTGTTTAGTCGATGTCTGCGTCAGCAGTTACTTAAAGCCAGTGCGCAATACGCAAAGTTAATACCTACCTACCTTTCTTTTACGAAAAATGTTCACACAGTCATCTCAGGGCTAGGCAGAACATATTTTTGAGTAGAAACTGTAATTTTTTGGTGTCGTAGCTTTCGCGCCCCAGGTTCCATTTCATCGTGACACATGAATAGAAGAACTCAGGTGACGAACTGTAAGTGAAAACCGTCGACTAAACAATAGGTGCTGACCCATTCGCATTAAGCAGGCGCCTATGCAGCGTACTGTATTTCTCTAATGTACACAAATAAGTAGAAAACCGGCACCCTCGACTATAAATAATGTATGTTACTCACTATTGTAATGGTAATTAATTTGGCACACATATGGCTGCAGTGCAGGATGAATGACAGGGCAAGACTCTTGCTTCAGGCAAATTGTAGATGCCTAACTGAATCTTTAGTAGGACTCATTTATTCCCAACTAGCTGCGCCATGCGGCTTCGCACGCGTTGTTCCTATGGAAACGTTTAAAAGGTGATTTCTATCCCAAGGGAACTGATTTATGGGATAAAAAGTAGCCTGTTTGATTTCAGGATTAGAATTACCTGTATGCAAAATTTAAGCCCGTTCTGTTCAGTAGTTTTGGCGTGCAGAGGTAACAAACATCCATCCATCCATGTATACAAACTTTCGCATTTAAGTATAATATTAGTGTGACTTTTTAAGATCTACGAGTATAGATAAGGTACTAAGTTCTTTGTTATTAAGCCCTCACACTGATTTCTACGATTTTGTTAGGTAAGGTTTAAAAAAAGTTATAAATGCGAAGATTACTTTATCTTTTTGATGCCCACGAATCAGGCTGAACAGATCTTGTCCTTAGATCCTCCAAGATCTGTTCAGCCGCATTTATATCTTTTTTTGAAAGTTTAGATTATTATCAGGAGGTAGGTACTTTTTTTTATCACAACGCGAGATTAAACTGGTAGAGCCCCAAAAAGATATATAATAAAAATCGATGAGTTCATAGATGAACCCCAAAATTTCTTTAAACTGATAAATGATTTGAGGAATGACGCAGAGAAAAATTGGAAAACGCATTTTACAAAAGAGCGTTTTATAGGTAAGTATCTGAATTTCACTTCTATCGCCCACATATACACCTTATATACCTTCAGTTTTGGATACGACTGTTGACACAGATTCCCCGGATTTTACATGCAACATATTATATGAGTTATGTTACAGCAGACGGGAAAACATTAAAAAACAATCTTGTGTACTCTTTATCTCAACATTTCTCTCTAAGCCTTAACTCTGTTAGTACCTACTATACTGTAAGACGGTTTGAAATTAGGAATAGTCCAACTTTCCGCAGTCCAGTTGGCCAAATAAGGGACACCTTGTTTGGCTAAAGGGCTACGGAGTTTTGGTCTAAGTCACACAAAAAAAATACATATAATAAAATTAACTACCGATTACTTAGACGATTTATGGTGTTAAAATTTTATATGGTAGAGTACCTAGGCTTCACTTTTGTTGCAAGAATTTACGCCACATGGCATGTTTTTAGGTTTTGATTTATTTATTTTGCTCACATGTACTATGGTTAACAGTTCAGGTCACTGGGAAATAACTTATTTATTTAAAATAGCAAAATAAAAAAGGCATTTATGGCAATCTTTATTGAAAAATATAATCTTATAATAGAAATAACATGAAAACTAGTACTTATTGACAATTAAAACATCCATCCATATCAATACCAGTCGGAAGCGAAGGTACGATGGCTGCATTGGCCCGGTATGGCAATACTGATGCGCTGCGCCAGATACTGACCAGTTCTCGGGTCACACGTCACGTCGCTTCGACCAGACGTTAAGGTTTTTTTGAATTCAAGGTCAGGTAGTTTAACTCAGAATGTCAAGAGTTTATGTAAAACCCATGTCTTCCAGTGAGGGATTTCTAGGTGGTTGACAACGGGAATAATTCTTCAATTAAATTTTTTCTTTTCTTTATTCATTTTATTTCTATCCAATATTTGTCAGGAAGAGATGGCTTCTATCTATCTATCACGCGATACGGCCGTGCATTGTACTTTATGTCATAGGAGTACCTATGTAAAGTCTTTTTAACCGACTTCAAAAAAGGAGGAGGTTCTCAATTCGACTTGTTCTTTATGTTTGTTACCTCAGAACTTTTGACTGGGTGATCCGATTATGATGATTCTTTTTTTTATTTGAAAGCTGGCTCCGCAAAACCTTATTTCAAAGAGCTGGAAATACTTACCCTTCCGTGCATTGTGATATTCCAGGTATCTGTGTATGTAAGGAATAATTTAAAACTTTTCACTAAAAATAGCGACGTTCACCGGTATAATACTCGACGAGCGGACAAGCTCACTTCCCTACCGCGAACTCTGGCGAAGTCGGGGATATTAACGCGCATAATGGGACCGACGGTATACAACAGTCTTCCTGAAATTGTTACGAAGGCAACTAGCCTGACATTATTTAAGAGCAAACTGAAGCACTGGCTCATTGACAACAGCTTCTACAGCTATGAGGAATTCATAGCCTGTAAATGTGACTAAATGTATTATTACCTAATTAATAGATAAACTCTTGTATTATTTTTTTGACTGTATATGTATTTTATTATTTTGAACTTCATTTAATTATTGTTTAATTTGAATTATTATTTGCTTATACACATATTAATTACATATTAATTATTAATTTAGAATCCCTACGTGCATACAATAAGTATGTGTTATGTATGTGATTTAAATCAATGACGTGTTATTCAAGAAATTTACAAAATAAATGATTATTGATTATTATTGATTATTATTGGTGCTTCCTGTGTGGTCCAGTTCTGAAAATGGCATCCATGAGAAAACCATAAAATTGAAGTCGGTTTATAGTTTTTTCTGAAACAAACCACATTAGGCAGGTATGTATTGTATATTTGTTGGTGTACAATAAAGTACGTATTGTTATATTGTATTATATCTAACTTTCGTTCAACAGTATCAGGGCACAGTATATAGTTTACATTAGTGTACCTACTTTTTACATGATATTTAAATGAAACTTTGCCGATATCCATTCGCATACTATGTTAGTAAGTAAGTAGCAAATGGCAATGACATTTACTAACCACTAACTTACTAGCATTACTTGTATCCGGTTTGCTATTTTTATCGCACCTGGTATTTCTGCCACTAAGTTTGCTAGTATAGGTAGGTTGTAGGTAATAATTAGGTCCTAGTCCTCTATAACCGACTTCATAAAAAGAGGAGGCTCTCATTTAGACTGTTTTTTTTAAGTTTGTTAGCTCAGAACTTTTGTCGGGGTGATCCGATTTTAACGAATATTTTTGTAAGCTGGTGCTTTCCGTGTAGTCCTATTTCAATTTGGTCAAGTTCTAAGAATGGCACAAAAGTATAATATGTTTTTGTCTCTCAATTATAATATAATTGAGAGAGATTGAGTCGGTTTATAGCTTTTTTTAAATAAACTCAATTATTTTGTTTGTGCAAGGCCCTAGATTTAACTTTTCCTAGTCTTAGTCATTAGGTAGTTTGACTATCAGTTTCATGTTTTAACAAAATTAGGTAAGTACCTATATACATGTACCTAGGTGGGATGACGATCTGTGAGAGACTGCAGGCAGATGCTGGATGCGTCAAGCTGAAGACAGGGTGCTATGTCGCCCATTAGGGGAGGCCTATGTCCAGCAGTGGACTAGTATAGGCTGATGATGAAGATGATGAGGTACCTACATAAGTACTTATATGTAGTTACTTAAATAAATTAGATAAACCAGATTGGTTCGGTAATTTTTATTACCAATGGAACTAAAATGGAATGGAAAACCATTGTTTAACTAGGCATGTAATAAAAATAAAAGTCGCGTCGATAAAGATTGGGGTGACAACCTATCTAAGAATGGGAAAAGCGGTCATTTTCGATCAAAAATCTACGGAACTAAATTAAATACTTTAAAAGTACACTGTTTGTCATCAGTGAGCGCGGCCTAAATGCATGCTATCTCACCTCTCATTATAGACATACCCGCGCTATAGAATGTTATGCACATCCCGCCGAACAGACTTTAGCACAAGGGTTATCATAGAAAAACTATTGAATGTATCTCTTCAAAATAAATTTATTTTAACTAATTAATAACTAAACTATGTCGGTAAACCCTGTATTTTAGAGTGTTAAATACGTGCTGTTGAAATACGAAAGTTTAGAAGCTTGTATTTTTCAAACGTATACTTTTTTTATTGTTTTAGTTGTATACAAACATAGTTTATGACGGTATAAATTGATTTCATCCTTAGTTTTGGATGGCTAACATCAAACAGCCAG
The DNA here is from genome assembly GCA_955876795.1 of Eupithecia tripunctaria. Classification (NCBI taxonomy): domain Eukaryota; kingdom Metazoa; phylum Arthropoda; class Insecta; order Lepidoptera; family Geometridae; genus Eupithecia; species Eupithecia tripunctaria. Next base: position 7,125,333 of record OY041616.1, on the reverse strand, counting down.
AAGGGTAACTACAAGTTACCCTTCCACGATTGTATGAAAAAATGATGAAAATGATGCGCCTAGTTCAACCTCAGCCTATCTTGGACCACTGCTGGACGCAGGCCTCCTGATAAGCGCCTTATTGACGATGATCCCATGGAAAGTAATGCCTACAATCCCTACGCTGGGCATGCTGGTTTGGGGATCGCAGTTTGGTGGTATAATTGTTCTGCAGGGGGCGCTCCTGCCCGCCCCCCTTAACTAAAGACTAACCCCCTTATTCATAAAGGTTTGCTTACATAAAACAGCTGCGAAGTAGTGTTATTTTTCAGTGTGACTTATGTCAATAGAAGAAGACAGCGAGATTTAGCAGTGTGCTAAGTTAGCAGACTATTATGAATAATGGGGTAAATACTTATTTTAAACTTAATATTATAATTTGAAACAAGATTAGTTTATCTTGCAGCTGCTGTCAATATGCCCTGCGCTACCTATTTATTTTATTTCAAGACCATTTCCAAGTTTTTCCACGTACCTATTCGCAGTGTTTCGGTAACCATCAAGAGATATCGATTGCTCTGGAAAAATGCCAATTTTATTTACCTTATATTTTTCCTCCTATCTTTATATTTTTGAGTTTACGAACCCCGGTCTTAATTTTTATTTGTATCCCTTGAAGAACTCTACCTACTTCTGAAAATAAATTAATAAAGCTAGACGATTCATCCTAGCTGTGTGGCTTAGAATTTGCACCACCTCAACCACCTCTTCCCGTGGGTGTCGTAAGAGGCGATTAAGGGATATCCACCAGGGGGTGGGCAACAGCACCGCCTGTAGAACAATTCTACCACCGAACTGCGATGCCCAACCCGCATGCCCAGAGTATGGGCACTATCTCCATGAAATAAAAGCCAATAAGGTGCTATACAGGGTGGGACAAATTCTTGGCCCCTTCAGGGTAGCTACTGTTTCTTTTGTAGTTAGGTTTTGTTCTAAGGAACTTTCTGTTTAAAAATATTGCCATTTTTGGTTTTTTGAAAAAATGTACGGTTCGCCCAAAAAATGACATTTGTCAAAAAAAACAAGTTGGTCTTAATCGACTCTATTTCTAACCAGGAACACTTTTCCCAAAGTAACATACCAAATCAAATCGTAAGTTTTGTCAATAATTATACAAAAACAATTCCCATACATTTTCTATGAAAAAACGAGTAAGTGAAAACAACAATGTCACTCATTCAATGGTTCTTAATTTAAACTCGTATGTAACTACTTTTTTAAGTAGGTAGGCTAATTTTGAAGGCATCTCAGGAATTAAATTTTTACTTACTTTTAAATGTTTTATTAAAAATCAAGTAGGCTAATTTTAAAGGCATCTTGGAGAGGCCTGCGTCCCGCAGTGGACCAATACAGCTGCGGCTGTTGGGGTTGGGGGACAATTCATACAGCATTATGTAGCCCTAAGCTGAGCTTGCGTTATGGCTAGGTACTACATAGGTAACATAACACAATACACTACATAGATAGATATTTTTTATGATCCATAAAAAACATCCAGAACGCAAATATCTGCAGATCGTACAAACATTTGTAACGAGGCGGGAATCGAACCCGCAGCCTCCTGTGTCTCATGCTAACGTTCACCCGCTGCGCCACAGAGAAAATCTGCAAGTGCGACCAACGCTTATAAACTCTGACAAACGCCGCGTATCTACGCAAATCATATGCAAACTTTGAACTCGTTTAATCTAAACTTAATCTTTCATATAACCGGCCCTTAACGGCGAAGTAACTCGGCCGTCCTAGATACGCACGCACATCCTCTAATTATTGTAATTAGGGGCATTGCTCTTTGCCATATTTCTTGCGCCTATTAAATCAAGCTCCGATTAACCTGGGTCTTGTTTTTCGTGAAAAGCTATATCGGGGCATATTAACATTGATTTATTAAAAACGAAGATGAGGCACTGGTTGCTCGAAAGTGGCAACCTCAAATTGTGTAAAATTGTGTTCTCCCACATCAGTCACCTTCTGACCGGCCATACGGGCGGTCGTGATTCGCGTGAAATATTGTTGTCTCAGTCTCACTTCGGTCCTAGATACGTCTTTCCGTCTTTGTTCTTCTTTGTATTGCACAGGACTAATTCTAATTCTAATTCTAAGTGGGGGAACTAAGATCTGCACGGACGTCTCGCATAGGAGTGTATTGTGCATTATCCCCCTGCCTAAGCAGGCCCTAACCAGCCCAGCTCCTTGAAGTATCGGAGCAGGACTTTAGGTGACTGACAGCTTCGTTTCAGCTTTCCTGTAGGTGTGGATGGGGTTGATTCCTCAATGAGGCACTTCAGCCCTGTTTTGTGTCTGGCCTCCTCTGTGGCCGTGCAGTGTACCACGACGTGTTCCACAGTCTCTTCTTCTTGAAAGCAGCCACGACATAGGCTGCTGTCTGTGGCTCCGGTCTTGAAAAGATGGTGGTTCAATTCACAGTGTCCTGTGATGATGCCCACCATCGTTCTGAGGCTAATTTTAAAGGCATCTTGGAGAGGCCTGCGTCCCGCAGTGGACCAATACAGCTGCGGCTGTTGGGGTTGGGGGACAATTCATACAGCATTATGTAGCCCTAAGCTGAGCTTGCGTTATGGCTAGGTACTACATAGGTAACATAACACAATACACTACATAGATAGATATTTTTTATGATCCATAAAAAACATCCAGAACGCAAATATCTGCAGATCGTACAAACATTTGTAACGAGGCGGGAATCGAACCCGCAGCCTCCTGTGTCTCATGCTAACGTTCACCCGCTGCGCCACAGAGAAAATCTGCAAGTGCGACCAACGCTTATAAACTCTGACAAACGCCGCGTATCTACGCAAATCATATGCAAACTTTGAACTCGTTTAATCTAAACTTAATCTTTCATATAACCGGCCCTTAACGGCGAAGTAACTCGGTCGTCCTAGATACGCACGCACATCCTCTAATTATTGTAATTAGGGGCATTGCTCTTTGCCATATTTCTTGCGCCTATTAAATCAAGCTCCGATTAACCTGGGTCTTGTTTTTCGTGAAAAGCTATATCGGGGCATATTAACATTGATTTATTAAAAACGAAGATGAGGCACTGGTTGCTCGAAAGTGGCAACCTCAAATTGTGTAAAATTGTGTTCTCCCACATCAGTCACCTTCTGACCGGCCATACGGGCGGTCGTGATTCGCGTGAAATATTGTTGTCTCAGTCTCACTTCGGTCCTAGATACGTCTTTCCGTCTTTGTTCTTCTTTGTATTGCACAGGACTAATTCTAATTCTAATTCTAAGTGGGGGAACTAAGATCTGCACGGACGTCTCGCATAGGAGTGTATTGTGCATTATCCCCCTGCCTAAGCAGGCCCTAACCAGCCCAGCTCCTTGAAGTATCGGAGCAGGACTTTAGGTGACTGACAGCTTCGTTTCAGCTTTCCTGTAGGTGTGGATGGGGTTGATTCCTCAATGAGGCACTTCAGCCCTGTTTTGTGTCTGGCCTCCTCTGTGGCCGTGCAGTGTACCACGACGTGTTCCACAGTCTCTTCTTCTTGAAAGCAGCCACGACATAGGCTGCTGTCTGTGGCTCCGGTCTTGAAAAGATGGTGGTTCAATTCACAGTGTCCTGTGATGATGCCCACCATCGTTCTGAGGTCCTCCCGGCTCATCTTGAGCATCGTGTTGGTGGTTTTCCTGTCTTTGGAAGGGAATATTGATTTGGTATGCTTGCAGTCTGTCCGACGCTCCCATAGCTTTTGGTGTTCTTTTTCAGAGTTAAGTTTTAGTCTGTTTTTGACTTCCGCTGTGGGCGGGTTCGAGAGACTTACATCTTATTGTGTTGGAGTTAGTTTCGCTCCTTCCTTTGCTAGTCTGTCTGCATTAATGTTGCCTGGGCAGGATCTACTCTCTGTCCATTCTATGCAGACCTTACTGTGTTGAGAAAGATCTTGTAGACTCTTATGGCATTCTACAATTGCTTTTGATCTTGTGTCTGTCCGTTTGAGTGCGTTTATTAGTGCAGCGCTGTCTGTTTTGAAGACCAGCTGCATCTGTCTGGCAATATCTTTATTGGTCGTTTCCAGAAGCATGTCGTCTGCCGCTAGTTTGAGTCCCAGTGTTTCCGCCTGCAAGGCTGTTGTGGCCGGGTTTAGTGGTTGGGCTTTTGAGAGTCCAGTTTCAGGACAGGAATAGCCGCATCCAGCTCCTGTCCTGTTCTTGGCCCCATCAGTGTATATGTGATATGTGGTAACGTCATGTGCGGTGATAGCTGATGCGTTCTCTTCATGTGTTATTTCATAGTTCTTACCAGTTAAGTAGGTAGACGCTATTCTGTCAGTGCCATTTGCCGCTTCTGGAAATGCAGCAATTGCTTTGTCTAGTATTCTACTATGGTTTGTGAGGCCTGTCTCGCCTTTCCACTGGTTCGTTGATTTTATTCTCAGAGACGCCGCCATCGCTTCTTGTTGAATGTGAACATGCAGGGGCGTTAGCCCTAGAATTATGTCCAGTGCAGCGGATGGGGTTGATTTCCTACATCCGCAAATAAGTGTGCAGGCCAGTCTTTGCACTTGCTGAAGTTTGTTAATGGTGGTGACTAAGTTTGTTCTCGGCCACCATACTATTGCACCGTAGGTTAGCACTGGGCGTACCATGACTGTGTACAGCCATAGACACAGCTTTGGCTTCAGGCCCCAGTCCTTGCCTACCGCTCGGGTGCATTGCCATAGGACGTTTGTGGCTTTTGTTGTAACATGGTCTAGATGTTTGCCCCACAGTAGTTTGCTGTCTAGCCATATGCCGAGGTATTTGACCTCCTTGCTTAGTGTAAGTGTTGTACCTAGCAGTGAGGGTAGTTCTAGTCTTGGAAGTTTGGTTTTACGAGTGAAGAGTACCAGTTCTGTTTTGTTCGGGTTAACTGACAGACTGTGTTTGGTGCACCATGTTTCCACAATCCGTAGTGCCTTCTGCATCTTTTCGCAAAGAGTCGTTTCGAAAAGCCCCGATATCATGATTGCCAGGTCATCTGCATATGCGATAGTAAGAATACCATCCTTGTTCAGTGAGTCCAGGAGTTCGTTCGCGACCATTACCCACAGGAGCGGTGAAAGGACCCCGCCCTGCGGACAGCCCCGCGTCACCCTGCATTGGGCTGTCTGTCCCAAGGATTCTGGACCCTCGATTTTGGTAGCTCTGCTGGATAGCATTTCAGTTATCCACTGATTTAGGTTCTCATCAACTCCCTGTTTTCGCAGGGCATTCTCTATTGATGGGAACGTTGTTTTGTCGAAGGCACCTTCTATATCTATGAAGGTGACTAAGCAAGATTGCTTGATTTCAAGCGCGCTCTCAATCTTGTGAACTACTTGGTGCAGGGCTGTTTCAGTAGATTTACCTGACTGATAGGCGTGCTGGTTTTTGTTAATTGGGTTTCTGAGTAGCGGCCCACTTCTGATGTACTTGTCGCACAGTCTTTCTAGCGTCTTCAGTAGGAACGAGCTTAGGCTTATTGGTCTGAATGACTTTGGCTGGGTGTAATCTGTTTTGCCAGGTTTCGGTAGGAAAATTACTTTAACTTGCCTCCATGCCCGTGGGATGTATTTCCATGCTATACAGCTTCTGAATATGGAGGCTAACGTTGGTGTTATTCTTATTAGATTCCACTGAAGGAGTGCGGGGAAGACACCGTCGGGGCCAGCGGCTTTGTATGGTTTACAACTCATCACCGCCCAGTCCAGTGCTTCTTCTGTTACTATCTGGTTTGCAAGTTCCCAGTCGTTGTTTTGGGGTTGGTGATGGTTTCGTGCCTCCCATTCCGTGTTTTCCTCTATTTTGCAGTCCGGAAAATGTGTTTTCAACAGTAACTCGAGCTTTTCCTGTTCTGTTTTTGTATATGATCCATCTGGCTTTTTTAATGAGCCTAGCTTAGTGGACGTATCCTTAGATAGAATTTTGTTGAGGCGAGCTGTTTCACTCTGGGTGGCTATAGAGTTGCTGTAGCGTTTCCATGAGTTCTTACGGCTACTCTGAATCTCTTGTTTGTATTCTTGTCTAACTTTCCTGTAGTTAGACCAGTCTTGTTCATCTTTAGTGTTCATCGCTCTATTAAAGTGATGACGTGCTTTTTTTCTGAGTTTGGTCAGTTCTTTGTTCCACCATTTGTCTTTGCGATGAGCAATCTTATTGCTTTCGGTTATCAAGGGGCTCGCTTCTTCGTAACTGGTGGTTATGTGTACCGTTAGTTCGGTCAGCGCGTGCTCAATATCCTCTGGAGTTAGCTGAGGCCCGGGATCAGGTCTCGCCAGAGCGTCTAGTTTACTGTTTAGGGTTTCCTTAAATACGCCGGTGTCAGTTATTTTCAGATTTCTGAATGTGCGGGGAGGGATTTCTCCTGTCATCAGTTGAAATCTTATCCTCCTGTGGTCTGCGCACGAAGCTTCCTGTGTCGCTACGTGCCAGTTTTGTATGTGTTCTGCGATGGCATTGGTGGCCATTGTTAGATCTATGATAGTCTGAGCCCAGGATGTTACGAACGTCGGTTCAGAGCCTCTGTTTATAATATTAAGGTTGTATCGTAGTACAAAGTCTAGGATGTCCTTACCTCTGTCGTTTGTATCCGGGGAACCCCATACTGTGCTGTGCGCGTTAGCGTCACAGCCCATTATGCATTCCGTACCTAGAGTGTTGCAGTATTGGAGCAGTACCTCTTGTTCTTCTGGTGGTGCCTCCACAGTGCTATCTAGATATGCCGAGGCAATTAAAATGGTTCTGAGCTTACCTTCAAGTCCAGTTTCCAGTTGCACCACGGTGAGATCACCCGTGCACAGGTGCGTGACTAGTGAAGCCTTCATGTTTTTAGGTACGTAAATTAGCGTTCTTATCTTATTGTTAGCTGGTGGGGTAAATACAGTGCCCGGCAGGGACGTGAAACATACCCGATTCCGAACGACATAGGGTTCCTGGACCAGTGCAATGGTGTGTGGTTGCTCTTCTAGGGTTCTTCTCAGCGAGGCAAACCCTGTGACGCTGTGTTGGATGTTAGCTTGGACTACTGAGATTGTGTTAATTTTGCCTAAGCTAGTGAGAGTGATCGGATCATTGTTTTTGTATTGAGAGATGCGATTATAGTTAGTGGATGTCCCAGATGTGGGATTGTGGGGAGTTTGTTTAGTTACCTTATTTTTTGCAGACATTATAAGTCAGAAGAAAAAGAGAGGGTATAGGGGGAAGTAGATGGGTGCCAAGGCAGACCTACGTATGTTGAGGTGGGATAGAACCCGCCGGGGAGGCCACAGACAGCTCCACGTCCATCTCTGGCGCCGGTGAGAGTAGGTTTAGGCCTGAAAGGCCTCCTAACTCGTCGCCTACGTCATCCAGGAGCTTGTCTATGGCCTCCTCGGAGAGTTCCCTCTCACCTGTACCGGAGTCAACGTCATCGACCTTCACGGGGGCGCCACCCACGGCTCCGGGCACGCTTCCGCTAGTGCAGGGTGTCGCCGGGGCCGCCGGCGGCGCCACAATGGGGATCTTGACGTCGGAAGGTTTGGGGGCTCTGACGGTGAGATGTAGATTGGCCAGTCTGTATCTAAGCTTGTGCTTTCTGGCCGCCAAAGCAGGGAGGTCTTCCACCGGGATCCCGAACACCATGACGTTGTCGGTCATGGTTCCGTTCGCGGATCGTCTGTGGGCGAAGATCGGCCATCGGTCAATGCGCAGAGGGGGCAATCTACGGTTGTTGCACCATGCGAGAAACTGACGGATGTACTCGGGGGTTTGGTCGCAGTCTGGTACGAAGACCACACCTTTGTGATACCTAGGCAGCTTGTTGCACGGCACCACCACCAGTCCACTAGTTCCAGGCCACAGAGGTGGCAGACTAGCGACCGTGTTGGTGAGCCACTCCAAGCTGTAGTCATCGGCAGCTATCGCACTTAGGCCGCCGTGCGCCGGTTTTGGCATCGCCTCGAACCCCGGGGCTTCCTGGTCGAAGTTAAATAGGTCCGCGTCACCAAGTGCCATGAAGCGCGCATCAAGGTGGTGTCTGAGAAGAGTTGCGCGCTCCTCGTCGATATGCACACCGTTCCTCTCCATAATCACCACCTTAAGGTGGGATTTGGCGGACTCAGCATATGACAAGGAGCCCCCAACCCTGTCATTGACAACATCCGCAGCCCTTACGGCATCGTCGCTCTCTCGGCACTGCCTCTTCTCCGCTGCTGCAGAGGAAGGCGACACAAGTTCCGAGCTCCTCTGTCGTTTGGGCTGCCTGGTGCCGTCCGTGTTAGTGATGTCTTCGGTGGGCGGGTGCGGCTCTTCCCGCGGGGAATCACAGTTCGGTCTAGTAGCTAGTCGCGGGGCCGAAACCCAGCGTTCGCTCTGTCCGTTACCGTCACCCGCGGTCAGGGCGCCCTCCGCCCCCGAGTGTGTGTGTGTGGGAAAATTAGGTGTGACCAGGGTCCGACCGGGGTCCATCACCGCGCTGACGGCCGGCACTATGGTCGACAAGTCAGCGGGGTATACGTAACCCTCTACCCTTTGGGTCAACACCTTATGCATTAAGGCAGAGGCTTTTAGTCTCTGCTCTTTACGTCTGTGGTTCCGAGGACCCGCAGACTCCTTACCTACTGTCGCGGTGCTCGTTTGCGCTGAAGGCGCCCCCGTAGCTCCGCGACCTACTCTACCGTCCAACACAGCGTCGCCAGTGCTCGTCGCCGTGCCTCCCTGTCCCTTCGCCTTCGCCACCTTCGCCGCCCGTCTCTTCCTCTGCCACCTTGACAGCTTGGCTTGCACTGGTTCAGCTGAGCCTGTCGTCTGGGATGAGGAGGTGCCAGGAGTGGCCGCATCCACGTCGTTGCTGTTACACAGGACTGGAAATATAACTGTGAGCGTATGTGTTAGCGTGTAGTTGTAACACATGCCAATTTTTGAGTAAGCTCTGCTGGGAGAACGTAACCTATCTTCCCTTTTAAAATCAATGCATATTAAGGAATAGGGTACTCTTCCTCTCCCTATTCTGTACATATCTTACTGCACAGCAATTGCTATAATAATTTATTATTTATTAAATCTATAGCCTTTTCATTGATTCATGACCACGCTTGCTTGCAGCTTGTTCTGCTTTTAGACCGAGTTTTAGACATAGGTAGGTATTTATTGTGACTTTAACTATAGGAAATCTTATTTATGAATATTTATTTTTTGACAAGAAATCGATCGCATTTTACCGACTAGGTAATGTTTGTCTTAATGCTGTTCATTTTTAATAAAGTTTTTCATTTCATTTCATGTATAGTCAGCAAAAATTGCGCCTTACCACTGCTTCACTTCACAGAAAAGTCACTAGGGTGATTTTTCTGTGAAGTGAATAGTTGCCAACCCCGACTTGCTCGATATCTTTTGTTTTTAAGGCCCATAAACCAGTGAAAGTGGCGCCCCCAACTATTTTATCTTATTATTACGTTGAACGCAGCAAGTTTTAGAAATCCTACGTTTAGTTAGTGGTATCTATTATAAGTTATTTATTAATGCCTCTGTAATACATAGTTTCATGTTGTAAAGCTTAGGCAGAGATACGAAGTTGCGCTTTTTGGCCAAAAAACTCTCTTCCTAAGCTTTACAAAATGAAACTATTACAGAGGCATTAATAAATAGCTTATAATAGATACCACAAACTGAACGTAGGATTTTTAAAAATTCCTGCGTTCAACGTAATAATAAGATATAATAGTTGGGGGCGCCACTTTCGGTGGTGTATGGGCCTTAACTATATCAGAATATAGCTCTGTGTTTTTAACCGACTGAAAAAATATGAGAAGGTTCTCAACTAGACTGTATTTTTTTTACTTTTGTTACCTCAGAACGTTTGACTGGGTGGTCCGATTTTCATGATTCTTTTTTGTATATGAAAGCTGGTGCTTCCCGTGTTATTAATTTAATTTTAATTTGGTTCAGTTTTGACCACAGATATTAGAAACTAAGGTTTTGACAATGCAATCCATGAAAAAACTAAAAATTGAATATAGTTTTTATAACAAAATTAATTATATCAGGTAGGTACTCTTTATACTTTATACTAATAAAATTACTGAGATAGCTTGTACGTTGGCTGATACATACCTATGGAATTCTTAAAAGGTAAAAAATCCATAAAACCTACGGATCTTGGGCGCTATCATTTTTAAACTAGTAATTATACCAAAAATTCCTCCAGTCCGAATAATATTAATCCGAATACAAAGGTGCAAAAGCCATATTAGTGAACAAGTGCGTGCGCAAACACAGTAGCACTCTATTCCCTCACTCTCATAATCCGAGGACAGCAGACCGACCCGACCCGGGAGAGGTCAGGCGCAGGCTCAGGCACGGGGGTGTAACACAACAACTTCCTGACTCCGGCCTGTCTCAGAGAATGTTTCTGTAAGAAAAATCCCAGTAACAACTTAGGCCCGAACCAGGATATAACCTCATTTATCAGCGGTTGTACTCGCGACTGCTAGACCAACGAGGCAGAAATGTATGTAACATATTTATGTTATACCTACCTATGCTGAGCAGGAACCTATTCGAGCAAATTCACAAGCAAGACCTAAATGCACGATATTTCGCCAGAACCATTATAACCAGTTGAGCCATCTAGATTCTAATCTTCACAGCAAGGATCACGATAAGACATTTCAAAGTCGTAAAAATAGAAAAAAGTAGATAACAAAAAACAACACAGGCTCGACTGACCGTAAGGTTCGAGGAAATTCAAAAGCGAGAGTTTGCATCACCTGTCTTTACCGTTGAATCGACCTCCCCTAAAATATGGCACTTGGCAAGTAAGACAACCTCAAATCCTACATAACTGATAACTTTCGCACAACAGGTAGGTATAATTTTTAAGAACATCTTCGAATTTATTGCCTTTGAATATCCTGGTTTTATGGGCGTTTATTCCTTTTTTGGCACTTATTTATTGTATTGCCAGCCATACCATGGCGAAATTTTATAAGCCACGTCCTATAGAGGTTAAATGTCTTCTTTCGTACTGGTCATAAAATAATATAATTTAGCGATGCATGTATTCGAAGTGGCCCAAAACAGAACGGAATCCAACGTGTAGTTTTCTAATTGATATCATATCACACTACAAATATTTTAAAAATTACTTACTCGATTTCAGGGGTGGAAACTAATTGCATGGCCAAAAATACTGGATTTTACTGACAATAATCCTTAAAATACTGACCATGTCTCTAGAATACTGACGCTTTGTCGATCAATTTGACAATTATAGTCGCCATTTACCAACCCTACAGGTGAAGTAAGTTAGGTATGTTAATAATTTAATATTTGTAAAATAGGTAAATAAACACGATGAATGGCCATTAAATAGTACTAATATGTACTAATACAAGCATAGTTTTTGTTCTTAGTATAAATAGTTTTTAATCAAAATATTTTTTCGCAATAAACTACCTCTACCTCTCCACATATTTCACCCTTCTAAATCGATATAAATGTACGCAGACCTATCAATGACTCTAATATCTAATCACACTGATTCAATCAACACTTTAATCTTTGATAACAAATATTTACTTGCGATAGCAAAACAATAATTACCACGAATCAGTTTTAGTCCACAACCAGTGACAATGACGGATAAGCCAAAGAAAAAACCATCTTTCTTCACTCTTAGAAGAGGGAACAGTCAGAATTTGAAGAATGAAGATCCTCCGAGGCTGTCTACGCCTGGGACTCCCCGAACCCAAGAATACTTCTTCAGATCGGCGATTACATCGAAACTGAATTCTGCTGAGGCGAAGAATAATAGAAGGTAGGCATTTGAGTTATATATATTTTGTTGTTAATTTTTCTATCTGTCTTACGAGTAGGACCCGATTGAAGCTTCTTGTTTCACCGTTGCTTTCTTGATCTACCGCAACGCCTCAGGCTGTTCAGACTTCACTGAGTAGTTTTATCATCATCATTATCTCAGCCGAATGACTTCGACCGCTGGCATAGGCCTTTCCCAGAGATTATAACAATGGAGCAGGACTGCGCTCCCCGCATCGGCTTGCGGCGTTGCTATATCCTTGGACACAGTAAAGGTCGCCTTTACCGGGTCCAAGGATATAGCAACGACCACAGGTCGAGTTCACTGAGTTGATGGTAGGTATCGCCTCAACGACGAGACGTCACATTTTTGTATGGTTCCGATATCTAGATGTTTCAGTGGTTGATTCCATTTGTCATTGCGAATCGAACGCTCAAGCCCGTGAATGTTTCAAGAGACCACTAAGGTAACCTACTAGAGAAAAGGGAAGCAGCTTCCTGTGTATTTTATTTAACACCTTCGCTGCTCCTTCTATTTTCACCTTCTCTACGATCGCTTATCTGCCTGCCAAGGAGTGGTGATTATGGCAAAACCCCATTTTTGGGGGACATGACCATATTGTCGTTTGTGCTGATGGGGACCGTAGAGGCGTTATAGGTACCAAATCCGATTTAATAATTATACTCGTACATTTCGTGGTCGAGACGATATGTACTATCGACTTACCGAACCCATAGACATTTAGTCTGGTTTTGATCTTAGATGAATTATTTCTTCTTCATCAGGATGTCAGCTGGTGGCATCAAGGAGTTGGTGCAATGCGCGCTGTGCCTGGAGGTGCTGCATAACCCGAAGATGTTGCCCTGTCAGCACACGTTCTGTCTCGCCTGCCTCAGCGTTTATGTGCATGGTTCGTACCTACTAAACACTTTACCTACATATTCACACAACAGGCAGCGAGCCTACTCGGTAAATGAAAATCGAAGTTTTGCGTTCGTTGTCGTGCAAAACCAACTCTTATATCGCTTGCATAAACCTAGCCGCTGATCCTTGCACGAAAACGAATCAGAAACTTTGATTTCAGCATTTCCGGTAGTCAGCGGGGAGGGATTTTTGACAGTTCCATGGAAACCGTCTGAAATGAACTTTAACTGCTGCACCGTAAACACATCCTCTTCTTATATTAACATATTCCAGCCTGCAGATACGGCACATACCCTTGTGCCATGGTCAATGTACCTAGTTGTTAAAAATTTACGAAATCGTAATAAGACATGCTATTGCAGCCTAGACAGAAGTTGCTGCTAATACTATTAGGTAGAGATAAACCATTCTTAAAATGCACACGTCTTCACAGAATGATAGGTACCAGTTTATTAGTAATCTTTAGCAAGACACGTTGAAATATAACTTTTAAAAAGTCTGCTTGAATACCTACTACCAAGACCAAAAAGACCTTTTGTGAGCAAAAAGTCTGCTTTTTGCTCACAAAAAGGAAATAAACTGGTATAACTCAGTGAAGAGTCGTTAATTTTTAAAATGGTTTATCTCTAATTAGGTACTGATACAGCGCATCACTGATTAACTAGCCAAAAAAGGGGCATTTTGCCATAAAAGTTCCTACCCAAATCGCCATATTATATTACCTTGATGTGCATAATTTATTATCCTTAAACCTGTAAACCAGTTTCTCACACGCTATATTCAATTCACGTGTTCCTTGGTGTTGTTTTGCTGGTTAGTAATTTATAACCAAGTCCGCCACCCAAAATTACATGCCCATAATGAGGGCGTCAACTTATTGCAATGAATCATTTTGACCTGAATATGGGTATAATTTGTACTTGTCCACTTAAGTACAGTTATGGGCAAGAATCTCTTTCAAAAGATCGATAGAGTCGGTACCTTTATTCGCTAAGGATTACTGGTCATGCACTGACCCACCCACAAGTGGCTATGGCTTTTATTTTGACGTGTACAGTCAGCAACGAAAGTCGATTATCAGTTGCAGAAAATTTTAAAATAGTACTTTGTTATCCAATGGTTGAAAGTAACTTATTTAGTCCCGAGACGATGTTTGACTAAATGTTACTTTCACCCGAGGTAAACACTGTGCTTTTCATTACGAATTGTATTCGTAATGAAAAGTAAAAATAAAAATATGAATGAGCTAATGAAAAAGTTAGTAAATGTTATTTTACATAAATCAACAACAGAGGTGAGATGTTTATTTAAAGTCTATGGTAAAATTAGAGCAATTATTAATTATATATAGTGAAAGGTTTTTTCCAGGTACCTCTTGAGAAGTGAAAACTTTGTATTTTTTAGTTAAATCCATCATTTTGCCTTTTGAGAACGATGTTAGTCTCGTCGAAATCCTTTAAATAAATAAACAAATAAATAAAAATCATACGAAAATAGGATTGACGTATTTCCGCTTATTTTTCTTAGGCATTATATTTCCGTATAGGTTCTTAGAAACCTATGTAGGTATAATTACTTAGAGGTAGAAGGATTTTGGTCGGATGATCCATTGTGTGCCTAAAATTGCAATAAATAAAATGAAAATTCCAGACTCAGCAGTTTTCGACTGCCCCATCTGCCGCACTCGAATCCACGTCCAAGGCTCCAACTTCCTGAACGAACTACCCTCAAACCTCTACATAGACTCTCTGCTAGCTCTAGTGGGGGTCAAACCGGTCGACACGCCCCCCTTGACCCCCTCAGTGGGGGCCAATGTGCAAAGTGTGGATCTGTTCGCGGCAGGGACTAGATGCTCGAATTGTAAGACTCTGTGTGATAACACAGATGTTACTAATTGTGAGCATTGTAAATTGGTGAGTAACAGCTGGCTACCTTCAAAGCTATATATAGTAGCTATAGCGTATAGTAGTATATTTTATTTTATATATTTATATATAGTAGTATTTTTAATATGTACATTAAAATTAAATCTTATCTGTTTAAGCACATGTACCCACTTTTATATCTTTTATATCTTTGTCTCTCTCTCCCAATAAGGTTTGCTGGAAGGGAACTCTCATTAGGGTTAAGCTCGCCTTTGCCATTATTTTTTCTTTTAAATGTTTTACCATAATGTTTTACTTTGTGCAATAAAGAATTAAGAATTAAGAAAGCTCTACATAAACATCCTGCTAGCTCTAGTGGGGGTCAAACCGGTCGACACGCCCCCCTCGACCCCCTCAGTGGGGGCCAATATGCAGATCGTTGATCTGTTCCCAGCTGGAACACGATGTTCCCATTGTAAGACTCTTGTGTAATAAGTGTGATAACTGCTCACAGATGTCACTACCTATGTTAATTGGTGAGTAACAGCTTGTTACCTTCAAAGCTCTACATAGAATACCTACCAGCTCTGGTATAATAACCCTTGGTCATCCTACATACTCTACATACCTGCAACACAATAAAAGTTTTGTCAAAACGTAGGTGGGTTGGGTACTAGGTATAACTTACCTACTAATAAGTTGTATTCTTGAGACTTATATGTAGATAGTCTCAAAGAATATAGCATTGCCTAGATTCTACCAGCAAGTAGGCCGAGTACGGCAGAGTAGAGACTTTAGACTCACTTTCAAGACTAAGTCCCAGGATTTTGATAAACGATAGAAATCGTAGCAACAAAATTGGAAAGTGCAGATAGGGATGTGTGTCAACCAAATCTAGAAAGAAACTCTCAGAAAAGAAACTCGAAAATATTTCGGGGCTCATAATCCAAGTACGGTACTATAATACTGCACTGCTATAGGAACGATTATTATGAAGCAAATCATGACAACAAACTCAAATTCTGCCATTTATATTCAAGCAGTATCGCCTATTTGCGACAATTTGTCCAACTTGCAGTTTATTCACAGAAATTCTGCGTCGTATGCTGGTCCCAGCACTTGGACGACATGAGAATTCAGATCGGCTCTATTTTGAAGCAGTTGGACTCAGCCGCGAATCGTCTTGAGCATAAGATAGAGCATTATAAAGTAAGTTACATAACATTTTACAAATATACATAATTAATTACGGATGTAAGCGGGTTAACTACGAAACTTATTTGTGCGCTCAACGCGCGCTCGCGCGCAGTGCTCGAAGGGATGCGGCACGAGCGCGTCTAGAACCGCACTCGCCCTGAAGATGTCCCTCGTTAAGGGATGAAACGTTGATGTTCTTCCAACACAAATAAGGTTCGAAGTAAACCCGCGTACATCCGTAATGAATTCGTCAAACTACGATAGTTTTTATAATAAAATAGACATAATGTATTTCTTTAAAGGCCAGTTCTGGCTTGCGCGGTATTCCCTTCCAGGGAGGCAACGAAAGCCTACATTAAAATGCCTACAAATACTTAACATACCTATACCTACCTACTTATCTACCATACCTTAACAACATACAAAATGCCAGGCGGGAAGACGCGCTAGACCTCACGATATTTTTATAGGTCTGATTGAACAGGCCTCTTGGTGACTAATTATTATCTATCAAGGACCGTAGGATGGATGCCTCTACTAACTATTTCGTTAAAAACTGACAGTTTTTACATAAGTAGCTTTTCCCTTTATACATACATACACGTTCCTTTAAATCTAAAGGTTATGGAGATGACTTGTCCCTTTGCATAGCAGAAGCCCGTCTCCCAGGAAGTCTTTGTCTTTAAATATTACCTATGCTCAAAATAAATGTCTGGGATTGTAGAAAAACAATAAAAATAAAGAATGATGATTACTAACCTTAGCTAATTTCTTAGATGTAAACTAATGACAATATTAATTTCTAGGACCGCTGCGAACGAATATCCGAGCAAATCAACTCATCAGCTGAGGAAAAGATCAACGCCATCATCGAATCCAAAGAGGCGATGTTAGCGGAAACGGCAACTTTGCAGAAGACCGGTGATATGTCAGCCTTAGCTCTTAAAACCTCGCTTTCTGAGGCAAGGGAAGTGGCAGCCAAAGCAATGAATGCTACTGGGGATGCCAAGGACAACAACCAGGTAGGTACCAACCTAACTGAATAATTTAATTAATTTTTTAGGCACCACATCGCGATGTAAAACACTGCCTTGGAGTTTCGGGGCCTTCTTTATATAATAGCATTTACAAACTTCATTCTATCCCTCTGTATCATAGTGTAGGCTATAGACAACATACCGATTAATCTCCTCTATAATTGGCATGATTCATTTTATTTCGTTACAAAGCACTGTCCGTCGTAGCCTACAAACCAAAGTAACGACCTAGCACCACGAAAGTGCATAAGATCGTGTTATTTGATATAAAACAATATTCAATTGTTTACTTCCGATAATTTGGACAAGTGCGTGTAAGTTTCGATTTCAAAAATTCGAAAAAAATAGTTTTTGTGGATATTTAGCTGTGATCTTAGAAAAATGGGCTGGTAAGTGTATCAACTTTATTAAATAACATGAGTTTTAGTAAATTCACCAAAAGTCTCGAGTTTTTTTTTTAAATTTGTGTTTGTTGGATGTCGACTACATTGACCGATAAGGGGTAATTTGGTATTAGAACTTCATTTGTTTATTTGAGTTTTTACATGTTCCAGGGAGCCTCGTAGGCGGACTCTAACTGATGATGACATTGAACTCGCGCTTCAGGATGGTGCAGACAGTGAAGACGGTTTGGATTACGACGACAATACCTCGAGGACCTTGAATTTATACCCTAATGAAAATATTCGATGGGGAAGCGGACCTTGACGTGGTGGATTCTATAAAAGAATCCATGGAGGATGATCAGGAAACATATCTACCAGCACGGAAATGATCAGATGAACCAAAACTGATCTTCAACCTTCTGCAGCTCAGAACAATGAATATATACTTCACCACAAACACAAGCCAAGAAAAAGCTCGCTCCTTTGAAATTACGCTGGAAGAACTTTGAGCTGAATGCCGAACAGCTCGCGTTTACAAGTAACAAGTCCTTGGATTCTGATGTTCTTGAGCTTGAGACTCCCATACAGGTATTTTTTTATCTCTTACCACAAGAAGTTGTCAAGAAAATTACAGAAGAGGCAAACTTTGACCATGTGCAGAATAACCCAAATAACTCTTTGTATTTGACAGAAATGGATATCAGGCAATTCATAAGTGTGGTTGCTGTAATGTTCTTTATCCAATTGCCAAGAGTTACTTACCATTGAGGTCCAATCCTTGGTACAGCACTAATGAAGGAGGCTGTGGTAGATACTGAACAAATTTGAAAAGATTCGCCAGACATCGCGTTTCAACAATAGCAAGATGTTCCCAGGGACAACCCAGACCATGACTGAATATACAAAATAAGTCCAGTGCTGGACACCTTGAATGCAGCCTTCAGTAAGATCCCTGTGGAAGAGCACCTCTGTGTTGATGATCACCTTTCAGGATCAGTCTTACCATCAGCAGATTTTCGTCGGGACGTTGCAATAACTCTTTGTAAACGGGCACAAAATCTGCTTTGCCTGGTTGGCACTCGCTGGAGAATGACATCCAAGCCAAGAAGCATAAAGGACCAGCCCAACCAAACATGTCCCTCCGACGGCAGTTTGGCAAGACTAGATTGGGCACTGGCCGTAATGGTCTGCTAAATCAATCAGGTGCAAGTTCCCCAAGTGTCCTGAATTCACTCACAACTCACTCGTAACGTATGCAAGAAATGTGGAGCAGCGATATGCTACACAAAAACTAGGAATAGTTTCAGAAACTTCCATCTTTCATAAGGCGAAGCCTCCTGAAAGATATCGGAGTTGAATACGACGACAATGGTCTGATTGCTCAATGTTGGCTACAAACAACACTCCCTATTTTCTAGAATATGTTCAAAAATAATGAAATATACGAAAAATTCAAAAATACGTGTCTCTTATTTTATTTTTATTAACCTAAATACAAAAAATTGGAAAAATCTAAGTTCTTGAGTGATAGAGGGCTATGCAAATTCTTTATACTATAATCATTGATTTATTAAAAACGAAGATGAGGTACTGGTTGCTCGAAAGTGGCAACCTCAAATTCTGTTAAATTATGTTCTCCCACATCAGTCACCGTCTGACCGGCGGCACGGGCGGTCGTATGTGTTTGCTTTTCTTTCTTTTTTTCTTTAGTTGTAACACATGCCAATTTTTGAGTAAGCGCTGGGAGAACGTAACCTATCTTCCCTTTTTAAATCAATGACTATAATAGCATTTTCAAAATCAGTGAATTGACGGAGAGCCATAAAAAATACATAGTACCTACAGCTAAACAAAGACTAACAGCCGTGGGTCCTCTTTGCACCCGACACGCAAAAAGAGCCCACCTTTGGCCTACTTGCGTAAAACCAGTCCAGAAACGAGTAACAGCCAAAAATGAACCTCGTTTTATTCGAAGTCACTAAACTTAACCCATGGATGTCGTAAGAGTCTACTAAGGGAACACGTTTTACGAATAGGGTTCCTATTCCTACAACCTATTCGTAAAATATTGAAATTAATGTCACAACAAAAAAATCACAACAAATTACACTGTAGCGATTAGTCGATAATTTTTTGGGGATTATCTGATAGTGAAAAGAGATTAGGTATTGCTGCGTGTGGTAGGTAAAGAATCTACCTTCATACGTAGATATCTAAAATCCAGTAGGAGTTATCAGATTACCTGCAATCTAGTAAAGTAGGTTGATATTTAGGTGGAATAACCTATACTTAGGTAGTGCAGTGGTTTTCATAGTTCGGTGGCCCACCGTGACGGGTTCAAGTCAAGTTACACACATTAGATTTGGTTTTACAATATTATACATTTGTTGGTTTTATATACAACTGCTTAGGTACTATTTACAAAACATATTTAACTCAAAATATTTCTGTATAATATAGAAATTGACGTAAAACTTAGCAGGGGGCTTGCCTAATCGATGAATGTCGCTGTACCTACTACGTAGTTTGGGTATTCTTAGAACTCTACAAACATGCGTCTCTATCCATTTTCTATCACACTTAACACACAAGACAACAACACACAAGCTCTTCTTATTTTATGGCAAGACAATATTTTTTATGTTTAACTTTTTTAATTAGCTGGTGACCCTGGCTTGCACGCTTTTCAAGTAGCCTTTTTCGTCCCCGGAATAATATTTACCTCCCGCCAAATACGTTCAAGTATGATAGGTAAGATAGATAGACTAGACTTACTTTCGAATTTACAACACTAGAAAAGGACCCAAAACATAATTCAAAACGAAATTGAAATTAAAGTCAAAATTGTGCTGTAAGTGCACTAGGTCGGTAGTTTTTATTATTGACGATTTTAGTTTGTTATCCTTTTGGAAGGATGTTCGTATTTGTAATTGTACTTGGATAGGGTTTTCCTGAGTTATCTAGTTAGAAGTTCAATAAATAAATGATAGAATTTGTTCGCAGGTGCACACGTTCATAAATCTCCACCAAAACGCAATCCAACTTCTCTCAGACGTGTCGAAATGGGACTCAGAACGTTTCGTATTCGACAAAGAGTCATTCTGCATCGAAATCGACTCTGCGACGCCGGTTGATGCAGAGTCTGACGATCCAGTGGTCGAGGGAGTGAAACAACACAATCCTTTGGAGAGCGAAGATAGCCTCGTACAATATTACAAGTGAGTTTTCCGCTATTGACTAATTTCTAGTTACGAAATACCTTGGGCAGATTTTTGTAAGTATTAAGGTACACAATAGTTTGTATACGACAAAGAGTCATTCTGCATCAAAGTCGACTTTGCGACGCCGCCGGTTGATGCAGAACCAGACTATCCAGAGTTCGAGGAAGTAAAAAAACACAACCCTTTAGAGAACGAAGAGAGGCTATATCTATATATATTCTTGAGGAAAATTTACTGATCGAGTTTATCAACAATAAATTGGAGAGCGAAGAAAACCCAACAGTACCTACCTTCAAGAATAAAAGAGCCTTAGATCTATCTAAGTAAAAGAGCCCTTAGTAGCCTAATGTGTTGCTCAATATCCAATCTTCTGAGTAAAAGCCCTTTCTTAGGTTATGTAATTGGCATATCTGAATAATTGATTATTTCCTTTCCGCCTAATGCATTTTAATTTAAGTCCTTGTACATGGAACCTGCGTTGAATCATTCAATAAAGTTGACTTGCCACCACTGTTCTTAACTTTTACATTTAGTTGGCTTCGATCCCTCGTATAACTTAAAAAGGGCTAGGTCTTTTAAGGAGCCGAGATCTTGGATTATTTTTGTACAACTAAGCTCATCATGAAAATAAGAATCAATTAATAGTAAGATACCAACTGAAAGATTTTCTTTTATTTTCAGATCACGAAACTTCATCCCCCATTACGTATGGCGCAAAACATCCCGCCCTTGCGGCGTGAGTCTTGGTCCGTGGGATAACCATCTGTACATCTGTGGCATGGATAGCCATAGTGTGCTAGTGGTCGAGCGAACTCAGGCCAAGATCGTCACAAGACTGTCTTGTGAAGAGATGTTGTGTCCTGCGCATATCGCATTTATGAAGAGCACTGGAGAGATCTATGTTACAGGTTAGTTGATACATTTATAAAATAGATAGATAGCTATCTGTGGCATAGACAACAGGACAGGCATAATGCATTTGTGGCAAGGACAGCCACAGCATGGTAGTGGTCAAACGAACTCTAGCCAAGATCGTCACAAGACTGTCTTGTGAAGAGATGTTGTGTCCTGCGCATATCGCATTTATGAAGAGCACTGGAGAGATCTATGTTACAGGTTAGTTGGTATATTTATAAAATAGATACGCTATCTTTGGCATAGACAACTGGACAGGCATAATGCATTTATGGCAAGAAAAGTCACAGCGTTCTAGTGACAAATGAACTCAGACCAAGATTTTCACTAATCAAAAGCACTGAAGAGATATATGTTATAGGTTAGCACCTAATTATAGATACGCCATTAATACATATGCATTTGTGGCATGGACAGCCACAGCGTGCTAGTGCTCGAATGAACTCATGCATTAATATCTAATAAGTACAAGTGGTACCTTACTTACATCTTAATACATGTTGGGAGATAGCATTTTAACATCTTTATTTCGCTATAAAAGTAGAGATTTCTGATTGTAATTATGTCTTTCAGACAAATGGAAGCACTGCGTCCACGTGTTCTCGAAAGAAGGCGAATACCTCAGATCGGTGGGCCACAAAGGCAGCAGGGTCGGCATGTTTCGATCTCCTGAGGGAATCGCCACGGACAACGCTAACCAACATGTTTATGTTGTGGATACCGGGAATGATCGAGTTCAGGTGCGTGGCTTCCATTTTAGATTTAAAAGAAAAAACTTCCGGCTTTATCTGCCCTATGTGAATCAAAGAGGCGCGGCTGCGCCAGCGCTACATCAGAGCGTCATAGGGACCCTAAATGTTAATTTACCATTGTGGGGAAAAGCCTTACTTTTCTCTTTCTATTTCTCGAGATTCAAAGCAGTTAAGACGTTACACCACGAGGAGGAAAAGGTTACTAGATCATCCATCACACACGCGGCTCACTTACGTTATGGCTTTGATTCTTCCACGTCGTCTTCTATTGGGTAGACTCTACTTGTGGTGTTTACCTACACGTCTTAAAAGACTTTCCAAAACGTTGAGGGCTTTTTCTTTTTATTTGAAATTATTCATATCGTTGCATATTCATTAAGAAGACGCTCTTTACACATTACTTTTAGAAGTAAGTTGAGACTACGCTTTAACTTTCTAATAGAACAGTTTTTCAAGTCTACAAATCTCCAATTTTTTTTACAGATTCTTCAACCCGATGGAAAATTCATCGACCACATTGGCGTAGTAACGAAATCGCAGCCGACAGCCCAAACCGCTTCCGTCTGGGATAACACAGAAGTCACATGCACGGAACTTAACTCACCCACCAGTGTAGCAATCACAAGCGATCGGGTTATAGTCCTGGACAGCGGAAACCGACGCGTCAAAATATACAGCAAGGACAACAGAGGAAAAATAACAGAATTCGGATCTCTAGGACAACGAAAAGGACAGTTCAGGCAACCAGAGGTCCTAACCACTGATCCGATGGGAAATATCTTAGTAGGGGATTCGGGAAATTGTAGAGTACAAGTTTTCAAGCCGAACGGGCAGTTGGTAAGGGTTTTTGGAGGTTTAGGTAACCAGCCTGGTAAATTTGGGTGGATATCGGGTATTCATGTGACTAAGCAGTTAGATATTATTGTTAGTGATTCGAAGAACCATAGCGTCAACTTCTTCTGAGTTTCGAAAGTCAAAACTAGGTGGCGCTCAGAGCAAGTGTAGAGTTCGCGCCACGATTCAAGTCCTATAGAAGCGGCGCTGCTATCGCAGAACAATAGTAAAAAAAACAAATATTTAGTGTTTATTTGCATATTATGTTCTTCTGGTCTGAGAGGTCTTATTCCAGGACATTTCGCAGTCAAAATCAATCGCAGGTTTCCATTATTTTCACTAACGTGACCGAAATTATGTAGTTGTACTTGTACCTCTTTTGCCGTAAGACTTGAGTAGTGGCTCGGACTCTAGAATTAAGATTTTAATGGACTTACGAGTATGAGTTTAGTTTAAAATATTGTGACTCATTGTCAAGTTAAAATAAAACCCGAATTCCAATGTACAACAATTATTTTTATTTGAGTGTGGAATCACTTCCAATATTCATTCACATACAAACTAAAATTAAGGACCAAATTATACTGGTGTAAAATAATTAAAAAAATAAATGAAATCATAACAATAAATCCAATTGAGTTTTTTTTTAATAATTTTTGTAATAATGAGGATTATTATAGATTTATAAGTATTATAATTTGCATACAATAAAATCACATTTTTTGCAAAATCCATGAATAGAATAAGTAAAAATACCACTATGGCTTATCTACGCGATCCCTAGCAGAGTTGTTTTTCTTTACTTCACATTAGAAAACTAAATATTTATTCACTGTTACTTAAATAAATCTAGAAAATATACAAATCAATTAACACAATCTTTTGAGATTCTAATACAATTATTATAGATATACTATAGCCTCAAAAGGAGTGAAATTATTTAAAAAACACTGGATTATAAACCTTATCTAGGTGAATATAAAATTGGTGTTGATTGAGGTAATCTAATAAGATCACATTTACTTGCAATAGGCACTATTGTCCATCTATTTGCCCACGGGTGATATGCTAATATGAAAAATGCAGTGACTAGGTAATAAATACCTATCTACCTAGTATTGCTTTTATTTATATTTATAGGTGCGTCCAGATTAAGTAACAAAATATGTTATAAAACAAGGTTATCTGAATAAAATATAATGTGGACGTGTGACTTATGTTACATAACATGTTACTTTACCTCTCGACGCACCTTAACATTATACCAAAAGATTACCTTTATTTTATTTTTTAGATTACAATCTTAAGGTACCTACCAAGTAAGCAGTAAAATTAGTAAATTTGTTGGTATTTAGTAACCTCCGGCATCACTGATCCAATTCTAAAAAATATTTTACTGTTTAATAGCTACATTGTCCCCGAGTGCTTTATGCTACTTAATATTCAGGTACTGAATAGCCGAAGCCACGGGAAGAAGGTCGTTGAGTATTACTATTTATACTATAATCAAGCCATTATCAGGTTTTTTTGTAAATAACTCGCAACACGTACAAAAAAATCTAATAATCTCGTTTAGTTTGAAAGTAAAATAATTGTTAGCACTAAGTGCTTTGTATACACGAGTGAAAGTGGCACCCACACCTATTTTATCTTATTATTACGTTAAACACAGGAAGTTTTAAATTATTTATTATAACCTCTGAGTTTCATTTTGTAAAGCTTGTGCAGAGATGCGAAGTTGCGCTTTTTGGCCACCAAACTCTATTTTGGCGTCTCTTCCTAAACTATATAAGATAAAACTATTACACAGGTATTAAAAAACAGCCGTTATTAGATACCACAACTGTACGATGTATTTTTTAAACTTCCTGTTAAACGTAATAATATGATAAAATAGGTGGCGCTGTCATATTGGCTTGACAAGTAGTGCAAATTCTGTCTTATTTTTAGGTATGTATGAGGGCCATGTTTACAAGTATTGTATCTTGAGTTTGGTCGGTGTACAATAGGCTCTTTTAACATTATAAATTGTCATAATAATACTAAACTAAATTCGTCTAATGGACGTCACATCTACAATTCCAATATTATAAGAATGTAAATCATAATTAATGATGATTACTATTAACTAATAGACTATATGTAATATTAAATACTATTTAATAATATAATGATAAATAATATGTATAATAGACTTATAAACACTTTTGAATTACTTACCTACTACATTGTATATTAAAAGGTGTCAATCTAACTATCGCTACAATTAATACCACATAACTATATAGTTCTGTGATTCATAAAGCATTATTTGTTGTTTTGTTAACAAATATTTGATTTTCGCTAAAAAATTAAAATGCTAAAGTGTTAAACTTGGAACCATGATTGAATATTATAATGAATACTATAATTAATAAAAAATTAAGATAGAGAAGTACTCGAATCATAAAAATATAAAGTTTTACTTACAGTTTCAAATTTTTCTGTTTACATTTCTGCGAAATATCGCGATCGTTGGTGAAATATTGTCAGTTTAATTGTAACAGTAAAATAATCTCTGATTTAGTTGTAATAAGGTACTACTTTGTATGGCTCGAATCAGTCTCGATTATTATTGTTAGTTAAAAAAATATCTACAAGTATTTACAAACGACCAATGATTTATAAAAAAAGTTTTAAAATATAATTATACCAAAGTCGTCTTAAATCATAAAAGTCCTATAACTGGGACGAAATCAAAATCTCCAGGTTTAATATAAAGTACTTAAAACTAAAAACAATATTATTATTTTACTCGAAAGGAAAATTAAAATATACAATTTTATTTTATAGATTCTTTTACAGATTTATTATCATAAACTTCCTACTTATTTCTTGGATTATTTTCTTAGAATATGTTGAGTTCATTCTTTGAATTCCCTTATCTTCGTAAGAAACTCAGGTTAATACGGCCATCATTAAAATATGTTAATTAGGTAATAGAATATAAACTTTACACTGCAGTTTATGCTTTATCCCATTCCACAATAAGCATTCAACGACTGCACATAATAATCTATTGGCCATATCTTTATAGACAAAAGTCTATAAATGCGTCGGCCGTCGGCAGGCACCGGACGCTCCACACTGACCGCATTAGACGGATTTTTTGAGCGCAATGCCGGGTGCTACGTCCAATGAAACCGCAACAACCGGATTCCGGAGGCAACAGCTATTTCCAAACGAATTTTCATTATTGACATCCGGATTATCGTAGCCAGCAGACAAATTTTGTATGAATGAGAATGGCGCGGGAGAAGAGGAATAGCGGTCGGACCTGCAGGGGTATTTTAATTCATTCCATTCGTTTCCGAAGCAAAAACGTCAGATTCAAATTTGAATTCTATTCCGACGGAACTTTAGAACGCTCTTTTGATTTGTCAAAAGTTGAGCTTTTGATTTGTCCGATATCAAATCCGACGGCCTTTCCGACGAATTAAAATACCTCTGCTGGCGTCTACTGATAGGCAATCCGAATCCGACGTCACCCGCACTTAAGAGTGCGCCATAAGCAAAATTGTAAGTACTTCAAAATCGTATTTATCTCAGAATCTGTGAATGCTACCACATTCATATTTAGGGAATGGTCGATTCGATCTTTTATCTTAAATTAAGTGTTTTAAAAACACGATAGGTGAAAGTTTTCTCTATACATAGTTTATTTTATTGAATAATACATGTTTTGCACACATTTTGCTATTTATCTCAGGAACAGCGCTCTTTTTTCTTCGGTTTTTGTTTTAGTAAGAAACCTAAAAGTATTTCTTTAGTTCTGGCTTTGATTTTTTTTATTGGTTGTTTTATTATCTTGCAATTAGGTAAAAACAGTTTTGCGGCATCTTCTCACTCGCGAGAAAACCATATCTTGTCATCCCGCTCGAAATCCATCTCGTAGCGGCGTTAATGCACACTCTTAACCAATCATCGGCATTGCATACAGCCCAATGCGTCAAGGAGAAGAGACTGTGGAACACACACATAACACAGTAAAGCCCGTTTGATATAGTCAGTGCGAAGCGCCCAATGCTGGCCTGTCGACGCTAGCCTTAAATCGAAGAAAGGCACAAATTGATGTTGAAAAATAAACATTTCTTTGTGACCTGGCTTACAGCACCAAAAGCTGACTAAGTATTTTGTAAAAAGAAATACAGAGCACAGAAAAAAAATAGCCATATTATTCTGATTCGAATTATAGAAACCCGACTTATGTACCTACTCTTGAAATACGATGGTGCCACCAAATAAGTGATTTTATTTCTGATAAGGACATTTCCTTTAATCAAATAATTGTACAAATCAATGTGTGATCAGATCATAAAGGGTCTTGCAGACTGAAGCGGCCTGCGGTAGCAGTCAGTAAAATTTGCGAATGGTGTCGTTAGTCTGCTAAATTATTAAATAGTCATTTATGGTAAATACCTGAGCGAACACTAGACCTCATATTTTATTGTTTTTTCAGAAATTAGCTATCAAATGGATTGCGACGCGAATCCTCCCTTTACTGCTAAAGTACGCACACTTACCTATTTGGTGGCAGAGATTCATTCATCAACCTTTGGTTATTTATGGTAAGATAAAGATTGACCTAACCTAATTTTATATAATCTAATGGCAATAACAGTGGCGGTTGAGCACCGATAGCAATATACATATAACGTTAAATTACATAAAACTCTTAAGCCGCTTGCATAAGATTTGCGTTTGCTTGAAAACGAATAAAAACTTCGATTTTCGTTTTCCGAGTAGGCACCCAGGTTTAACGTCTGCATTACTAAACAAACCTTCAGTAGACTCAGCATCCTTATAGACAGCAATTTCGTATCGTCATCAAATACGTTACATTTTCATTTAATTCCGTCAAATATTTACGTATTTTTTTGTATGACATTAGTCTCAATTCTGATAGCAAATAAACTGGATTTTGAGAGCACTACAAAATGTTGTAGTCGCCTTCTTATCGATCGAAATAAAAAAGGATGGCATCATTTTAATTAATTTTGGTGTCATCGGAATTGACAAAATGTCATTTAATACGTAAATTATTGTAATAGCACTCTCTAATTTAGCCTAGATAAGGCCCCGTCTAGGGTATTTATGCTACCGTTACAGGAGAGTGACCACCGGCTTTGATCAAGATCGATTAGCACCGATTTTGTCTGTGGCTTCGATAAAATTCTACAAAAACAGGCCGAATTCAATCAACACCAGAAAAAAATCGCTGTGTTACCCCTTGTCCAAGAACGCAACGAAATGGAAATTTAAGGGAAATAAAAAGACAAGGCGTTACAGTGATTGTGGTCACAGGGCGACTACTAATATCTAACAAAAGGTCCGCGATAAATACCCGATAAATAAATCGTTCATGTGCTAACAATCGAGAAACTTTAAAAATCGGTGGTTATCGATCCTCATCGAGAAACGTCATCGAACTCTATAGTAGTCAAGTATATACAATGGGCTTGGCTTACATTAAGAGGAACGGCATGGTTGACACGAACTGATGGCGTGGCTCTCTCCTAGGACAACGGCGTCAGAATCCGCGGGTGGACCTTCGCTGCTGTCATGTTGTCTCTGGAATTTAACAAGTAAATAATAAGTACCAAACCTAGACCATTATTCGTTTATATGCCTATATAATACTAGCTGTGCGGCTTCGAACGCGTTGATCCTAAGGAAACGTTTAAAGGCGATTTGTAGGTATCCCACGGGAACTGATGTATAGGATAAATAATAGGAAGCTTATGTTCCTGTATGCTACATTTCAGCCCGATCCGTTTAGTAGTTTTGGCGTGAAGAGGTAACAGACATCCATGCAAACTTTGGCATTTATAATATGAGTGTATAGTGTGATACCATACCTAATTTCATAAATTTGAAAGTAGAGTTACTTTCTGTCTATCTGTACCCTTTCACGCCGAAACGGCTGAACAGATCTCACTGAAATTTAGCAGCGAGGTCAATTTTATGTTGGGGTTAGACATAGGCTACTTAAAAAGCGCCGTGGGCAGAAGCCAGTACATATTTCATACCGAATACACATCTATAAACCCCGAATCATGGTCAACAATCAAACAAATTTTTCACAGTTTGTTGTCTAATCTATTCGATCGACCAATAGCTTCTCGGAAGTAAATGCAAAATCGTTACTTAGCAAAGCAGCGAACACGCAATAGGTACCTACTGTATTTGATCTATGTAACAGTTTTTTTGCATGAATTTATCACGAAAAACATCAACGCGTAATTGACTTTAGTCACATTATCGCTGGCTAGAAACAACAGTTTATGAATAGCATGTGAATAGTAATTAACATTGTTTAATTTAAGGACGTTATTCCACAAATAATTATAATGGTTTTACAGCGGCCGGTGCGGAGTGCAGACAGACATACGATATTTTATTATAAAAAACTATCGTAGTTTGACGAATTCATTACGGTTGTAAGCGGGTTAACTACGAACCTTATTTGTATTTGTAACACAAATAAGGTTCGTAGTTAACCCGCCTATAACCGTAATGAAGACATACGACACTTTTAAAATCTTACCTCGCTTTACCGTTTTGATATGTAAGAACGAGTGGATAAATTACCTATGCCTACTTCAAATGAAGGGTTTATAAAAAGAAACATTTACTAAATAAATTGCGCTATAAATATTCCATAAATACACCAAATCACCAAGCTTAGCAGCATGCATGCAAAATTGACCTACCTATAATTCTTTAGCACATTCACTGTCAAGCTTCAACAGAGCGAAAACTCGGAGGGCCCGGGTACGTCGCTGCGCAACGGGCTATCGCAGATCAGGGTGTGCTGTGGCACTCAATGTGTTAAGCACAGATAACAAAGAAAGTTTACCTTTACATAGCGAGACTGCGAAACGCATGTCGTATCCAAGCATAACACCAGAAGAATCTCACGCTTCCTACACTCCTTCAAGGATAGAAAAACATGCGTGTTGTCCTTCGCAGAGGTCTCCATCACGAACATGACCTTCGACACATAGCGGCAGAGGGACTAGAAGCTCACCTTTAGCTCAGTAGCGAGGCTGCGGAATGTGTCCTAATCATGCTTGTTGTCCTTCGCAGAGGTCTCCATCACGATCATGATCTCCGGCACATAGCGACAGAAGGTCTAGAAGCTCACCTTTAGCTCAGTAGCGAGGCTGCGGAATGTGTCCTCAACATGCGTGTTGTCCTTCGCAGAGGTCTCCATCACGAACATGATCTCCGGCACATAGCGACAGAAGGTCTAGAAGCTCACCTTTAGCTCGGTAGCGAGGCTGCGGAAGGTGTCCTCAACATGAGTGTTGTCCTTCGCAGAGGTTTCCATCACGAACATGATCTCCGGCACATAGCAGCAGGAGATTTAGAAGCTCACCTTTAGCTCAGTAGCGAGGCTGCGGAAGGTGTCCTCAACATGCGTGTTGTCCTTCGCAGAGGTTTCCATCACGAACATGATCTCCGGCACATAGCGACAGAAGGTTTAGAAGCTCACCTTTAACTCAGTAGCGAGGCTGCGGAATGTGTCCTCAACATGCGTGTTGTCCTTCGCAGAGGTCTCCATCACGAACATGATCTTCGGCACATAGCGACAGAAGGACTAGAAGCTCACCTTTAGCTCAGTAGCGTGGCTGCGGAAGGTGTCCTCAACATGCGTGTTGTCCTTCGCAGAGGTTTCCATCACGAACATGACCTCCGACACATAGCGGCAGAGGGACTAGAAGCTCACCTTTAGCTCAGTAGCGTGGCTGCGGAATGTGTCCTCAACATGCGTGTTGTCCTTCGCAGAGGTTTCCATCACGAACATGACCTCCGACACATAGCGGCAGAGGGACTAGAAGCTCACCTTTAGCTCAGTAGCGAGGCTGCGGAAGGTGTCCTCAACATGCGTGTTGTCCTTCGCAGAGGTTTCCATCACGAACATGATCTCCGGCACATAGCGGCAGAAGGACTGCGGCTCGTCCCCTTCCACCTCCCTTTGATCCGTCAGGTCGCACTTGTTCCCGATAAGAGAGACAATAACGTTCGAAGATGTGTACCTTCGCACTTCCTCTATCCATTTTTGTAGGGATAGGAAGGTGGAGCGTTTTGTTATGTCGTAAACTGGAAGAATGAAGGTTTTATGATGAGAAGGGAAACAGAATCTGGACTTGGGATGTATAAATAATTTTCCGCTATGGTAATTAGAGTATGTTTAACAGCTTAATCAATCACACTATATATAATATATATATAAATGCCAGAGTTTGGATGGATGGATGTTTGTAACTTCTTCGAATACAATACTACAAAACGGATCGGGCTAAATTTTGTATACAGGTAATTATAATCATGGAATCAAACATAGGCCACATTTTTTCCATAAATTAGTTCCCGAGGGATTTAAATCGCTTTTAAAGTTTCCATCGGAACAACGCGTGCGAAGCCGCGGGGCGCAGCTAGTTAGTAATAAATTTTGTGTTACAAAGTGTGACAATAGTGACAAAAGCTTTACAGACTAACAGGCTTTTTGTGTTATCACTATCACTTTTCAGAACTAGTAGGTCTTTCTTCAACTTATAGATATGATGATGGTGTCCTCCTAGCCTCTTTCGACCATGGTGACAAGACTCGTTGGAGACTAACCAGATGCACAGGACATGATTTAGTGCACAAGTGTGTACATAAACACAGGTGCACTCTCTATTATCTCATTCTCATAATCCAAGGGGATGACAAACTTACACGACCAGGTAGAGATCATGTGCAGGACCAATGGCATAACATGCTTTCTTTCATATAGATATCTGCATCCCTGTGTATAGAACTCACTCACGAATCAATTCGATTTCTGATTGAGCTATTGATTTACCTGACCAGTAGGTAAATCAACTTTTTACTATTAATTTACCTTCTGTCCCTATTAATGATGAGAAATGCTAGACTGCATTGTTCCTAGGAGTAGGTTTGTTGCAAACAAACTGTATTGTATGCATTTGCTTAATCAATATTATTACAGTATGTTTGACTGTGACTCAATACATTAGTATGAATCAATGAAGATAGCAATAGCAGTAAATTACGTTTTTACTATAGGGAAGTCCTTTTTAATCAAGTTTATTATACAAATAACAAAATACTATAAAAATATTTATATAAGTAGTAAAATAATTCCATGCTAACTAAATCTATACTTCCAATAACATTAAATGAGAATAGACTACTGAACAACCCTTTTATAAATAGGACTAATTGATGTCACCTACATTACTTTCAAGGGTTTCTTAGATAACCTTCATAGATATTACAATGATACCTGAGCATGCTTTCTCTTTCACACTTGTTAGATAGTTCTTTTATCATAGTGTAAGTCTTGAGTTTTAGTAGGTTACTATACTGTATTTTTTCAGCAGGGATATTTTAGGCCTAAATACTTAAACGCAACTCAGATTTAAGCATGTCTAAGTAGCAAATTTTTGTCACATTTAAAAATCTGTAATAATTTGTCATCTTGCTTCCATCTTAGTTGAGTTTGAGTATTCAGGGGTTAGTTAAATATAAAAAAATTAGGTGATAGTCTCTATAAAGTCAACTTATCTTCTATCTATAATACTAACCTATGATAACTCCGTTAGCTGATCGATAATAACTTTGGGTAATAGTCCTAAACCTTTCCTGGCCAGCTGTGTCCCATATCTGGAGCTGAAAATTGATCTTGTTAGTGTACCTACACATAAGAAAAGTTTCATATTTTAAGGCAGAGTAAAAATGTTTAGGTAATGTCTCATTGCTTTCACCCAGTCATATTAGGAACGGGACTAATTTATTTATGCAGTGCCATTTTAAGCCAAGCCAGGTGATCAGAACTGATGCAATTGAACTATCTGCAATCGAGATAATCTTCTACGCATAATATTGTGCTGACTTGAGCTTTAAGTTCCGAGTGCTTGCTGAAGTTTCAATGTATTATTACTTACCTGAAGAGCTTTTGTATCATTATTAAAGATGTTTATAATAAAAGTGTAACTACTGACCTTGACTTTTTTCCCATCAACAATGAGCGTTTTCATTGAAAAATCTACTCCAATAGTATTTCCGTGTCGTTCGATGAAGTTCCCAGATTTTAATCGTTGCACAATGCATGTTTTTCCGGTGCCGCAGTCGCCGATAAGCACGATTTTAAAGAGGTAGTCGAATTGCTCGTCTGGGACGCTCATGAGCGTGTTTGGGTTGCGGCTACTCATGTTTTAATTCTAATAAAATTACAAAGAGAGCAAAATTACACCATTTACACTTACACCCACTGTTTACTTTGTTGATTTGACATTTATTT
Source organism: Eupithecia tripunctaria (assembly GCA_955876795.1). Lineage (NCBI taxonomy): Eukaryota > Metazoa > Arthropoda > Insecta > Lepidoptera > Geometridae > Eupithecia > Eupithecia tripunctaria. Next base: position 7,092,025 of record OY041616.1, on the reverse strand, counting down.
TGACCATTTTTTGATTTGAAATCTGTGACAATGACAATTGGTGACATTCCAAGGAATGTCATGTCATTTTGCATTGCTCGAACCATAGAGTTTATATAGTAATAGCAAAAACTCGATGGCTCGAACGAAGTACACACTCTACGAGTATTCCCTGGTAACATAAATAAATCATAAATCATAAATCATTTATTTGCAGGAATGTAGGTACAATAAATATTGGTCTTAATAAAAAATAACACTCCAATACATTCTGCCTCGTCAAGGCGTGCAAAATCAATTGTTTTTATTTATTTATTAACTTGTTTACATGTTGTTATGTTACATAGGTCTTAGCAGTTAAGTGATAGTCTCAAACATGTACCCCGTTGGGGCGCTACAAAATAACTTAATACTAGTTACAAAACTAATTTAAAATTAAATTAATTAGCTTCAAAAAACGCTTCCTATCCTATTTATTTATTTATTTATATTTCAAAATATTCTTGAAGGTTGTAATAGCATTTTTCTATTAAATATTCTTTTAGTTTCCTAAAAAAGGTTAAATCTGCCTCTATTGTTTTTATTTGAGGGGGTAGTTTATTGTATATTTTTATGGCCATATGATGTGTTGCGGATCTTACTATTTGGAATTTTGTATAGGGGAGAGATAATTCTTTATTGTTTCTAAGGTTATGAGATCTTTGGTGTCTTTCTTTTGTTAGTTCGAATAAGTTTTTATGGTTTTTTACAAATTTGACTATTTCATATATGTATATAGATGTTAAGGTTAATATTTTAAGGTTTTTAAAATGTACTCTACAGCTTTCTCTTTCATCTATGTTTACTAAAATTCTAATACATTTTTTCTGTAGAATGAACAGTTGTTTATTATCACAGCTGTTACCCCATATTATTATGCAATAACTAATCCACGCATGTGCATATGCGTAGTATGCGGTTAATGCAGTTGTTATATCTGTACATTTTTTTAATTCATGTAGCGCATATGTGAATTTAGATAGTTTGCCAGCTACTTTATCTATATGATTTTTCCAGTTGAGACAAGTGTCAATTTCGATTCCTAATAAAGTTACTGATTCAATAAAATTGTGTTTATATTTGGACTGTATGTTGCTATTTATATCTAAAGGTTTTTTCTGGTGCGGTCTAAAATGCATTAATTTAGTTTTAGAGGTGTTTAGTTGTAGATTGTGTTGGTTTAACCAGTTGTTGATGTCATCTAAGGTATTTTCAAGTTTTTGTTCAAGTTGTGGGAAGTTATTACAGGGCATTACCAGAGTTATATCATCTGCATATATTATTGATTTAGTATCTATTGTTTTAGGAAGGTCGTTTATATATATTATAAAGAGGATACTGCCGAGGATGCTTCCTTGTGGAATAGAATTTCTTAATTGACATTTAATTGATTTAATGTGTGTGAGTTGACTATTGATTGGATTTTGATATTCTATATTAACATATTGTTGTCTATTATCCAAATATGAGGTAAACCAGCTTAAGGCTGGACCGCGAATACCTATGTCTTCTAATTTGTTGAGTAGTATTTTGTGAGAAACTCTATCGTAGGCTTTACTTAGATCTAACATTACAGTAACTGCGTATTTTTGTTTATTTATTATATTAATAATTTCTTGAGTTAGTTGGTACATGGCAAATGATGTTGAGCGTTTCTTCCTAAATCCGTTTTGGCTGTTATCAAAGATTTCGTATTTTTCACAAAATTTTGTTAATCTTATTGCCATAGTACTTTCAAATATTTTAGAGAAGGTTGATAGTAAGGATATTGGTCTAAAATGTTCCGGTAATTCTGCTGTTTTTGTTTTAGGTATTGGTTTGATTTTTGCTATTTTTAATTGGTTAGGGAAAGTACCTTCAGTAAAGGATTGGTTTATTATTATATTGTTATACTAACTAAGGCATTATATAATATTAAAAAATAACTGTCATGTCTAATAAATTTTAAATAATTCAAAATAAATGTAAAAATAAAATAGTGATGTCATTATAATATGTCAATTTTTAAAATTAAAATATTCCTTAACATCATAAAAACATTTATCCATGAGCCATAATTTTAGTTTTATTTTAAATAAATTAAATGATAAATCTTTTAAGTCACTGGGTAATTTGTTGTATATATTTATCGCCTGATGATATGCGTTCTTTTTTATAAGCTCTAATCTGAAGTTTGGTGCGTAGAGCTTGTTTTTGTGCCTTGTGTGTCTCTCCAACACATCCGCGTGCGTTTTAAAGAGATGAGGATTTTGTTTCACAAACAAGCAAACGTCCCTTATGTACATGCATGGCAAAGGAAGAATATTAAATTTTTTAAATAAGGGTTTACAGCTATCCGTATTCCAAACGCCACAGATAGCCCGCACGCACTTTTTTGTATTATGAAGGCCTTTTCTACATCGGTGGAGTTTCCCCACAAAATTAATCCGTACGCCAAAGTAGATGAGACATAGGTACCCGTGGTACGCTTTGAGCGCTGCATCACTAGAAACCCGTAGTCTCAAACTTTTTATGGCATAGATAAATCTATTTAACTTGTCACAGACATGCTTGATGTGAGCTTTCCAATTGCAGTGCTGATCGAGCCAAATTCCTAAGAATTTTGTTGTTTCAACTTCGGCAATTGTGGTGTTGTTATACTTAATTGTAACGTCAATTTTTTTCCGCTTATATGTTCTAAATTGTATAATATTAGTTTTAGTCAAGTTGATTTTTAAATTATTCTTATTTAGCCATTCAATTGTGTCAGATAATGTATTATTAATGTCAATTTCAAATGTCATGTTATTATTTGGTTCACCTCTTATAATAATCGTGGTATCGTCAGCAAATAGAATTGTCTTATGTCTTGTAATATTAGGAATGTCATTAATGTACATCAAAAATAAGAATGGCCCTAAAATACTACCTTGTGGTACTCCAAAATTGTTGTATTTGAAGCTGGACCGCACGGCATTTCTATTTCCCTTATGAATCTTCGCTGCCTCAACACATTGCTGACGATTGCAGAGGTAACTTTGAAGCAACTCATTTGCTCTACCTCTGATTCCGTACTTGTTTAGCTTAAAGAGCAACAATTTATGGTCAACGAAATCGAATGCTTTTGACATGTCTAAAAGGAGAGCAATCACAGGAACATTGTCATTTATAGCATCCATTACAAGTTTGATAACGTTGAAGCATGCCAAAGAAGTAGAACTGTTTTTACGAAATCCATATTGTTCTGGTTTTAGAATTTTATGTTTGTTTACAAAATTTTGAAGCCTTATCAACATAGTTTTCTCGAATATTTTTGATAATATAGGTAATAGCGTTACAGGTCGGTAATTATCCATGTTAAGCCTGTCTCCTTTTTTAAATAGTGGCTTTACAATTGAGAGCTTTAGTTTATTTGGAAAAGATCCTTCCTCATATGATCTATTTATTAAATAACTTAGTTTCTCACATATATGCTGAGCACTTAGTTTAATTATTCTAGTATTAAGTCCATCTACACCTACAGAGTTACTGTTTCTCAGACTCTTGATAACTTTAAAAATCTCGACTGGGTCAGTTGGATAGAGGAAAATAGAGGAAGAGTGAGAGTCGTCAATATAATTAGATATGTCAGATGAATTAAAATTAAAATTATGAATATGCGTTATGTCAATAAAATATTGATTAAATAATTCACTAATGTCATGTGGGTCAGTATATGTCAAATTATTGCAAAAAATATTGTCGATTTGTTTTATAGGCTCTATGTCACCGATATTGTCGTTGATTACTTCCCAAGCAGCTTTACACACATTGCTGCTATTTGTTATTAATTTCATATTTTGTAGTTTTTGAGACTTAAAAATGCATTTTTTTAGAACTTTGCTGTAGTTATAGTAAGTACTCTCGTGTATTTTTTTATTTGAGCATGATTTTATAAGTTTTAAATAAAGGTTCCTTTTTTGTAAACTGGACCTCTTAAGTCCTTTAGTAAGCCTTTTTTTTTGTTTATTTGTCTTCTTTATCTTTATAGTAGGAAAACACAAATCAAAGAACAATTTGTAGAGCTCATGAAAATCGTCAAAAGCTTCATTTAATGATGGCATTTCTCGCATCTCTGAGAAAGATAGCGCTGAAATACATTTAAGAAATTTATTTACATTTTCATCGCAGAAATCTCTTTTGTATTCAAACCAATGAACTGTTTTAAACTGTTTTTTTATAGGGACTTCCAGTATTTGGGCTGTTTCATGGTCTGATAATGCAAGGTAATGAGTTTTTCCCATTGACTTTTTGATATTACTTGCAATTATATCCAAACAAGATTTCCTGCGTGTAGGAGTAGTGATGTGGAAATCTAGATTGTGATTTTAAAGAATACTTGAAAGCTGATTGCTGTATTTATTATCTTTTAATATGTTGATATTCCAATCGCCGCACAAAATAATACTTTTATACTTTAAGGTAGCTTTTCTCAAAAGCAAGTCTAATTTTTCGAAAAATGTATTAGTGCAGCTATCGGGTGTCCTATAAATGCAGATAAGTATTATATTATGTGTCAAAATTTGAATTCCAGTAGATTCAAAACAATATTTGCATGTTAAGTCATTAATAAAGTCAAGAGTTTTAAATTCAATATTAGTTCTAACCAAAACACAGGCACCTCCCCGTTTCTGGTCAGAACGTGAATATGCAGACGCTACTTTAAAACCCGGTAGTTTCAAAAATCTCTCCGAGCCCTTCTGAATAAAACTTTCAGTGAAGCAAAGAATGTCAACTATTGTACCGTCTTGTTGAAGCTTACATAGTGCTAAATGAATTTCTTCTATTTTATTAATAGCTCCACAAATATTTTGGTGCAGAATTGTGAAATTATTAGAGTTATTCACGAAAAAACGTCTGTTGGTTTTTAGTAGAGGCCTTCCCGTTATTTGTGTGTTTTTAACATACCACTGAGATATAAAAACAAGAATATAGATCAATCACAAATTAATTAAAGATATTTTTATTGCTTTCGATTGAATCCATAGTTAGTAGGTACTATAGGTACAGTGTGTTTGGCAGACGGTCCGACAAACCATTTGGGCGTGTTTGGGGGCCCATTTGGAGAATACAAGTTGGTCAAAAAATCCCTGACCCCCCAATTTTTTAAAAGTTTTTTTGTCAATTTTCCCGTTTTCACCGAAATTGTATCTATTTACCACCATAACATTTTGTAAAATCTGTTTAGACCGTTTTACTTGAGTTTGGTCTCTGATACAACTTCAGGCCACGCAAACCAAAATTGAATACAAATCACAGCTAACTAACTGATTTAGAGCTGAAAATATTAAATAAATTTTACCTCAAAGTTCAACTTTTACAGCGATCCAAAAAAAAACAGTTTATTGAATTAAAATAAGATTCTAAGTAACAACTCTAGGAAAAAAATGCGTCATCTACGTAAAGTGAGGGACCAAGTACGACGAGCAGGTATAAAGACATTGTTATCAGTTCTTTCTCCGTCTCTCCACTCCACGAATGCAGAGGTGGCGTGCTAAGGCTTAAGCCTTAGCTACCGGTTGTCTAACCAATAAAATCAGTGTAATTAGTCGAGCTTTGACTACTATCACTGTTTGACGCGTGTAGGAATAATCGGATCTGTTTTTTGATTAAAAAGGGAAGATAGTTTACGTTCTCCCAGCGCATACTCAAAATATGGCATGTGTTACAACTACACGCAAACACATACGCTCACAGTTATATTTCCAGTCCTGTGCAATACAAAGAAGAACAAAGACGGAATGACGTATCTAAGACCGAAGTGAGACCGAGACAACAATATTTCACGCGAATCACGACCGCCCGTGCCACCACCCCGGTCCGACGGTGACGGAGATTCACACAATTTTACACAATATGAGTTTGCCATTTTCGAGAAAGTAGTACCTCATCTTCCCTTTTTAATTAATCAATGGTTTTTTGTTTTGATTTGTTGAGTTGTTACTTTTGTCGACTGTTACCGTTTTTACTGTTGTTTTTGTTGACGTGACTAGGTATATCAAAAATTGGGGGGGGTCAAAGATTTTTTTTGGCCAACTGTTATTCTCTAAAATTAAATGTGCCCCCGAACACACCCAAATGGTTTGTCGGACCACCAAACAACCTTTATAACCTCTATGGAATCCATTAGAGAGCTCGATGGAATCCACTAATCCACTATCAGAGAGTGATTTGGTTCCTCCAAGTCATGGAACGTGCATGCATGAAAATAAAAAAAACAATTGAAACCAAAAAAAAAGTAATAATAATAATATAGGCAAAAAGAGCGTTTTTTGCCTCAACCTAAGGACCGAGAGGGGTCGTCACCCATCGAGTTGAAGCCGGGGTAAAGAGGCCAAGCCTCGAGGCCCCCCTCCGTGCCCCGAAAAGGGCCGGAAAGAAGAAGTTGATTGTTGAGTGTCAGTCAGTGTCATCAATGTCATTTGATGTCAGAAAAAGAAAACAATTCATTATTCATCAACAAACTTTGAAATTGAAGATTTGAATCATTTGTATGAAAAGATCATAAATTTTGCCGAATGTTACTTCGATTCTCTAAACGATAATCTGGGCAGCACCAACCCAACACCGAAGATGTGGTTAACAAGCTATATTTATGCATTTCTGGCCGTATTCCTCTACGGTCTGTGCTACACCCACAGTGTCCAGGTAATCTTATCTCTACGCTTAACTAACCATTTTTAACCCTCTAAAATGGACTGAAATAATCATTGATATCTATTACAGATTCCAGAAGAGTTTCAAAAGTCAAACCACTCCAACAACTGGGCGGTTTTAGTTGATACATCGAGGTTTTGGTTCAACTATCGGCATGTAGCAAATGTTCTCTCCATCTACCGCAGCGTGAAGAGACTGGGTATCCCTGATAGTCAGATCATTCTGATGATATCTGACGACATGGCGTGCAATCCTAGGAATCCCAGACCGGCGACAATATTCAATAATGCCCATGAACAGATTAATGTTTATGGTGATGATGTTGAGGTAGATTATCGAGGGTATGAGGTGAGAACTAGAACCAAATCCTGCTACATTAAATTCTCTAAAGCAGTGCATGGGGATTATGGGCATTACCCCCCATACCCCATTAGATAAATGCCATAAGGTGCTTATCAGGGGGAGGCCTGCATCCAGCACTGGACCGATACAGGATGTTGAGGTTGAGTATACACTGACTATAACTTGAACCTGCTAAGTGTATTATGGTCTTGCATTATTCCAATTTTCTCAAACATCTAGGTTACTCAAATTTACAAGGGTGAAACTATAAGTTACAACAGAGATATTAATATTGCTATAAGTTACAACAGAGATATTAATATTGCTATAAGTTAAAACAGAGATATTAATATTGCTATAAGTTACAACAGAGAAAGATTACTCCTCTTCAACAGTTAATTCTATTTCTGTCTAGTACAATGGCTAATCTATCCTATCATAAGCCAGAAATTGAATCCGGTTAGCAATGTTCCTCTTAATGTCAAATAATTATAAGAACCTAAGTTTATGCCAGATCATGAAAGAATTTTATTATGATTTTGTATTAATTATTATTCCATCAAGTATTAAAGGCACCTAAATTCCTTCCAGGTTTCAGTTGAAAACTTTGTCCGTCTTCTAACAGGCAGAGTTCCCCCTGACACTCCTCGCTCCAAGCGTCTCCTTACAGATGAGGGAAGCAACATCCTCATCTATCTGACTGGCCATGGTGGGGACGGGTTCCTTAAGTTCCAAGACTCAGAGGAGGTCACCAGTCAGGAGCTGGCTGATGCTTTGGAACAGATGTGGCAGAAAAGAAGGTAAGCTTTGTTTTACAAGGTAGCTCTGGTCAGATTACATAAATCTTGTTCTCTTTTGTGAACTAAGAGTTCTATCATAATTACATTCTATTAAAATTACTACATGATACAAAGTCTTTAAACTATGAAGGGTATATTAATTACCCTAATACTAAAATAATTTACAACGGGACTGTTATGTCCAATAATAAAACACCATATTTCACTAAATTATGTGTATTGAGCTTGGTAGCATAGCAACTTCTATATATACAACTACCCTAACTTAGTCAATCTTGTTATAAAAATAAGATGAACAAGTACCTACATGTTGCATACGCAACAGGGACATTTACCATGTATATTTATTGTGGAAAAATTCCTTGTATTACTCCTCTCCATTTCTTTTTTGTCATTGTTTCAGATACAGTGAGATATTCTTCATTATTGACACCTGCCAAGCCTCCTCTATGTATGAAAAGTTCTATTCCCCCAACATTTTGGCCACAGCCAGCAGTTTAGTAGGAGAGGATTCACTTTCTGTAAGTAGTCAATGAGTTGAGGTTTCACAATACTCACATTAATATTATAAATGCGAAAGTTTGTATGGATGTATAGATTTATGGAAGGATGTTTATTACCTCTTAGCGCCAAAAAAGCTCTTAGTACTGGACAGATTGGGATGAAATTTTGCATACAGGTAATCACATATAAGGTACTTTTTTCCCATACATCAGTTCCCGTGGGATAAAAATCACCTTTAAACGTTTCCATAGGAACAACGAGTGCGACGCCGCGGAGCGCAGCTAGTATAGAATAAAGACATTGTGCGTCTTATTTTTCTATGTGATTATTTAAACCACTTCTATTGTGTGGACTTGGAACCACAAAAATCCTATAAAATGTCATGATCACAGCTCGATACTATTGTCAACCTGTCACGCACGGGCTTAGCACTAAGCCAATATTGATTGGGGTTATCATAGTTCCATATCCGCACGAAAGGCGCTATACTAAATGGCCGTTTTTCCATTGGACCGCACAGCAGCGGCGCCGGCGGCGCGGCGGGTCCGGTGATGTCAAAGCAAAAATTTATTTAAATGTATGACTCGTTTTTCTACTCACCGGCACGACAAAACTGCATGTGTATTGTATAAGAAATGTACAAGTGTGCGTGTGTGCGCGGGCCGGCCGGCTCAGTGGAAAAACAAAGCCCTGGGTCGTGCCGTGCCGTCGCCGTGCCGTGCGGTTGCCGTGCCGTCTCCATGCCGGTGAGTGGTAAAACGGCCATTCCCGTACAAAAATGGGATTGTCGATTCTGTTTAAAAACTACCTATTTTGAATGGGAATTGTGTACTTCCACGTGATAGTGGCACTGTACCAAAACCGGAGAAAAATGGAATTCTCAGTTCTACCAAGAAACCAAGCAGTGTGCTGATCCATACTTTAACTAATCATTGTGCTCATTACTATTTTCTTTATTTCTGTGCTAATCCATACTTTAATTAATCATTGTGCTCATTATTTCTTTATTTCAGTGGTGATCCATACTTGAATTAATCATTGTGCTCATTACTATTTTCTTTATTTCTGTGGTGATCCATACTTTGATTAATCATAACATTGTGCTCATTATTATTTTTCTTTATTTCCAGCATCATGTAGACTCAGCTATAGGAGTGTACATCATAGACAGGTACACATACTATGTGCTGGAATTCTTGGAGAATGTTCATCCTAACAGCAAGAGGACTATGTCAGAGTTTGTAAGTGAAAACATTTTTATATTCAGAGGCTAACCTGTTGGTTGCTTGGTTGTCAAATTAAACCTAGATATCAGTGCACACGGGATCCCTGTGGTATCAAACTCGAATAATATAAAGTTCAACATTAATTCGTTGGTTTCTAGTGTGGAAATAAGACTGTGAAAAAAATATGGAACAGCCCCGTTTCACACAAAACTTGGTCGAAATCTCAGGAACCCTGCGATTTATATTGAAACTTATGACTAATTATTTGGTTACTCCAAGCTATATCGTATCCATTTTACATGGAGCATAAACGTAAACAAACCGCCCATAGACCGTCCTTTTATTCGTAATTTACATTAGATCCTCCCTTCAATAAAAATTGCTTTGCGTGTTTATTATGGCCTCTTTCGCTCCTCGTTTCAGGGAGACGGGTAAACTCCCATGCGAGGCCCGTATTAAGGAAGCTTGCTCAGTCATACCTAGATATATTATGCTTGAGTGACGTTTCTGCCATAGAAAGGCGTTACTCAAGTATAGATTGATAACTGAGCAAGCTTTCTTAATACGGGCCTTAGAATGAGAATAAGGGAAGACATAGACAGACAATCATTTATTTGCTACTTACGTAGTACAAAACAGACATAAAAATATATAACATGGTTATCTTGGAGTACCTAGGTACCTACGAGAAAGAAAACAAATAAAATTACACAAAATATTTACCAAAAGAGTACCTATAGCAGATAGTGTTTTACAGCAGCAGGTCTCGGCTCAGCATAAAATGCCTTATCACTCAGGAGTAGAAAGGCGCTGATATTCTGCCGAAACCATTATAGTCAGTCACCCATTTAGAGACCCCCATAACAACTTACCATTTCCTATTTTAATTATTACAGCTAGCAGTTTGCCCAAAGAGCGCCTGCCTATCCACAGTTGGGGTCCGACGAGACCTCTTCAAGCGAGATCCCGCTAAAGTACCGATCACTGACTTTTTCGGGTCTGTGAGACCCGTGATACTGACCACCGATCCTATTATTATACTCGACGAGCCGAAGAGGAAGCGCAAGGCAAAGTAAGTGGTTTTTTAGTTGCTTTAACCTATTGCCCTCGACGGTTTTTGCGTTGAATAATCAATTTCGTTTTAAAAAACTATAAACCGACTTCAATTTTTATAGTTTTTTCATGAATTTTCATGGATCCCATTGTCAGAACTGAACATAATTAAAATGGGAACACACGGGAAACACCAGATTTCATATAAAAAAGAATCATGACAATCGGACCACCTAATCAAAAGTTCTGAAGTGAAGAACAAACAATAAAAAAAATACAGTCGAATTGATAACTTCCTATTTTGAAGTCGGTTAAAGACCGCTAATATCGACAAGTTTTTGCGTTTTGAGTGTTATTTTACGTCTAACGATATAATGCTTCTGAGTAGGGTGATTTAGCTTACTTTATCTGAAAGCTATTCAATAACGCTATAAGACTGGCTATAAATGTTTTGTATTGTGTTTTTATTTTATTTAACACAGAACTTTCATTTGCAAAAAAAGTTGTAAAACAGTAGTTGTACTACTACTACTCATCTTAAATGGGTAAACTAAACCTCGATCAAGATTAGCGTATTCTCACCGTTTGAGGGACTCCGCTACCAGCCCTTACTGGTGTCTCTGCTAGATGTGAAGGCTTTAGGGTATCATGCGGCGTTCCATTCCTAAAGGGCAACCCATCTTCTAAGGAATCAGAGTCATACCATCAGGTCTTTTCATCATCTAGCATAAGACGAAGTGGTTCGCTAGAAGTTTTGTATTATTCTGTGGTTTAAAACTCTCTCCACTCGGGTAATAACAAACTAATAACATTATTTCGTCCGGTCACTTAGGTCTTCTGGAAACATCGGTATCGATTTAGAATTTAGAATAAACAAATTTAAAAATTATGTTTTTCATTTTATATCGATCGATAAGAAACGAATTTGAGAGAATTTAAATGATACCGACCCTCGGTATCATTAACTCGGTTTCTCAAATTCGAAATCGATACCGATGTCTCGTGTTTAAGTCCTTTCTATTTATCTTAAGACCTAGTGACGATGGTGTCACTTCAGATAGCATGTACATAAAATAAGGGTCATGAGAGAGTCTATTGATAAAATAAATGACAATACCACAAATATATAGTTAGGTACGATTGTTGAATGGAACAGTCCAAAAATGTATAGCTCAAACTTTTTTGCGATACAAATTTCTTAGACAACCTCCATATCAAACTTACTAATAAAGCTAGCAGAGATGAGCCATTACAATCAGTGTGGCTTGCGTGGTAAAGAGGTAAAATACACCAATGCTCATCAATTATCTGTTTTTCATTTTTATCAAAAAATATTGGCTAATAAAAGGGAGGCCCTTTATACTATCCGGTAATTTCTGGTCTGACTTTAAGCAAGTATTAATCTTCTTTTTTTTTTACAGCATCAAAACCAAAGTACAAGAGAAGAGAACGTACCTGTCTCAGTTTCCAGTGCATCTAGTCTCTTAATCAATAAATTGATAGTTTTAATCAGTATTAAGGTAATAAATTCAATAAATTTTAAAATAATTATCGTATTTTAATCAGTTTTGGGTCTGCCAATATAAAACCTTATGTCATGCAAATTAAATGCCGATGGTATTATCCGCATGACAGAATACTATCGGGATCTCAATAAAACAACAAAGTATGTAATAGAAACGTTTATTTCTCTATAAGTACTAATAATTTCAACACAACCGACTCTTATCGATGACTATATCTCCACTTAGAGCAACCGGCACGAAATTAAACCTTAAATTCAACTTTGATTAGGTCGATTTCAGATTGGAATGTATTCTGAACAGCTGAAGTCTCATAACAACCAATAGAATCTCAGTTAAATGACGGAATAATCACATTGCGTTATTTTGACGCAATGCTATTGGTCGACCTCGCTCCGGCTGCTCCATACGACAAAAGCAATACGTATAACACGTGCGGTCTCACATACTGATATGAGATCAATATCTAGACTACTAGCACCATTACAGTTACGTTCATAGGCCTTATACTTTTTGGTCTAACGTTATGGGTGCACCCGCGTCTTGGACTTTTGTATCTATTTATTTAGTATAAGGTTTGAATTACCTTCTCAAATTAATAAATTATTTGCTTTATCTAAAACGTTTCAGACCCGATGCAAACTGCTTTCCTCACAAAATCAATGCCTTATCCTCGCAATCAATTAATGTTATTTTTAGTCTGTTCATAATTATGTACTTCGGCTGTGACTTTTTCGTCATAATTATGAATAAGAATATTTCTTGTATCCTGATTAAAATAAATTTTCTCGTTTGTTTCTTCTATAATAATTATTATAGAATAATTATTATAATTATTATTCATGCCATGTCATGTGTAAGCCAAAATTTACCCTAAAATTCATTCACACTACATTATTTAAATTTTTTTGACGCAGGTGCAACTCCTACAATAATCGTTCCTTATATTTTACAAGAATCTAGTAAATTACAAATTCACTTAATTAACATATCTCTCGGGCCACTTTCAAATTAATTTAACGCCATCTAAAGAAATCCGTCACAACCATAGCGTAACAAAAGAATTAAAATACAAGTTATAAGAGGATTTCTTATACAGGAATCTTTACATAGTAAAAATAAGATGAAATTGTTAACTTATGTGTAAAATTTCGTAAATCATTTAGCTATTGGGCATTGCATTATTCATTAATATGCTACCTAAAATATCAGGATTAAAACTTTATTTTCTCACTAGTTTTGATGAGTACAATTTATTTGTAAAAATTTAACTTTTGTTATGTAGTAAGGTATTTTTTCCTTAATTTTTTTGTGATTCTATTAAATAAAATTAAATAAAACAGCATTTTTTAGAACAAAAGGTTTGCCTGAGTACTTATAAATAATCTTAAAATAACTTTTACCTACACTACATACTCGTTATTTCTAGTATCAAATTAACAACCATAAATATATTTTTAAATGCGAATCATTCTAAGCTCACATATATTTTTTGATCGACTAGTAATTTGAAAATTAAACTTTAAAGGTAGTTTTCTCAGGTAATAAAAGCTTTTTGTAGAGTAAATATTGATAATCCTAGTGATAAACTATCTATGTTATATTTAACGATGTATATTAAGTTTTCTATTATTTATAAACATTAACCTTTAATGAGACTGAATGATTTTTTATTTGTTCAAGTCTTAGCGAAACAAAAAGATAACGTAACTTTTTCTAAACTTTTTAATGCTTGTGAACCAACTAATTTGTTTTAAACAAATGGTAACTAAGTAATACTCATCTGTTAGACAAAAATTATCAAAATGAATAATATCTCTAAAATTAAAATAAATAAATTTATAACAAACTACCTGAGAGAGATTCATTGATCTTAAATTATATTAATAAATAAATAATAAATAATGCTGGACAATTCACACAGCATTATCTAGCCCCAAGCTAAGCAGAGCTTGTGTTATGGGTACTAGATAACTGATATACATAATACAATACACTACATATATTTTATTATACATAGAAAAACATCCAGAACGCCCTGAACAAATGTCTGCAGATCGTACACACATTTGTCCCGAGGCGGGAATCGAACCCGCAACCCCCTGCGTCGCAGGCAGACCTTCGCCCACTGCGCCACAGAGGTCGTCGATATTGTTACATTTGTTTTTGTGTGAATGTTTGAGTCTCCTAACGAGATCAGTACAATTTAGCAGTTTAAAAGAAATCATTATTTGTTATTATTACGAATTCAAAATAAATAAAATACATAATGTATGATTAAACCTACCTACCTATTCTAGAAGGCTGGTAACAAATTCTACACACCTACTGAACAAATATGTACCTATGTAAGTTAAACGTATAAAATTGAACTCTGTATTCACCTTATCAAATAACGTGACGTCATTAATTAAAAATCTATAACAGACTGTTCAAATTTAATCAACCTAATATATACTCGAAATGCTGATAAATTTACAGCAATTAAAAAAGTTATAGCCTTTGACATAGTTTTCGATTAATTTAACAAAATTTTATTAGTGCTTTTTTAAGAATAATTAATTGATAGAGATTCAAAAAGAGATTCAAAAATAGAAAAGTCGTGGCGTTACGGTGAACTAACACTTTTAGTCGTACTGCAATGACAGAGCAGTGTTGTCAACGCAACAAAAGTTGTCAATTGGCACACGAACGCCCTTAATTCCCACGACTCTACTCTTTTTGAACAGACTCTAGAGTCTAGAATAATCTAAAACTAGAAACAGTCACATAATCTAAATTGACTTAAAAGCTCACATGGAAAATTATTGTAGAGAATCTAAGTTGAAAATACTACAATAAGCTATTATTTCGTTCCTAAGTTTGTATAAAGTTGCATTAAGAAGAAAAGCTAAGGGTTTAGTATCAAAACAAAGAATAGCCAACTAATTTTGATTCTTTGCTGTTCCAATCACACATTCAAGTAATCCTGATTGGTTTTAGTTCCCTCTGTTGGCTTATTAAGGCTTGTTTTTCCCTTCCACTTATCTCAGAAGTTTACCTAAGTATTTGGAAAAAACAGTACTATTTGAAATGGTTTATGAACCGAGATAACCCCATTCTGTTCCCTTTACAAAATATGTCAATAATCGACTCTCACGTCGATATTCATTTTCGAACGTTTACAATTTGTTCAATTCGTATTAATGGAACGTTAATCAGTCGGCTGACTTAATGATGATGATCTCCGATTGGTTGGTGGTTGTTCATCCATTGTTCTCTGGTTGTAATATTGCGTAGTAGTTGTCAATTGTGTAGTTGAAGAGTTGGAAGTCGTTTCTGTAACAACAGAGTTTAATAGTCAGGAAAAAAAGTTCAGGTAAATTTTATCCGCGTCCAATGTTACGCTAGATGTGTTAATTAATAAGAATAAAATATATTTATTTTATAGACAGAACATAAGTGGATATACATATGTATATAATTGGTATTGACCTTTATTTATGTAACTAAAATTTATTGAACAATCCGAAAAATACAAGGTAATTCTACAACAATTGGAAATACCTCGACGAAATATAACTTAATCATAATCATAATCATTTATTGCTTGAAAAATGGTAAGTATTATAAAGGTCTTAAGCTTAAAATAAGTTCACATAATTCACCGGTAAATTCGGCATGCAAAATAGACAAAGATATAATTTTAAATTGAGCAGGATATAAAATAAATGGAAATAAAATTAAAAAAATATATAAAATTAGTCTATCTTAAGATGTCATTGAATTAATATAATGTCAATTTTATGTGTTAAGAAATTCAGATACAGTAAGAACGATTTGTCAATAAGCCACTTTTTAACTTTGAACCACTATAACATTTAGACAGCTGCAAGCAGAAAAAAAGAGTCCGGATCAGCAGGGCTATTTAAATTCATTCGATTCGTTTCCGAAGCGAAAACGTCAGATTCGCATTTGAATTCTATTCCGACGGAACTTTAAAACGCTATTTTGATTTTTCTTAAGTTTCCCATAACGAATCCGACGGCCTTTCCGACGAATTAAAATACACCTGCTGTTAATCCGGTTAGGTGATACGATATCACAGTCAGACAGTGCGTGGTCTGATATGGTGATGATTTGGTCTCCCTATTACGCTTTATTTTTTGTTCTAATGTCGTCGGTCCATGAGGAGGAGTGTGATTGTAGGTACTTATTGTTCTCCGAACAGTCCGTTTCGCGTTTTATCGCGGTCGCCACTCAAGAACTTTTACTTTCTACGGGATCCACAAATACATAGGTACGTCAGATTTACAAACACCGCTCTTTTAAGGCAAGCATTCAAAATCTATACCGTGTCCATTTTGAATGAGGCATAAACGTATACAAACCGCCCATACTTAACCTAAAATTCACTTTGTTGGCGCGTCCTTTTATACGTAATTTACATTACTTGTCGATTTTAGATCCTCCCTTCAATAAAAATTGCTTACAATTATATCTGAAACTCGACGCCAAGCAAGTGAGTTTTTGTTATTTGTATCGTGGTTTATTTACTAACATGCTTCATGCTGGATGGATAAACCATAGTTTTTAAATTTACCAACCTGTAAAGTTTATAGAGTCCATCCAACTGCGTCGTGGCGAGCCTTGAGTAGAGATGGTTGATATTCTCCAGCGTGTTAGGACCCTGGCCGCTGTTCCTCCACTCAGGCTTCACGACGTCGTGGAGGCGGGCTAGCTGGATCAGGTATTTCTGGTCTTCCTGTGGTTGAAATTACGCTTTGATAATTACAAAAAAAACAGAAATTACATGTGACATCAGATCAGACTAATATTGACAATGCAAAAGTTTGGATGTTATTTCTTCATGCCAAAACTACTGAACGGATTTGGCCGAAATAATGCATAGGTACTGGTAGTTCTAGGTCTGGAATAAAACATGGGCATTTTTTTATCCCATATATCAGTTCCCTTGCGATAACTTTTAAACGTTTCCATAGAAACAGCGCGTGCGAAGCCGCGGGCAGAAATTACTTTAGGTACTTTAATAAAATGGAGAATCAGCTTAAGGGAGTCTTTGTTCAGTCACCGGAGCTAAAATATCTAGTCGTAGAAACGGTCTTGTCGATCCGTGTAATCAAAGGCTTGTGTCTGTGCTTCAGAGTATCAGAGCACTTTTTTCAACTAACATTATCCAATATCGCCCACAAGTTAACAGATACAGTACCTACTCGCTAGGCAAAGAGCCATTACACACTTTCTAGTGACTTACTATAGTTTAAATAGGTGCTTACGCACTAGGTCGTCGGTCGCCCAGGCGACTTGATCGCCTCGCCGCGTAGTGGCGACACACAAACGACTGCTGGTCGCCGGCGACCAGTCTAAAGTGCGTAATGGCTCTTAAGGATCGTGCGTGTCCTGAGCACCGTGATAGTCAGACGAATAATTAATTTCGAAGGTGTAAAATAAAAGACTGCAGGCAGTTGATGCTAAAAGATTGGGACATGGCACTATGGCGCTCATTAAGAGAGACATGATGCATGGGCATCCACAGCTGTGGACTATAAAAAGTGCTGAACAAGTCGCACTGTAAACATAATACTGCGTCTTGTCTTGTGAATAAAAGCCAATAATTAGGCCTGCATCCAGCAGTGGACCAATATAGGCTATTGAGGTGAGGTGATGCTGTTATAAATGATCGTGATCAAATCTCGGTTCCTCTTTGTTAGACATGACAGCTCTTGAAGTCGTTTTAGCGCGAATCAACTTTTTTCGGTAAAATGCTTCTTGTATTTAACGCGTTCAACTGCAACGTTGAAATTGGACCTACGAAAGGTTCAAAAGTTTCGGTACCAACACATCGTCATCACAAATTTCGCGTTATGACCTATCCAAAGCAGTAAATGGCCGTCCCAATTTTCTCCTAACCAGCCGTTGATGTCAGTTCATACGATCTCCAATATCATATTACTGACCAGTAATGAGGGTGTGCCGTTCTTATTCTCATGGGGAGTTTGACACACAATTTATTATTACACTAGCTGCGACCCGCGGCTTCGCACGCGTTGTTTCTATGGAAACGTTTAAATGTGTTTTCTATCCCATGGGAACTGGTTTATGGGATAAAAAGAAGCCTATGTTTGATTCCAGGATTAGAATTACTACCACCGCCGCAAGGTTGCTTGTCTCTCGATCTTTTATAGGATACATTTTGGAGAATGCTCTCTTGAATTACATGACCTGATCCCACCATCCCCCTTCCACTCCAGGACAAGCAGACGCACAGCGCAATACCATCCATACTTGGTGGACGTACCCTCCACTCGCACTAAGCGGTTTTCCTCCACCTTTATTATTCGCACCGCAAATGAATGGAACTCGCTCCCTGCCTCTGTTTTTCCGGCCAATTACAACCTGGGTCTCTTCAAGACAAGGGTGAATAGGTATCTTCTAGACCTTCGTGATACACCGTCGGCCGCATCTTCACTTTCCATCAGGTGAGATCGCGGTCAAACAAAGGTCTATTTTCCGTAAAAAAAAAAAAAAAAAAAACTTGTGTGTTAATATTAGTGTGATAGTGAGATGTGATATAAGTACATACTTATAAAAATCAAATGACGTTTGTTTGTTTCGCAAAACTCGAAAAGTTTTGGATGATTTTGGTTTTAAAATATAATTTAGAAATATATCTCGAAGTCCAGGGAAGGTTTAAAGGGTTAGAATATATAAAGAGATTTCAGACAACTTTTATTGGGGGTAGGTAGGTAGGTAGGTACTAAGTTCGCCGGGTGAGCGAGCTTATCACGCCTAAATGGCTGATAACAACATACTATGCTCCAATTCAGAATCCAAGATATTTTATGACAACAATGACATTCATCAGTGAAAACTTAACAAAATCATATAACAATAACATAAAACCACAAGGTAATAGCAAGGTTATCACTAAAAACTAAAACATTAACTTCAACAACGCATCATTTTACGTGTGCAGCGAAAAATGTTTCAATTTGACTTCGAAAACGAAAGAGAGGTCAATGATGAATGAAAACTTTCAAATCCAAAAATTGTTTCGAGCTTCGAGTGTTTAGGTTCGATGAAACCAATGTCGTTCAATATTTTCCAACAATATTCCTTAGGTTTTGTAACGTAAGGACTTTGTATACAAAAAATATCCAGGTTTTTGAAACGGAGTATAGGAATATATTTCACATGAAAAGTGCGTGCGAAGGCGCCGGCAGCAGCTAGTATTGTAGAAGCGAATGTTACTCTGTCGGTCTGTTTTTTCCTTTTCATGCCTAAATGGCTGAGTGATTATGGAAGTAAACAATACATTGCCCTGCTGTCATAAAGATGCGACTCTTTCATGCGCTTGATGTGCCAGGATCACGGAATACCGAATAGTTATTCCATGATCATGGTTCATGGTGCATGAAGTGTGCCAAAATATTGGAAAGCCCAAAACTCAAATCATGATAAAATATCCCGTTGTAAATGACTTAAGTGTTAATAACCATGATGGATTCAAAAGTTTTAAAAAGATGTTTGTCCATAGGACAGTAATAGCTATAATAAATAATTAGTAATTATGTTCCAAACTCCCCCTGGTGGTCCGAGGGTGAATACCACAACAACCTGTAATGGTCACTACTGGAGTCAGGCCTCTCCCAGGGGGAGACCTGCGAGGGTGAATAGGTAGAAATCTATTCCCTATAAATAATTATAATACTTGGACCACCAAGAATAAGATTCTAGAGTCGTTGCTTCGTGATACACCGTCAGCCACATCTTCGCTTTTCATCAGGTGACATCAAAAGAAGGTCTATTTTCCATAAAAAACTGGTTAATGCTCATACTACCTCAGCCAGACCGAGTCCATTGTAGAACACAAAGTACCCAGTCACCCAATCGCTATGAGTAATTTCCGCTGAACTAAATGGTCCATGGCGCGATCGTGCGCGTGACTTCATTCAATTAACCACACGTTGTCACGTCCTCTGTCTTCCCAACTGGGAATACAAATGTATCAAATAAAATACTTAACCAAAAGGCAATAGTTATGTGTTATACCAGAGTGCAAAGTTGCTTTTTAAACGCGTTCTCAATTTTGATGACCGAGCAAGCGATGTATTCTAATATTTAATCACTCGCTGTGCTCGTTATTCATAAATAAGAATCCTGAGCGTTAGCAAGGGAATCAAAAAAAGCACGACGAAAAAATATCTGCACTCCAGTGCAACACGTAACTTTTCTTCCTGCCTCAGCGAGGAAATGACTCAATGCAAAAAAATAAAATTAGCGTATTTTTGTCAGTTTTTTGGCATAGTATTTATTGGCATAGTTGAAACCATCAAATTCCATGGCGGGGCTGCGCACTTGACGCACGCGGAAGATATTAGGACTTCTTGTATTTATGTAACCCGTGACACGCATCATGTAAAAATTTGACGTTAAAAAAATAAATAACGTTGACGAAGATGCATAATATATGTCCGGATCGAAGCCGAAAGACTAAAATGAGGGTAGATCGATATATCTGCCAATAAAAACTCACTTGCAAGACATTCAGTTATTCCGTGATCATGACGTATGAAACTGTGCTGAAGTATTAGAAAGCTCAAACTCTAATCATGCTAAATATCCCGTTGTAAATGACTTTAATTACTGTTAATAACCATGATGGATTCAAAAGATTTATCGAAAGAATAAACTTGCTACAAATAAGAATTGATTTATATGAGTTTGGAAAATTCAATAGTATTTCGGCCTATCCAATATTAGATGGTTAAATTCTATATAAAGCGTCGAATGTTAATCAAATTATTATAAACTATGAGGTGTGTGTGACAATATCATTCTAACTAAACCATCGCTATAGTCTGTTCAACTTTGACAACTTTTGTTGCGTTGACAACACTGCTCTGTATCATTGCAGTATGACTAAAAAAGGGTTAGTTAACGCCACGACTCTACTCTTTTGAACAGACTCTACCAAATAAAATTTTGAAAAAAGCTGATGCCGTTAACTTATGGTATCGTAGCTCCCACAAAGATCACCTATGCGTCCACTGCTGAACGTAGGGGCACGTTCAGCTGTGATCAAACAAGGAGGGTTTTGCTATACCTAATCATCCCGCTTGGATGGCGGATGGGTCATCGCAGTGGAAGTGTTAATATTACACAGAAGTAAGCTGTTGCCCTTCCTTGTATGATCCCTACCGCCACGGCTACAAGGTTAAACTAATTTATATTAGGTTTTTAAAAAAAAAAAACCAATCATGTGATGATTGGAATTGTACGCTATGTTTGTAGAAAATCCCTGCCGCCATTCAAATTCAAATACAGTCAAGTTTTCGTCGTGATTTTTTTATATTAGTTGTAAAGTTGCTTGCGGACGTTCTGAAATCTGAAACTATTAAGAGGATTGCGATGTTTTCGCAATTTCTTGAACTATCACACTAATATTATAAATGCGAAAGTTTGTATGGATGTATGGATGGATGGATGGATGGATGGTTGGGTGTTTGTTACAAAAACTACTGAACGGATCTGGCTGAAATTGCATACAGGTAATTCTAATCCTGGAATCAAACATAGGCTACTTTTAATCCCATAAATCAGTTCCCGTGGGGAAAAAACACCTTTAAACGTTTCCATAGGAACAACGCGTGCGAAGCCGCGGGGCGCAGTTAGTTTTCTATATCGCAATTTAGGTAAAATGCCTCTTATTACGTAGATGTACAGCAGTAGACAATAGGGTATATGCATGTGATTTCAAAATGGCTATAAAAATATATACGTATTCTCTATTGATATAGAAACATATCTGCATATTTATTTTTGCGTTTTGAGATGTTTTTATTGTAGAATTTAACCATTGAAAAATTGATATTTTAAATCTCAATCGCAAAATTTCGAAACGCTACTCACATTGACTAGAGCGGACGTGACATCACTGTACGCATTTCTTCTTTTTTTATTTTGCTTGCTGCACCTTGATTTGACACTATTCTGCCCACTTGACATTTCTTGTCGATTATTTTCAGTTTTTTCGTAAAACCTCTTTCCTGAGATGATCACTACCGAGGTCGTCACCAAAGGTTTTAATCAAGTGCGTACGTCGACGTCACATAAACATGGCGCCAATATGGCAGCGTTTTTATCACCCGAAAATGATTGTAGTTTTGATTTGTTTTTTTTACCTTGTTAATGCGAAATTCAGTGAGCGTCTTATCATTCCTGGGTTAAATAAAGACCTAAAGAATCGATTAAAACAATAAAAAAATCGATGCATATACCCTATTGCATGCCGATAAGGAAAACGCTTATACCAGGTAAAAAAAAAACACGCAAGCAAGTTTCCTATAAAAGTAAACGAGGTGTATCGTTAGGAGTTTATCGGTCGGAAATAGAACCCTGACGAATATTGAATACTGATCAAACAAGATATTTTATTACGATTGACATAGAAAACCACAGTGGATCGACGTTTTTCTTTCTGACTATTGAAACTCTTGAAACGAATTGAGGGATTCCCGTCTCGAGATAAATGTTTGTACGATCAGCAGATATTCGTTCCGGGTGTTCTGGGTGTTTTCTATATAGGTATAATAATAAATGTATATATTTGAAATGTATTAGATACTTCTATTGAATACTAGCTGCGCCCCGCGGCTTCGCACGCGTTGTTCCTGTGGAAATGTTTAAAGGTGATTTATATCCCACGGGAACTGATTTATGGGACAAAAAGTTATGTTTGATTCCAGGATTATAATTACTTGTATGCAAAATTTCAGCCCGATCCTTTCAGTAGTTTTGGAGTGAAAAGGTAACAAACATCCATCCATCCATACATCCATACGTAAACTTTCGCATTATTTGTGTAATTGTGTGATGAGATTAGTGTGATGTGATAAGTATGATGTGATTAGTGTGATGTGATAGTGTGATAACAAGCTCTTAGGTCATTTGGGGCTTGACTTTTCTTCTTCTTCCGGTCCTTATCCCACGCTAGGTGGGGTCGGCACAACATGTGAGTTTCCTCCATTCTGCTCTATCAGCCGTCATTTCTGTACATACACCTTTCTTAGCCATGTCCTCTTTCACACAATCCATCCATCTTTTCCTCGGTCTTCCTCTCCCCTTATATCCCTCCACATTCAAACCTAAGACTCTTTTCGTCACATGATACTCTTCCCTCCGCATAACATGCCCATACCACGCTAACCTGTTACCCTTCATTTTTTCTGTAACAGGCGCTACTTTCAAACTTCCTCTGATGTACTCGTTTCTTATCTTATCCATCCTTGTCACTCCACACATCCATCTCAACATTCGCATTTCCGCTGCATGTACAGTTCGTCATTTGGGGCTTGACTATGCTGTGTCAATTGTCCAGAATTATTTGATTACTTATCTCAGTCGCGTGTAAAATGGCTCCTAGTCCTCCGACCTACATAGTTGTATTTCCAGTATTTTAGAGGCAATTTTATTTTGTATTACTCATAAAATAGTTTCTAAGCACAAAGGCCCTTTGAAACTCATTGGACTGATACAATTGTAATTACGAATGATTATGTCGGCCACTGCCCTATTTTCCGGCCGGGTTACCCTAATTCCATGAACGTTTTGTCTACTGGACCTGGAAAATGAGTCACTCCGCATTTGGACGGATAAATTGTTATGGAATTAGTAGGTATGTGTATTTATAAAGTTTGTAAAACTGTAAGTTCTCCGAATAAAACAAAATAAAATAAAAAAAAAAAAAATTCCTACGTACATATCTGTTTTGTCTCAGGCACTTAGGCCTCCCCTAATTATTTTCCATTCTGACTTCGCTTACGTGGTACCTTCTAACTAACCATAATAGCA
This sequence comes from Eupithecia tripunctaria, assembly GCA_955876795.1. NCBI lineage: Eukaryota > Metazoa > Arthropoda > Insecta > Lepidoptera > Geometridae > Eupithecia > Eupithecia tripunctaria. Next base: position 7,068,031 of record OY041616.1, on the reverse strand, counting down.
CTCAGGTTTAATGTAGCTCTACCAACAGCAATGTATTTTCCCATACCCTTACTTCCCAATAGAAGTAAACTTAAAAATAAATTCCTCTTTATATATTACTAGCAGCGCTTCGCGGTTTCACCCGCGTAGCTCCTGTTCCCGTGGGAATCCGGGATAAAATATAGCCTATGTCACTCCCTGAAAAGTAACCTTTATAATAATGAAATATTTTTTTTAATCGCTCTTGTAGTTTCGGAGCCTATGTAATACAAACAAAAAATCAAATCTTTCCTTTTTATAATATTAATATAAATAGTATAGACTAGATAGTGCCCGCGGTTTCGTACGCGCAGTTTCATGTAGCCTTTGTCCTTACCCGGATATTGCTTAACTCCCTGCCAAATTTCATTAAGATCCGTCCAGTAGTTTAGTCGTAAAAATGTAGCAGACAGACATAGTTAATTTCGCTTTTGTAAAGTACTAGCTGCGCCCCGCCGCTTCGACCCGTGGATTTTTTTTATGTACACGGAAACAGGATATTCTTTGTCCGTCTCCTGGTTCTAAGCTACTTCCCCATCCATTTTCAGCCAAATCGGTTCAGCCGTTCCTGAGTTATAAATAGTGTAACTACTTTCTTTGATATACATAGGTACCTATAAAGATTATAAAAGCAAAATTAACTATGTCTGTCTGTCTGTTACATTTTTACTACTATGGACTTGGGCATTTTCAACGTTATAATTTGCAGAAAGCTGGTACAACTATATTAACTATACCAATCCATTCCCAAGTTCAACAGAACTGGGTCCCATGGTTACAATATCCAATTCCTAACGGTAAGTCCAATGGCGGTTGACCACAAAGCTATTGTGTGAAAACGTGAAACGATGTTCCATTAGCAGTAAGAATGCTAACAAATTCCATTCAAAATAGAATGGACCGAGAATATTCAACAACTAATTCAATTAGATCAAATTAGTTTCGGTTTGTTTGGTTTGCTAGCCTTTATTTTTGGCATGAAACTTAAATTTTCTTTCAAAATATTTGTAACGAAAACGTAATTGGTACTTTGCTCTCGATACTTTATGTCGAGAAAGGCCCATTTCCAGCAATGGACTAGTGAAGGCTGTTATACTCGTAATGACACTGTCTTTTGTTCCCTCGAATCACGTATCCAGAACACAAACAAATTAGTCAGACCCAGCCAGTTAAACTCTGTGTCGCAGCGGGTGTTAGTCCGCCTGATATAGGTTGTTGCCGATTCCATTCCCAACTCTGAACAAATGTGTGTACAATGTCCAGATATTTGTTCCGGGTGTTTTGGGTCTTTCTATAATCATCGTAAATAAAATATCCACGTTATTTATTGTACTTATTAGGTACTAGCTTCCGCCCGTGGCTTCGCGCGCATTTTCCGGGATCTTTACCTCCTTGCCAAATCTCATTGAGATCTGTTCAGCCGTTTAGACGTAAAAAGGACAGACTGAGTTACTTTCGAATTGATAGTATTGTATTGCATATCAGTTATCTAGTACCTACCTATCCATAACACAAGCTCCGCTTGCTTAGGAGCTAGATGATGCCATGTTAATTCTTCAGCATTATTTTATTATCTTTTGTCTGGATGGTCTGCCACTTGGTTCTCTCAACGACATGCCCACCTCAGTCATTATTATAATAATAATAAACCTTTTATTTCAAATCTTAATAAACATTTGATTTTGTGTGTTAGATAAGAATGAATAGAGAATATTAATTAGTAGGTGTGTCACTTGTTCATGCATTATTTGTAATTAATTTAAATAATTAATAGTTTTCTTAAAAATAAACACGTTCACATAACATGCAATTGTCTTATGATTTGGGCACCCATTTTCGGGTGAAGGCCTCAGTCATTATGCCAACGTTAATAAAAAACATTTGTACTCACGTCTAGTGTCTCAAACTTGAGTATAACATCGAAAGCGAATCTGCAAGGCGTGCAGAAGTCCGAGTAAGGCGTCCAGTGCATATCCAGAGTTCTTTTCTGTCGTCTCTCTTCTAGAATGTAAGAGACGAACTCCTCGAAGAGAGGGTAACGTTCTGTTGGCGCTGGTTTTTCTGGCGTTGACTTCTGTAATTTAAAAGTTCAGGTTAAGTTAGGTAAAACCTGCGTAGTTAAAGTTTATTTAGAATTTGGGGATATTTCCCGTTATAAATGTCTTTAAAATTCTAAATTTAACTACGCAGTTTAATATACCATGATTTGAGTTTTGATCCAATATTTCGACACAGTTTCATGCGCAATGATCATGGATATATTGAATAGCTCCAAACTCAAGTCATGGTAAAAATCTCGTTCTAATGACTTTAGTGTTAACCAAACCATGATGAATTTAAAAGTTTTATTTAGAATACTGAGTATTTTGTCAATTTTTCTTGATCAGAAAATATGAATTGCGCGGACAGTCGAGCCGATTTTCAGTTAATTCCTAAATTAAGTTCCTATCTCTAAAAAATATTTTTACTTACCCGCCTAAACTTCCTAATAATCATCTGCCCCATTTTATCATGGAACGACTTCGGCCAAGCGTGGACAATCTTATCATTATACGCTGAAGCCAGTCTCTCCAACGGATGCCTGACAATCAAAAATGATATGGAATCTGCTTGGGCTTTCTTGATCATCTCCACCGTTGGCCTGGCGTATTTCTTCCGAGCTAGCTCGAGTGGGACTTGCTTTGTCTTGTCTAGGAAAGCTGCTGTGTAGTTTGCCATTAGGTTAAAGTTGTACATCCAAGAGGTTGATGCAGCTTTAAAGATGTTGCACCTGTAAGACATATGCCTTGTTTGGTCACTAATTCAAATTTTAAGTGGGGTCTACACTGACATCATCGCATAGAAGTATGTACAGTATGTAAGTACTTATACACAACATACTTCTTGGGGGACAATTTGTCCAGTCTACCTAACCAGGCCCTAACCAGCCCAGCTCTTTGAAGTACCTAAGCAGGACTTTTGGTGACTTGTTTGGTTACATAGTACGGTAGTTGTTCTGTGGTTTGGTTAGAAATTTCATTAATTTGAGTGCTATTCTTAAGTAGAGTTTCAAGAAAATTCAATCGACGACGTCAGCATCTAACAATAGGTATTCGGGATGACGGTGATGGATCTTATAATACACTGGTATGGTATGGTCACAATACCACAACACAGGTTCCCTTTTATCTATGTCACGGCTTTTAATAACTTTATTGGGTTTCGTTCGAGTCGAAATTGATATCGATCAAAGCACAAATTGGGTTCGGGCAGTAGCACGATTCTACCAAATCAACTGCGATACCCTTCTAATGCCCAGTGTGGGGATTATGGGCACTACCCCCTACGATATTCAAGCCAATAAGGCATTTATCAAGGGGAGGCCTTCGTCCAACAGTGGACCAACATATGCTGTTGAAGTTGAGAAGGCACCAACAGGGTTTCGAATATGCAGAGTATTCTCTCATAGAACCTGATCCCTAACCTATCTACAGCTATGTCCTTACCGCTACCTAAATCGACCTTTATTTTCGACGAACGCAATAACTTTTGAAATGTTACGACAGCTGTTAAGAAAGACAATTACAATCAAATGAACTTGTATTTATAATAAAAACAATTGCGCTAACTGCAGACTGTAGCAAAAAATCTACGGGAAGCTCAACTGGTCCATTTCAATACCATAACTCACCATATAACATGATACTGCCTATTGATCAGGTACTCCCAAGCATTCGCCTTGTTTTTCTTGTTGTCCAGGCCTAGTCTAGAACATTCTTTGGTCAAGTACTCTCTTCTTGCGTCCATCCTCGTGTTCACATCCAAGAACTTGTCTCTTGTGAGCAGACCATCATTGGTACCGTTGTCGAAAATAAACTGAAACAAGAAAATTACCTTAGACCTTTGTACTTGCTACGATATTATAATACTCGGGGACTCAGCTCTACCAGAATCCCTCGTAGAGCTCTTGAGCGATAAGACCGCCAATTGTCGCTTAGTTTTAACTTTTCTTGTTGTAAATAGTTCCTTTTAGATTTAAGTGTGCGATAAAGTATTATCTATCTATCTATCTTTTTCGTTTCTAAGAGAAATGTTGACTAGAGATCATCAGTGGATGGCTCTTCATAGTAATATGCGACGTAAAATTGATTTTCATTTTGATTAATTATCACACAAGAAGCGGTTTTGATGGAAAACACAAGTACGTATTTATTATTAAAAAACATATAGTTAACAGTAGGTATGGGGCTCGTTTCGATTAAAGAGTTCATACATAATGTGCCAGCAAAGCAAAGCCGTGGAGAAATTTTGCGTAAACCGGAAATAATTTTCCAAAAATTAATAACGCTATTTCACCTACTATTAGCATTAGGTACGCTAAGACTGAAACCTAATAAAAAAAATATAAAATAATAATTGCGTTTTCTTATGTTTCTTGCATGAATTTTGAACACCTTTACCGAAGCGGTAAAGTAGGAGAGTCAAACAAGCAATATAATCTCAAATACATGTCGTTATTTTGATAACAAGCTATTGGTTAATTCTTCACATTTGCGATTCAAACCAAAACTATTGACATAAAAACCGACCCACACAAACATGTAGCGTTGAATTAGTGTCAATTATAATTATGAATTATAATATTATATTATAACTACCTACTCCTATAAAGAAAAGGAACTAAAGTGAATTAGAGCTTTACTGATCGGTTATTATAATAGTAATTGATAGGGTATGAGTATGAATAACCTTCATTTTCGATCGATGGGTTCTCAGCTGTTGACGTTCCTACATGTCACTTAAAAAGACAGAGCCCTCATGGAAAATTTACGTTCAGGACCATTAGTTGATTAGATACATAGAAATATGTATTCGTTGACAGGTTATTGCGTGAAGGGATTAGGAGCGGCTTTTGCCCAGCTGTGGGGCGTTGGATCCATCACGATAATTAATACACTTTTAGCCGCCATGAGATCGCTCTTGGGTCTATTCTTTACACAGTCACGCATGTGAGTCGTTAATTTTAATTCGTTAGCTACTGAATGAGTTGGTGTTGGCAGCGAACGTGTTACGAGTAATAGTTATCGTAAGGTAATTTATGGTCATTCAGAATTAAAGTGGATAAAGGGTAGGTCCTTGTTCGAAACTATTTACACAGTTACATTGACAAATTGTTTTTCTTGTACATAACCATACTTAGAATCAACAAAAAGAACCTTTACCCTGTCTACTAATCGTAGGAATATTTGGAGTTGACTTTACTTGACCTTTTGTGAAGCCTTGCTTTGTTATACCAAGTTATAGTCATACAAGTTATGTATATTAAGTTATAGTTGCCGCTAAAGTTAGAGTATTATACAAAGGTACCACTTACGGTACATAACCTTTATTATTTGAAGAAAAAGTAACGAAATATACCTACCGTAAAATTAACAATTTCCAGGCCCATACACTAATGAAAGTGGCGTCCTAAACTATTTTATATTATTATTACGTTAAATGCAGCAAGTTTTAAAAATCCTACATTCAGTTTGTTGTATCTATTATAAGTTATTTATTAATGCCTCTGTAATAGTTTCATTTTGTCAAGCTTATGCAGAGATACGAAGTTGGGCCTTTTGGCCACCAAACTCTATATTCGCATCACCTCCTAAACTATATGAGATAAAATTATTACAGAGGCATTAAAAATAGCTTATAATAGATACCACAAACGGAACGTAGGATTTTAAAAAAATCCTATGATAAACGTAAAAATATGATAAAAAAGGTATCGCTGTCATATTGGCTCTGGTATGCGCCTTAAGAAATGTGAGAGACTTTTCCCAAACATAAGATGAATTCACGTAGGTACCTACTCGTAGCCTACGATAAGTTGACCTATCTACCTTCCTACGAGTCGTAGGTTGGTAGATAGGTCAACTTACAGTTAAAACTGTTTAGGTACCCAGGTGAGTAAAACAACATTTAAGAAATCAAATAATACCGTGTAACGCACTATAAACAAAAACCTTAAAGAATCAAAGAAAGTTTTACAAGTTGCTTTGTTTTTCTTTACAGTTGCAAAACATTTAAATAAATAAGGAAGGTTAGCATTGCTGTGGTATTCAGCAAAGCTTGCAATTTTCAACAAGCAATTACTCGGAGTATTTTTAACGCAGCGCTTTTGGCTGCAATGCGAAATTTAATTAAAGCCTACAGTCGCGAGCTAAAGTGTGAGACTGTATGACATTCATTAGAGGAGCGTCATTTCAGTGGGGAGATTACTAAAAATATAAAACCCTTTTTATCTTAGATGAATGAATTGATTACAATAGATGTTAATTTACAGTTTTTCGTGGAAGAATCAACCTTGTGGTGGAGTGTCATGAAACCAATATCTCTTTAGTCTGGTGGAACTATTTTTTGACATCACGAAAACTCCTCATTTGTACTTACTTCTCATTAAAACATGTTATATGTTTGTTATTTATTTCTGTTTGTCTGCCTGTATCATCGTAGCGGTAAAAGACATTTTGGTTTTGATTTATGTTGTGATAAAAAAATATTTCCTCGAGATTTGACATGAAATGTATAATAAGTACCTAGTAGTAATATGAAAATAAATAAATAACTCGAAGTAACAATTTGATTTCACTATCTCTAACTTAAGGTTCAAAGGAAGAACGTCGCATGTTTTAGTTGTTTGATAAAAAATGCTGTGACATGATTCTAATTTTATAATATAAGTATTTCGATTTATTGACCCCATGTTGACCCAGGGGGGAATCCCCATGTCGTTGGGCCAGGCAACAGCTTCTTTTTTCATGCTTTCTCCAATCTTACGAGTTAAGTGCACTTTTAAAACATTGAAAAAGGCTGACACCTGAAACCGAATCAAATGTAGAAAAAATTGTGTTTTTTGTTTGGTTTTCAACCTACTATTTACTGAGGTAAGAGTTATCTATCTTGGTATGCGAAGGAAGCCAAGTAGTTATGGTAATTTCAGTAAAGGTATACTAGAGGTAGTGACTGGTACCGAAGCTCGTAAAGTTTGTCATAAAGTTTTAAGTATTATGTCTAGGTAACATCTTAAGTATCTAGGTAGGTAGTACCTATAGCAAGTCATAATATAAAATTATGAGTAGGAACGGGTGATATTTATTGAAGTAGGCAGTAGCTATACCTCAATAGTTAATAAAATACACTAATGCTTGAGGGCATCGATAAAAATAAAGTGTAGATTAGATTAGACCAGCGGTTCTCAAACTTTTTTAGCGACGGAACCCTTTTGGACATCGAAATATTTGACGGAGCCCTTAATAAGTTACTTTCAGTCTGTCTATTAAATTTCACGGTCTTTATGAAACTTGGCAGGGATTTAAAGTTAGTTTAGACAACCAGAGAGCCTAGACAATGTAACAATCGATGTCGAAAGCGATAGTAGAAAAGTCCAAAAATTTATGGGTTTGACATAATATGCCTTAGATATGTCATGTGATCTGTTACGAATTTTTCCTTACGAATATTTCAATTGTTTTCGATTCGCTTCATAGCGAATGCCTGAAAACCGCATGAAATATTAATAGGTAGTTGAGAAGTAGGTTTATTTTGTAAACCACTATGCATATTTACAACGTGTACTTAAAATTTGTATATTATGTGACTGTCGTATAACGTAACAATAATGTATAATTTTCTCGGCAACCTTGTTTAGGTACTAAACCTATATTTTTTACTATGGCCAGTATTGCTCACGGAGCCTTTGCGGAGCCCCGAGGAGCCTCCGCGGAGCACACTTTGAGGATGGCTGGATTAGATAAACATTTTTGGTAACAATCCATTACGTAAGCGAGCGCGATAACCCGATAATATTTGATAAGATTACGTTGAAATGCCGTTAAAGCAAGGTTTTCCCTATTTATCATCGTCATTTATTGTGTTCCTAAAATAGAAAAGTTTTTTGAATGTAATTAGGTATAGGTTCTGCCACGTAACAAAAAACTATAATAATAAAACAATGCTAATTAAATAAATAAATAATGTTGGACAATACACACAACATTATCTAGGTCCCAAAGAAAATACTGGGTGAATTGATTATGAATTGAATTGATCAAAAATTAATATATATTATGTATCCCTTCGGTTGTCGGGAGATCTCCAGGAGATATGATACGACAACATGGGTGTTGTCGGAGATCTCCTGGAGATCACTGTTGAACTGTGACGTAATTATCAGATAGAGTTTGGAGTTTTTGAGTAAAATGACCATAATCAAAGCTTTTAATTAATCATCATATAATATTAAGTATAGGTACGATGGTAACCTAACATACCGGTATAAAGTTATTAAATAATCTTCGCGAATAAGAAATATTTGCAAAATCAGTTGAACGTGACTGTACCTGTGTTACCAGAGACATGCCATGACGGATAACTCATTTAAAATGGCTCCAATTCGCTCCCCAGTTTTCTCTACATTAATACAAAACGGAACGTAACATGTGTTTTATTGTGTCAATGTTCCGTTTGTTTTTTTGAATTAAAATCGTGCGTTTCATTGTAATGGGATACTTTCGTCCGCAAACACAAAATTGATGGAATTGTTGTTTTGATTTAGTCAAAGATCCAGTCATTCGTAGACAGCCAGGAAGGATTTGGGCAAGACCTTTGCTCAGAAGGGGGAAAATGTAGAGAAAAAAACTATGTCAACCATATAAAAAATCAACATGACATCACACTAAAATTACAAATGCAAAAGTCATGATGGATGAATGGATAGATGTTTGTTACCTCTTCACGCCAAAACGACTGAACTGGCTTTAACAGGCATAGATATAGCTGTAATCAATACGCTACTTTTTATCCCACAATACACTTCCCACGCCATTTAAATAACCTTTAAAACCTTTCCATAGAAACAATGCATGCGAAGCCAAAACAAGTGATGTCAGAAAGTAGTGTAAAAAATTACCCTACCATTCCTACAATTTTTGCCTAAACTCATCTTACCCAAAGTCGCATGCAATACTGAGTCGTACAAATTAGAACTTGAGACTGGTATTATTTTCCACGTTATTTCTGCAGCAATCAAGCTTTTAATGAAGACAGTTTTAAATAAGGATTTAGGAGCAACATGATTTAAATTCTGACACGGCGTGTTTGAAGAGAAAATACATTATTATACGGAGGCACTCAGCTTGCTTTTAGTTAGAGGCTTAATGTCTTAGATCTAAGTAAAACTTTCTATAACTGCCTACCGATTTTTATATTTGCAAAAATCAATACACGTTTGAAGAATGAATGAACCGATTAAGAGGTTTACCAATTTTCTAGCTCTATAACCGTAGCCCATGTTCTTTTTCTTACGCAAAGTGACGTCTGCATCGTCACTCTGCGTAAAAAAAGGAAGTTATCATCACATTTAACAAAGGTTTTTTTTTTAAGCTATTATATACATAGCTTCTATCGCGGGCCTTGAGCGCGGGGACCGAATCCAGAAATTCCGTAACGAAAAAACCTCACGCTCCCCACTCCGACCGGAACAGCGGTGATACTTTTTAGTTTTGCTATCTATCGATGAATAGTAGATCTTTTAATGACTTTTTGAAATATGACGTTTGTCTCTTTAGTTCAGCAACTCGCCTCTAGATGGCATTGCAATAGCTTTACCGCGGCAGTCCCCGAGTGCCACACGTCTTTTTTTTAAATGAAGCATTCCTATAATAAAGGCGAGTGATAGTCATGTTTATCAGTACACTACTATTAGAATACACGGTTCATTTCCAAAAAGAAAAAGAAAGAAATAATAATTTTACAAACGTGCAACGTAACTATCAATTCTTTGGAGACAATATAAGTTTGTTTGGAGACATTTTCTGTTCCTAGATATTAAATTTTATTGAACCTAAACATGCGTTTATTTGATTAACCACTAAATGCATAAGCACATACAAAAGGTCACAAAAATGGCCAACACTCAGCAAATGTTATGGCAGTATGTGCCCTGCCCTGCCATATCATATCATGATCATTGTGTCTGCTTTAAAGAGTAATTATTATAGCTCTAGTCTTCCCTGGAGGCCAGAATGAAACGCATTAGGTTTAATTCCAACTTGCATATTGTTTTACGACCTTGTACAACTTGTAGGCAGAGTACCTAGCTCTCACAATCACAATGCAAGCCTCACCCACAAGGCATTGCAAAAGCGAGAAGCATCCGACAAATGAGGCGTCATAGAGATTTCTCGAGTAGGTACCTACCTACCAGAGTATTGGGAAAGTGTCGGAGAAAGTAAGTGCACCTTGCGTTGCACGAGATAAGTACAGTGGAGAATTCAAGTTGTTTACGTAAACTTTGAATGTTTGGCGTGTTTTTTCCAAATTACACTATCACACTTTACACTCAACCTCAACTGGACGCAGGCCTCCCCCTGATAAGCGCTTTGTTGCGGTTTCTGTTGCTTTGTATGTACATGACGTTTTGGAGTCTTCATCTGTACCTAATTATATCGCTATTCGCGGTACCTACTGCTTGCCGTGCTTCTGTAATATTAATATTATGTCCGTTTATGCTCAAATTCAAACATGCAGAACATCCAACTTTATGCATACTTTGCGTGTCGACTGATAAGATACTATACTTACTCCGTTCTAGAATCCTGTATAAATTTTGTGAACAAAGTGACAAGCAAAGAAATATTTTTGCACGTGCAAAAATATTTCTAACACGTGTTTGCAAAAATATTTCTTTGCTGATAGACCCTGGTAGAGTCTGTTCAAAAAAAGAAGAGTCGTGGGAATTAAGTCGCTGCTCGTGTGCCAATTTGACTTTTATTGCGTTGAAACATAGAGTTTATATAGTACTAGCCATAGAGAGACTATGGCCTATTCCTCCCAATGCCCAGCATTGACACCTGCAATGGATAGGGATGGGCAATTACTACATTACGCTACTATGCGTAAAATATGTCGATATAAATTTTATGAAATCGAGCACGTACATGGTAACTATGATAAGTCTTAAAAAACTATGATTGGTCTCAATAGGTTATCCTTTCAGACTTACAGGCATAGACTAACTATCTAATTATAAAAAAAACTTAGCCAAAGCTAGATCAAAGGAAAATCTAAATTAAAGTCAAGATAAGGGTAACAAATCTTTATTTCTATGAATAGCTACAATAGATGAACACGTAAGCAAATAAAATTCTATAAATTAAAATAAACATGGAATTAATGTTTTATTTCTTACTTCTGTGGCTTCAAGATGTAGACTAATGTAGGACTAATAAACTTTAAGCCTTTTAGTTTTTGTTATTTTATAAAATATTAACCTTACTTAGGAAACATGTCAAAAAATATCGACAAAAATACCGACAACATCCCATAACTAGTCAAATCGGCAGGTTGCGGTGCAGTGGGAAGGGTTCATGTGTTCCCACGTCCCACCCCTGTTTCACTCCCGTGAAACGAATTTTTATTTAAATATTTTAGGGTAAAAAATTGCTAACAGGTCGTATGTGATTCGATAATTTAATTAAGTCCTCGTCCCGCTATCATTTTAACACAGATTTATGGCTCATTAAACCATTTTTCAGCCACAAAAAATAAATCTGTAATAACGACTGTTCACACAGCTGGTTCTCACATGAATAATTGAGAAATCGATGATATTCACACTTTGTTCACACTTGTGTCCGTGCGATCAAAGGGTGAACTAGCGCTCTATTTTACTATGATATCTCTATGCGTTGAAAACACAGCTTTGTTATTGCAGTACGTTTCAGTTCACCAAAACGCCACAACTCTGTAAATACAGGATATAGACAGAATTTTCGGTGTTGACTTAATCATTCCATTCTCTCATTTGTATCTTTTTCGCTCTGCTCGATGGATTATAAGTTTAGTTTTTAGTTAGAAAACTGATAACAATAGCAGAAAAGAAGAATCTTACCTTCTTTTTTGCTATTGTTATCGATTTCATTTGGTTTTTATTCAATAAAATGTCTTTGTTGACATAAAATATATTGGATTCTAGAACCCAGTATAATTCCGTACCAGACACAAAACTTACAGGTGAATTTGCCTATCCTTATCGCGTGCTGTGCATGTATAAAATTTGGAACAACATCGTTTCAAACTTTGCCCCCAGCTAGCAAGTAAGTACTACAGCTGTGCCCGCGACTTTACGTAAAAATAAAATCCGTGGATTTTCAAATAAAATGCGGGTAGAAATGTTAAGCCTTTTGGGCCGGAACTGAGCGGCATTAGCTCTAAAGTCTAGAGTCTAAGTCTAGAGTTCTTGAAAAAATAATCGGGCAATTTATTCGGTATTTACAATTTAACTGACGGTTTTGACAGAAGTTCTAATCTTATCTTATACCTTTAAACGCACAATTCTTGTTTATATATATGTATATAAATATAATCTGAATCTCGGAAACGGCTCCAACGATTTTCATGAAATTTAGTATAGGGGGGGTTTCAGGGGCGAAAAATCGATCTAGCAAGGATTCATTTCTAGAAAATGTAGTTTTATTCGTGTTTTCAATAATCTTTTATCAACTTTCTGTAATCAAATGACAATCAAATGAATCCTGACATATATTGGCGAAGAGTAATACTATATTATTATTGTTTTCAATTTTCAACTTTATCTTAATCAACTTAAACATTAAATTGAAAAATATGATTCTTCCTCTTTTATCTATTGGCGAATACTAAAATTTCACAAAACAAAATTTACCATAAAAAAAACCAGAGCGAGGCTCAGTCATCCAGGTCGTCGAAATTAACCGACGAAGTCAATTGATCGGTAATCTTTTGGTGAACACCAGCCTGCATTAAACTAAACGATGTTGACATTTTGTGCGAGAAAGGCAGCTAGTCCCAAGGGTGCTGAAATTCCTTTTAGTTGACATTTCCCTTGATTTTTGGTTGACATTTCATTAGCTACGCTCTCCGAAGCGACCGAAAAGCTTTCACTGAGGAGGCCGCGAAATACCTGATCGAAGCTATTTCAATAGTATGCTAAAGTTATTTACAACGGGATATTTACCATGATTTGAGTTTCGGGCTTTCCAATATTGCTGCACAGTTTGATGAGAGATATGACGAGAAAATTTAAAAGGGTTACGTTCCTATTAAATTAAATTATATTTCATTTCATTTTAAAACCCGACTGCGGCGTTTATCGATTGTGCTTATTATTTTATCAATGATATTTTCGACCCTTACCTAGACCCCGCTATTTCGTTAGACCCCCAATATCGGCTGACATCAAATACCCTATAATCATCATCAGCCTATACTAGTCCACAGCTGGACCACCTCTAATGAGCGCCATAGCGCCCTGTCTTCAGCTTGACGCATCCAGCATCTGCCTGCAGTCTTTCGCAGATCGTCATCCCACCTGGCCGGAGGGCGTCCTATACTACGTTTTCCGAGTCGCGGTCTCCACTCAAGAACTCGTTTACCCCAGCGGTTATCGGTTCTTCGCGAAATATGACCGGCCCACTGCCACCTCAGCTTGCTAATTCTTAAGCTATGTCGATAACTTTGGTTCTCTGTAAGTTCTTTAAGTTCGGTGTAATTACAGGGGTCTTATAATCGATAAGTATCTCATTTTTTTTTTCATCGAACGAGTATTTTCAGCGCAACGTGAAAACCTAAAAATCAGCTACATACATACAACCATAGGGTGCCAACATCATAACACTCCTCCGTTTGTAGTCGGGTAAAAATTACGTACTTACTGGTAAAACACAGTTTACTTCATTTTTAAATTAACCTTATCACAATTTAGCTACGGTTTATTAACAACTTTCTTGCGTATGTGAAAATAAAAACGCGATAACAATAAATGATTTTAACTTTAGGTAAGCAAGAACCTATATTGTTTGGAAGGCATTGATTTAAAAAGGGAAGATAGGTTACGTTCTCCCAGCGCTTACTCAAAAATTGGCATGTGTTACAACTACACGCAAACACATACGCTCACAGTTATATTTCCAGTCCTGTGCAATACAAAGAAGAACAAAGACGGAAAGACGGATCTAGGACCGAAGTGAGACTGAGACAACAATATTTCACGCGAATCACGACCGTGCCGCCGGTCAGACGGTGACTGATGTGGGAGAACACAATTTACACAATTTAGGTTGCCACTTTCGAGCAACCAGTAAGTACCTCATCTTCGTTTTTAATAAATCAAGGGACGGATTGGAAGGTCTATTACTGACCTTCCAAACAATACAGGTTCTTGTATTGTAGTACTTATTACTTACCTATCTATGTAGGTAAGTACTAAGTACGTAGTAAGTAGTAATTTAACTATATTTTTTTTTTAACTTCACTATAATTTATTGCTATCAGAAAACTATAGGTAAAATAAGGTTTAATAAATATACCTAATTAGTTTAAATAAAATTATGAAAAACTTGCTGCCAAAACTTTATTTGTTACTAATGGTAGACCACCATAGATATATAGATTTCTACCTACTTACTTTCCTACTATTGCGCACTTATACCTACCTACCTACCCATAGCGACAACACAAAAAAACTCAGTGACAAATGGCTCTTATCGCTCAAGAGCGATCCCCACTAGACAACCGTGAACGAAAGTGAGATGGAGCAGACTATCTTTCCCAGAAGGAACTTATTCGGGATTTATAGACTCATGTCATCCGAGATGTAGGTACCTAGTTGTAATATACAATTAGGTACCTTCGTTATAAAAACTAGGTCAACACAATTTTAATGAAATACAATACCTATTATATACCTAAGCGAACCGCTGCGCTCGTGGGAACCAAACAAGAGGATGTAACACACGTGCGTGCCACGTTATTGATAAATAATAAACAACCTAAATTATCTGTTTAGTTTAATCTTATCTCATAATAATAAATAACTTAAGGAAAATTAAAAAAACCTTTATTGCATAAACTTAAGAAAATAATTTCAATCATGCTTATAAAAGGAATAGCATGTCGTAATTGAAAATGACTACCCATCTGAGTTGAGTTAAAGTTTAGAAAACCAAAGATATCGACATAGCACAGACTTAGCAAGCTAAAGTGGCAGTAGACCGGCTCTATCTCGCGAAGAACCGAGTACAGCTGGGGTAAACGTGTTCTTGGGTGAAGATCGCGACTCAGCAAACGTAGTGTAGGGCACCTGCGAAAGACTACAGGATGCGGCAAGACGGGGTGCTATGGCGCTCATTAGGAGAGGCGTATGTCCAGCAGCGGACTAATATAGGCTGATGATGATGATGAAAACGAAATTGGGCCTGTGAACGTGAACGCAGCCGCTTCCGGGGTCCTCAACACAGCACATAAAGTCGCGATCATAATAGGCCTCACAAGGTCGCAGTGATAGGTAAGCGACAAAAAGCCAAAACCCAAGATATAATAAACTTAAACCCTTAAATTTTAGATCCTTAGTTAGACCTTGCTATCTCGTTAGTTCTAGTCAGTTTAAAGTCGCTCAGCGAGCTATGGAAAGAGCTATGCTCGGAGTCTCTCTGAAGGATAGAATTCGTAACGAATACATCCGACAGAGAACCAAAGTTATCGATATAGCTCAAAGAATTGGCAAGCTGAAGTGGCAGTGGGCCGGCCATATTTCGCGAAGAACCGATAACCGCTGGGGTAAACGAGTTCTTGAGTGGAGACCGCGACTCGGCAAACGTAGTGTAGGACGCCCTCCGGTTAGGTGGGATGACGATCTGCGAAAGACTGCAGGCAGATGCTGGATGCGTCAAGCTGAAGACAGGGCGCTATGGCGCTCATTAGGGGAGGCCTATGTCCAGCAGTGGATTAATATAGGCTGATGATGATCTCGTTAGACCCCCAATATCGCCTGACGATATAGGTACCCTATATCTATCGGGTTATTAAAATAATTAATTTTGTTTAAAAAACTATAAACCGACTTTAATTTTTAAGTTTTTTCATGGATTCCATTGTCAGAAATGAACAAAATTAAAATGGGACCACACACGGGAAGCACCAGCTTCCATATAAAAAAAGATTCATGAAAATCGGACCACCCAGTCAAAAGTTCTGAGGTAACAAACATAAAAAAATTAAAAAATACAGTCGAATCGAGAACCACCTCCTTTGAAGTCGGTTACAAATGAATCAATCGATACCTCATTTGTTGTAATCGAACACATAATACATTCAAACAAACATAGGGTGCCAACCATCTAATCACTAATCAATAACCCTCCTTTGTTGGTAGTAGGGTAAAATTAACTGTTAAAGCTATCCTGAGCTCAAGTTTAGCCGATTTAACTAAAAGACGCGTATTCTGATTATGAACTTTGAGGAATCGGTCTAAAATTGTACATCAGACACTTAAGATAAACAAAGTGAAATGTCTGTAAACTATTTTCAGAAGACTCGCGAATAAGCAGAGGGCTTTGAGTTGCCCTTTCAAAGGACATAAAAGCTTCGAAATAGCTCAGCTTTCATGAAAGACAGACAAAGAAAGCTTTGCTTGCCTGTGTTTGGGTTTTGGAGTTTACGGGTACAGAGATAGACAGTTGGGCCCATTGAATTACTACTTCTAGCCGCTCTGTAGTTGGGCCCCTATTACCAACTTAGTGAGCGCCGCATTGGCACGCCGAAAGAAATCTACTTCATGTTGAAAAAATAACTGTAAAGACAATAAACGAACAAATTATCCTTCCTTACCTTAGTGCTTAGTGGTCGCCATTTTTGTATTTTTGACAAACTATATTATATGAAACGATGTATTTAAAAAATAACTATGACACACGTAATTATTTTCTAAATACGGAGAATTTTTGAGTTGTGGGTCTCTTAAAATGCATAGGTGAATTAATTTGGTAAATCATGAATCATAAATAATTTATTTGCAGGAATGTAGGTACAATAAATATAGGTCTTAATAAAAATAACACTCCAATACATTATGCCTCGTCAAGGCATGCAAAATTGTTATACTAACTAAGGCATTATATAATATAAAAAATAGCTGAACTAGTATTTACGTATGAAACGATGTAAAATGCGACCAAAAATAATATTCACGCATTTTTGTCCTCAGCCAAAGTAGCCAAAACACTCTCGAAACAGTCTCTTGACTCTGTCTCTAGTGTTTCGGCAATTCAAAGGCTCTCAAAACGAGCTACGGAACGCAAAAAACCGAGTAACGGCTTACAGGTGTACCGTGTTTACCCGTGCCTTTATTACTATAATTTAACTGGCTTTATTGAATCAATAAATTACTTTTTTTCAAGATTTTATCAAGTAGCACTGATGTAACTGTTTATTCCGGTTTACCTACATTATTATTACGTATTACCGCACTGCAAAATATAATAGCCTTGCTATTATTTCTGCAAGATTATGCAATAGGTACCTCCATATGGAAATTATGTGAAGCTTAACTTACGAGGTTTTTTTAAAAAAGCGTAGTTTTACTATTCGGTAGGTACTACGTATCTGGATTGTAATCTGCGAGAAAAAAACCGCGTGGCGAGATTCCGCTTAAGGCGCATACAGGAGCCAATATGACAGCGCCAGCTATTTTATCATATTATTTTATTACGCTTAACATAGGACATTTTAAAAATCCATCGTACAGTTTGTGGTATCTATTATAAGCTATTTTATGATACCTCGGTGATCGTTTTATTATCTTATGTAGTTTTAGGAGGAGATGCGAAAATAGAGTTGCTGGCCAAAAAGCGGAACTTCGTATCTCTGCCTACAGTTCTCAATCAGTTTTATTTTGCTTTACAAAATAAAACTATTACAGAGGCATTTATAAATAACTTATAATAGATTTTTAAAAATCCTTCGTTCAGTTTGTGGTATCTATTATAAGCTATTTTTTAATACCTCTTTTATAATTTTATCTCATAAAGTTTAGGAGGAGATGCAAAAATAGAGTTTGGTGGCCAAAAAGCGCAACTTCGTATCTCTTCCTAAGCTTTACAAAATGAAACTATTACAGAGGCATTAATTAATGGCTTATAATAGATACCACAAACTGAACGTAGGATTTTTAAAAATTCCTGCGTTCAACGTAATAATAAGATATAATACTTGGGGGCGCCACTTTCGCTGGTGTATGGGCCTTAACGTAATAATAAGATAAAATAATTGGGGGCGCCACTTTCACAGGTGTATGGGCCTTAATGTAATTATTCGGGTAAAATGCATGCAGGAGCTTGCACTGGAGCGAAGTCGGTGCATTCCGCAGTGTTTGGAGAACTTCGGAAGGCTCGGCCACCCGAAGAATATCGAACAATGTGTTGATAATCTACATGTAATCTGCACACTTCGGTTTACTATAAGCTACCTAATTCGTCATCTTTTACATTGTTAGTTAAAAGTAGACTCGTTAAGAGACAATCCACTCTGGAATAATGATATTGTATGTAAGTTTATCTAAAGTAGGTAATACCTACTTGTCTTAAAACAATGTGTTATTATATACATATGTAGTAACATGCCTATATTTCGTTTTATAAAATAAGTGTACTTAATGGTTATGAAGATGAAGAAGGGCCCGCACGTGCCTATTATGTTCATACACTTCATAACAATAATTGTATCTAACCCGAGGAGTGTAAACATTCTGCACAAATCCTGACGGGTTAAGAGAATGTTAAAATTAAAGATGAAATTGAATAAACAAATACATAATTAATTTTGTTTAAAAAAAATATAAACATGAATTTTCATAGATCCCGTTGTCAGAACTGGACCACACGACCACCAGCTTTCATATAAAAATCGGACCACCCAGTCAAGAAGTTCTGAGGTAACAAACATGAAAAAAATATTCAGTCGAATTGAGAACCTCCTCCTTTTTTTGAAGTCGGTTAAAAATACAATACATATACAGCTATGAAGATATAAAGCACCTACCTATCTATCAAAATAACTCGCCGGATTCATACAAACTTATTTGTATGCCGGAAATCGAATGTTTATAAATCTTGCTTCAGATTTTTGTCTCGGAAACACAACTTCCTGCAAAAACAGCAGCTTTATTTTCAAAAGAGTACGCATTGGTTCGTTATTTTCGAAAATACCTCATAAATACACATAATATACGACTTTCATTACTAATAACAACGTTCTCCTCGCGGCTTCTCACGCATTTAACCGGAATCAAACTTTAATGTTAATCAGGTCGATAAATACATGTACGCAAAATTTCAGCCCGATCCGTTCAGTAGTTTTGGCGTCACAAGGTACCTGACACGTAACACACATCTAAACATCCAAACTTTCGCATTTTATTTTATAAGTGTGATTTAATTAAAATTAAAGCAAACGGAATCAAAAGCGAGCAGTCTAGGCCAAAAGCTGCTGCAGTGATGAGTTAAAAAGTCTTACTTCCAAATGCAATATAAATAGCAAGCAGTATGAATATATCACAGTATAACTGTAGTTCTAAGGGCTCATAAGAACGGACGGCAAATTGCCGACTGCAAGGCTCCACTGCAGTTATCTGCAGTGTATTGCAGTTCAGCTACCTGTAGTTTGTTTTCGCTTCCGACTGGTATTGATATCGATCAGTTGAGCTACCTGTAGTTTGTTATAGATTTCGACTGGTATTGATGGATGAGTATTTTTAAATTACATAATGACAATTATTTATTACTTATTTATTATTACTTTACTTGTATTCCTAATGAAAAGTCGGGTGAAAGCAACTTACTTAGTCTCTCGAACTATAAGCGCCCTCGCTACACTCGGGCACCAAACCCCGTCTCAGGACTTAACACATAAGGTTACATGTATCCCTTGGGTAATAATGTACTATTTTCTGCCGACGGACTGGACATAAGACTTACCAAAAACATGTGGGTTGGCAATTCCATTAGTCATTATTCTAAATTGCTCCTAATGCCTGCATAAAATCTTTAGAACATACTAACGGTTCCAAAATTTAATGGACTATAAAACGTGCTATTTTTTATGGCAGCAAAATACTCCGCCATTAGCAATCATCTGCAAATTATCATCGGGGCCATATAATATGGATTGCTTTGGAGGCTAGTAATAATGATGGCGGCATTGTTGGTAGAGTTCTATGAACCTTTTTATTAGTAGGTTAAATTATTACCTAACTCTATTGATTAATTAAAAAGGGAAGATGAGGTACTAGTTTCTCGAAAATGGCAACCTCATATTGTGTAAAATTGTGTGCTCCCACCTCAGTCACCGTCGTCGGACCGGGGCGGCACGGGCGGTCGTGATTCGTGTGAAATATTGTTGTCTCTGAAATATGTAAGTCTCACTTCGGTCTTCGGTTAGGTACGTCTTTCCGTCTTTTTTCTTCTTTGTATTGCACAGGAATGGAAATATAACTGTGAGCGTATGTGTTTGCGTGTAGTTGTAACACATGCCAATTTTTGAGTAAGCGCTGGGAGAACGTAACCTATTAATCAATGCCTAACTCTCAATTTTTTTTATAAACAACGCCTCCTACCTCAACAACCTATATTGATCTATTGGTAGACGCAAGCCGGGCCCTGTTATGACCTTATTGGTTTTATCACATGGGAGTAGGTAATGCCCACAATCTCCACGCTGGGCATACGAGTTGGGGATCGCAGTTCGGTGGTAGAATTGTTCTGCAGGTGGCGCTGCTGCCTTCCCCTTGTGGATATTCCTTACCGCAGGGCGGGACTGCTGAAAATTTTAAACCCGCAGCACCCCTACCTATACCTGCCTTGCCTTCTTCCTACGCAGCCGCATAGTAGGTACGTAAAACGCCATGTGCGTGCTTAGTATGTAGGTATAACAAGCAGTAGGCACTATTGATATGCACTACCAAGTAATGGCTTCTTAAATTATGGTTATAAATAAAAACCGACCTCAAACTCCTCATTATTTCAACTGTTGGGGCAAATACTAATCTCTCGAGAATATTTTTTAATGAGACCAATTCGAGGTCATTCTTCATATTATAAACGAGAAAGAATTTTCCAAATTGGTTGATTTTTATTGGAATTAATTCGAGATCCTTATCCATATTATAAACACGAAAGAATTTTCCAAATCGGTAGATAAATAAACGGGATCGACAAACATACATTAAAATATAAATACATATATAAAAATTGACGACTAAACATTACGTAAAATAGCGAGGGTTTATTTCTTTAATTTTTATTTTTTCGATTCTAAGGTGAGACAAGCAATAATTAGACAAGCTTTAAATGCGTTTTTTTTTAATAAAGGAATGTTAAATCGATTCTCCACCACTCTGTATAAGTATATTAGTTGTTGGTTTTTGCAATTATCAGAGAAAAAAAAATCATAGGAGTGAAAAAAAACAGCTTGGAACTACGTTCATGGGTAAGTAAAGTACCTATGTTTGTTCTAAAGTTATTTACAATAGGATATTTACCATAATTTCACTTTGAGCTTTCCAATATTTCTGCACAGTTTCATGTGCCAAAACTCAAAATCATGGTAAATATCCCGCCGTAAATAACTTTAGTATTAATAACCATGCTGGATTTAAAAGTTTAACCCATGTTGGTTATTAGTAACCAACATAAGTAAAACTTTTAAAAGACAACTTTTTTTTTAGGTAAGCCAACTTGAGGTTCCTGTGTTCACAATCCTCTTCACTCTTGTATGAAGTATTTGAGGACCAACTCTGTTTAAAGCCTCTTCAAGAACGCTTCGATTCATTTGCTCATAGTAAAAAAGGGACTCGAGTTAGCTACCTATCTCTCAAACATCCTTATTTGTTTAAAAATTACATCTACTTATGTTAATGTAAGTAATTATGTTTTGTAACGCGAAGATAAAAATATCTTTGTAAGTTTTGATAAGCGCACGCCCTAGCTTCTAAAACGTTTTTTGTGCATTCTAGGATTAAATTTACACTAGTAATTGTACCCGACTAATGTTATTTGATGTTTGTAATAAAGAACTTTTGGAATTGAAATTGAATTGACTCTCAAACATCGCATATCTACTAAAAATGGTGACAGGTCATCTACAAGGTTTTAATCCTAATTTACACCTTTAAACGATGACCTTCGTCTCTACTTGTGTTTATAGTGGGTAGGTACGCATAACACTTGTGAAATCATCAACGCATTTACTCTTTACGAACGATAAGTATTCGTTTTCCGTGGAAAATTAAATTAAATGATGGGGGAGATTTTGACCCTCTTTACTACACGGTCAAACTACGACAAAACACTTTGTAAACAGGAAGGATCGTAATTTGTCTAATTATTTGAAACTGGTACATAATAAGGTGAAAGGATTGAAACCTTGTTAAAAATACATATTTCAGACTGGCCCTTGCACATCAAGTGACTAGAAAAAAGAAGGAAATTTCAAGATAGGGAAAACCCTATAGTAGAGAAATAAGGACTTAAAATAAAGTTAAGTTTAAATTAATAGTTAAATGCTGCCGCCACAATTTGATTTGATGCAACATAATACCCGATGCAGTTAAAACTGCAGAACTGAACGGCAGTGAAGTTGGCAACAAAATGTAGTTAAAAAATTAATATACAGGTGTATTGAGAACCTCCTTCTTTTTTAAGTCGACTTAAAATAATAATATACCTAAACACTAGCAGAGGATCGTGGTGAATAAATAGCATAAACCAACTTTCTGGATGCCCAGCAAGTAAGACCAAGCTAAATAATAGATTCAGGCGTTACTTTGCGGAAATCCATTGTAAATATAAGAATGAAAAATATTTAGTAACAATACCGCGAAAAATAGATCAAGCTGATGATGATGATGGTTAACAGATATTTAACTACCTACACAAACCATAATTATCATGATGTTTATTTCTTTTCAAATTTTTGGTACTCTTCTAACTGGCCTTGTACAATGTAACTTTATTTCTTTTCAAATTGTAGGTACAAATAACTAACTGGCCTTGTATAACGTAACGGCCTATATAAAAAATGGGAAACAAATACAAATGTAACTACAGAAAAGTCTGCCTCCACCGTTCTAATTAAAGCTATTGGATGCAACAGACGCTTCTGCAGTTGACAGGCGCAGAACCGAACCGCAATGGAGTTGTCAGCAAACAATGCCCCGGACGCGGTTCCGGTTAGCTCGGAGCTGGCTCGGTCACATTTCCGATGTACTTCCTGTGGATCCAGTACTTCTCATTCTTATTTATCTTGATACTGATATTATAAACTAGCTGCGCCCCGCGACTTTGCACGCGTTGGTTCCTATGGAAACGTTTGAAGGTGATTTCTATCTCACGGGAACTGGTTTATGGGATAAAAAGTAGTTTAATTTCAGGATAAGGATTACCTAATGCAAAAGCCTAATCCGTTCAGTAGTTTTGGCGTGAAGAGGTAACAAACATCCATCTATCCATACACCCATACAAACTTTCGCATTTATAATATTAGTGTGATAAGTAGTTCATCATCATCATCATCATCATCATCATCATCATCATCATCATCAGCCTAGATTAGTCCACAGGTGGACTGGACATGGGCCTCCCCTTATGAGTTTAGGTCTTAGATACGTCTTTCCGTCTTTGTTCTTCTTTGTATTGCACAGGACTGGAAATATAACTGTGAGCGTATGTGTTTGCGTGTAGTTGTAACACATGCCAATGTTTGAGTAAGCGCTGGGAGAACGTAACCTATCTTCCCATTTTAATAAATCAATGCTCTTCCCTTATCCCGCTCTAAGTGGGGTCGGCACAACATGTAGTTTATGACGGCAAGTTACCGACTGCAAGGCAACTGCAGGCGACGACGATGGCAGTTGCCTTGTAGTCGTCAACTTGCGTCCGTGTTATACGAGAGTAAATCTTGCATGAGAATGTACAAAAAAACGAGTGTTACCATTTTCAAAAATATTTAGCCTTCTGGGGATAAAATAGGATCTCTATATAATGTTAGGTAAATTATATAAGTACTAGGCATATTATGTAGAGGCATGTGGTGCTGGCTTAGAATTTGCACCACCCCAGCTTTTCCCGCGTGTCGTGAGGGCTGGCAGTAGCACCCTATGCAGAACCATTCGACCATCAAACTGCTATCCCCAACCGTCATGCCCAGCGTGAGGATTATCGGTACCCCCATGACTTTAAAGCCAATAAAGCGCTCATCCGAGGGGCTGCTGAGTCCAGCAGTGGACCATTATAGGCTGTTGAGGATGTAGAGGCGAAAATTCGTGCCGTTATGAAGTTTTTGTGCCGTAGACAAAGGCAAATCTAAATGAATCGAGCTGAAAGTTCGCACTTACAAAAGACCAACATGGACAAAATACGAGATAACTGAATAGTATCGCTATGATAACAGATTTAGGTACCGTAATCTATGTAGTAAGTGCCTATATTAGATTGATGCAATCATCCAATAAGAGCCCGTCTGCCAAGGTCGCTAGCGCTGACAATGATTCTGATCGCAAAACAAACGCTGCTGTGCAGGTGGGTACCTACACTTTTGAATTCGTTGGCAATATTTTACAGGAAATCAGTAACTCGAAAAAAATCAACTGCGTGCATCGATCAAAAATTTCGCGGCCTCAATTTTTGATCGATACCTGCGTGTCAGTAACTGCTACTAAGAATTGCAGCTGGTAGTACAAATGACAAATACAAATTCAAATTAAAAAATGTTTTATTTCCATTAATACAATAAATGTACACTTAGAAGAGATCAAATCCTGTGGTCAAATCATATTTAAAAAATATACTGTCAGGAAAATAAAGTAGTATTTTTTTTCGGCCGCTTCGGTAGGTATGTAAACTAAAGTAAAGAAACGAGGAAGAAAACTTTAGCCTGTTAGTTGTTATTTTTCGAGTTATAGCAAAATCCGTTCCAAACTTTTTTATCCTCTAGAGTCTAGATAATCTGATATTTTGTAGCCTTTTTGCAGTTTGTAGAATGATAGGATTCGTAACGAATACATCCGACAGAGAACCAAAGTTATCGACATAGTTCAAAAAATTAGTAGGCTGAAGTGCCAGTGGGCCGGCCATATCTCGCGAAGAACCGTTAACCGGTGGGTAAACGACTTCTTGAGTGGAGACCGCGACTAGGCAAACGTAGTGTAGGACGCCCTCCGGCCAGGTGGGATGACGATCTGCGAAAGACTGCAGGCAGATGCTGGATGGGTCAAGCTGAAGACAGGGCGCTATGGCGCTCATTAGAGGTGGCCTATGTCCAGCAGTGAACTAGTATAGGCTGATGATGATGAACTATATGATTGATTGAGTGGTCTTTATGCAAATGTTACCCATACTCAGATATCCTACCTACCCTAAAGGTCTCTAATCGTACCTAGTAACTGCTTAAATTAAGTAATCTGTGACTCGAATTATAGGGCTAGGTTAAAACAAGAATTGAAATAACCTGCTAAACGCTGGGACACGGAGGTGAAGTGGCACAGGTTAAATTGATATGTGTCGAAAATTAGTAGGTCAAAAGCGTAAAGGTACCTTTTGCCCTAGTGGGAGTTATTGTAACCAAATAAAATACGTAGATAGTAGACCATCAAAACTGACAAGAACTTTTTGAAGCTGACATTGTTTGAAATTATTTATTAGGTAAGACCTATGGGTAGCGCTTACCTACATACAAACTTAGTTCCTTTATCAAATGAAATTTTTAGTTTTATTTCCTCAGCCTAACGATAACCACGCGCGCGATAATTTAGTAAGTAGTTATTCGGAACGTAACTATAGGTACCTACGGTAGGTACTACTATTATTATTATAAATTAAAGAGCCCTTTTTATACGACACAGCTTTATAAGAAAACAATAACTGCATATTTAGTTTCATTTTAAACCTTTTACTTTTGACGGCTCTCGACACAAATGATATAGAAAAGACACTGTATTGATGATACATCTGTATTGAATGAACGGATTTTGTTCATGATATGGATCAATCTTCGCAAAGACGACCTCTGTGGCGCGGCGGGCGAAGGTCCGCCTGCGACGGAGGACAGGAGGTTGCGGGTTCGATTCCCGCCTCGGGACAAATATTTGTATGATCTGCAGATATTTGTTCAGGGCGTTCTGGATGTTTTTTTTCTATGTATAATAAAAAATATCTATCTATGTAGTGTATTGTATTATGTATATCAGTTATCTAGTACCCATAACACAAGCTCTGCTTATCTTGGGGCTAGATAATGCTGTGTGAATTGTGCAGAATTATTAAAAAAAAAAAAAAGATAATGTATTACCTACTTGAAATGAAAGGAAAAGCTTATTTTCACGATTTTATTATTGTACGCGGATGAGCCGTCAAATAAAATTGTTAACTATTTGAATATTCAGATATTAATCCATTTTTTATAGCTCTTTGTTTAACTCATTGCTAATGATTTTTCACACATTTATTGAATTCTACGTTCAATTAAGTATGTCCAGCATAATTATAATTATAGTTATGTGATACTTTTTTTGTAAGTATCACAGTATCCCGCTTATAAGACAAATAAGTTTCACATAACGAGCAAAAGTTTGAATAGGGGGTAAATTTTTCTTTAGTGGAAAATAATAAAAAAGTGAACATTTGCTATTTCCTTGAATTTTTAGTTATATTTATTTTGCGAAGATCGATCCTTACCAGAGACAAAATCAATTAAACAGTAAGTTTTTTTTTACCATGCGGGTCAATTTCCATCAAAAGTAAACGATAAAAAAAACTAAATATGCAGTTATTGTTTTCTTATAAATCGGGGGCATGACTCATTTCACGACTTTCGCCATCACCGCCCTTTTCTTAAAACCACCCTGTATTTTTATTTTATTTATTTAACATAATCCACAGTCCTTATTCTACATAAACTTAAAATACATGTGTTTCTTACGACCAATAACGGATTTACATTTTATAGGTGGATAATTTTAAACAGACAGTCAAAAGGCAAGTTTCAATATTATTCTAGTATTTTTTACAAATATAGACACATAAGTATAGGTATTAAAACCGTTTTTTCTTAATAATACTAAATAAGATACATGTACAATATAACTGAATAATTACAATATAATATTGAAGTGATAAATAAAAATGATAGAAAATACAAAAAGTATTGAAACAATGTGCAAGTGTACCTACTTTCTACCCACTGTCCTCTAATATTTGTATAATATCCCTTTTAAAACCTCCCTTGCTTGTATAAAATAAATCAGTTGATTCAAATCTCTTATTATAAATTCTATGAAGTCTGTTAACGTCTGTTTCGTGCATAGTTTGTGGATGAGTGCGAAACGTATTACTGTATATTATTATGATATATTTTATGGAGCTGTCATGAAGTATGTATAAAAAGATATACTTATTACAAACTTTGTTATTCAGATATCTAATCGCACTAATCATTTATGAATGGAATTGGAAATTTTCAGAACGTGACATCATGTAGGTAAATTTCGATAAACACAATATGTAAACGCGATTTTTCCATGAATGATGTTAGAATTTGAAGCTGTAGCTGTTTTATCAAATAATTTGACAGATTTGGAACTCAATTTTTTGTGAGGCTTGCCGTGGCATTTGCTTCAAGAATCAATTTCCATTGATCCAACTGAACCCGTGTATAAGAGTCACCTAAGAAGAAAGAGAGTTACTTTCTTAAAAAAACTTAGGAACACACTGCACTTTAGGATTGATGGACTTTAGGATAGGAAATAGGCTGTGACGATAGTATGGTTCTACGAGTATGTATATAGGTTAGACTCTTTCCCACATCTCTACCAACATTCCGTTAAAGTGTCGTTGATTTAATGCGAGTAGTTTTTCTGAGACAGGCAATAAACGGTTTACGGCGCGAGTTAACGCGTTAACACCTATGCTATCGTTTACACTAATCTTAATGGCTCCTTTCGGTTTATTTCCTGCAATTACCTCTGCTCTGTTTTTTATAATTGTATAGAACACCATATAAATAGAAAAATGTATCGTATATGCGGGTTACGATACTTTTTCCGTTCATTTTTAGAAATCCCTATGATTTAGAGACTTTGATTGACTTGTAGGGGTCCGAATAATTGTATTTGATAAATAAGTATAGTAGCTAGGTATTTATTTATTAATGTTGGCTTTTTTAACTTTGAGCTAAAGTTGTTCTTTGAGGATTATGGCTCATCATTTTATTCAGCTAAACATGATCTGTATCAATTACTGAGACAAAGGCCTTGAAATTAAAGATAACACAACAATAAACGTTTGGACGTATAATCATATATTTTTGAAGCCTTAAAAACAGCGCAGGATTTAGGTATGCGAACGTACAGCGTGGCGTTTTTTTAATGAACATATTTATTATAAGCTGCGCCCCGCGGCTTCGCACAGTTCGCACGCGTCTATCACACGGGAACTGATTTATGGGATAAAAAGTAGCCTATGTTTGATTCCAGGATTAGAATTACCTGTATGCAAAATTTCAACCAGATCAGTTTAGTAGTTTTGGCGTGAAGAGGTAACAAACATCCATCCATACCAACTTTCGCATTTATAATATTATAGAGTGATAGTGTGTCATTCTAATTTTTAATCCAAAACTCTTGAAATAGACTCTATTTATTTATCAATCAAGTGGGCTGATTAACTATAACTTGTTTTTGTTATTGTAATGGTTTTCGTTTATACAAATTATTCGTTGTAATAGGTTCAGTCGTGGATGATGATGATGCTCTATCCCAGCCGAATTTGGGCCTCGGCGCGGCGGGGCGGCGGCGGCCACTCTCATCGAAGACTGCATGACATAGTAGAGTGCACATGTGTTTACGTTCTGGATATTACCCATTAAATACAAACATATAAATTTCACCTATAGGCTTAGAATTTGCACCACCCCAACTCTTCCGCGGGTGTCGTAAGAGACAACTAAGGGGTGTCCACTGGGGGGCGAGCAGCAGTGCCTTCAGCAGAACAATTCCACAACTGAACTGAGAGACCCCTGCGATGCGATTATGGGCATTACAGAAAGAACGCTTGAAACTTATAAACGCTTACCGGCGCTTACCGGCGCTTGACAACACTGGTAACCTTCGCAGGAAAATATATGAACGCGCGCCGATAAGCACTGAATGGTGCCGACAAGTGCAACAAGCTTTAACAAGCGCTGGTCAGCGCTGGGCGCTGCCATCTAAAATTAATAAACAACTGCGACAACCAGCTTCCTTTGTGTAGAACGGGCCAGCGTCGTCAAGCGCCGGTAAGCGCTTGTTTTAAGCATTCTTTCTGTATACGGCCTATACGATGAAAGCCGATGGAGGTTGAGGAGGTCTGCGTTCATCAGTAGGTGTTTATAGATTGTAGTGTAGTTGTAAATTTCATAAATTGCAGACGTCCATAAGTTACGGTAGCAGCTTTCTATCAACCTAGCCTGTTTGCCACCTTAGTGTTAAAAAGAAAACTACACAACGGCAGTAGATGTACAGTCAGCTGCTCAGATGTGTATACAGTCTCCAATCAAATAACAAAAAGAACGCTGATTTGTTGGAAAAGCAATTTTATTTCATTCGGCGAGATGGTAAAGTGATGTTTAGACATAACGTTATTATTCAAAAATTAGCAAGTTTTTATCTGAAATAGCTGTGTGGTGTTGGCTTAGAATTTGCACCCGTCCAAATCTTCCCGCGGCTGTCGTAAAAGGCGACTAAGGGATATGCAACGGGGGGCAGGCTGCTATCCCCAACCCGCATGCCCAGCATGAGTGTTATGGGCATCACCCTCCATCATATAAACGACAATAAGGCGCTTATAAGGGGGAGGCCTACGTCCAGCAGTGGACCAATACAGGCTGTTGAGGTTGAGGTTGAGGCATCTGAAATGTTCCGTTTTGTAATCTAACTAGAATGGTTAGGCATTCTAGGAACATGTTGATTTTACGATCCTTCCGCAAATGACACAATATCTACGCAGCTAACAGTACCTATGTCGTAACTTAGCTTTCCTGTACAGCGTACACAAAACCCTCTTACTTATCTCACACACTATGTTAGGAAACTAAGCTTGCTTTATAGTCGGGTCACGTAGTGGGTAGGTACCGCTCACGTAGTACAAGAGCCATGCACTCGCCATTAGCAATGTCTTGAATGTAGGAAGTTGGTGCCTGATTCCAAGTACCTATTCTAAATTCTCAAGAAAGTGGTTTGTGTTAGATATGTACTCTATGTAGAATACGCTCGAGTCTGGGCGGTGAATCTGACATTAGAATATTACGCAGCATCAGTCCTTTAAATAATTTCATACTTTAAGTACTATATAAAAGTTTCATATGTACTATAATAGTAGTAGTAATAGTATAATACTATATAATAGTTTCATACCAATTCACATATATATCTGCTCCTTAGAGTATCATACCATAAATTTATAGTAGTAACACTGCATAAACATACTTTACTTAAGGAAAAAAATCTTGGGCAATTAGAATTCAACTTCCTACACTCAAAACATTGCTTGGCGAATGCATGGCCCTTTAAAGAAACAGTAGAAATCAGTAGTAAGAAAATCGGAGTGTAAATTCAAATTCAAACTCAAACTATTTATTTCGGTTGTTCATGCACAATAAATGTTAGTAGGTACAAACAATGTGTCAAATTAAATCTAAAAAACCTGTACTATCTCTGTCGTTTTGAGAATCCGTCGGTATGAGATGAGAACAAACAGTTTTTTTCACTGCGGACCCACGATGCCACCAGGTCTGCCCCAAGCGGTAAGCTGGGACGAAACGAGACTAACACAGTGCCATCCTAGTACCATTCCCACCACAAATTGTCGATAAAGTTCCATACACATATTTTTTTAACATAAGTAACATTATTGTAAAAACGGCAGTTAAAGAACATTAGATTTCTATGAATAGTCTCAAGAGTAAAAAGTGTGTCCAGGTGGGATAGCGATCTGCGAAAGACTGCAGATGCTGGATGCGTTTTGCAGAAGACGACGCTATGGCGCTCATTAGGGGAGGTCTATACAGCTATGGACTGATATAGGTTGATGATGATGATAAAGATGAATCTCAAGAACCAAAAAGACATGTATAGTTTTTTATGATAATTAATAACGTGAAAAAACAAAGAATGTTTATGTCAGCCGAAAATAAATTACTTACCCAATTATGTAACGTAAGCTTGGGTACACGAGCCAAAGCTAAGAGGATAATTTTAACAAAAACTGAACCCAAAGAAAAATGATTAATGACAACAAAAACACCATAACGTGAAGAGTCGATGAGAATAACTTGGTAACAAAACACCATCTGATGATTACTAGAAAATGTAAGAGTAGTTTTATCACAATTTACATTCTAATCTGCAAATGAACCACCTGGCTTTTCGCTCTAGTTTATCATAATAACGTGAAAAAACCTTGTGTTCGGGGACATACGGTGCATTGTGCGGTGACAACAATCAGATTCCATTTCAAATGAAATTCCTATCCTACTCTAGAAACAGTTTCGTGTGTTATAAATGTACCCACGATATCACGCACAGCACGACTGGCCACAGCGAAATATAAAACAGCTGTTTGTCTCATAAAACCACAGAAATGTATTCTAATATCAATAACAAGGAGTGCCATGAGAATAGCAATTATTTAGGCATGCAAGCGAAAATCGCGTTGCAAAAACTATATTTCCTTAAAATAATGTAATAATTTGCAAGAAAACTATTTAGACCATGATATTTTCTGTTGTTATGTCAATGTTTATACCGAAAAGTAGATTAAGCTACATTTATAGAAGTAAGTCAAGTCCCCAATTGCTACAAATTAGTTTCTTTAGTTTTTGGTAGGCGAATCGTAGCGTAAATATAGTCCATTGCGTAGCAATCACGTAGCACTTGCTACGATGCGTAGCAGTTACGTAGTTGTTTGCTACGATGGGTAGGAATCACGTAGTAGTGCGTAGCAATCACGTAGCGCTTTGCTACATGCGTAGCAGTCACGTAGTTGTTTGCTACTATGCGTAGCAATCACGTAGCAGTGTGCTACAGTGTGTAGCAATCACGTAGCGCTTTGCTACGAGGCAGTCGTACGTAGCACATCTTTAAAGGATTAAGCTACGCTGGCCGTCAGCATAGAGTTTTTGAACAAATTTCCTCAGATAACAAAACTTTTTAGCTTATGTATGAGCATAGGTACATACACGGCATTACACTCTGATGATAAGAGCTAGTAAAGCGCTTATCAGGGAAGGGTCTTAACAGTGAACTAGGCTTATGATATTATGTAAAGAGCTCCAGCCGTTTTCTTTTCTCTATGTTAGATGCTGCGCGTGACCGCGAACGGTATAATCTGTGTCTAATGCAATGAACCTACCTCAAAGCCTCTAACTAATTGCATTAAGTTCAAACGGATTTATAACTTCATCGGTTAGGATAAAGTTGTTTTATGAAAATAGTGATTTTGCTCAATTTGCTCATCATTCGCTTGTCAAGTTTTTTTCTTTTTAGTATTCTAGTTGTCGCGCGGCGTAACTAATGGACCATTGACTTAGGTATTGTGGGAAGAGATTGACGTAAAATTGTATAGTTGGACTTGACCAAGATTTTTGAAGCGATCGAATAAAACCACACTCGATTTTAGTCAACGGCATATGAAAAGTTAGCATATTCGAGTTACATAATTATATTTAGACAGGTAAATATTGTAACCTACCGGCGCAGATAACGTATGTAATGTATTTCCTGAGGAGTTACTATACCTTTACATAAACGATAAAATTTGAGAAGTCAAGCCAAGCGCCATCTTAGCTTTACTTTTTCTTATAGGAGTTACGTACGTACAACGATGAATACAAGAGGAGATACTAGAAGAAAACTGTTTATCAGGGTTAAGCTCGCTTTTGTACATATCTTTTTAATGAGTTCATACTATGTATTATTTGTGTGTACAGTAGGGAGTTACAGAATTACAGAGGAATATCCGTTATTAGTTAAATAATA
This sequence comes from Eupithecia tripunctaria, assembly GCA_955876795.1. Classification (NCBI taxonomy): domain Eukaryota; kingdom Metazoa; phylum Arthropoda; class Insecta; order Lepidoptera; family Geometridae; genus Eupithecia; species Eupithecia tripunctaria. The sequence continues at coordinate 7,035,111 of OY041616.1, read as the reverse complement.
CTTGCATATAGCTAATTTTATTCTGATGTATTTATATTTATCATTTACCTAAATATTCTGTATTTAGGTACCTAAGTGTTTGTATTATCTAGTAGAAACGCATTTCCCAAGCTTTGCTTAGTTTTCGGGCTAGAACATCTATGTGAATTATCCAGAATATTTATTTATTTGATCGCAACGCAAATTAGTATACGGATACAAAATATAAATTTTTATTGAATGAATGCTCCAACAAATAAAAACATTACCAGAAAGCCACGGTATACTCATTCACATAACTGTCATGGGGATACCAACTGTTTAGAAAAATGTCCAAGCGTCTGGCAACACTGTTTAATAAACATGACAGAACAATGAAATTTAAAAACAGCTCAATTGTTTACATAACTAATTATTATACTGTGAAAGCACTTGCCAAAAGTCTATTTTACTAGACAACTCAGACGTTAGTAATTTGTGTCAAAGCAATCGTGAAAATTTTACGCTATATACATAACTATCTATTCTAGGTACTTAGTGTCTTTTTGCGTCTGGTTGCCAAGTGCCGAAAGTGTGGCAGTGACCTAAGGTGCCGAGTGATCTCTAATGTATTTCACTGTGTCGACCTGTCCGAAATACTTACTAGAAGAAACACAGTATTTTTACTATAACACTATTGTTCATTAAAAGATTTGAACACTTTCAATTACATACGTATATTGATTAATTTTACAGGTTTTTTGGTTTTTACAAAATATAAGTCTCACGACGCTGCTATCAGTTTTTGTTCAAGTGATCTTCTTCTTTTTTATCGTCCCGCGTAGTCGATCTCATCGATTAAGTCGGGTTTGTTGGGTTCACAAACAACTATCGTAACGAACTCATTACGGTAGTTTAGCGGGTTAACTGTGAACCTTATTTATGTTGAAAGAACACCAACGGAGACTTCTTCATATGTCAGAACTTTTCACTGGGTGGTCCGATTTTCATGATTATTTTTTTATTTTACAGCTGGTGCTTCCCGCGCGTTTCCATTTTAATTTGGTCCTGTTCTGACAATGGGATCCATGAAAAAACTTTAAAATTGAAGTCTGTTTATAAATTTAAAAAAAAATCCTTTTGTATTTATGGTGCAATTAAGTCATAATCTATCTATCTACTTGTACCTAACTACTGAGGCCAATATGTTAACTTACTCAAGAGTGTCCTATTACCAGTGCCAATTAAAAATGTACCCAACCATTTAAACTAAGTTCTTTATTAGGATCTATTCTCAAAATCGTTTAGTAAATCCTTTGTCAGGCTGACGAGTTGATATTGCATGTCAAATATCAGTTTTTGCGTTCCGTAGACGCAGGTAGACTACTTAATTAATGTTTCTGACCTTAGATATAAATAGATAACTGTAAATTACAATAGATAGGTTTAATTGCCTCTTCCTAGAAGCGGGTACCATGGTTTGCCATTGATGGTATCTAAACATGCAGGTAGAAGGTTTTTTACGAACTAGACGACTATAAATATGAAGATGAAAATATTTAGTAACAATTCCGGGAAAAACCTTCTCCGATAAGATCTAACATATTAAAAATTTATACAAAATGAAAGAACATCTATCAGAGTAAGTTGTCAACTAGTTTGGTATATCACCTATGGTTTATCCATTTTTAATGAAGCATGTTAGTAAACAGAATACGACACAAATAACAAAATCTCACTTGCTTGGCGTCGAGTTTCAGATATAATTGTAAGCAATTTTTATTGAATTGAATTGGATCTAAAATCATCAAGTAATGTAAATTACGTATAAAAGGACGCGCCAACAAAGCGAATTTTAGGTTAAGTATGGGCGGTTTGTTTACGTTTAAACTTCATTCAAAATGGACACGGTATAGTTGACACTAAGAGCGCCAAGCAACACCGGCTGAGTCCCACCAGAGAGTGTTGCCAGCCACTCCAAGCTCCACATGCCAATATTTGTTAGATCTTATCGGAGAAGGTTTTCACGGAATTGTTACTATTTCATCCTTATATTTACCTACAATAGATTTCCGCAAAGTAACACCTGAATCTATTATCTACCAGCTGTGCCCTGCGACTTCGCACGCGTTGTTCCTATGGAAACGTTTAAAGGTGTTTTCTCGGCAATTATTAGAATATTTCTCGCCGTAAAAACCATCCTTCTATTTCAACGAACATTAAAAAAAGAATTGGCCAAATTGGTCCAGGCGTTACTGAGTTATGCGCTTACCAACACATTTAGCGATTCATTTTTATATTATAGATATATATATAGTATCCTCAAAACCACACATAAAGAGATGCTCAAAAATATATTTCTTACGAACTAGACGACTATTTCAACAATAATTTTAGCGACTTGTCATATGTAATTAGATTAGGTAGCTACCAAATATTAAGTAATTTCATCCTAAGTGGAAAGGTATAATACCTGGTCAGCTGGCCACTGGACAGTCTTCATTTGCAACTCACATAATGGGTACATACTGTGATCATAACTTAAACAATCATTTAGATCTGATTCTATAAATAACCTCACCCTCAACTGCCCGTATTAGTCCACTGCTGGACGCAAGCCGCCCCCTGAAGAGCACCTTATTGGCGTATCTCATGGGGGGTAATGCCCATAATCCCCACTTTGGGCATGCGGGTTCGGGATTAGAGTTCAGTGGTAGAATTGTTCTGCAGGGGGCGATGTTGCCTGCCCCCCGGTGAATATCCCGTCTCGTCGTGCAAATTCCAAGCCAGCACCACACAGCTATATACTTAGCTGTACAGCGATTCTATGAATGCAATAAATAAAATACTGAATACTCTACTATTTTTATGTTTTTTACCTACCATCGTAACTGTTAGAAAAACGTCATAAGTTTCGGATAACCGAAATAAACCGGTGTAAATAACCCTTAGGTTGATTGTTTCGTGTTTATACGAGATCAAATTTATTTTGTAGTTGTTAAAGTAATTTGCCGCGAACTGTAAACTTTGACTCAATGGTATTTTAGAGCATTTGGGAAAATAAATATATTTTTGTCTAAAATAAATATAAATAATAAAAAAATCATCATAATCACGATTATTCCTTTCATAACTCTAGAACTAGCAATATCTTAGGGTTCTTTGAAAGAGAAGCGGACTATTAGCAGCTACGTAGATCTATTAAAACACGTGAAAACGTGAATTAAAACTTAATAGTTCTAATATCTCTCCGAAGAAAACATGCCTTTCTTGCCCCTTTATTTGCTGGTAATTTCCACACAATTCCGCATTACTCATCTAATTATTCGAAACCTATAACCGTCAATCAAAGTTATGAAACGTTCCACACCATAGCTATAAGTAAGATAGTCGTACCTACTTCACACCGCGTCTATTGTTTAACTCTACAACTCTACATTGGGGACCGTTATGGCTGTGACCCCACGCATACCAGTGCGCATATGGATGACATTTTCCTGTGTCGTATGATGAAAGAAATGCGTGGAATTGTTGCCAGAGGTAATATTTATTTAGAAAATAAATATAATGTGTCTAGGCCGACACAGGTAACAAAAAAAAACAATTTAAATTTTCAGTACAAATTGTGATGTTGTAGGTCTTTTTTAAAAATCTCAACGTCATTATTAATCGGAACCTCAAATGGGTTATCAAATGAAAAGTATCAGTACCTACAAGTAGGTACATTTCAAATACTGTAAAAAGGCTGTAAGTAATATCTAAACATCAATATGGCTTCTGATAACGGAACTGTTTTGTTGAACTTTTCGGATAATTCTATTTTTTCTCCCATGATTCATTATTAACTTTAGCTAGGTACCTACTTCTTGTTTTATTTCGAAGCGATAAAAATCGCATCAATAAATACTATGAAGTTCATGCACTTGGTTTATTGACAGAATGACGCAACAAAACACGGCATGTACATGCTAATAACATTTTTAAACATAGGATAGGCTCACACCACAGTTCGTCAATAATAGGTACGTTTAAGAACATATCAATATTACTTAGGTAACATAGTTACCGAACAGAGCAAACTTCTGATTTTTAGTTCTATTTTTGATCTCTTTAAGTCGACTTTTATCTTGTTGCAAAGGAAAAGTCTTATTGCAACGAAAAAGTTTTTCCAGAATTTCTTGTTCTTATAAAGTACCTAGTACCTACTTGAAAACCTGAGAGTTCTTACCGCGAAACTCTTACACAACAAAGGAAGTATGTAGACTGTAGGAACTCATGAAGTGTACTAGACTAGAGCAGAGAAAAAAAGAAAGACTCAAGGCTGTTTTTTCCGCAAAAAGTTTATCCACGTGTCGTCTTCTAGTTTTAGATAAAGAGGCAAAAAATATAGAGTATTCCCTCTTCTATAGTGGCAATAATTACCTCATGTGGATTTTACTATTACAACTCTACCTGATATTTAATTTATTTACACATCAGACAATTCTTATTTCGTACAGGACAAAATTAATAGCTAGTTAAACATTTTAACACACAGGACAAAACGTTATTTCACAAAAACACTACAAAAAAGAACACACAACACATTACACACGATAAACAAGTGCTTTGGGATTTTGCTTTGCTTGGTGCAGTCGTCTTCAGACTTTTGTTCAATTTGAAGAAACGTATCGAATTTTGTCCCGTATTTTTTATGCATCTCCTTGTGGATTTTAACTTACCGTAGGTAAAATAATCTATGGTAGTTAAACTATTGCGTATGCTTTAGTGAAAGTATTAAGTTTGTCTTAAATTTCCAACGGGATAATTTTTACAAAAAACGTGGAAACTGATCCATGCATCCATAATGGATTTGTAAAGTGGATCAGAGTGGAATAGGGCATCTATATCTCTACATACTTTGCTTTAGCTTTTATTTCGTCTTTACGGAATTACGATGGCTTACTATTTTTTTTTTAATTTCAGTACATGTACTTAGCAGTTCATTTGCAAAAGCCTTATAAATTAACTGCTCGATATTCTGCAAAACATTATCGTATTTAATACACGCCAGAACCACAATTTGAGCAACCATTGTTTGGTCATCGCATAGTGACGAAACGAGATGCATATTTTTAAAGAGCCTGATACGTAGCACTTAATCTTGCTTGAGGAATGAGAACAGGAAAGACTTGCTCGATGAGATAACGAAGCTTCTTGATCGTAGAAAGTAGGTTAGTAAAAAAGTGTTGTTTCCTTATCCACAAGAAAGATGCACAAGATCAATACGTTTCAACACCAATGAGTTTCAAGCGAGTGTGTGGTCAGCACAGATTTCAAGATTATTGGAGTCTACACACTAAATTGGCACCGCCGTCAACACATCTAACCGAGTTGATGTCGGCGACATTATATCCTAGAATTACTTCCGCGATACTGTCCTCAGACTTCTTGCAGCATGTCCTCGACAAAATTCGGCAGCATGTCGGTGACATATTGTTAACGGCATGTCCACGATACTCGCCGACTTTGCAGTAGTTGCAAATCTCAACACTTAGCGACCGCCCGGACATCTAACCCGCTGGGCTGTGTCGGCGGCGCTGGCAACTTTGGTGTATAGACTCCATAACATCAGACAAAAATTTTAAATCAGACAATCACTCGGTTACCTGCGGCGTAGGGGTTATCGTGAATGCGGGAGCATAATAAGTCCCGTTTATTTTATAGAAGTCCCTCTGGAAAAGAAGAAAGAGTTGGATGAAGGTATTTTAAAGAGTTACAGTTCAAGTCCTCTTGGGATTTAGAAGTGATGGTCTTGTAAACTTTTCCCAGAAAACGTGGTCCTAAAGTTTAGTAAGATGTCGAAATGTAGGTAGGTCGTCAGCATCTATATACTTAGGGTTGCCAGGTGAGTCGCGAAAAAGTACCGGACAACTCCAAACCAAGGGGGGGGGGGTCGAACAAAATATGTTTTTTTTTTATTTGGTAATGTACATCACATAAATCAACTAATTTAGTAACAAAATAAATAAAAGTATTTATTTATTTTGTTACTAAATTAGTTGATTTATGTGATGTACATTACCAAATAAAAAAAAAACATATTTTGTTCAGTTGTGTCAGAAAAACAAAATCTATAGATAGGTATGTTTAACAAACATAATAGGAACTTCCAATGAACAAATAATAAAATTAAATCATTCTTCTTAAACGAATTTATTTAGGTAGTACTTATGTTGTACTGTGCCTATATAGGTACATTTGACGCAACCGCTTGCAATAGTATTTTATTTGATATAACACGTTTCAGTTTTCGGTCTCTTAACCAAGGCGGTTTCGTTCATTGGTCCATTATATTCCCCGTCACACTGAAAATGCGCTCGAAGAAGGCGTTCGATACGCGCGCGCGAGTTTTGCGTTGAGGGATTTCATATACCTTCTTTTGTAGGCGCTTGTGACCAGTAGTACCGACTTTCCTCAAAATACCGGACATTGTTCTGTCCGGTAAGACCATTTATTTTTTACCGGACAGGCCCCGAAAATACCGGACTGTGCGCTTAAATACCGGACATCTGGCAACCCTATATATACTTGATAAGGTTATAATAATAACATGTAAGTTGTTAAATTATGAAATGAACTGCAGTTTCGTTCTATTTCTTCATCTTCTAACCTAAAGATGCCGCTAGCTATAAACATCGCAGAAATAAAGTGGGTACGGGAGAGGTATTTAAGTAGGTACCTATATTGTACCATGTTCAGTAGGTGTAAATATGTAGGTACCTAATTCTTGGAAATATTATAAAATAAACTATAAACATTTCAATAATACTAGTGTTCTTAAAATCGTAGGACTTATTATTGTGCATAAGTTAGAAACACGTGCAGAAGTTTGTTTATTTTATGTGATTGTTACCTTGCATCCATTGCCGTTATTCTTTATGAGAGATAGATAACACAATTCATAACAATAACAAGGATTCTAGACCTACCTTTAACCAAGGCTCTGGATTCTAGACTTTTTAATCGACCTTGATTGGAAATTTTTAGCTTAAAACGGGCTCATCACATTACCAATGGTAGGTTCTGTCGGTACAACACTTGCTTCTTTCACAGTCACCACCTTGGTCCATGTCCACTTACTCCGGCTCTACCTAGGATTCTTAGAGTGTTTTTTTTCGAAGATAACCGGACAATTAGGAGCCTCGTCAGTTAACTTTAACATCATCTTTTCGAAGAACACATGCCTTAGTACACAAAACCTGATTTCGTTTATGTAAGAAAAATAGAGCTTTCTTGCTTACCTCCTGATAAAACACCCGCTTGGAGCTATAAGTCAGGTTGTACTGCTGATCAGCGACCATCAGCAGAATCGTGAAGGGCAGCAGAAAGGCAGCTGCAGCTAAGAACGCAATGCACCTTCGAAGACGCATCATGCTGACGTTCTTACGGCCAATCACCATAGTTCACTATCACTGTAGTTGTTCACTTCACTCATAGGATAGGTTTTCACTTAAACTTCCCGACTCTATTTGTTTTTGGTTCTTCATTATTTTGGTGGTCTGACGATGATGTTCATTTATTTATCTATATTTATTTATTTTATACAGGGTTACAGGAAAAATGGTGCTAGATCCGTGAAGAGCGTGGAGTACTCATCATTTCTGACTTATTTCACTATGAAACACCCTGCCCTAAACTTAACCCTTTTCGAGTTATTCGACTTTTAATTTTTTTATTGAAGATTGCCGATTTTTAGGCTACTAAATTTAATTTTAAATCTTATTATTATTATTTTTGCATTTTTACATGTGTAATAAGATTCAATTCAATTCAATTCAATTCTTTATTTAAAACCAGACATAACATTACAGAGTACACTCCAATGCGTTAAATCTAGGACATCAACTTGCTAGTGAAAATAAATTTAGAACAACATAACAGGACATAAAATTCGATGAAGATGAAGATGAAGATGAAGATGAAGATGCTTTAGGACGGCAATTATTAAAATAGTGCATAAGCTAATTGAATAGACCGTAGTAGACAAGTAAAAGTAATGAAATAAAAAAGAAAATTAGAAAGTCTTCACGGATCTAGCACTATTTTTCCTGTAACCCTGTATGTATAAGGGACATTGGGTAGATAATTGGTATACCACCGATCAAAACGATTTTTGTTGAACGTGACGATATTGGATTTTGAGTCAGAGTCAGAGTCAAATCATTTATTTCTTCAGACTTACAAAATAAGCACTTAGACAAGTCAAATTTTTAAACAGCTTGAAAAATAGTTATTTATATCAAATAAGAAATGGTGCAATTGAGTCTACTTATCTTAATTTTTTTGTCCAGTAGCGGAAGAAGTGTAAAAGAAACTACTAGCAAGTTTATCGCTTATCAACTAATACAAATTTTACAAATCTAAGTATAAATAAATATAATGCGACTTAAGAGTAGATAGTTATCATATGAGTGAATCTAACACATCTGATTTATGTTTAATCCGAGCTAGCGAAGTATTGTAGAATAGAGTCACGAGCATAGCGAGTAGCTCTGAAGTAGACTGCTGAGGCACCTAGTAAGGGAATTAATAGGCACGGCAATTATGTTGTTACTTCATTTTATGGTTGTTATAGCTAAACTGTGTTTTAAACACTTCTTATCAACACATTATATTTTAGCGAGTAAGCTTTCATTTGCTAGTAAAATCTCACTCACATTGCCTTCCGTTCCGTTATTCCGTGATCATGGCGCATGAAACTGTGCCGAAATATTCTAAAGTTCAAAACTCAAATCATGGTAAATATTCCGTTGTAAATGATACGCTGTTTATAACGATTTTAAAAATGTTTAGGTAATGTTAAAGACAAGTGTGGTTGTTTGGTGAATTGACCAGATTGATTTTATAGTTTGAGAGGTAATGAATATAAAATAAAAATATTATCTAATGTTTTGTAATATATCGGTATATTTTATGGCAGGTAAGTTCGTACCAACAACTAATATTATTAAACATGTCTAGATACTATGAGTTCCTAGTTGTATACTTAGTTGTAGAGGTAGATAAGTAAGCATTATGTGACAAAATTGTCGTTTCCGCTTTGAGACACAAATTGGTATTTTGTAGATTGAAAAATTGGAAGCTAATTCAACTAAATTACTAAGCCTAACTAGGTACCTACCTTTAATAGCAGGAAATTTGATCTTGATGAGACTGTAATTGCATTGAAATAGGCACCTAGGTATATACTTACTTTAAATAGCTCCATTACAATAGTACTACTTAGTCCATGTACCTATAGAGAGAATCTCTTCTTTGCTAATAATCACAGAATTCACAGATTTATAAATTCACCTTCCGTAGGTACAAGGTATCTCCCCCCTTCCCTCTTAAAAATACGAAACAAAATAGAACTCCTACAAATAACAGGTTAGGCATGTTTTAGGCAGGGGGTATCACTGACGCTGACTTTACATAATCTTCAGTCTGCTCAAAACGTAGGTATAATATACGTAGGCAGTTAGGCAATACTTACTTCCCTACTCGAGTTTATTTTCGAAAGACGACTCTAAAAACCGTAAAATTTTACGAGCGGTAAAAGCGTCGGTTATCTACCCTAATTTGATTTTAAATTAGGAACATTGTAAGCCGGTGTCCAGGCATTTTCATTTAGGTAGGAACCAACCTCTCTACTGAATCGAATAAGGTTTTGGATTTAAAATATTTTTTTTCGTTCTAGTCTACTCTTAAGTAAAAATAAGGTTCTTTAAGCAATTTAAAAATATATAATATTAGAGGTAGAGTATTGAAGCTTGCATGTAGGTTGGCCAATTTTGCTTTAGTTCGTTAGATCGGAGGGAAGATTGTGTGACCTCAGCTCTGCCCGTAGATACCTATAGTACATCTACATTTTGATCTACTTATAAGAGTTTGGGCTGAGATGGAATTTTGGCCCTTGCCAAATGCTTGCCAAAAAAGTGTGGATCAGTCCTCACGTTTTCACGCACGTCTATGAATTTCACTAGAAACTAATTCATAGGTTTTTGACATAATGTCGGGCTTCTGTGTTAAAAACTTAACCTGACTGAGATTATAAACACGGTTTAAATAGATAAATAAGTTAGATAATTATTTTTTGTACCATACAAAGATGCTAAGAGTAAACGAAGTGCAAAGGCGGCCTTATCGCTATGAGCGATTTCTTCCAGGCAACCTTGGGATGGAATGGACATGTAATAACAACATAGACGGTGGCACTAGAAAAAGAAAAGAATAATTATACTACCTTTACATACTATAAATACCTACATAACCTACTTACTACACACAATACATAGAATAACTTACATAATACAAATTAATTAAATAACGTTGTCTTACTTTTACAAGGATAGATGAGTTAGTAACGCTGATGAAGCAGTTTTTTAAAGAGTTATTTACTCCCTACCAATGTAAATATATGTTAAATTGTGGTTTTAATGAGAATAAAATGAGTAACTCCTAATAATAAGGTCGTACAAATTAGATCAAAACTCGTCATCGTTGTTTTTTATTCCAAAACCGACAGTGATGTGATGAATCACCAAAAAACAGAATTGCAAGGCTGATGACGTGATTGCGTGATCGAGTATATCGCTGGGAAAGTTTCGAAATGATCGTATCGCAAAAACTTGGCTGAATTTAAGTTATTTCGTTACCAAGTTTGGACAAGCTATTCCCGAATATCAGAAGAACTTGATATATATCCGCTTCGCAATCTGATATATTGCCCACGCCATATATTTAAGTTATAATTGAAGTTAAGTAAGCATATAATTTAAGTTATTTCGTTACCAAGTTTGGACAAGTTATTCCCGAATATCAGAAGAACTTGATATAATATCCGCTTCGCAATCTGATATATTGCCCACGCCATATATTGATCACTTTACTTTCGATTATGTCACAAAAAAATGAGCTACCTGTTTATGGTTAAATCACAAAAACGTATTCAATGAATTAACTTAGTTGGGCTATAAATTTTCCCTTATAGAAATTTAATTATTCAAAATACCACCAGTTTATCTATCAGTTAAATTATTGGTTATAATTAAGCCAAGTTATTACAGTAATAAGCAAATTAGTCAACAACACACAATTTACATTCAACCTTTCTATTTATGACGCTATTTATTTTATACTGAGTTGAGTTATAGTATGTAGCTAAAGTTTTTTATGTGATAGGTAGAAGTGTAGGTACACTGCAGAACAGTTTAATAAAAGTCCTTCAAAAACATCCATTAGTAAGATATCTATAATAATTTTATGAGTTAACACTTAAAAAGAAAGATAATATTTTTTATAATAAAGAAACTATATAAAATAAAAATTATAAGGTATTCGGTAGGTAAGTTCCGTTTATCATCAGTGAAATGGCATTGCTAACACCTTTATACTTCCCAAACCATTAAGTATAATGAAAGAAAAGCAATACCCAGTGATATTTACCTACTGGGTTCGGTCTATTGGTATTTGAGCTCAAGTATGATAATATCGACCTTTCGAGGCACAGCCTTATTTGGCCTTTGGCCACGTTGCAGTACCTACAATGCGGATTTTCATCCTGGGTTTAGACAAGCCTTTGTTGATTAGACCACGAGATAATTTTTGGACTAAAACGAATGTTGTATACATAGTGTATAATTTGAATAAACAATTTTATAAATTAAAAACTCTCGTGTAGTTTTATCTCTTTTTGGGACTCTAACATTAACATTAAATTTTACACGCCAAACCCTGAATTATCTACATTTAAGAATTATAACGAAAAAAGAGAATAAACATATCGCTTTTTCCTAGATAAACTTTTTGTAAAACTATGATTTCTTTTACACTTTAGTTTATGAAACTGTCACAACGGCTCGACATTTTTAAACAAAATATTTCAATCGTGGGAAAGATATTGAATTGACAATGACGATCTGAATTTGAATATGTTAGGTTTGGCATCGCTCCAAATTCTTCAAATACTAACCCGCATAATGCCGTACCTAGAAGCATCAGTGAATTGAATTGCTGTTGGTGGAAATGTAGAATCATTGATAAAAAAGAAAGAACGAAATACATTTATTTAAAACAAAAGAAGAAACTTCGTAGTATACAAATATTGTATCCTACTACTATGAGTAGAAGCAGACCAGAGAGCCAGATAGTTCTTATAGGATGTAGTTATATAAAAGGCCCTAACTCAGCATAAATGCTTGCTAGGCTCCCGGAAGAGTTCTAGCCAGCGCTGGTCTTCCTTTAGAGCCCGAAAAAGAAGGTTATTTCCTCTGATTGTTTTAGGAACAACTATAGGATTTGTCTGATGGAATGTAAAGTAGGTAGGTACCTATATTAGAGTAATAATTAAAAAGTAGCGTCATTTTCTTACTCTTTTTCTGGTGCAAAAACCATAGATTCAACCTTTTCCGTCAAGAAAGGTTACCTACTAGTACAAAACGAACTTTGTCCCACGCCAGTTATAAAAACATGACCATGAATTCTGATCGGATACTGATGCTAATTTTAATTCAAGACAGACAAGATGCAAATAAAATCAAATACCTAGGTACCTACCTAAGTCATATTCAGTCAGCTGATGCTTCGTTTTACGATGACTAGATCGCTGGCAACGGAAACGGAAACGTTGCTGTTAAATCAAGCTTTGTGTAATAAAACAGAGAATCCCAAGTGTTTGGATCGAAATAATTCCCAAATAGAAGTTTAGGCTCGGGAATACTTTTGTCTTACCATTGCCGAACCAATTCCCCTATTCACATAAATCTTACTAGACTAGCAGAAAACAATGCCTCTACTCTTATACTATACAGCTTATCCATTGAATAACGACTACGCCAACGTAATCGAAGATTGGGACCCTCTTCTAGTCCAACAAATAACACGAGGTCAGTCAATCAATAACAACTGTCAGTCACATAATGCCAATAAGATCAATAACAATACGCTATAGAATGTTCTCAATGATTCCGAAGAGGCATTTTATTTATGACATTATTTCCTCATAAATACCACAAGCAATAAAAAGCATTATGAAATTGAGACAAACCCAAACTTACTAAAAGGGTTTTTAACTTTTTATGTAGAATGAGATGAACCATTTCACAATTCAGAATGTATTAGCTAGAAACCCATTCATGTTTGTACGTCCTAAGTAGCTCCATATGTTAGGCTGCCGTCAGTTGATAAAATTCTTCTTTTATCGTGAATTGTTTTCTTATCTTCAAAAATCGATATATACCTTCAAATGCAAAATCAACATACTATACATACATAGTAGGTACATTAACTGTATTTGTTTTTGTTTTCTGTGTTTTCTGATTACTGGTGTGCATTATAGAATATTTGTGTTGTATTGTATTGTATATAGGAGAGTGAATATTGTGATTTTTTGTTAATAATGCAATTTTTAGTTTTGTTGCCGCTACCAAAATATGTAAAACTCGATTATTGACAGCACTGTCAAACAATAGTGATTTAATCATTGATTTATTAAAAACGAAGATGAGGCACTGGTTGCTCGAAAGTGGCAACCTCAAATTGTGTAAAATTGTGTTCTCCCACATCAGTCACCGGCTGACCGGCGGCACGGGCGGTCGTGATTCGCGTGAAATATTGTTGTCTCAGTCTCAGTTCGGTCCTAGATACGTCTTTCCGTCTTTGTTCTTCTTTGTATTGCACAGGACTAGAAATATAACTGTGAGCGTATGTGTTTGCGTGTAGTTGTAACACATGCCAATTTTTGAGTAAGCTCTGGGAGAACGTAACCTATCTACCCTTTTTAAATCAATGGATTTAATGATATTTAATTCCTATTTAATAATGATAGGCATGTCTTCTACATACATATTTGTCAAAGCTTTCATCAAGATCAAAGCGTAAAGTGTGATTAATAATTTAACCATTTTTATAGGGTTGATAAGGTATCGATCTCAAAGCTTTGTTTATATAATTTTTATTTAAGCTATTGCATAGTTTCTATCGCGGGCCTTGAGCGTGGAGACCGAAACCAGAAATTCCGTAACATAAATAACCTAACACTATGCAATAGATTTACCGCGGTAGTCCCCGAGTGCCACACGTCTTTTTATAAAGTTGATTTTGGGACCCCGGACCCACTTAACTGAATCAATAAGAAGAAACCCAACTTTACTGGTGACAAAGAAACGTTTTAAAATAACGCCAAACTTGAAATGTTTCTGATGCGACTGGTTGACCTCTAAATGCCTGTGAATGAGACAAGCCTACAAAATGCTTGCAGCATAACAACGTCGCTAAGATTTAACAAGTCTATACATACAATTATCTAGCCTACAAGCGAAATCTGATGAGGCTTAGGAAACCGAGCGGATAAATGAGTACTGTGATTTGAATATGAATAGTGAGATGTAGTGATGCAAGCAATACTGTGACCCGAATTACAATCTAGAGTCAGGTAGAGTGGTGTTCTGATGAAAGGTGTTATGTTTTTGAAATAAATTACGTGGATGACCCTGTTGAGATAATAAATACAAGCAATGCGTTTCCGAAAAAAGAAAAAGATGGAATAGGAAGAGTCAAATAAGTATTACGTATTAAAGTAATAATAGGTATTACATAAAATATGTCCTAGTGGTTTCTCTTTCACTTCGTAGGTACTAGTAGACAATAAATTGAAACGAAGAGAACATAGGTAAATTTTCTTTCTTATTTGATAATAATTTATTGTTTTATTAATTTGACTTGTGAAGTGCTTGTTTTGTATTCCTAAAGAAATTAATTTGTTGACTTTTGATTTCTTATATTATATATTAAATACCTACTTATGTATGTCTATGATACCTCGGTACCTACTTGTTATGTCTTCGTCACATAATTTAAATTAAGCGTACCGTTTGTTATGTTTCGCATTGGTGATAAAGTGAAAATAATCCATACCTTCATGGTATAGGTAATAGGTACTAACTTCGTTAACTAAATATAGGCTTCTCGTATCGTTTGGTTCAAAAAACTCATTGCCTTCACGGTGGTGCCCAATTCATTCATTCGTGGAAATCATAAGAGGAAGGACTGCTGTGTTTCGTTTGTTTATATGAAATTTAACAACAATACCTACTAAGTTGTATTTTACACTTCTAAGTATGTTTTTGTCAAGAATAATATATAAATTATCAAATAATGTACCTCATCAGTACCTATCGCTCTGTATAACGATACGTGCGTTAGGTGGGTTGGTTTTGATAATGAACACAGTGTTGTGATTTTTTTATAACTCTAAATAAATTATTTACATTATGACTCTTTTTATTCAAAATAGAGGGGCAAGATTTTAAATTTATTGTAAGCGTTTTTTAATAAATCTAAGCTAATAGTAGGTAGGTACCTAGGTATGTTATCAAAATAACTGCCCCAAAAAATACATTATGGTGAAGAATTGATATTTGTCCAATAAACCATGCTTTATGGTAATTATTTCAAAATGTATGTCCTCTTTTT
The DNA here is from genome assembly GCA_955876795.1 of Eupithecia tripunctaria. Classification (NCBI taxonomy): domain Eukaryota; kingdom Metazoa; phylum Arthropoda; class Insecta; order Lepidoptera; family Geometridae; genus Eupithecia; species Eupithecia tripunctaria. The sequence continues at coordinate 7,019,658 of OY041616.1, read as the reverse complement.
GTAACATTATGTACCTACCTATACCTACCAATGTATCCGTAACTTTCAACAATAGTAAGTTGTTTTATCGCTAACCTGCTAATGTTTCAGATTGATATAATATATCCTACAAGCTATTTATTACTGCTTAATTAGTTATTAGTAGCGGCCTATGAATTATTTTAGGTCCTTCTTTGAATATTATTGTGTACCTAAATATTTATTTTAAACGATATGTTATCGATAGATCTTTAATTCATGCCATCTTCAAACACGACAGTTTTCCCGTCAAAAGGTACCTACCTACTATCGGTAGTTGTCCATAAGATCGTTATTTTCACAAACGTGGTATACAATAACATTATCCAAATCTTTTTCAATGACAGAAACTGGTGTATATATTAACTTTCATTTAGCACAAGATCACAAATTTGTTTATAAATAAAAGCTTTACAGTATTTGCGAGCCGGCTGCGCAGTGCTCTGGGTCAAGAGAAAAGAGCGACGCGGTCGTTTCCCGAGACGACCGCGCTCGACAGAAGGCGCGGCGACACTGGCTATGATATCGACCCTTCCCACATGACAATGAATGGCCAGCCAGCACCCGCAGCCACTGCAAGCTCTGCACTGCAGCTTTATTTCTGGCAACCACCCCAATAGCGTGAGTATCCCAGCTGATTGCCTTGCCAAGTTTGCCAACTAATGTCCCTGACATAGGTACGGAGCGACTGACCTGGTTCCTGTAATTTTTGCAATGTTTTTATTATGAGGTAAAAATGTGGAGGTTGCCCGTTTTTCCACGCATGCGTTGGTTGTCTCGAGCAGCTGATGTTTTATTGATAATGATAAGATAACACTAGATTATTCTCTGGTAGATAAACCTTGAAAAGAAATGCTTGTAATTCGATTGATGGTAGATTTCCTTTACCATTGAATAATTTAATTCTTGGTCAATTGTAACTTTGGTTCAATTATTTATGTTGTTCGCTAAGTCCTGTGAAAAATAATTGAAAAAAATATTTTATCTTTCTTCTGAGGTTGTTAATGTTAACCTATTTATACACATAAGTGTAATATAGTAATATCATAAGATAGAATTATAAAATATTTACCCGAACTATGTAGGTGGGTAGGTAGATGCTAATTTGGGGCTATTCTTTTCTTTTATAAGGGAAAAACTAAACTTTAAAAAAAGTTCATTCAGTTTTTCCTTTTGAAGATTTTTTGTAAGGGGAAAACTGGAATTCCAAAAAAAATATTCCAGTTTTCCCCCTTGACGATCCCGCTTAGACTTTATTAGTATAGTAATCTTAAAATTACTATTAAAATTAACTTATTAAAATTAACCAAATTATAGGAAATAAACTAGAATATTTTATGTATCTCAGTATCATAATATGTGTATAATATTTGGAGATTACCCCCTATTGGAGTAAGTTTTGTTCTGCCGGAGCTCACACTATCCACTCAAGTCAGCGTAGGTACCTAACCTACATACCTACCTATATTGCGTTCGTGCATTTTGTGGTTTTTCGACAAAACGATAAGATTAAAAACCGGCACGGATGAGGATGTCATCCTTTGACCGCTCTGAAATTTATCTTTCTTTTAAGTTTGACCGTATTAAATCATTCATGTTTTTACACGACTGATAAAAAAACAACAACATGTTACCTATTATCAATTTAAAGCAAAGCCTGCATTACTAACTTCTGCTCGCGGCTTCGCATGCATTTTACCGAGATAATAACTAATCTATGTAGGCACCTTTACCTAAGTCCGTCCCTGACCGCCCCATACCGTCTCAACTTCAACCTCAACAGCTTGTATTGGTCCACTGCTGGACGCAGACCTCCACCTGATAAACGCTTTTTTAGCGTTTACTTCATGGAAGGTAATGGCCATAATCCCCACGCTGAGCGTTTGGTATCGCAGTTTGGTGGTATAATTGTTTTGCAGGGAGTGCTGCTGCCCGCCTCTTACTACACCCGCGGGAAGAGTTGGGGTGGTGCAAATTCTAAGCACCACACAGCTTACCGTACAGCTTGCCATACCGTCTACCAACCTGTAAAATTTTACTATGATCCGTGTGAAAAGGGAACTGAGGCGTCAAACTAAATAAAAAATCTTTAGATCTACTGACTGAGGCAAGAGAGACGGAGTTTCTTTCAAATTCATAATACTAGTAGGTAGGTAAGTAGGTATGGACTGAAACATGAGGTCATGGAAAATGTTTTACGATTTACATACCTACGAGAAACGATTCTTCCGCAGTTCCGCACCCTATGCCTTTCAACCTATTCCTGAGAGAACGCGAAAATAGGTAAGTAAATAATAAATTGATATTCTTCAGACGCCGACTCCGCTACGATTTAAATCTTTATCCGCTACAGAGTCACGATGAGATGAGTCACGACACGAAAGTTGACACAGATACGCGCGAAATTTCAATAGTTTCACCGCAGTTCGTATTATGTCAGTGATTCAGACACATCAAGCCATGAAATAAGAAGTTGAAGTTGCATGTCAGTAATTTTAGCAAATTTAATATACAGCGTGAGTCTGCCTGCGGTGCACCTACTACACCCTCTTATATTTTATCGACGAAAAATGATTTCAGAATGTTTTTTTTTTTGCGTTTTTAAAATATTTTTTTCGCTACGTCGAACTATTTTAAACAAAACGGTGTAATTTTAAAACTAAACAATCAATTACCATTTACCAAACTCAACAATTATTGGAAATAACACGAGCTTCTCATTAATATAAAACTGAAAAAAACAACCCTGAATTAGCTATATTGTTCTTTTATGCGTTACAGCCTTTTTTTCATCCATTTTTATGACTTAGTTGTCAACTTGCGGATGTGAAACTCGCGGATGTCCGCGAGTGGGCCTCTTCTGATTTTAATAATTTTAAAATTATCTTTAAAAAATCACTAGTTTTCACTAGTGGTCCCTACAAAAGGTAGCTAATAAAACAATGGTACCAAGCAAGCAAGGCCTCTTCTATAACAGTCGATAAATAGTGTTGTGATTGAAGTTGATGAACCTGCAATTTTTACCATCAGATAGTTTATATTATACAATGTAAAACATCGCTAATTAATAAAAAATGTAGAAAAACCTCACACCAACAACAAATATGTTTTGTTGGTCTGAGAACCAAGAATAATTTTATCAATGGTTAACTTTGATCCCATTTATTAATTTAATTTAGTTTATTTAATTTTAAGAAAGTATTTTTCAAACAATTACGTACGTGTCCGCCTATTATAACCGTATATTTAATTCGGATTTCCATCAGCTTGACTAATAATTACAATAGAAATTAAAATTGTCACAGAAAGCTGAAAGGTTTTGTTCAAAGGAACTATCTGTCTTATTTTGAAGAAAAAATATTGCCATTTTTTTTTAATGTACGGTACCCAAAAAATGACTTTTGTAAAAAAAACAAGTTGGTCTTAATCGACTCTATTTCCAACCAGGAACACTTTTCCCAAAGTAACATACCAAATCAAATCGTAAGTTTTGACAATAATTAAAATAAACAATTCCCATACATTTTCTATTAAAAAACGAGTAAGTGAGAACAACAATGTTACTCATTCTCATTCAATGGTTCTTAATTTAAACTAGTATGTATGGAAAAATGAAGCGGCAAGTACGTTTGTATGGGGGCTAAGGTATTCGTTCCGTTCTTAACATGATTTAAAATAGAATCAGACCTCCTCGTATCCTGTCACCTACGCATGACCGTGAGCCGTGCCGGTTTAAAATAACTCTAAACGACGACGCTTCCTCGGGTCAATTGTTTGGATTGTGGCGCATGGTCTAGAATTAAGGCGCATACCCGAGCCAATATGCCAGCGATAACTATTTTATCATATTTTAACATTTATCATTAGATTTTTTAAAAATCCTACGTTCAGTTTGTGGTATCTATTATAACTTATAAGCTATTTTATAATACCTTTGTAATAATTTTATCTCATATAGTTTAGGAGATGATGCGAAAATAGATTTTGGTAGCCTAAAAGCGCAACTTCGTATCTATGCCTAAGCTTTACAAAATGAAAATATTACAGAGGCATTAATAAATAACTTATAATAAATACCACAAACTGAACGATGGATTTTTAAAACTTGCTGCGTTTAACGTAATAATAAGATAAAATAGTTGGGGGCGCCACTTTCACTGGTGTATGGGCCTTAAGTATTAGGTACGGTACGGTAGGTAGCTATTTATGTAGGTGCCTACTTACTATCAACAATTAAATAATATTTAATATTGTCATGTGCGTCGTTGTTTATTTATCCCTATTTTATTTTATTACCTATATGTGTATTGTATAATCTCTATAGAATATCTCTAGATTATATCCCTCTCATAGAAACGAAATCTATAATTTATCTTTCTAGCTCTTACTCCTATCCTATTCTATGTAGGTATTAAATATACGAAATACAAAATGTATTTGTGTAATTCATATGAAATATAACATACAAAATACCTACATTATTTTATGTTTTCTTATTTGAAATATTATAAAATAGGTAGGTATAGGTACTATTAAAGCGCTACCCCAACTCAAACTAGCGCCGCCACTATTTTCAAATATTAATGGGGTAGTTTGTGATACTTTTGTTTGTATAAGCTTTTTTTAATACATCTGTAATCGTTTTATTTTGCACAGGTAGGTACCTAGCTTAGGAAGAGATGCGAAGTTGCACTTGGTGGCCACCAAACTCTATTTTTGCATCTCTTCTTAAAATATAGGAACAAAATAAAACTTAATCTACACATTAAAATACTATCAACAAAATACCTAGGTACTTCGAAATAATACAAAATAAATTGTATGCAAGTAATTAATGTACAGTTACAATATAACCTACCTACCTACGTATTGGTATTTCAATTACGTAATTTACAAGTAGGTAAATCACATATGTACTGTATATCCCTGGGAAAGAGCTAGGTATGCTCAGAGTCTCTCTGACTGAACGATAGGATTCGTAAGTAACGAAACCATCCGACAGAGAACCAAAGATAACGACATAGGTACATAACATAGCTTTAAAAATTAACAAATTGAAGTGGCAGTACAGAATACGAGTAGGTTGATGATGATGATGAAAAACAAATAAATAAAATGATTTTCAATGATCCAAACTGGTACCTACACAGTTGACCAATTAAGAAAACTCATAAAACCTCCGCTCTTTCGTGAAGTCAGTTAGAAACATGCGAGGTCGTCCTTGAATAGGTTACCTACGGGTTAATTTGTCCAAGGGTTAGTAAAAAAGAAGTTCAAATTGTCTAAAGGCGATACCCTTAGACAATTTGGACAAAACAGCTCGTTTATAAATATTGAGCTACGAATCAAGTTTACGATAAAAATTAGGCGGGCGACCCGTTTGGTAAATCTAGTTCGTTCATGTAGGAACGCCATCACCTTACCTACACATAACTCGGCTCTGTGGGTAACATAAAGATTTTAATAGTACTAGCCATAGTGAGACTCTAATGGCCTGTTCCTCCCAATCCCCAGCGTATACAGGAGAACCTAATTGACACTTGCAAAATGGATAGGGATGGGTAATTATGATCGCTACTATGCGTAAAATAAGTCGATAAAAATTTTGACAAAAATTCAGTCGATGAAATTGAGTAGGTACGTACACCATGTCGTCGTGTGGTGCCGGCGGCATAGAATTTGCACCACCCCAATTCTTCCCGTGGGTGTCGTAAGAGGCGACTCAGGGATATCTTCTGGGGGGCGGGCAGCAGCGCCCCCCGCAGAACAAATCTTCCACCAAACTGCGATCCCCAACCCGCATGCCCAGCGTGGGGATTATGGGCATTACCCTCCCATGAGTTAAACGCCAATAAGGTGTTTATCAGGGGGAGGCCTGCGTCCAGCAGTGGACCGATACAGGCTGTGGAGTACACCATGCAACTACGGAAAGTCTTAAAAAAACTATAATTGGTCTCTATAGTTTTTCCATTCAGACTTTCAGACATAGGTACACTAACTATCTAAATAAAAAAAACGTAGTTAGCAAAAGCTAGATCAAAGGAAAATGTAAATTAAAGTCAAGATAATGGTAAAATATCTTTATTTCTATGAATAGGTACAATAGATGTACACATAAGAAATTAAAATACACAGAAATAATATTTTATTTCTTTTTCTGTGGCTTCAAGATGTACCTACTCTAATGTAGGACGAAAAAACCTTTAGCCTGTTAGTTTTTGTTATTTTATAAAATATTATCCTTCCATAGAAACATCCCAAAAATATCGACAAAAATGCCGACAACATCCCATTACTAGTCAAATCGGCAGGTTGTGGTGAATTGCGAAGGGTTCATGTGGTCCCGCGTCCCACCCCTGTTGCACCCCCGTGAACAGATTTTTTATTGAATTATTTTAGGGTAAAAAATTGCTCACCGGTGGTATGTGATGCGATAATTTAATTTAGTCCTCGTCCCGCTATAATTTTTATATAGATTTATGGCGCATTTAACCATTTTTCAGCCACGAAAAATAAATCGGAAATAACGACTGTTCACACGGTTAGTTCTCACTTGAATAATTGGCATTCATTTGACAAGTCTACGATGTTCACACTTGTGTCCACTCGATCAAAGGGTGAACAAGTGCTCTATGTGCTATAAAATCTCGATGGTGGGTACATAACTATTATGATTTGTGTCAAACGTTTGACTCAAACCATGATGCCATCGAGAAAAATCGAAGTGCAGAGTGCCAAAGCTACAAGAATAAGAAGAAGAATCATGTCAAGTCAAATGTCATCAAATAATGAAATCTGCCAAAAGTGCCTAGTGTCAATCAACAAAACAAACAAGAAAAAGAAAAGAAGGAAGTTGTTGGAAGGAAGAGGGAAAAGAAAAAGAGCCGACCGAGGCTATCGGATAGTTATTTACAGGAACAAAAATGCAGGATATTACAGACAGCGTTCGACAGGAGATCATAAGATTGGTGCCCTTGTCGTTAGTACAAGACGTGTCATGCTTCGCGTTCTATGATTATCACCCGCTAGACCAGAAAAAGATCGACATCACTGTATGCACTAAGCATGGTGAGCTGAAAGAGTTTTACCGACGAGATATCGTATCTAACATCAATCTACACACTGCTTCCACACCAACAGACTTGGCGATGATGAGAAACTCAAAAAATGAGCTATTTTATCTTGTGAAGGCCGGTACTGAATTTATCATAATTTCTACGTACGGAGGCATAGAAATTCAAGACAAAATCGTGAACGTTGATAGGTTTACAATGGACGATTCAAATTGCTATGGCGAAATATCTTTGAAAGTGTTCATAACAGACGATGCTGTGCCTTTAGTGTTTGATGATAATTTAAAGTGCAAGGAAGAAATTATGCCACCTAATATGGCCGGGCATAATCAGCCATTCGCCATTGGGCTCAAAAGAAAACTAGTAGAAGCAAAATACAGTGTCCAAAACTATACACACATTATCCACGGATACATAAAGATGAGGCAACAGTCTGTCTTCCAAACATACAAAAATCTCTACACAGATCATCTTGATTCTATTTATAGAAGTGGTGAAGTAAGTAAAACATATTCAGAGTAAATTATACATGCACCGGGGTTTAGTTAACTAAAACTATTCATATATTCTTTATCCTATTGTTTTCAGATTTATGGAGCATTAAAAATAAAGACTCTCAAACCCTGGGTGAAAGTTTGTAACCAAAAACTTGTTATAGCATTGACGGTGACGAATAAATATAATGAGTAAGTTACATTTTGGAAACTAACACTTAAAAATAGTCCTCCACAATCTTTTGCATGTCTGTTTAACATAACTTTGTTAATCAACCTATCAGCTCTTCAAAATGCCTCACCCAGGCAAATGGACACATTTTGCTGAGGATTGGTGATAGGTAGAAGTGTTCTGCAAAACAATTCCACCACAGAATTGCAATCCCTAACCCGCATGCCCAACGTGGGGATTATGGGCTTTACCCCCCATTTGATAAACGATAAACAGCTTATCAAGGGGAGGCCTGCATCCAGCAGTAGACCAATACATGCTGTTGAGGTTGAGGAGTGTTTAAAATACCCCTATGCCCTGTCCCACCTCTGAATTTCTCTATTTGTTGACAAGTGATTTTTAAATACAGAATGAAATTTAAACATCACTTTGTCAACAATAGGTCTGACAACTACAAAATTCGAATTAGTCTGTCAGTTGTGCGAAATAGCGTCATCGCACGCGACCTGCAGCTAGACACAGTTAAGGAGTTTGTGGTCAAGCTGGCGACCGTGCGGACAACTCTCGCCACGTACATCTCAACAGACTCGCTCCTCTGCACACAAGACCGCCGGATGCAAAAACTCCGTGGCGGCCCCTTCCCCGGGAGCTCCTAGAGTTACCCGAAGCAATCCCCCAAGAACATCAGAACAGCCAACAGGCTAATGAACAGCTCTGGAGAAGCCAGCAAGGCTCTCTGAGCGACAACACATGACTCGAGGAAAGCTTTTCTCGACGCTGAATCCGGAAAAAAGAACTATAGTTCGTTTCCTGCCTGCATTCGACAACATAGAGTCGAATGTTGAAGACCACTCTACTACTGTCAGTTAGTTAAATAATCAGAAGATATTGGACAAATATTTTGTCTTTTGTATATAAATAAAAAAATTATGAAGAAGTAGCCAGTTAAAGTTCTACGTGACATGGGCGTGACGTCACGTGTCCTACTTTTTACTGAACCGTAACGTCACTAGCCCCCCACTCCTAAATTTTGAAGTGTTTTATTTTTGTAATTTTTTGTTTCATTTACAAAATATGTTTGCAAACTACGAAGATAATTACTTCTTCATAGTGTCCAAACTCCAATATCTTAGTGTCCAATATTTTCTGATAATCTTACTAATTATTAGTTAGAATTAGAATTTTAATTTTTCAAATTAGATTTCTGAGTCATCAGGCCTATTAGAGATAGTCATAGTGGTGCATTATGCCAAAAGAAGGATACTTCTTTGGAAAGGGTATAGAAAGCTGTAACCTACCAAAGGATGAATCCACGATCTGAGTTGTAGGAGACAATTCTTACCGCATGACTGTCACAGCTCTGATAGTTTTATCTGTACAAAATTCCTGCTAATCTACAGAAAACTTAAAGCATGTAACTAAACTTTACTTTACTTTTACTTTACTTTACTTTACTAATGTTTAAGGCCAAAAGTTTTCTTTTTATTTCAGAGAGTTAGAAGAGGTTATTATAGTCCTGAATTCGCCTACCCAGCTCTCATTCACCTACACAACAAAACAATTTAAAACACATCCTGACCTAAAAGAGAAAGAGATTCCGAAGCTTTTACCCGGACATGAGATCACAATAGTTGCAGTTTTGCCATTGGGGGACCTGAATGTGACTAGTGAATTTGTTTTGAATGTTGCAATTTCATTTAAATTGAAGAAAGTTTATTTGATGCCAGTTCAAGATATTGTCCTCACTTCTTTGGATGTGTTGGGAGATGAATTTGATTCTCTATCTGCTTCTACATTGGGTAAGTTTCTAGGTAAATTCAAATTGGTTAATCATTTTACTGATTCTATTTAGATTGATGGTGAATCCATTTGTGGTGATATTTGTGCTGTTCTACCTACCCATTACACAACCACTTAGCTTGGGGCTTGGTGATGTTGTGTATATGTCCAGCATTATTAATTTATCTGTGTACCAGGCAAGGTAGCATTGAGCTACTGATGCTGTATTATGTATATATTTCCATTCCTATATTTTGTGCAGGGCCTAAAACTATTTCTGTCCATAAGTAGTATCCTAATTTCAGATACCAAAATGATGATTGCTGTACAATCAACAAGTGTCAGGACAGATCTACATTTGAGGGACATCAACACAGATGGGACTGCGAATCTCTCACATAGAATCCAAAATCTTCTGATAAAGCACATGCATATGACACAAGCAGCTCCTGATGTGATTATCTACAAGAAGTCCCCATACCATGCTATGAACGGAACCCTGATGCATTTTCTTAGTGAATCCAATAAAACTGTTGAGGTTACCGTTTATACCAGGTTAGTTATTTGTAGAAGTTATTGATCTTTCGCCATTTGAAGCATAAATACGTTAGGTCGTGTATTCATCGCTCAGCCATAGGTCGCGAAAATCTTTATGAATTCTGTGAACATAGACGCGAAATACGAAATTACGCATCGTATTACTATATGATGCGCAATTTTGTATTTGGCGTCTGGAATGAATGAAGGAATGACACTTCATGCACTCTACTGAGTGCGTGATCTGATCAGTCATTCCTTCTGATAACTTAATTAAGCTACTGCGCAGCTACTCGCGCGTACTTCTGAGAATTCATACACATTTGCGCGAAATATACCTACTTTTTATTTTATATATTATAAATTCCCCCTTCTCTTCCCCATGGTAGCTGGGATTATCATAATAATTATAAATGAGCAATTTTTAAATAAATTATCCTCTTTGATTGATCCTATGATTTGGTTTAACCAAGACCAATAGGCTACCTTATTTTGGTTGCTCCTTAAAAAAAATTCATAGCAATCATACCTTAGCATTGCTATCAAGTTCCTAACCTCTGTCGCACCTGACTACATTCAGGAGGTTGTGGGTTCGATTCCCGCCTCCGAATAAATGTTTGTGCCAACTGCATGTATAAATATAAATATATTTCTTGGTAATTGTTTTGTATTATGTACCCATGTATGTTATCTAGTACGTAACCTACTCACAACACAACACAAGCTCTGATGCTGTGTGGATTGTCCAGCATTATTCATTTATAATTTATTTTTACTTAATTAATTACGTTGTTCATCATTGATAACAAAGCAAAATTGCCCAGTAACTTGCTACATATCATGTAATAATCTAAAACTCTATACACACTCAAGAAGCGCATTTCATTGAAGCTACTACTACTAGGTAGATAGATAGACAGAAAATACTTTATTGCACACTTTAAACTAAAAACAATTTACAAATGGAATGATTAAAACTAAGTGACAATTGGCGGTCTTATCGCTCGAGACAACCTGGTATGGACAGAAACATCGGATGTACATGGGCTCTGAGTGCATGTAATAATTATGGTACTACTTAAAAATAAATAGTTTATACATACTAACAAAAAAGAACTACTGTAAATGCAATATTTCTTAGTAAAATCATGCTGTTTGGTGCCGGCTTAGAATTTGCACCGCCCCATCTCTTCCCGTGAGAGTCGTAAGAGGCGACTTAAAGGCACCGAGGGTCGGCAGCAGTGCCCGTAGAACAAGTCTACTACCGAACTGCGATCCCCAATTCGTATGCAGCGTGGGGATTATGGGCATTACCCCCATGAGATAAACGCCAATAAGACGCTTATCAGCGGGCGGCCTGCGTCCAGCAGTGGACCAATACAGGCTGTTGAGGTTAAGGTAGTAAAATCAATACAGTAATCATTTTATATTATTTCAGGACCGATGTTCAAGTTTTAGCCCTACTCCACTGCATAATAAGCGCAGTGCCCTCAAAAATCATCGTCACAACATCGAACTATGCACTGACGGCAAAGATTCCAGAACTTTCTGAATTCGATGAGTCAAAGCCAGCCACAGAGCTTGACTACACAGAGTACGCGAAATCAATACTCAAAAGAACCGGACTCATTATTGAGTACTTAGACTGGTCTATGGTCAAAATGAGCGAGAGTAAAGACCCTGAGATTGTAAGACAGATTGGTTTTCAAATTGATTTGTTTGCATGTGGCAGCAATGAATACAAGGAATTTAAAAAAAAAATGAGGGTCGAAGAAGAAAAAGGTCTTTCAAGCGTGCCGAAGAAAACCAAACCGGATGATGATGAGCCGATGGTTTTAGGTTAGTCATGTTTTTATCTTCGAGCCTTGTAGCTCAACATTTCTATGCCAACAAAAATGTTGATGAAGTAGAGGACTTGTCGTGATACGGAAAAGGTTTAGCTGGGATTAGAACTTTTATGAAATATTGCTTCATAAAGAAAGAAATGCATTATTGCAAACATATTACTGATATTACCTATGGTTTATCCATCTAGCATGGAGCATGTTAGTTAATAAACCACGATACAAATAACAAAAACTCACTTGCTTGGCGTCGAGTTTCAGATATAATTGTAAGCAATTTTTATTGAAGGGAGGATCTAAAATCGACAAGTAATGTAAATTACGTATAAAAGGACGCGCCAACAAAGTGAATTTTAGGTTAAGTATGGGCGGTTTGTATACGTTTATGCCTCATTCAAAATGGACACGGTATAGGTTATAGTATAGTAGTAGGTTATAGTTGGTAATTAGGATTGATTTCTTGTTAAGTAGGTATAGGTACTTTAGTAGTAGATTATAGATAAAAACATAAATGTTACAAATAAATTATAAGTAGATTAACCTTAAATTAAGTATTCGACTCAAACTCAATTCAGATTTAACCACATCATAACACAAAATTTTTTGACAGTTGCATCTATTTTTTTTTTAATCAAATTTGTCATTTGACACATGCTTAAATGTCGAGGTTTGTTCCGAGGTTGAGGTAGGTACATCAACTCCTTTGTTGTTAATTTCTCCATTCTTGAAAAACATGATGATCAACAGATGTTGTAGGTTGTAATAAGAAGCTCTCTGACTTTTCGTGAGACGATGAGAATAGGAAACGTCTCACGTGAGACGTTGGGAATAACTCATAAATCTTAGCTGCTTTTGAGTATTCGAGGATAGTCACAATAAATAGCTATTTATGTCTATAAGTATAAGGTTTAGAACGCTCGCATGACGTTAAGACATACTACGTACATTTAATGGGTCCCAATTTTGCGAACAGTAAGTCGTTTTACTATGGTATCGTCGCAGAAACAAGAAGCCTTAAATTAATAAAACACTAGAGTAAATAGTGTTTTACGGTGGCCAAACCGGCCACCGTAACATGCCGGATGGTATTGGTTCTGAACACTGAGTTTAGAGAATAATATAACTATGGTTTATCCATTTTGAATGAAGCATGTTAGTAAACAAAGTACGACACAAATAACAAAATCTCACTTGCTTGGCGTCGAGTTTCAGATATAATTGTAAGCAATTTTTATTGAAGGGAGGATCTAAAATCGTAAATGTAGTAAAGTAAATTACGTATAAAAGGACGCGCCAACAAAGTGAATTTAAGGTTGTTGTATGGGCGGTTTGTTTAAGTTTATGCTCCATTCAAAATGGACACGATTATAGACGCGCTTCCCTCCATCTTTAGTACCTTTCATTTAGAGTAGAACCAAAATGTGTTATTCTGTACGATCGATACCATTGTCATAGTAAAGCGATTAGTTTAGCAGAATACCCCTGCTGGCAATGGGCTGGCGTTTGTGATCTCAATAGGTAGTAAGTTGAAAAAGTTTTATGAATAGGTAGGTTGGTAATTGGAGGAAGCGAAGAAAACGTATAGATTACATGCAAGTTAAAAGAGTTGAGTTGAATGAAAGAGAAAGATTGCTAAAGATTGACTGTTTTGTAGTTTATTTATTTATTGGTTAAAAAGGAACGCCAACAGCGTAAGTAAATACTTGTATTTATTGGGTAGTATAGTATAGTGGGTAATAAATTTGTCTACCTTTGCTTAGCTATGTGAAGAATAATGTGAAATGTTGGTATATTTAATTAATATCTACATTATATAATCCGTAAATGACTTGAGTTAAATTTAAATGGGCCAACTCGCACTCATTTAAGATAAGTCATAAATAGGCTGTACCTACTCATTATCCAAAACAAGTTATAGTAACTATAGCTAATAATTACATTTTGTGATGATACCACATCACAAAAGTATAAGATTTAGGTATGAATAATAAAAACAATTTGTAAGACAGTTCCAACTTTATTTCAAACAATCATTGGCCTTAAAATATTAGCGTAACATTCCAATAAACTTAAAAATATTTATTAATTATATTGCCTTAAAATATTGCACCCATCTTAAAAATAAACGCCATCTCTCTTATCTCAATTATTCTAACAATATCAGAAATAATAATTATAATTCGAAAACTTTACAACCAAAATAAAACAATACACTGTTGGTATTTCTATAATATTGTAAATTCTTTTTAAATAAATACGTATAAATAATAAAAAGATACACTTTAGGTATTTCTTTAATAATAGAAAGCATTTTTAAATTGTAATAAACAATTACATTTCTTTATATTATCTTAATATAAAAAACACACAAAAAACTAAAAATCGGTTAACCACAAAACATTACCAATCCGTTCAACGAGATGAATTACCTATCAGACTTCACGCAAAACTATTTACCCGACCCTTCATGTTAAGAGATTGTGTTTTTGATTACTTTTAAGCATTTATTTTATTTCCTATCGTAAATATTATGTGGACGCAAAGCGACAAACCCATAAATAAATTATTAATAAGATATAAAAAATAATTTTAGAGTTCCAGTGTGGCTTTAATGTGATGTCCACATGAATATAATAATATGGTGTTTTCCTACTGCATTGCTAAAGTCTCCCCTCTTAATGTTTCTTTAAGTTTTCACGGTGTTAACAAAAATAACCAAAAAATATAAAAAAAACCGTAGGTAATTTTAAATGACGTGATGTTAAAACATGACTTATTTTTAAGGTCGTATGTTGGTATTTCTTAGGTCATAAAAAGTAGGTAAGATCATCATCATAAAAAGTAGGTGAGATCTACTCATACTAAGTAATTATGTTATTATTCATATTTTTTAAAAAGCTGCCTTAAAGACTTGTATTTTGTGAACTCGTTCTATTATTTAAGCATAAACTTAGATAACAGTATAAATAGATTATGATTTGTATAATATATGCAACGAAACAGTTTAAAAATCAGAAAAACATAATGTAGCCTAGCCTACCTTAGATTATTTCCTTATGTGTATAAGAATCATACCCGGTTTTACCTAATTGCGTTTATTTAGCACCATAAAATCAGCTAACCTTAAAATGTTAAGTACAAAATAGTTTATTATATAAACATTGTATATTTTATATCCCTATTGGATTTAAAATTAATACTAACATTGGAAGATCTCTGTATCTTAAAAACAATATGTGATTATACGTTTTCTTATATTATTTTATGTTTTATATTATGTACCTATTGGATGTTATGTATCTACCCGCCACCGAAATAAGGTCCCTGACTGTTGGCAACAAGCAATCCCTATATTTGATTCATAATATCTGCGCTTGAAAGGTTTCAAAATCTTAATATAACGACAGAATAAACAGTTTAGTTTTGTTTTCGTTTTTGTTTAACATGGGTATATAAAAAAATATTTTTAAGTTCTCACGTAATTAGTTAATTACAATATTGTATTATGTGCCTTTGGTTCTTGTTGCTATAAATTAATTAAAAAATAATGCACATTAATAAATTTCATAAGACCAGGACAGAGTAAACCACACAACTAAGAGGGGACGTGGAACGTCTTGAATGAGATAGAGAGACGAACATGACGCACGTCATCTATCATGGCCTGTAACAGTGTTAAATCGCGAGAACTGGAAGAAGAAACGAAAAGCTTTTGCCCAGCAGTGGGATAATAACGGCTAATAAAATAATAATAATATTAATAAACCTAGATTGCTTGTTCCCAATTAACGTCAATATAGCCACAACCCAACCGTGTGCTCTAAAACAAAGGGGACCATTTTATTCTAGTCCCTCTTTGGAGCAGAAATATTAATTGTCAGGTACTAGGAAGCTTAGTTTGCCACCCGACTCCGTTCTTAAATATTTATTATCTACATAAGTTTGGCTAAGTAAATAAAATATGGTTTTAAGTAATAGAAAATTTGTTCACTATCATCTTTAATCATCGGGATTGTTATATTTATAACACAACTTTGAGTGAAACAACAATAATATTGATTAAATAAAACATTAGTTAAAAGTATAAAAACTTAACTAGTCAATTATTCTATTATTGCATTGCACGACCGGCCATTATCATTATTATATGTACAAAACTTTTATTTTACGACTACGTCATATATTCTATTAGTAATCCTATAAAGCGTGTGTCTCGCCCTTTCTATGAATTTATTTTCTTATCATAACCTATTTTATTGCCGTCTCATCTTCTAACACTAAATTCGATTGCTTTGCTCCATTATTTGCACATATATCCTAACGAATATATTGTCCTTATCTAGTATTATTACTTATTTACATCTGTATTGCACGGTATATTGCACTCTAAATTACTAAACTATTACCTTTATAAATCTGTCCGTTTATTTCTTCCGCTATCTCTTGAGCTTCTACTATTATTATTATATCTATAAGCACAGTTTTCGTTTGTATTTCTAAAGTTATCATAATACACAGAATGCGTCTCTACACTTTCAGCGCCAGACTCGCTCCTTGCTTCGTTTTCTGTATCGTCACTTTCACTACAACTCACTATTTTAGCTACTACTAGTTTCCTTGGCATTTGTCTAGAACCGGAATCACTACTTAGGTATCCAGAATCTTGAATATTAGACTTTTTTCGTCTGAAACGTTTGCTCTCAGTTTTATTGTTTTTTACAAACGTGTCAGTGTTGATCGAAGTTACAGCTTGTCTAGCTGGCTGTTTAAAAGTCCTGAAAGATTCTTCTTTCCATTGGGCTTTAGGGTCTGTGTTTTCATACTCCGAGGACTGTGATTGGACAGAAGCTCTCATAGGACTACAGGGACTGCATGATGAATCAGCTGGTAGCGAGTTGTCGCTGGTGGAGAATTCATTCGCTATGGTAAATGTCCTCGGACTGAGGCTTCTGCCATTCAAGTTTTTTGAATGTGTTCCTAATACTCTTTCGTTTTCTACTTGCCTTGGCGGGAATGCTGGTTGCTCATAAATTGGGTCCTCACTGGGTGGTAAAGGTGGTAATATATCAGGACGTGCTAGAATTTTCATCTGTTTGATTGTTGGTGGGGTACTTTGCCGCTGCCTTTTGGAATGACGATGTTCCAGTGTCAGTATCCTTCCTTCTTCTGTGACCCATTCTGAAGGAGTTTCCTCCCACATATCATCAACAGTTTCTTCGTGACTTTTAGACCCACTAAATAATTCTGAAGACAGTTTTGGACGATCAAATATATGGCGCTGTTCGTACTCATTTCTTAGACTGTGAAACTTAGAGGATTGTTCAAGCGCTGGTTTTTTGAAAGTTCCACTACTTCTCAATTGTATTCTTTGACTGGGCCTTTGGTCAATATTATTTGAATCGAAAACATTTGTACCGAATTCGCTTTCCATGGCAAGTCTATGCTTTGGGGGTATTCGATCTAATGTTCCTGTGATTTTGTGCTTTGAATGTTTTCGATCTAACGTATCTGGCTCAAAATCATCCGATTCATGTACCTTTATGTAATTTTCAGGAGAATCCTTTACTTCTATTGTTAGACATCCGGGCTTTTCTTCCAAATCAGCAGTTGGTACTATAAGTTTACGGCTTCCCAAAGAACATTCAGAGCCGCTTGGTGAGGTTGGAGTACTTCCAAAATTATAGTTGTTGTTCACGTACACTTCGCTTACCAAACTGTAATCCCCTTTTACGTTGGGTGACTTTTGTCTTGTCAAAGTTCGATCAGGATCACTACTTTTCGATTTTCCGGTTGTTTCATAATCATTTCTTAATTTAGTGTCTCTGTGGGGCGAGGGTGTATTACTGTTGCTGCTTGAATGGGTTTTGTATACCGCGTTTCTCATAGTTAGTTCTTCTTCTAAGGGTAACGCAGTACTGAGACTCGGGCTTGCCTGAGATGAGGGTATGTCAGGATATTCAGTGCTTGTACAAGATAACTCTTTCTTATTCGAATTTCTTTCTAAACTGTCTGTTTCATAATCATTGGCTATAGGGCTTTCTGAACTTTTTCTTGTATAAGGATTGACGTTTTTGGTATTATCATTCACTCCAAATCTTTCTTCATCAGAACTACTTTGGTTATATGACTTTGTACTGTGATCGAGAGCTATTGCTTCGTTGACCATATCTGGCAGATCATTCTTTTTTCTGAGCTGATTAATTGCTTTATTTCTAAGACTTTCTGAGCGATAATTAAAACCTACTGGATTGATATCACTAGCTTGCGCAATCGTTTGAGCATAATATTGATTTAGACTTCCATGATAATCAGCATTGTCAAATTCAGGTAGTGGTAGGTTATAACTATGTGCTCGACGCGTAGGTTCTGATCTAACAGACATTGACGATGTCTTCTTTGGTTTTAAGTATTCATTGTTCATAAACATAGTGCAAGGAGACGTAAAACTGTTTTGTTTTCGTATTCTGTGTTGTTGTTCTTGAATTGATACTAGTGAATTTGTCGAGTTGGGGTGCGAATCGTTATATGAATTTTTGACGGCAGGAATATTTTCTAACCACTTCCTGATACTGCTTTGTTTGTCCCCTTTCGTACCAAGACAGTTTGTGCATGGAGGTACACTATATTTCATTGCATGGTGCACGCCATCTTCATCTATCGTTGTACAACCCGGACAACCTAGACAGTTTTTCTTTCTACTATTTTCTCTCTTAAGGCTTATAACACTTCCGCTTCTTTGGCTTCCCATTCCTTGATAAACATCTAAGCTATTTCCATTTGAAGAGTAGGTTTCTTCTTCCGGTATTTCGTTTAAAATCGGCTGAAACCTTTTAGCTTCCATTTTGTGTTTTGCTATCGCTATCACTTCTCTTATTTTTACAAGGAACTCTAAAGCGGCGGGTGGTGGTTCCTGAAACATGTAATTATATTAGGATCTTGTGCTTTTTGTTAGTGTTTCGATATATTTGACAAATGTGTAAGTTTGTTTACCGCCATTAGCTGCGGTTCAAAGTATGCAGGATTGAAATACAGTTTGCGCCTAGTTGTGCCAACGGGTCGTGCTATTTCCCTATCGTCTGTTGTTTCTACAATGGAAACATGTTCGTCTGGCAGACGTTCTATCCCTGATTCGTCTCGATGACTTAGTTCTGGATTCTCATGATTTAGCCTGAATTCATGATGCTGGTGTATTATTGCTGCTGTAGTCTTTATCTGTAAAAAATCAAACAGTCGAATAAATATTCCTGTTTTTATATAAGTGACGTACCGCAACGCAACAGTAACGCAAGAAATACTTACATTGAACATGTTGTCATCGCTCCTGACACTGATGTCAGTAAAATCTTCAGAATCAGAAATGTTGCTTCCAGAATCGCTAGTAAACCCTTTCCCGTCATGGAATCTGTTCATAGACAACAGCGGATTCTTCTTAACTATCCCATTATCTTGTCCCATAGCGTTTGGCAGTACTTGCATCCTTTCATTGTTTACTCTGACTATATCCCGCTCGGTGATAGATGATCCATTCTTCCTCTTGAGTCCTTTTAGTCGTCTCAAGCTATCTCCCTCATCAGAAGCTGCTTTTCTACGTTTTCTTATGTGTAGAAAAAGGAAAACAGACGCTACATACACGAGGCCAAGAAGGAGAGAGCTGATTCCAATAGCTACGTATTCTGTGACTGTGAGACCGGATGTGCTGCCTGCATCGGCTGTCTGGGCGTTTGATGCAAACTGGACTTCTGTTACATCTGCAATAAATAATTACATGGACACCATTATCACCCTAATATTGATGTACTTATGAATATTTGTTATATCTTCACGCCAAAACTACTGAACGGATCGGGCTGAAATTTTGTATACTTGTAATTCGAATCCTGGGTCTAAACATAGGCTACTTTTTATCCCATAAATCAGTTCCCGTAGAATAGACATCACCTTTAAACGTTTCCACAGAAACTGCGGGCTGCGGGGCGCAGCTGGTAGTTCAATATAATCAAACGTTCTTGAATTTTTAGTATTATAGACACACTCTACATTACTTTTCGTGGTGTTTTTTAACCCCAAAAAAGACTTAGCTTGCAACAAGCAAAAGACCAAGTATTTTTTTTTTGTCCACACATATCTTTAGAAGGACTTACTAGACCATGACCGTTGTAAGCGGGTTAACTACGAACCTTATTTGTGTTGTACTTACTGGATCTCTGAGGTGTTCCCTGCACCCTAAACGCGACGCACGGAGTGAAGACCCCACGGAGGTCGAGAGGCGAGGTCGGTGTGGCGTCTACGTCACGACACAGCAGTCGAACCACCATTAGGCGTCCGGACATCCTCGCGCGAATATCGTTCTCTCCACTCCACTGAAAATGAGTAGTTTTAAAAAACAATTTTTAAAATCACCATAATTTTTTTTTAACAATACCGCGTAAAATTTTATGCAAAGCATACGTTCATACGCATGAAAATATTAAACAAAAATATCTTTATCATTCATAAAAGAAATCCTGTTATTTGGATAACCAAATAAGACCTAGCTAAGCCCAAGTCTACCTAGGTCTCAAGAAACATGCTAGATTCAATTTAGATGTTCGTAGAACCATCTCCCGTTTCCTTTCATTCTAAAGTTGGTCTTCGCTAAGATACCTTTTGGGCTGTTTCGATAGTGTAATTTGTAGACTACTTACATGAAAATCTTAAATAGACGTAAAGTAACTACTTTAGTTTGTAACTACTTACATGAAAATCTTAAATAGACGTAAAGTAAAAGAGATGTACGTAAAGGTAATTAGACAGAATTAAACATTTACCTGCAAAAATGTTCTCCCTTCATCGCGGAACAAATTAAATGGAACATCAGCATCAAGGGTGTTCCTCAAGTCCAAGAAACCTTTTCGCGTCAAGAATTGAGCCCCGGATACAGCGCATATTGGCGTCTTCACGTCTGAAATTACCATTCTAGATTAGACTACCCTCCTAAACAAACAGTTACCTACGTTCACTTTTGAACATGCCTCTTCTAAACAAGGGGGTTTTGCTGTAATCAACTCTCTTGGCAGGCGGATTGGTGATTGCAGCAAAGATGTTAAAATACATAGATGGAAGCAGCTGCTTTTCCTCTGGTAGGTTCCTTTAGTCGACTCTTCGACTAAGGGAACCCTAACCGACGACATGGTTCACTGGTTGTGTGGGAGGGATCGATTCTTCCACCGCGACCGCCAGGGCTGACGAATTTAACTAACTGTTTATTAATAAGCTCTTATCATTGTCTAGTTCTTTACTTCTTTACATTTTAACACAAGGTAATTAACGGTCTAGTCTATTGCAAAGATATCCTGCTAAACATTAGTCTTACAGTACCTACCAGGAACCCCAGACATCCCATCACTAGCATTTTCAACACTCCTTTTTGCAACTCTACTAAAGGCCTACACTACAGGCTCCAGTAGTTCAACTCTGTAAACTGTATAACTATACCGTCAAACAAGTTCCTGATATAGACATTTTCAGTGATAACCTCAATAAATTCAAGTTTAAAGTGCTAGAACATTTCCGGAATGAACAATATGAACATAATGCTTCTTAGATCTTAATTTTAGTTTGTTTTTTTATCTTTTAGAATAAATAAAAAAGTATATATATTTTCGTTATGTAGTAGTTTATTATTGTTTCTCAAGTTTACCCATATCTTCTATTACCTATATTTATAAAGTTTAACTTTGATCTCATTTATTAATTTAGTAAATATAATTTTAAGAAAGTATTGTGTAACAATGTTGTGTCCGCCTATTATAAGCGTATATATTAGAACCTGCCTAGATACTAAGTTAAAACAAAATGCTTGATGTAGGTATACGCTGTTGGCGTTCCTTTTTAATAAATAAATAAATAAATACGCTTACAAACAACAAATATTATAGCAAGGTATACGCTGTTGGCGTTCCTTTTTAATAAATGAATAAATAAATACGCTTACAAACAACAAATATTATAGCAGGTGATGGAAGAGCATGGCAGAGATGGCAAGAGTTCTTTACAAACGTAAAGAAAGTGTAGAAAAATAGCTATTTCAAACGAAATTAAATTCTAAATGATATTTTTCCTCCAGCCAAACTCAAGATGATTGTAAAAAATGCCATCACTTATTCTTAGTGTAAATTTTTTTTCAATGAATTTCTTGTCGGTCACTTTCCTAAACCTAAACCTTCCTAACCATCATGAAAAGTGATAAAATATAAAGTTCCGACCACTTTGATTGGCTGTACGAAGTTTGGCAGGTCAGCTTGTAGGTTATACAAATTAAATGGACAATGCAATAGACCTACCTTTGAATGTGATCTCTTTGGAAGGATGGATGATCTGTCCTTTCAACGGAAGGTACACGAAGGGTATCCGTTGCCCTCCGGTTCCGGGCCCGAATGTAGCCAAGGAGCATTCTGTAAGGAAATAAAACATTACGTTACTATAATTTGATAAAAACTCAAATTCGACTTTAAATCTCTTTGTATTTAGGTTGTCTTTTTTAATTTTGCGGGACTAATGCGTACTTTCTCACAATATTTCAGCTCGGTATCATCATCAGAGAGAATTTCCAAAATCTGTACATAAATTGTGTACACCATTGTCAAAGAAACGATGAAAATACATAAAAAAGTTAAGTTCAAAAAAATACAGCTGAACATTATAAAATCCAACGTCTTATGTTTGTTTAGAATAAATAAATAAGTCTGGACCAAGCCCCAAAGTCAGCAGTGCTTGTGTTATTTATAATATAAATAAGTACCAGATATGTGATATAATATACTTAATACATATGAAATTCGCATTACATCGATATATTTTCCTTATTTTTCGTGAGTCCGAGGCGGGAATCGAACTCGCAACTTCCTGCGTTGCAGTTGGCCACTGCGTCTAAGTCGAGTATGATAGTGCGCTATTGAAATGAATAGCTTTCTAAATCATTCATAAGTTTACAAAAGTTATGTAAAATGTTACAGTAAAATTTGATTGCGCGGTAAACTTTAATATCAATATTTCTAGAGGAAAGTTTCATTGCTATAAGTGGACGTTAATAGCAGCCGTATGTTCAGATACTCTTAGGATAAACTTTCTTAATTTTACCACTAAGTTAATCCACTCAATGAGGAGGAAATATTATATGAGCTCTTAGCTTTAAGTGGTATGGTAGGTATCTAAAAATAGGAACTCCTCAACCTCAACAGCCTTTATTGGTCCACTGATGGACGCAGGCCTAACCCTGATAAGCGCATTGGCGTTTATCTCATGGGGGTAATGCCTATAATCCCCACGCTGGGCATGCGGTTTGGGGATCGCAGTTCATTGGTAGAATAGTTCTGCAGGAGGCGCTGCTGCCCGCCCTCCGGTGGATATCCCTTAGTTGCTCTTACGACACCCACGGGAAGAGTTGGGGTGGTGCAAATTCTAAGCCAGCACCACACAACTATCCTAATTCCCCATATTTATCATTTTGAATCAGCTCCAAAACATGAGCGTGCTAAAATCAGACCAGGGGTGAATTCTGCAAACCAATCACTTTAACAATGGTATCGTCGCAGAATCTGTGAATGATTTTTAAAAGACCAGTAATCTTCGGTGACCATTTTCCTAGCATCATCAATCAGCAACAACGTTAGTTATACGACTTTTAAAAATTACCTAGTATATTAGGTACCTAATGCGTGTGGTGTTTTTTAACCAACAAGGAGGAGGTGTGACTGTATTTTTTTTGTTACCTCATTAACTTTTCACGGGGTGATCCGATTTGGATGATTCTTATTTTATTTGGAAGCTGTTGCTTCCCGTGTGGTTCCATTTCAATTTGGTGGCCAAGGAAAAATTCAGTCACTGTCCGGAGTCAGGAAGTGACTTCCTAAACAGAGGAACTCTCAGTTCATCGTCGCTCCTTTGGCGATGAGCTAACCGCACCGTGATCTACGCTGCGTTGTGACGCGTGTGATGATATCGTTTGTTACCTGGTAGATCATCGACGCACAACTCTCGATACTTCCTAAACAGAGGAACTCTCAGCTCATCGTCGCTCCTTTGGCGATGAGCTAACCGCACCGTATTCTACGCTGCGCTGTGACACGTGTGATGATATCGTTTGTTACCTGGTAGATCATCGACGCACAACTCTCGATCCTTCCTAAACAGAGGCACTCTCAGTTCATCGTCGCTCCTTTGGCGCTGTGCTAACCGCACCGTGATCTACGCTGCGCTGTGACGCGTGTGATGATATCATTTGTTACCTGGTAGATCATCGACGCACAACGCTCGATACTTCCTAAACAGAGGAACTCTCAGTTCATCGTCGCTCCTTTGGCGCTGTGCTAACCGCACCGTGATCTACGCTGCGCTGTGACGCGTGTGATGATATCATTTGTTACCTGGTAGATCATCGACGCACAACTCTCGATACTTCCTAAACAGAGGATTTCTCAGCTCATCGTCGCTCCTTTGGCGTTGTGCTAACCGCACCGTATTCTACGCTGGGTTGTGACGCGTGTGATGATATCGTTTGTTACCTGGTAGATCATCGACGCACAGCTCTCGGTCCTCCCTGAACAGAGGCGCTCGGCTGGGACAAGCGCAGGCGTAGGTCCCTATTAGCTCGTTCGGTGCTTCTTTGGCGCCGTGCTCGCCGCATTGTGACGTGTTGGCGTCTTCACCTGAAACGAAATGGGAGTTTCAGATATGGTATGCTAACTTCTGCCCGCGATAAAAAATAGCCAATGTTTGATTCCAGAATTAGAATTACCTGTACCTATATAATATGATCCGTTTAGTAGCTTTGGCGTGAAGAGGTAACAAACAACTATCAATACATCTAAACTTTCCTTTTTTTAATATCTGTGTTATAGTGTGATGTGATGTCCTAATGCGCAAATGGCTTCCTTGCCGAATTTTATGCGGCGGGGCGCCAATAAATATTTGTTGAGATGAGACATAGATATACTTACCTATTCATCAAACCCGAATGGATATTCATAATAAGCTACCTAAATCCACTGATACCTACTTAGATCTTCCAAAAAAGTCTAGTAAAAGCTCTGTTACAAATGCAAATTAAAAGCAAACAGCTCAAGTCTTCAAATCGGCTACCGAATTTGAAGGATAGCCAATCGATAAAAGCGGTCAAGATATCTTAACACGTGCACACTCAAGTTAGAGATATGTAATATTATTTCGAAGCTAGATACTTGGAAAACATACAAGTCTTAAACATTTCCAAATTA
The DNA here is from genome assembly GCA_955876795.1 of Eupithecia tripunctaria. Classification (NCBI taxonomy): domain Eukaryota; kingdom Metazoa; phylum Arthropoda; class Insecta; order Lepidoptera; family Geometridae; genus Eupithecia; species Eupithecia tripunctaria. Next base: position 6,994,488 of record OY041616.1, on the reverse strand, counting down.
TAACACATTCTCAAGTGCTCTTGTTCAAAGTAACGAAAAAAGTTCATAAAAGTAAACTTTTTACGGTTGCTCTAGTTACAGAAGAGCTGTTTATAAAAATGCATTGTCAGTAGGTACAAGAAATAATGCCGTTTCGTACGTGTTCAAGTGGTGCTACCCACTTCATGTTTCAGATGCGTGATTTCCATTTCTAACTACCTACTCTTAAAGGTAGGTAGAGCATAAAAGCTTGCCACGCGTCGAACATGAAAACTGCTCTGCACATTTTGATGCAAGCTAAACGTTTGAAGCACGATTGAGACGCAAGTTGAATCATGCCATGTCACTCAAGTGGGAACTGTGCCTTAGATTTTTAAGACTCTTTCGGTTTTACTGCTTACGTGAATAGCGTGGTCCGTAATTTTGAGATTTTGGTAAATATTTGAAATGGCAAACAAGACGTGATGCTTAGCACGTTGTAAAAGAATTGACTGTACAAACTACTTTTTCTCAACCTACGAGTAGCCGAAACTGTGTTTATGTTTCGCTTTATGTAGAGAAAGGTTGTTGAGTTCGCACCTGGGAGTAGATTAACATTGCCCACACGGTTTATGTTCTATCGGCATTTAGAAGGGTTCAGACACTACGTCTAATTGATTTTAGTATCTTAACCTACAAGACTTCTATTCTAACCTAGGTAGCCCCAATTACCTACAAGTAACTCCTATTATACTCAGGACCGTGTGGAGTGGCACAAAAGTTTGGAGGCCTATACCCAGCAGTGGGTGAAGTCGGGCTGCGGATGATGATGATGATGAACTCCTATTCATGACTCACCGGGGTGGGGACAAATATGTGGAACTCTGTCAGCGAGCCGGTCTTCGCGCCAGCTGTGGCCGTAGCCATTAGTAACGCTGGCATACTACACTCCACTCTAACTCGTGCATGACGCTCCGATTATAGTTAATATGTCACCTGGTTTTGATTGCTGTGGCTGTGGCCAGTAGTAGGAGTAGCGCCGTCTGTGCTACCTCCATTCTCACTCTTGACTCACCGGTTAGAGTGAAGATGTCGCCAGTGTCGCGCCTGGCCAGCGAGCCTATCATCGCGCCCGATGTAATCGTGGCCAGCAGCAGGAGCAGCGCCGTCTATGCTACCCCCACTCTGACTCATGACTCACCGGTTAGAGTGAAGATGCCGCCAGTGTCGCGCCTAGCCAGCGAGTCGATCTTCGCGCCCGCTGTGGCCGTGGCCAGTAGCAGAAGCAGCGCTGCCATGCTACTTCGCAGTCTGACTCATGACTCACCGGTTAGAGTGAAGATGTCGCCAGTGTCGCGCCTAGCCAGCGAGCCGATCATCGCGCTTGCTATGGCCGTGGCCAGCAGCAGAAGCAGCGCCGTCCATGCTACCCTCACTCTGACTCATGACTCACCGGTTAGAGTAAAGATGTCGCCAGTGTCGCGCCTAGCCAGCGAGCCGATCTTCGCGCCCGCTGTGGCCGTGGCCAGTAGCAGGAGCAGCGCTGCCATGCTACCCCCCACCGCCCGCACCGTCTCCCCCCTCCGACACCCGCATTGCTCTCAACACCTGTAACAAAAGGAAAACGAAATAAGCGTTTGTAACGTTTATCCACGTTTATCGCAACTTTTTTTCAATGATAAGTACGAAACCCTACCGACGTAACATGTCTCTCGTAGGAAAGTACCTTTACTCTACTGGATTAGACGTAGCTATGTATTTTAATAGCCACCATGCGTACCCAGTTAGACATACCATAGCTAAGTACCTACGCATACCTAAGTATTGGCTTTATATCGACTATTGGCAATCAATTAGATAAGATACTTAATATCTACCTCAAAGGTGACTATGACTAGTCAAGTTTTATTCGACTTCGACAAGTCGAATAAAACTCGTTGACATTCACTAAAGGAAATAACATCCAATGAACATTCAATAAAGAAAATTACTTAGGAAACCTATCAACAGATTTGAATAAAATATTACGAGCTAAAAGCTTTCTTTGACCTCTTCTGTAAGAAGCTTACATCGTTGATAATCTATAACCAACGGTATCTCCCAAGTGATATTTTCTCAGGTAAATAGCGATGACTCCATACATAGATAGGAAATCATGAGAACTAAGTGAAATCGAACATTAAACAATGGCGGTGCATTTTTACAAACTCTCACTGATCTCTCATACGGGAGAAATATGCGTATGAATATGAACTATGGAAGGGCATTAACTATGATTATAGATCCTCTTTTGTTCTTCGTATACTGGGGCCTTGATTAGTTAGGTTAAAAATTTAATACTTAGTAGCTTCACCAATCGGAGTCATTTTACTAACTCTGAATTCCTTTACTACTATAGGAAATTATTTGTTTGTATAAAATAACCAACCGGTACCTTTATAACATCTGTATTTTTTTATTTTTGTTTCTTATTAACCGACTTCAAAAAAGGAGGAGGTTCTCTCATTCGACTGTTTTTTATGGTTGTTACCTCAGAACATTTGACTGGATGATCCGATTTTGATTATTCTAAAATTAAGGTTAGTTTATAGGTAGCTATTTTTAAACAAACCTAATTATTTTATGTAAAAACAGTGCCAATAGCTTCGCCAAGGTTCAAAAGATGTGTGTTCTGAAAACTATGGATACAGTTATGATATTTTCTGCCGTTAACTCTACCAAGACAGTAAGAAAGTACCTACCTAGAAAATGTTGATTGGCAGTCAAAAATCGCACTTTACAGCTAGGAAAGAAGTATCTAATCACTCGAGTAAACTCGCTCAGCGGTGGTTAAGTCAATAAGGACTTGCCACATGTTAGCCAGGACGGCAAATCGTATCGATAAGCGACCACCTACAAAGGCAAATGTATCCTCGGTGGTTTTCAGTTCATTTACTGCTATGGATCGTGTCGCATGGCACCTCTTCTAATACTGAGTATGTAGGTATATCGTCTAGATCTCTCGTTCATAGCGCAAAATATTATAAAATAAAGTCTCTGCCACGTCTGGTTGTCTATCGCACGCAACCTTAACCTCAACAGCTTTGCAGCTTTTCAACAGCATTGGTCCACTGTTGGACGCAAGCCTCCCGCTGATAAGCGCCTTTTTGGCTTTTATCTCATAGGGGGAAACGTCCATAATACCCACGCTGGGCATGCGGGTTGGGTGGTTGAACTGTTGCAGGAGACGCTGCTGTCTTTTACGACACTCGTAAGAAGAGTTGGGTTGGTACAAATTGCAATTCCGTACCACACCGTTGTCTGTCTAAAGTCGAACGATAAACTCAAAAACTATCCAACGGACTCTCATACGGATTTCATTCACGAATGGACAGCTAAACTCCGAATTTATATGTTATTCGTATCATAGGGTAGTAATTTTTCATCAGCGTTTTGTGTAAATTGTAGGTATTAGGTACATATATAAAATATATATAAAAATAATGCCTTTTGTTAACTTTGTTAGCATGCCGCGTACCTAAATCAATTGAAAAATACCTCTGAGCGTTATTATAACGTAAAATCTATCGTAAGTTTAAAAAAATCATGAATAATAATAATAATAATTTTGGACAATTCACACAGCATTATCTAGCCCCAAGCTAACCAGATGATGTAATATCAGTGCACGCAGGGACGCGCTCGTTTCGAACCGCACTCACTCCTGAGAAGTCACTCGCAAAATGCGCCGCTGCCTTTTCTTTTATAAAGTTAAGTTAATCAAAGGATTTTTTTAAGTCCATTGACCAGTTTATGATACCAACGTATCACAACCTTGTGTTTAATGTCAACTGATCTTAGTTTAGCTTCATTGTCTAAATTTCACGGAACTAAACTTTTTCAGAGGGATTAAAAAAGCTAAGCAAAAGGTTTTACAAACTGTACCTACATTGGACATTTGCGTTTGTGTTTAATGTTATTTTAAGTAAGAATAGGTTTATAGGTGGCGGTACTAGTGCGCGACATACCTCAACAACTTGTATCGGTCCACTACTGGACGCAGGCCTTCCCCTGATAAACGCCTTATTGGCGTTTAACTCATGTGAGGTAATGCCCATAATCCCCACGCTGGGCAAGCGAGTTGGGGATTGCAGTTTGGTGGAAGATTTTTTCTGCAGGGGGCGCTGGTGGCCGCCCCCCGTTGGATATCCCTTAGTCGCCTCTTACGACACCCACGGCAAGAATTGGGGTGGTGTAAATTCTAAGTCAGCACCACATAGTGGCAGTATACATACAGCCGCCATAAAGGATGAGACGTTGGTAAAATTTGTAATTTCATCTCGTCGTTTATTTCTATAGCCTCCAGCCGACGCCGCTGCGAGACTCTCGCCAGTAGAGTAAGTACTTTATCTTGGTACGACGAGGTAGCATTAGCAATGATTACGGAAGTTCTATTAGCAAGAGGGATGGATGTTGTCGATTTATCGTCATCATCAGGCTTGTAGGTATGCCTGACCATATTTCAAACTTCATAACTAATGCGGAAAACGATCTCCTCACAAATGATTGAATGGTTCTGCGCACTGTTAAATCGACAGTGGGTGTTTGTTTTCTTGCTCGACTTGGTATGATAGTTTATGATGGAATTAGTCAAGAGAGACAATGCTATAAGTATACCTACTTATATTATAAAGAAGAAGGATTTGATTGTTTGTATTCAATATGCTCCCAAACTACAGGGCCGTTTAAAAAAAATATTTCAACATTAAAAAGCTTACTTTTTTAACAGGGAGCGACATAGGCTATATTTTTACGGAAACTACGCGGGTGAAACCGCGAGGCGCTGCTAGTTGGAATTATACATTCTACTTATGTCCAAACTAGTAGATTTTAATAGTTGAACTGATTGCACACTGTTGTAAACGATGTTAAGGTAGCTGATTCTTGAAAAACATGATCAACAGATGTTGTAGATTGTAATAAGAAGCTCTCTGAGACGATGAACATAGAAAACGTCTCACGTGAGACATATAATATAACTCTGACATAAGTACGAACATAAATAATCTTTGTATTAAAATAAATTATTTATTTTGTATTTAACATGTAATTGTCCAGATTTTCTTGTATTCCAAAATCCTATTACACATTCTACGAAGAGTTCCCAAGTAGTAACATAACAATCCATTTATCTAACTACCTAATAATACGAACTGAAAATTGAAATAGACGGAGAACAAAACGCCGCGCAGTGTTCACACAGTAGATATTTACATTCCAAGTCATTTCGACCTAACTGTCTATTGTTTGTCGGAGGAAGATATTTTGGCGTATATTCCATGAGCAAAACACAAGTCATTGACGATTTCAAGTACCGTCTGCCATAGAGCAAGGAACAAGCGGGGCTTTAATAGAGACGAACAGTTGTCTTGTAAAATATGTCCATGTATTGTATGTATTTACACAATTGCCCATTTATAAAATTTAACAATATGCAATCAAAGATCCGACGCTGGGAATAACTTATAAAGCTAAAATCATCACAAGTAACAGTGTCTGTCTCTTTGGTTTTCGAACGTTATCGATAAATAATGAGTAGGAAAGAATATGTGCCTGCCTGGTAATGAAATAGCTCCAAAAATAGTCTGGGAATCTGCTATGGGAAACAGTTTCAGATACGTAGGATTTACTTAAGGATTTATTACCTACTTTATCATTCTACTCATAGATGATTCTACTTCATTGATAAAGAATTATATTGGTTAGCGCCGCACTCTGAAACTTTTATGCTTAGGTACTTTAACTGTCAATAAGTAAAGGTTTTTGTATTGAAATCTTTTACTAAATGACAGTTTTAAGTGATCATTAACGTCTCTAAGTGCGACCGGTAGACACCAAATTACCTCCTAACGTGATTGTAAAATCGCTGAAATTAGTTTTATGCAGCTTAACGTAGCGTTGGATCGCGAGGAGTGAAAGGAAGAAAAGGGACGTATTTCCCCAGTAGCGGAAACAAAGCTAAAAGTTAAATACCCAGTAAAAAGTTCTGATAAAGTCAAAGCGTCGTGATTTACAATCTATCAATGATTATTTATATTGAAGGCATTCTTGTCTGTAGGTGCACATTCAAACATAATACCCCTACTCTGTGGTTACATATTCCGTTTGTGGCGCAAAACTCATCACAATAGGGCAGATGAGCTAGTGCTGCATAGAAATAGATCTAAATTAATAAAACTACCACTAAAATGCTTTTGCTTCTGCCGCCTAGGATAAATTAGTTGTTCTTATAGGATTGGTTTGAAAATAAAATAAATAAATAATGTTGGACAATTCACACAGCATAATGTCAGTCAATGTATTGCCATAATAAGCCAGGAGTTATCTAGTACCCATAATACAAGCTAGTTAATGCTGCTTATGTATGAATTTTCCAACATTATTATTATACTCTAATTTATTCATAAATCTCGATTAAAAAGACTTAATTACTATAGAAAAAAAACCTATTATAAAATTATTATTGTTATTCATGTTGTTAAGACAAAACCTTTTGAGGTGGTTTAGTGTGTGTAAGTGAAAATAGTGAGTGCTATAAAAAGAACACATGAACAAAGTGTCTTCGCCTTAAATAGAGACATTAAGAAACGTGTTAATGGACACATTCTTATTATCTGAGTATTTTAGCAGTTTAGGTCAAATTTAAATTACTTATTAGTCTTACACTAGATTGTAATAATATAATGTATTTATTTATTAATAGATAATTACATAAAAAAAAAAACATGTTGTTATCTTTGTTAAGTAATAAAATTTATAATGATGTATGAACTAATATACAAAATTATAGTAGTAAGCCTATGTTTGATTCCTGGCTACATCAACACAAAATTTCAGACCGATCCATTTAGTAGTTTTGGCGTAAAGAAGTAACAAACATCCACCTAAACTTCTACACATCTAAAAACATCCGAATTTTCGCGTTTCATAATATTAATGTTATCTGAAAGTACCATATTCTGTATATCTCCCTGTTTCCTTTGTACGCCTAAACGGCTAAACGGATTTTATTAATATTTGGCATCGAGATAGATATTTCCGGAAGGCTTTTTATTCATAGGCACTGGCGACGCCGCGACCAAAGGTAATGGCGACACAATACTACCAAGAACAGACCAAGCGTTATTTAAACCAAAGCAATCTCAATAATTCTAATGAATGTTCTAGTGAATGAAGGCAAGACAGATTACAGAGGGACTTAGCCCTCGGCAAAGTGACACCGGTTGAACTGGATAATTGTTTACCATCATTACTCTACTACTGTGACTGTAGTCACAGAACGTACCATGTCGAAGTAAAGAGTGCTTATTGACAGCCTGGGTCGGGTATTTGTGGATAGGTTTCGCTTAGAGCGATAAGGTTGTGTAGATTTAAGTGCACGCTTGTAGTATGCACTTATGGCTGATCGGTGGGAGGATGTCGGTGTTCCGGTAGTGTACCCGGTGGCACTCATTCATGTTCATTGCACGGAATTCAAGGATTTAGAGTTAGGATAGAGACTTTCGTATTTATAATAGATATATATATAAAGATAGGTCATTCTTTATGGCACACTTATTGAAAGAAACAATACAATAGAACAGCTTAAAAACTAAGTGACAAGTGGCATATCTCAACGGTTTAATGAATAGAAAAAGTCAGAATCGACCTGCTCATGACTTCACTGCAAAGTATGCAATGATTTGAGACATATAGAAAAGAGATTTGAATATCTCAACGTTTTGAAGAATTGTAAAAATTACCAGATATTAAATTACGTTTTCTATTCTCATCGTCTCACGAGAAGTCAGAGAGCTTCTTTTACAATCTACAACATCTGTTGATCTTGTTTTTCAATTCAATTCAATTCAATTCGTTTATTAAAAACCAGACCTAACATTACAGAGTTCTCCAATGTGTTACGTCTAGGATCGTGTCTAGGACACCTACTTGCTAGGTAAAAATGGCCATTAACAATAAATGAGTTGAGCTACCTCGACATTGTTTACAACAGCGTGCAATCATCTCAACTGTTTAAATCTAAAGTACTCTATATTTTGTTTAATTTTTTGTTTTCATTAATATATTTTAGTTTTAAATTAAGATTACATTTGAAACAAGAATAAATTTATGAAAAAATTACATTTATTTCCACATAATTGACAGTCACTGTCAAAGTACTGATTGTTTTTTTAGTTTTGCCTGATAAATACAAATCCCTCGGGAATAAAGTTTTTATGAGACCATCTCAGGATCATCCTCTATGTATAAGTATACAATTGCAAAAAAATCATCCAAATCGGTCATACATAAAAATAAAACAAACATGTACCTAAGTATGTTAGGGTTAAAAGCCCTTACGTTCAAGCTGAAAACAATGTTCTTCTAGGTAATGTCAAACTCTACATAGGTCAGAGGTTTCCCTCGATAATTTTATTACTCGTCTTGATTACATACCTAAAATATTATAACTACCCTCGTTTACGTCGTTTCAATACAAATGAATATTATAAGGAACCCTCTCTCAGTTTTCAACTGCTACTTCAAAAGCTGCATACTCTATCTACCAGAAGTTGCATTACAACAATTGTTTGCACATCCGGCCTAGTAAACCTCATGACCCATTCAATAACATATAATAGGAAGAGATAATAAATGGTGTAGCGCCCACGTAGCCAATGAAAATGTGATTAAATCGTCACCTACGTAGGAAGCTTCTACAAAATTACCTTATGAACGATAGCGGAAAGGTAATCCGTAAGATAAAATTGCAAAAACAAATAGGTTCTTGCATTACTTTGTGGAAATGCATTGCACAATATTAGGATAAAAAAATATTTAGTAACAAATTCTCGGATGAGATTCCAGGTTAAGCAGAGCTTGTGTTATGTGTAGTAGATAACTGATATACATAATACAATACAGTACATAGATAGATATTTTTTTATTATACATAAAAAATATCCAGAACGTCGTGAACAAACGTCGTAAACATATTTGTCCCGAGGCTGGAACCGAACCCGCAACCTCCTCCCGTCGCAGGTGGACCTTCGCCTACCGCGCCACAGAGGTCGTCGAACACATTACGCCAAGACACTTGTCTAAGAACTGAGTTGCCTTCAGTAGCGGTTATTCTAACGTGTTTCTATGTAATGAGAAAACTACCTAGTTAAAGTTGGCTGGTAAATATATGTATAACATGTTATTATCGTTATAAGCTATTTATATCATTAGGGTGGGTTGGTAAAAAGTGCGAATAAATGTTTTAGGTATAGGTGTTTGTAGAGATTTGTTAAATTTACCAACCCACCCTTTTTATTAAAAGTACTATAACTTACGTTGTTTGTTTTCCCGGTAGATGTATAGAAAGATAATAAAAAAAACATCAAAACAAGAATAATGTAGAGAACTTAGACTTACGGTGTCTTCAAGTGAATAAGTTATTTCTGGAAATGCGTGCTTTATCTTAGGCTGCATCTTAACTTTCATTTGTGAGATTATGGTCAAATAGTTTACCATTCACAAGCAAAAACTTTTTGGTTTATGGGTTTTCCTCTGTTGTTCATATTGTATGGGCAATAGATTGTGTGGGTAGAATCTAGGAAATCTTATTATTTCTTATTGAGGTTCTATGGGCTAACTTTAGTTTGCAGAATTTTAGGTACCCTTATTGGAGTCCTAAATAAAATTTTCTCTTTCTCACTGCGATAAATATTTTGGTAAGAATTTTGAGATATTGTGTTTGTACACAAACGTTGACCGACAAACATTTTGAGTTTGGATTAGTATATCAATAAATATAAATAAATATGTATGTATGTATATATTTAATTATAATATGTTGCTTCCATCCGCTATGACTGAGTTACCAGTCTGAAAAAGGCTTGTAGCGTCCTTACGTAATTTAACAGCGTGGGTAAATCTTTATTCTATCTTTATCTTTATATTAATCTTTTTGGTTACCTGAGTAAGCTTTCTGGGTGGCCTACAGCCGTATCTTGTGACCTGTGCTCGAAAAATACATAAAAATACTTCATCCATATCTCAAGCATCAATTACCTTCATATTTACTTGCTTGTAATTAAAACTTTCAGACAGATTAGTAATTGGTAAATCCGAGAATTCCTAACTTCCATAATTACACGGTTAAATGCATGAGCAAACATTATTATTGGCTTGAATCCCATCCAAATTAAAGAAAAACATCGATTGCCTCCTATCAATGTTTTCTTATCGACGCGTGCCACGCTGATTATTTTGATAGGTCTTTCTATTAACCGACGATGAGACTGGTAAGCCATGGACTAATATTTAACAAACATCAATTCTCAAACATTGATGTTTGTCTAGCAGTGCTTGTGTGTGGTGATAAGCTGAGCGGATTCAGAAGCGGGATATAAGCATTTATTTTATCATCGGTTAGCTTCGGGTTATATATTTCAAGAAATTAAAACTACTTTGAACAATCGTAACAGAATCCGTTACGATTGTTCAAAGTAGTTTTAATTTCTTGATGAGGTACTTCATTCTCATTGTGTGGCGTGTAAATAAAATTCCGATTCATGTCGACAGGTTAAGACACCTGATTCTTCAATACAATCATATAAATCATAATCCGGCAGGGTTGGTGCCTTCATCAATCTTGATTATCGAATCAAATCAGTAAAAACGCGCTCACTTTTATATTGAAATCTATGATGAACCAGTCAAATTCAGTTAAGTTTAGTGTAAAGAACTCCTTTGACATTTTGAATTCTTACGTACTCATTGCAGTGCAGTGCATTTTCATTTCACATGCCATTCAGGAAAAGAAGTAATGTATGAGCTGCTCGGACACTTCTACTTTACCGCTACATTTCCCGCCTCATACTTCCGTATGCATGTAAAAAGGGAAAGAAAGAAAGAAAGAAAATGATTTGTTAAACACTACACAACACTACAAATAAAATAAATAAAAGACTACTTAGTTACACGAACAAACACAGTTAACAATTATTCGAAAGCTAAAACTAACACAAGTAGGTAGGTACCTACCTACTTGTGTTAGTTTAATAACCTATTATTTAGTTAATTTAAGTACCTATTGGGTTGGTACTAAGTAGCCCCCTCAGCAGGCAAACGAGCGCGTGTATGTACGTTTAACAGGTCCTGACTCAGCTTGTTGCTCTACACAAAAACCTAGAGGGGTCTAGGAGTCTTCACCTCGCTTTGCTTGTCGTTCTGTTCATCGCTTCGTTCCTTACTCAACTCAAGCCTAACCCACACACTCGCCACGCAACATTAGACGTGTATGAAATCCCATTTCGGTGAACTGTTTGTGCATATTGTGCTGAGGTTGTCAAGCGAGTTAAATTTTAAGAACACTTGTCAAATCTCGCTGTTTAATGGCCATGTTACTATGAACTTGTGAAGTGGTAAATGTGTGAACGTTTGTTTTTACAACAGTTCATTGGGTTTTTTGGACGAGTTTTTATAAAAAAAATAAAAATGAGGCTTTTGAGAGAGAGCCTTCCATGTCAGTTTAAAACGTTAATTTGCTATGGTGTGCTGCCACGAACTGTCAGAGTCAGAGTCAAATCGTTTATTTCTTTAGACTTACAAAATAAGCACTTAGACAAGTAAATTTTTTACTATATAAACAGCTTGATAAATTGTCCTTGTATATAATAAGAGAAAAAGCACAAAGAGGATGGATATGGGATTTATAGGTTTCCGCATAATATCTTTAAAACTAGTAGATTAACAAAAACCAAAAAATATGGGGTATTTCTAAAATCCACAAGAATAAAATCTCGGGGGTTCAGCAAGTTGGTGAATATGGTCGATTTGAAATCTATCTACTCAGAAATCGAAATCCTAGATGGGATGACGACGTGTGAAAGATTGCAGACAAATGCTGGAAGCTGAAGACAGGGCACTATGGCGTTCACAAAGAGAGCAGTTTTGTCCAGCAGTGGACTTATAATGTGGGTTAATGATGACGATGAACCATTTTTGGATGGTTTTTGTACTTATTTATAGCATAGATTAGGTAATTCTATTTTATCCTTCGCGCCAGTAGGCGCTGAAGTTGTGCCTCATTGCGAAACTTAATTCACATGTTAGGAAGCCTAAAACATAAACATGCATTAATTATGGATGTAAGCGGGTTAACTACGAGCCTTATTTGTGTTGGAAGAACACCAACGTTTCACCCCTTAACGGTGGTGTTCTTCCAACACAAATAAGGTTCATAGTTAACCAGCTTACATCCGTAATGAATTCATCAAACTACGATAATTTTTATCATAAACATGCAGTTCTATAGGCTCACTCGATAAAACGTAGAAAACTCAAGTGTTAGTATTAGTTTGTAGTAGGTACCTTCGTTTAAGTGCCCAGTCAAGTAGCAATCTATTAAGAGGCGGCAAGCCGTAAATATCTAATTGGATGTCCAGCTATGATTGATAGTGATTGCTCTAAGCACCTTAACTCTGCCGCAAAACACCCATAAGAATATAATGATTGATTTCGTTAAATATTTTGTCTTTTTGCGATCATTACTTAAACTTAATTAGGGTGAGTTATTGGTGGGTTACCTATAGAGGGTGTTAAATTCGTGCTTTATTCGTGAATAGTTGCAGCTTTTTAAATGCATTTGTTATTTAAAATACAAGCTGACCCTACTGACGTCCCCCTGCCCAAATACTTTGAAAAATGATCTGGACCCTTTATGAACTTTATAGAAAAAATATACTAACAAGTATTTGTAGGTTTTCATTTTAGTTCAAATATTTTCACTGTTTCTTTAATTTTTACCGGGTGGTGTTAGAACGACCTATGATTATCGATATTCGAAATGCTTGATAACAACGCTAATTGTGGTCCGATTTTGATAATTCTTTCGCTTTTGTGTAGAATATGATCCCGAGGTAGTAGTATTTTGATAAGTCTCGCGGAATTTATATATTCCCATATTTAAAAAAAATCATAGAAATTTTCAGAAGTTTGAAGTCGGTTTTTGTTTTTTAAAACACACCACCAAATTGTGTGTGAATTGTCCAACATTATTTATTTATATTGTAAAAAAGCATCAAAAAATTTGTCTTTTATAAATAAAAAAATTGTCTTGTTTTAATTAATTTTACGGTTAAATTTAAAGGTAATAAGAAGAGACGAATACCTTTACATTTAGATTCTTACGTAAAATAAAATACTAAATCTTCATACCTAGATTACCTAGCTCAATTTATTTAACATAAAAACGCTACAATGACCTACGAAGTGTGGCCTTGCTAAAGAATGTCGTTTTTTAAGTAACCTCGACAAACCTAACCCAGACCCATCCTAGATTAACAAATTGCATAATTTAACAATAATTTTATTCTGGTCAGATTAACATTTAGTACCTACGAAGTAGATGCTTCGGACTCAACAGTTTTAGGTAGGCACCTACCTAAACGATGAAAAAAGATTTAGTAGTGATAATTTCGTAATATCTTTCAAAACTAAATAGCGTATAATCTGTTCATTCTATACAAAAGTCCTAGTCAATAGACATCGAAAACAACTTTACTGTTACAAGAGCATTGAAATGCCAAAGCTCTTCAATTGTCCTTATAATGAATGTAATAATATGTAATTAATTTACCATCAGCATGCTTATCCATGCATTCGAGTGGACGCTATAATTATCTTATAATGCCTCTATCTTGTAACAGATTAATTTTTAATTGAATCAGTAGCTGGGGCTTAGGCTCTATCTGACGTAGATGTATTTTTAAAAGCTGGTGGGATTCTCTTGTATTTTTTGAGAGAGAGGGAGAGAGAGTAATATATTTTTTTACCCAAAAACACTTAGTGTAAAGGAGTAAGTGGTAAAGGATAATATGGGGCTCATTGCAGCATGTTGCAGTTACATTTGCCCAATACTGCGCTGGTTTTAGGCAGGGCTCTTTGCCTTCTCCCTTATTCATACAACCATCCACACTGACGTCACAAATCCTGACATTCAGCACAAAACAAAAAGGAGATCGCGTCAGCTTTAAACAATTACCCTCAACTATAAACTCGTCAGGCTTTTATATCTTACTCAAAGAAAAATGGTTCATCAAGTAGGTAATAAAAAGGTGAGAGTGTGATGTAAACATGTTTATTAGGAACCGAAGAGCTCTGAAATTACTAAAATTACTTTAAATTAAATTACTGTGATTAAATACTCTAACTTATCTTCTCTTGTCTGTTTTTAGAGTTCCGTAACCAAAGGGTAAAATGGGTGCCTATTATTAAGACTTCGCGGTCTGTCCTTCTGTCTGTCACCAGGTTGTATCTCAGGAACCGGATAGTTAGACAGTTGACATTTAACTGTCTAACTATCATTTGTATTTCTGTTGCTGCTATAACAAAAAATACCAAAAAACAGAATAAAATAAATATTTAAGGGAGCCCATACAACAGACATTCTTTTTTGCCTTTTTTATCTACGGAACACTTTGTGCGCGAGTCCGACTCGCACTTGGCCGGTTTTATTTATTTTTACTGTTTGAAGATATTTTATTTTTATTTTTATTGGATATCAAAAAAACATGGAAAAATCTAAATTAAGTACTTTATTTTTTTAGGCTTGCAAACAAGTAGGTTTTAAACGAAATGACTACCTAGAAACATTATACCTAGTCAAATTTTAAACTAAATCATGTATTAGTTAAAGACTTGTTTTAACTATCAAAATTATAACGAAAATGACCTATTATTGTTATTTTAAAAGTATTTTTGAATCTACCTTTTTTGTGTGTTAATTTGTTGAGAATACTACTTGGTAGGTACCACAGAGTTCCTTACCATTAGCTTTTGCTGGAAGAATTTTAATTACGAAACAATCAATGTCATCTCTCCAATTTGCTTTGTTATTTCTGTTAAGAATGGAGTGCTTTGCAGTGCAACACGGTATGAGGTTCTGTTTTTCTGCTTTTGATTGCTGCGCCCTATCACCATCAATATAGAAATAAGGATATCAATACAAAGAAGAGGTGATCAATTTAAAAACGTCTCAGACTTACTAGATCCGAGCGCTTATCATGATATCCTCTTATCCAAATTTAGGCATCGCCGCATCGGCATCGGCGGCAAGTCTCAATAGAGACTAGCTATGTGCGCAGAATATCATTAAAATGTACATGTTTGCACAAACATAGGTATATATATCGTATATATATATATATATATATATATCGCATTTAGCATATCAGACGCTCAAATGGCCGGTTTTGAGCGAACTAGGCGTTTTGAGCTACGACAAACATCAAAATTCAGAGAATTTTCGATTATTGGACGCTCCTATTTATTTATTTCATTTAAGGCTTTACTGGTAAAAGTTTATATTTCCTCCGTTATATTTTTAAAAGTTTTGCGTGTCCTGTGACACATAAGCCTTATTCAACCGTTTCCATTGTTTCTCTGCTGCGTGCCGGTCGTAGCACCTGCTACTTTTTTAAAGTCGTCCCTGACATCCTAAAAAAATATTCCAATAAAGTTATTACGACGCTCCTATTTAGAAGAGTCTATGCTGGGTACTGACCAAGCAAGCTCAGGCAAGCGAAGGCTAAAAACGAACGCGAAAGAATTAGTTTAGACGTCATTACGAAAGCAAACGAGCCCAAACGAGGGCCTTCGTTCGCCTTCAGCCGTATTCAAGTGTTGCTACATCACAGAAAAATGGAACGAACGTACCGATCGTCGAATCCCACTGGTTAGCATTCGCTCGCTCTCGCTCGCCTGCTCTGTACCCAGTGTACCCACCATAAGAGCCTTTGAATCGTGTGGCAGTATCAGCACAGCACCGTGTAGTTACCGTGTGAACGCCGTATCGTGATGTGTGACGTCAAGACAATTGTCGATCGCGCGTCATTTCTCTGGGTTCGCGTTGCCGGTGAGATTCCCATGAGTCGATGCTATTTCGCACGCCGATGTTATTTCGCTTCTGGAGCTCTATTTTTGATTCGCTAGTGGACTCTATTAAGTGTTTACGACTAGTACGAGAGGGGTCCTAACCTCTTGACGAAATATAATTAATAAAACAATAATATTATATTTAAATTAATTAATTAAATCTCAAACACAAATTGTATTTATTATATTTGACATACTAACGTTATTTTTAAGATTCATTCAATTAAAATATTTTTTAAGCAGATTAATGTTTTTGAAGTTTATGGAATACCTGGGAATACCTATATGGCTTATTTATTTTAATTTTATTTAAATAATTAGCAATACAATACATGCGATACATATAATCTTTTTTGCTCGCAAAGATAGAGAAAGACAGAATAGAAAAGCACAAATAGTTTGTGCAACTATTTGTGCTTTTCTATTCTGTCTTTCTCTATAAGAGGCCTTAGCGCAAAGAGCGATCTCTTCCAAGCAACCTTTGTATGAACACGGAACAGGTACTTACAGGACGATGTACAGGTACTATTGTATTGTAAGCAGTTAATACATGCCTTCTAAGTATTTATTTTTCAAATCCATTTTCAAAAGTACCTTTTCTAATCAAACTTAGATTGCCGTTATCATTAATCCCGTTAGCAAAGAAATATCATAACTATAGCAGTAATGACAATGCGCCACTTTTAACGCGAATTTGCGTTGGCAACTATGCTATTTAGTTGACATAGAAATTAATTATTTTATTTTAATAAATGTGAATAACAGTTATAACCGCGTTTTCGATGGCTGATGAACACCTCACTCCTTAATTCAAACAAATTTCTTCATGATTAGTCTGACCAACCGCTATTGCCCTAAAGTGGGGCAATGCAGCCAGCGCTGCAGCGTCTTGAGGACGCTTCCGACCGGTATTGCTAGAGTACTTGTAGATTGTTTGCAACAGTCTGCAGCTAGCCTAATTGATTCAAGTTAATACTTTTTCCAATTTATTTCTATTATTTGATTGTCGTTTTCTTTTTCATTAAAGTTTTCTTTTATATATGTATTGCTATTTGCTATACCTATTTCATCTGCCTTTAGTGAACTTATTTTTTTTATATAATATATAATAAATAGATAGGTCAGTACTTAGACACAAAATAAACAAGGCAGGTAGGTAACAAGTAAGAGTCAACCTCATGTACTGGTCTACTGCTGGACGCAGCCCACCTCCTGATAAGCCTTATTGGCGTTTATCTAATGGGGGTAATACCCATAATCCCCACGCTAGGCATGCGGGTTAGGGATCGCAGTTTTGTGGTAGAATTGTTCTCCAGAGGGCGCTGCTGCCCGCCCCTAGTGGATATCTCTTAGTCGCCTCTCACGACACCCACGGGAACAGATGGAGTGGTGCAAATTCTAAACCAGCACCACACAGCTAAATAAAAAGTTATAGCTAAAGAACTTAGGCGTGTTAACGACTATAGGCTGTTTACAAACGTTTCATTTCACGGAATCCGAAAGCAGCTTTACACCATTATTTATGAACGCGACGCGATGTCAAAGGCTCGCTAAAGCGTCAATTTATTTTACGGCCCTTGAGGACACAGCATTATACCCAGTGTCATCTTCATTTATTGCAAGAGAGTTACTAATGTGTTGGCAACCCAATCAGTGTTTAAGAGCGGCCGTAAAAGTATTGAAACTTTATACTTGAGCGCAGTAGCGGATAAGTTACGTTATACCGACAGCTTTGTATCGAAAATTGTGATAAAATTGATATAAATGTTCTCACTGAAGTGCTAAACCCGAGGGACAACTGATTTTACGGTTGTGTTTAATGATCGTACATTATGAAATGTTGAAGTTTGTTTTTGTTGATCCAGTGTTTCGAGCCAGTGGTTATGTGGATCGGTTGTTTGTTTTGAAACAAATCGTTTTGAATGACAAATGGGCAATAATAATCACTAGTTGATGATTTGTTGAACAATCCTCGACATATTAATTACATTCTTGTAAGAGATTTCGAAAGGTGGTAATAAAACGCGTATGTTAGAGGTAGGTTGAATCAAATCGGTTAACGTTTAACGTGAACGACGATTATTATAACATTAACCTATAATAATTTTGATTAGTACGGCTTAAAACAATTGGAGCAGAAAAGTTATGAACAAGGATTGCCAGGCACAGAAACGAATGGGAAGCTTAAGCTGCAAGAAACCAAACGGATCACATACTTAGAAAAGGTGTAAAATTAAGTTATCCGAGAAAGGGTTCATTTATTTATTATCTACTAGAAACGGCTCGCGGTTTCGTTCGACCGCGTAGTTTCCGCGTGTTAGAATTCCGTGATGAAATATAACCTATGTCACTCCCTGAAAAGTAAGTTTTTTAATGATGTAATATCTTTTTTTATTGGTTCAGTGGTTTAAAGCTATTTAATACAAACGAACAAACAAATCTGTCCTCTTTATACTATTATATATGAAGCCGAAACCATAATATACAATAATGTTATCGATCGGTGATTGAAGTAAAGTGTTTAATGTCAATAACAAGACTTGACTACCTAACGGTAGACGCCGTGGATGGATGTCGGATGCTAACCCCATCTCAACTCGACTAAAACACTAAAATCTGTTGAAACACACCTGATTTCGGTATTTACTTGACAAAGTACAACGACATCTCTACAACACATAACTGTTGACGTGTTAAGGTGATATTTTTAAGTGGAATTTTAGTACCAATTCCTATAATGAGCTGAAATCTTCGGCACGCAGCGTGATAGGTATAAAATTTTATTTATAACGGTAGGTATGTTCATTACTTTTATTTAGACACAAAATAAACAAGGCAGGTAGGTAACAAGTAAGAGTCAACCTCATGTACTGGTCTACTGCTGGACGCAGCCCACCTCCTGATAAGCCTTATTGGCGTTTATCTAATGGGGGTAATACCCATAATCCCCACGCTAGGCATGCGGGTTAGGGATCGCAGTTTTGTGGTAGAATTGTTCTCCAGAGGGCGCTGCTGCCCGCCCCTAGTGGATATCTCTTAGTCGCCTCTCACGACACCCACGGGAACAGATGGAGTGGTGCAAATTCTAAACCAGCACCACACAGCTAAATAAAAAGTTATAGCTAAAGAACTTAGGCGTGTTAACGACTATAGGCTGTTTACAAACGTTTCATTTCACGGAATCCGAAAGCAGCTTTACACCATTATTTATGAACGCGACGCGATGTCAAAGGCTCGCTAAAGCGTCAATTTATTTTACGGCCCTTGAGGACACAGCATTATACCCAGTGTCATCTTCATTTATTGCAAGAGAGTTACTAATGTGTTGGCAACCCAATCAGTGTTTAAGAGCGGCCGTAAAAGTATTGAAACTTTATACTTGAGCGCAGTAGCGGATAAGTTACGTTATACCGACAGCTTTGTATCGAAAATTGTGATAAAATTGATATAAATGTTCTCACTGAAGTGCTAAACCCGAGGGACAACTGATTTTACGGTTGTGTTTAATGATCGTACATTATGAAATGTTGAAGTTTGTTTTTGTTGATCCAGTGTTTCGAGCCAGTGGTTATGTGGATCGGTTGTTTGTTTTGAAACAAATCGTTTTGAATGACAAATGGGCAATAATAATCACTAGTTGATGATTTGTTGAACAATCCTCGACATATTAATTACATTCTTGTAAGAGATTTCGAAAGGTGGTAATAAAACGCGTATGTTAGAGGTAGGTTGAATCAAATCGGTTAACGTTTAACGTGAACGACGATTATTATAACATTAACCTATAATAATTTTGATTAGTACGGCTTAAAACAATTGGAGCAGAAAAGTTATGAACAAGGATTGCCAGGCACAGAAACGAATGGGAAGCTTAAGCTGCAAGAAACCAAACGGATCACATACTTAGAAAAGGTGTAAAATTAAGTTATCCGAGAAAGGGTTCATTTATTTATTATCTACTAGAAACGGCTCGCGGTTTCGTTCGACCGCGTAGTTTCCGCGTGTTAGAATTCCGTGATGAAATATAACCTATGTCACTCCCTGAAAAGTAAGTTTTTTAATGATGTAATATCTTTTTTTATTGGTTCAGTGGTTTAAAGCTATTTAATACAAACGAACAAACAAATCTGTCCTCTTTATACTATTATATATGAAGCCGAAACCATAATATACAATAATGTTATCGATCGGTGATTGAAGTAAAGTGTTTAATGTCAATAACAAGACTTGACTACCTAACGGTAGACGCCGTGGATGGATGTCGGATGCTAACCCCATCTCAACTCGACTAAAACACTAAAATCTGTTGAAACACACCTGATTTCGGTATTTACTTGACAAAGTACAACGACATCTCTACAACACATAACTGTTGACGTGTTAAGGTGATATTTTTAAGTGGAATTTTAGTACCAATTCCTATAATGAGCTGAAATCTTCGGCACGCAGCGTGATAGGTATAAAATTTTATTTATAACGGTAGGTATGTTCATTACTTTTATTTAATTTTTTGTTGACAATTTTCACTTGAGGTCCTACAGATTAAGTACTACACATACACACGTGCTTATATATTTTTTATTTACAATTTGTTCTTATTTATATGGATATGGGACTTTGAGTCATTGGTATGACTATGTCAGTCCCGTCTTTTTACCGTTTCTAAAAATTAACTACCTACTTAAAACTATATCATACTAGCTGCGCCCCGCGGCTTTCCCACGGGTACTAATTTATGGGATAAAAGTAGCCTATGTGTTATTCCAGGCCTAGAACTAACTGTATACAAAATTTCAGCCCGATCCGTTCAGTAGTTTTTGCGTGAAAGAGCAACAAAAAACATTTACATGTTTACAAACTTTCGCGTTTATATTAGTAGGATCTACAACATAGATATGAATAATTTAATTAATTATTTTATAAATAATTATTTATTTTTAGTGGTTCAGCTACAATTTTTCGGATTTTACCAGCACAACCAACCCGCTTGAATTTATACATCCATTTCCCTTTTTTTTGACGGCACTACTCCAAAATTTGCGATTACATAGGTACGTATTTTTTCCGTAATGTTGCATTGGTTTTTGATGCAACGTAAATACTTTCGTGTAAGCCAACTTTTTTAACAAAACTTGGGTAGCAAATTCTTACATTCAACTCTATCTCTATTTATTTAAAATCTTTTCTACACTATAAGCATGGACTATGAGAAACCAACAGCTCAGGTCATAGGGCACGTCAGACAAACTTAACGATCGTTATTGTCCACTGAACAAACCTACTACATAATATTACAAACACGATAACGAGCAGTCGACAAACTTGTCAGAAAAATAGCAAAACTGGTCTATACCAGTTCTGACAAACTTGTAGTGTACCTAGGAACTTGACTTAAATATTTTGAAAATATATTATGTTTGTCCCATGATAAACATAATATATTTTTAAAGACGACCAAAATCTCTTGATAAACGACGTAAGCAATTTTTGTGAGCACTTCTAAGTTGCTATATGGCGCCGGCTTAGAATTCGCACCACCCTAACTCTTCCGGCGGTCGTCGTAATAGGCGACTAAGGGATATCCACCTGGGGCGGGCAGCACAATTCTACTCGTACCATCGAATTACGATACCCATAAGATGAAAAACAAAAAGGTGCTTATCAGGGGGAGTTCGTACAGCAAGGTTTTGACAGTTTGTTTTTTATTAACTGATAATATTTACTGATAAATTTTTACTAAAATATTTACTGTTAAATTAAGGGTGATTTTTGTCAGTCACCCTTCATTAAGGTGATTTTTGGGTGGGTGAGTAAGAAACATATTTTTAGTATCTCAACAAACTTAAGTACCCATCTACGTCTTCCCCTAGGTTAGGTAACGTACACAGCATAACTTCCGTGATGTATAAAATCCATTTATATAAATCGTTTTCCAATCCGTCTAATCTGCTGGATAGAGCGACTAAAATCGTAGATTTGCCTCGCTCTTGAATTTGTTACGTGTCGTTATTAGTAGACTTCATAACGGATGCGCGTGCTCCTATTCCGAGGAATTAGAGTGACTGGAACGGGTTAGTATTTTGTATATGTATATGCTGATAGAATTTTTACTGTTATAGATGGAATATACTTTATTGTACACGAAACTTGTACATGGGCGAGCATTATGCTAGAGAGCATTCTGTACCTGGTAATCTTTGGGTAGTGTGGGCAACAATTAAGTAGATGGTGCTTGATTATGATTACAAAATTTACAGAAAATCAAGAAATATATTAGTAATAAGTATTGTATATATATATATATTTTAATTTTATTATTTCCTTGTCTAGATCATATCCTCAACCTGTAGTTTTGTTAGAGGATATTTAACATTTGCATGTCTTGATTCGTTCCGCGTTTTGATCAAATCACTACATTTCGACCACTATTTTCCTTATTACTTCTAATAACTGATTTAATGTTATAATATTTAAATGGCAACCAAAATAATGAAATAAAAGGAGTTTTTCTGACAGATGTGGCTGTTTGTGGTCTAGGATCTTACGTGAGACGCTCCAATTCCCAACGTCTCTATAGAGTCGCATATATTCCCAACGACTCACAAAAAATAACCCAACGTCTTACGAAAAGCCCAACGTATCATGCTCTGACAGTACGGTTATATACATACAATCTAGGTACATAAATAATATAATCTTATTTTATTTTTTTCTAAAACTCGGGTATAACAAGAAAGGCTCTTCCATTGGCTCTAGTTCATTGTACGTCCATCTCCTTGAGTGCAATCCGTGTCTAGATTACACACGCACTAGAATCGACGTGACATCGAGCCTCCTTTCGTATGGGTGGTTGGGATCGTTGCTGTACTCGGGTTTTAATGCATGAGCGGTTTTCGTTGTACTTGAGAAGAACTGTCGCGTAACCTTTGCATCAAGATATTATACAGATCGCAATTATATTTATTAAATGTTAGGGTGTTTTAAAAATATCATTCTTCCTCGGCGGATATCAAAAAGGGATAGGTTTTTTTACGCACTTACCAGCGGGATCAGATTGTTATAATGTAGATGGAACTATATATTTCGGACTGCTACAGTAGCCGTCCGACTTTTGCTTTGATAAGGTTCTATGCCAGTTTGACAGCTCGCGAATTGTATTTTGACAAAGTTCGTGTCCATTCTGAATTAGTTAGGTCCATCGTAGTTGTTCTCATTCATACATAGGTAAGTATCAAATCCTATAAAAAATGATTGTACTGATTATTGTGTTCTTCATAAACGAAAACTGAAGTAGTTTTTTGATTTAGTACTAGTTGCGCCCTGCGGCTTCGCACGCGTTGTTACCTAATAAATAAATAGTAAAATAAATAACCGGACAATTCACACAGCATTATCTAGCCCCAAGCTAAGCAGAGCTTGTGTTATGGGTACTAGATAACTGATATCACACTAATATTATAAAGGCGAAAGTTTGTATGGATGTATGGATGGATGTTTGTTACTTCTTCACGCCAAAACTACTAGACGGATCTGGCTGAAATTTTGCATACAGGTAATTCTAATCCTGGAATAAAACATAGGCTACTTTTTATCCCATAAATCTGCTCCCGTGGGATGAAAATAACCTTTTAATGTTTTCATAGAAACAACGCGTGCGAAGCCGCGGGGCGCAGCTAGTACATAATACAATACACTAAATAGATAGATATTTTTTTATTATACATATTAAACATCCAGAACGCCCTGAACAAATGTCTGCAGATCGTACACACATTTGTCCCGAGGCGGGAATCGAACCCGCAACCTCCTGCATCGCAGGCAGGCCTTCGCCCACCGCGCCACAGAGGTCGCCGATACGACGACGACCTCTGTGATCGACCTATAAGGTATGTGGATCGTTTTTTAATTATTTCCTAGTTTAGACAATAGGACCGCCATGTATTAATTATAAAGGTTCTTACAATAAATATGATATAAAAAAACCTAAGGTGATTTATATCCCGTGGGAACTGATTTATGGAATAAAAAGTAGCCTAGTATGTTTGATTCGAGGATGTGAATTACCTGTATGGGAAATTTCAGCCCGATCTGTTCAGAAGTTTTGGTGTGAGAGGTAACAAACATAGATTCTTACAAACTTTCGCGTTTATAATGATATTTATTATATGAACATACATATAAGTAGGACTATATTGTATAATTCCTAGTGCTGCACCACTTTGTTTATTAAAGGAATCGATTTGTCAAGAGATCAATAATATGGGAACTACATTTCTGAATAACCTTATCTTCTACATTGATTAACGATGCTCCAGCTCAAGTAAACACGATATTACTGTAATCTAGCCAGTTATTCTTATGGTAATAGATCTTCGGGATTACATTATCCAGGGTCGGTCATTAGTAGCCTTCTGTTTAACTCAGCTATTAAATGAAGTCCCGTTCCTTGTCCGTGCTTAATCATTGGTTACTTTGTTTTGTAAGCTAAGGTGGAGGTGCAGTAAGCTATTTCTAACCGACTTCGAAAAAATGGGAGGATGTACATGTTCGGTTGTATGTGTGTTTCTAAGTTTTTTTTACAACCAGGTCTTCGTGATTAGGTAAGTTTATGCATGTCCGTCGAACTCTCCGTGATATATGGACAGATTTTAATGTTTTTTTTGCAGTTGTGTAGAGAATGATCACGAGAAGGTCCCATAAAAAACATTTTTGTTTAGTAAAACTTAAAACCCCTTTAGGTTTGAGGTCTATTTTGAGTTTTTTCAGTGATTGACAGTTTTATCAAATTATTATTATTCAATACCTACCCTAAACAAACCTAAAGCTTCGCATCAGTTCATAATGTACAGTTATTTACATCGATTCAGTTCATACGTGGAATCGTCAAAAACTTAAAATATTTGTAAGTTTATGCGGTTTAAGTTTTTGAAAAATCTGCATTATTTATAAGCCTCGGGTAAGTTTTTCTTATTTAGCTATAACGTATTATAGAAATGCAAGGTACTCTCGATTTATAGGTACTCGTGGACAGGTTGTCCATTGATTTTGGTTGGGTTAACGGACAACCGGTCCGAATCAAAATCCAAGAGACTTTTGATTAGGATGAGTTGTCTTTTTTAAAAAGCTTTACGTAACTCGGAAGTTGTTTTATTTGGCGGGTGAGATGTTCCTACCCCTAACTCCTTTATATTAAGAATATACTCTATCGTAGGTAGAGCAGTAATATTAAGTCACAAAATATCAGCCAAAACGGTACCAATTGTTTGTTAGTTCAAGAGTACCTAGTTCCAAAATAGTTCCTAAACAGTACCTAATACCCGGACTCGGAAATTACGCCTGGCAGAGATCATCATCATCATCATCAACTTATACTAGTCCACTGCTGGACATAGGCTTCCCCTAATGAGCACCATAGCGCGCTGTCTGTGTGTTGACTCATCCAGCATCTGCCTGCAGTCTTTCACAGATCGTCATCCCACCTGGCCGGGGGGCGTCCTACACTACATTTGCTGAGTCGCCGTCTCCACTCAAGAACACGTTTACCCCAGCAGCGGTAGCCGGTTGGCAGAGATTGCCCATAGTGATAAGACCGCCCATAGTAATCAATATATGTTGTCGTTTCCTGTCCTGTGTTCCTTTTTTTAGTGTCCAGTAAAAAGTATTTGTATTGTATGTCTTCCAGTTTCTATGTACATAATTGGTGGAAGGCGTTGTATGATATTGGTGGTAATTCATATGTCGCCAAATCTAAACTAAACTAATTTCGCATTACTCAAAATGTTGCCATGCCATTCATAACGATCAAAATAAAAAAGATGTCATTATTTTTAATGCTGTTGTCGCATCAGTTCAGTTGGGTTTTGGAGACATCTGTAGGAATATAATTATTAATTCATTCGATTTGTTTTCGTAGCGAAACTCAGATTATAATTTGAATTAAATTCCGACGGCACTTTAGAACGCTATTTTGATTTGTCAAAAGTTTCCGATATCTTATCCAACGGCCTTTCCGACGAATTAAAATACCCCCGCTGAATTGATACCATTGTTTTATTAGAGGTAGAGTATGTTCAATCATGGATCCCACTGTCAGAACTGAACAAAATAAAAATGGGACCACATGGGAACACCAGCATATAAAAAAAGAATTTTGCAAATCGAACCACCCAGTCAAAAGTTCTGAGGTAACAAACAAAAAAAAAAAAAATACAGACGAATTGAGACCCTCCTCCTTTTTTTGAAGTCGGTTAAAAAGAGAAGAGTCGTGGGAATTGAGGGCGCTCGCGTGCCAATTGACAACTTTTGTTGCGTTGACAACACCGCTCTGTCATTGCAGTATGACTAAAAGTATTAATTCACCGTAACGCCACGACTCTTCTCTTTTTGGACAGATAATATAATGTTGACTGTTTATAGTGTGACTCCACCTTTATATGATTGTACTAATTTCCTCTTCTTGCTGGTTTTATCAGAGCGAAATTATACCGAGTGCGGTTACCCACCTTCATAACGCATTGAGTACATAGACACAGTTTCAAGTCATTATTATAAACTAACTTCTGCCTGAGGCTTCACACGTTTATTTTCTATTGAAAACACGTGCGAAAGCTATAACCTAACATGTTTTTATAGGCAATGATAGTTTTTTCAACCTCAACAGCCTATATTGGTCCAATGCTGGACGCAGGCCCCTGATAAGCGCTTTTTATCCCATTCTATAATCCCTGGGCGTGCGTGTTGGGGATCACAGTTCGGTGGTAGTAGAATTGATCAGCTGGGGGCATTGCTACCCGCCCCGTATGGATATCCCTTAGTCGCCTCTTACAACCCCCGAGGGAAGAGTTTAGCTTGCACATTATGCAACATTTCAGCTATTCAGTAATCACTCGTCAATCATTCATGACGACCCCTGTGGCGCGGTGGGTGAAGGTGCGCCTGCGACGCAGGTTGCTGGTTCGATTCCGGCCCCGGGACAAAGATTTGTACGATCTGCAGGTATTTGTTCAGGGCGTTCTGGATGTTTTCTATAAAAAAATATCTATCTATGTAGTGTACTGTATTATGTATATCAGTTATCTAGTACCCATAACACAAGGTCTGCTTAGCTTGGGGCTAAATAATGCTGTGTGAATAGTCCAGCATTATTTATTATTTATTCAGTAGTTTAATACTTTCATGGCCCAAGACGTAGATGCCACCTCTATCACCGGGTTGAGGCGGCGCGCTCCTGTCGGTCGCAAGGCTGGGGCTAGACAGTAATTGCTTTAAATGGCGAAGAAGTAATATCATCATCAGCCCGTATATGTCATCAATTGAGCATAGGTCTCGGTCACCCATACGACGCCATGAACTATGGCCCTTAGCCGCCTCCATCCATCAACACCCTTCTACCGATACAATGTCGTCAGTGCACTGGTTGTCGAATAAAAACAAAAGCATTTAAACACACTTACACCACGATGTTTCACCATAAAATGTTAATACATTTACCCTGTTATTTTTGTCATTGAATGTAAAGTTAAATTATATTTAATTTTACCTGTCAAATTAGTGTCAAACCGTAATGAACGTCTTTCTTCTCATCTTTTCAACGTCTGGACAAATGACTGACCCAACAGCGATCAGCAACTATTTATATAATGATTATTATTCAAGTTACTTACACATATTTACAAGGTTAAAAACAACTTTAGATAGGTTAACCTAATAGTATATTCCGAAAGAAAAACCTTAAAAAAATTCAAAAAAACATCTATTTTCGATCGGCTCTTTGTATACATGTTTTTTTGTGTATGTTTAGTTCACCGATTATACGACAATTTTTAATTAGATCCGATACACAGGATTAATTTGATTTCGTTAAAAAATGCTCCTTCCCATGTAAAGTTTATTTCTTAGGACTAATCTATAATTTGTCGCGAAAATATATAACTAGCCTACCTATACCTATTAACAAAAATAAATACCATCAAAATAATAGAATTAACTTAGAACTAGGGAAGACAGTGGCAAACAAACTACAGGTAAAATAAAAAAAACCGTAAAAAAAATTTTGAGCAAACACGTTTTCGTACCTGCTATACCTTTTTCATAACTACTTTTAAACATTTACCTCCATATTCATAATGGTCTGCTGACTTAAAACAGTTGCTGAGCAGTGTTTCTTCTCACTCCGACGTATGTCAATAGAAGAAGACAAAGCGAGAAATAGCAATGACTATACACAATAACATGACTATTATGAATAAGGGGGTTTATCTATATAAGTATCTACTCTATCTTATCTACTTAATATTTAACAAATCCTTCTTAGTACCTAGGTACTTCTAGGAAATTTTTACTTTAAGTGGGCACCTTAGTACTTAAATCTATGGTACCTAGGAGAATTCCCATTAACCTTTAACTTTAACCAGCTCTAAATAAATCTACAAAGGGGCTTTGAAGATGAATAACTAGTCTAACCTGAACAAGACCATATTCAGTTGGTCCATTGTTAGAAACTGGTACAAACCAGATTTTTAATGAGTACCAAAAAGATTACCGATTTGCTTTCTGTAGATAGACTCTATACATACGTAGATGCTGTAACGCGTTGGAAGTAAGTAGGTACAAATAATGAGAAAGAAGAAAGCCATATAGGTAGCTTTCATCGTTAATTTCTTTCACGGTAGAGAACATCGGTTACCTACGTATAATAAAGTAAGTATAACCATCTAAGATATTGAGATCATATAAGAGAAGAGATGATATTGGCGTCTCCCTCTTGCAAGGGGGAGTCGAATAAGTCCTGACGAGTCATAAGTCAAATAAGTCGAAGTCCCCACCAAGCCTTAGTCGTGAGATTTTGCTCGACCCCCTCCCCATATCTGACGAGAGATTTGACAGAACGTGTTCTTTTTAATTTTTGTAAATTCGTTATTTTTTGATAAAAAAATGTGTTCTACAAGGACAACGCCCATCGTGGGATTGAGTATGATTTCGATCGATAAATGAAACAAAAAAAAGCCAACACTGCAGATGCTCTGGACTTACATGGAGGCCAGAATGAAGTGCATGAGCGTTGAGCCACATCGTCATTTTCCATCATCTGAGATTGCGGTCAAACGAAGGTCCATACAAAATAAAAAAATAAAGTCTGTTGTTGACAATTGAGTGATAGCACGAAAAAATTGTTGCAAACTTTGTAACTGTGTAAAATCTGTAGGATTATAAATGAATAGAGTGAAGATGCAATAAAATGCAAATTATACTAAGATAACATCAGACTACCTCGTCCTGTAGGTGGGTGATTTAGATGTAAGTAGTCTTATTAGTAGACTTAATTAGTGAGGATAACAAACCAGAAGATGGATAGTTTGAAACTTTCTATGCATGTAGTGAGGTTCAGCCAATAAACAAAATTAACTGAATAATATTATTTTACTATAGAAACTTTCGTAGTTTGACGAATTCATTATGAATGTAAGCGGGTTAACTACGGACCTTGTTCCTACACAAACAAGGTTCGTAGTTAACCCGCTTACATTCATATTGAATAATACTATCTTCAAAAATAATAAAACTATACTGATATACGCAATAGATGACGGTTCAATTAAGTACACTGTACTTAAATAAAAAAGTATAATAAATAAAGCCTTTATATCCAATATGTACACTTTTACAGTAATTTCACACCACTATTTTAATAAGTATTCACACATTTTATTTTTCTGATAAATTTTATTTGGACACCCAGCATTGGGTGTCCAAATACTCCTCCGGCCTACTCCATGTACTGTACTTATGAAAACTAAATTTTAAGAAAAACCTGTCATGAATAGGAAATAAACTAATATTATATAGATAATATTATATTATGATAAAAAACCTGTAAAATTAAAATAATAAATTATTATTATTACAATAGAAAATATTTTTATCATACAAAGTGCATGCAAAACTTAGAACACCCGAAACAAATATCAGCAGATCAGACATTTAGTCAATCGCTTTTCCTAGACACTGTTTTTTTTATCCTAGACTAGGTAATTAATCAGTTATTAACATCTACTTCTGAAGCTCTTCTTTTCAGCTAACATTTTTTTTGTATTTAGCAAAAAAATATAGACGGAAGGAGTTCCCATGTTGAGCTAAAACTCTCTAACTTTTGTACCTTTACTACTAATACAAATTAGTCTCATTAAGTGAATGTAGAGTGCTTCTAAAAAAGCTAGTTTTGCCTTGTAAAGGTAGTTTTCTAACTAGATCAGTCGTAACAGTAACCAAATCGAGCAGAGAAGCCTATCTAGTAAAGAGAATTTATATTTTTAGAAAAGTCGATCTTGATATTGGCAAAACATGTGAGAACCTTGTGTTTTTTTTTTAGATTTTTATTCATCACATTAACAATCACAGTAAACATTATATTTGTACCGTAAAACCTTGTAAGGTTTGTCTCGGTACTCACATTCGTCTTAACTCTAAGTGTCAGTAATAAAGAAAATTGGAATACAGTCAAATTGCGAACAGCCTCCTTTTTATGACAATATATGGTAATAAGTAATAAGGTTAGAAATGGGTAACATAACTACTGCATCATTCATGTTCAATCCCTCTCGCTCGTACAGGGTAAGCGCTAACCTGTTTTATGGACTAACTTAATCCCTTAAGTTATGGTCGCGCATTACTAGATTACTACATATTTATGGAAATTTAATGAATCTATGCTAGCTTTATAAAGAAATAAAATTTATAAATTTGTGATAGGTGTCATCTACAGATTACATATAATATAACACGTTCCGGGTCTGGGTTTATACGTCTGTATGATTTATTATTTACAACGAAAGTTATCTATA
Source organism: Eupithecia tripunctaria (assembly GCA_955876795.1). Lineage (NCBI taxonomy): Eukaryota > Metazoa > Arthropoda > Insecta > Lepidoptera > Geometridae > Eupithecia > Eupithecia tripunctaria. The sequence continues at coordinate 6,963,745 of OY041616.1, read as the reverse complement.
ATATTGTATATCAGTTATCTAGTGACCATAACAAAAGCTCTGCTTACATTGGGGCTAAATAATACTTTGTCTATTGCCCAGCAAATTAATATCTTTATTTACTGTAACCATTTCTTTAAATATCAAGTATCGAATTATGCAGTTTATTGAACTTCATTTAACTACATTAATAAAACTGGACACCTGGAAAACCCTGACGCACGTAGGTAAATCCGTGACAACCTTTTCGAAAAAAATCCTTCCGCTAGTTTCGTCGCGTCATAGAACGAAAATGTCTACAATTTTAGCATCACAAACCTCCAAAAGCACTATTAAAAGAGATGTCAAAACCTTGACACTGACCTCTGTGGTTTTCACTGCGTCATGACGCACTGACACCTCTACAATCTTAGGTCGAATCTCCATTGTCTGTGAACCAGAAATTATTGTCGTACTTGTTAATGGACTACAATGTGCCAACATTAGATTCGCTGCGATGTGAAACTCCTCAATAGGAGTTATAGTATACAATACCTAACTATAGGAACAAAACAATTTTCTGCAATAATTTGTGAGAGTTGTGCGGCGAGTGCCGATAAATTATAAAAACTAAAACAACGGTAAGGAAATTTAGAAACTCTTACGGCGAAAAAGTTGGAAAATAAAGCTTTGGTTTGTTTTGGAAGAGTTTTCATAACAATTGTAGGATTGGCGGCTGTTGGCAAAAAGAAACTAATCGGATCTACAATAAGAAGAGCCGCAAAAGGTTTATTTTAAGGATTTCTAAAATTGTCTGTGCCTGCGTGGATTTCGTCCCAGTTTTGTTTCGCATCTATATGCGTTTTACTTATTTGATTAGAGATCATAAAATAAGCGTAACAATGATAATGTGACTGCTATGAAACTATAAGCATGACATTAGCTCCTCTAGAAGATACCTTTAAGTTTTATGCATAGAAATGTGTTACACAGGTGGATTAATAAACGTTACCAGAGGGGATAGCCAACCGGTATTGGCTATGAAGCGAATCGAAAATAATTGTAAGATTCGTAGGAAAAAATTCTAATCAGATCATGTGTCATTATAATCTAAAGCATATTTCAAACCCATAAATTTTTGGACTTTCTAACGCTTTAGACATCGATTGTTTCATTGTCTAGGCCCTCTGGTCCATTTATTGAAAGAGCTAGTTTTCTAAATAAGATAAACGCAGTTTAGTTTAATTTCCTTATCTTCAATATTTGGGATAATTTCCCCCTAGGACTTTTAAACCCTGTATAGAAAAACTTCAGATGTAATGTTGTTTTCTAAAAGAAAAAAAAAACCGATTTACTGTAAACAATGATCCTAGTACCCAACTCTTACAACGAATAGATAGGATATAGGATTTCTAACGAAGAGAGAAATTGGATATCGTGTCAAGCAGTCGACAGCTTCATGTCAAAAAGTGCCTTCTCTTAAGTTTGGTAGAATATTTTCTTTACATTATTTTATAGTAAAGAAACGTAAAGGGGTTTCGTATAGTTATTGTACCAAAAATTAGAGACAAAGCTGTTACAAATTAGTTATTTTTTAACAAATTGACTGACAGAAATGATGGTAACAGGTGTGCCCTAAGAAACGGTGACAGGAATTTAAAGCAATTTCATACGAATGACGATGGAATTGCAGTAAATGATGGCATATGGGCTGGTTACACTATCAGTCATGATTATGATTGCCAATTGGACTAAATTGTCACATGCTTTCTACGGGATTGAGCTGCGTTTGTACCTGTCTCAGAAGTTGAAATGATTTTCCATCTTGTTATATTTTGATTAATTATGGTTGACGAATTTTATATAACACCTAATTTTATGAAATTTAATCACTTTAACATTGTGTTAGATTTAAAGCGTAATGTGTTTTATAATGATTTTCAATGACATATTAATAATTGTGTTTAATATAGGTATTTTTGTAATGTTTTTTTTAAAAAAATTTTAGGTACGCCAGTAAAAAAAAAAGATAGAGATATGTTTGATGAATAAATACAAATAATCAATCCTAAAAAAAATTCTGAGAAATCTTAAAATCTTACTTGGAGGTAAATAAAAAGGTACCGTAATTTCGTACCAGTCGTATAGGTAATATCAAAAAGGCAGTAACTGTCTTCTTGATATTTCAAAATGTCGAAATGTAATGGTTGAGAATTATTATTTTGTAGTTTAACTCTTATAACTGAGTTTGATTGATGGATAGGACAGACAATTCTTTAGTGCGAAATTCGCACAACACCAAACCCAAACACAAAGTAACCATTGGCCATCAATAGACATAGAATCATGCTCATCTTAGAATTTGGTGAAATCAAGCTTTAGATAAATCTGGAAAATGAGATACCTTACTTAGTCACAGAGACAGTTATCTATCTCATTCTGTTTTGACTCTTATAACACAAAGTTAGAGTTGAAATTATGATGTCTCTATGGGTTTGATTTATCATTCTCATTAATCAGGCGATCATCAAAGAACCATTACTTTTTCTTTAGATCTTCGATAATTATAACATAACAGGAAAGTTGAAGGCGCCTTATGAGACTGGGTATGACCTCACGGTGCCAATGGTCATCGAATACAGGGTGTTTCACTAGCACCTACATTTTTAAGCTATTGCATAGCTTCTATCGCGGGCCTTGAGCGCGGGGACTGAATCCAGAAATTCCGTAACGAAAAAACCTCACGCTCCCCACTCCGACCGGAACAGCGGTGATACTTTTTAGTTTTGCCACCTATCGATGGAGAAACCTTAGAAATTATAGAAAGTACCGTATTCTTAGGAATCACCTTAGATAATAAACTTCAATGGGGCCCACACATAGATAAGCTATCGAAGAGACTTAGTTCTGCAGCATATGCAGTCAAAAAAATCCGTGATCTCACAGACGTGGACACATCTAGACTAGTTTATTTCAGCTACTTCCATAGTATTATGTCTTATGGTATACTGCTTTGGGGGAACGCTGCAGATATTAACACCATATTTGTGCTGCAGAAGCGGGCTGTTCGTGCCATCTATAAAATGGGTCCCAGAGAATCCCTACGTGATAAATTCAAAGAAATAAATATAATGACAGTACCAAGTCAATATATTTATGAAAACTTGTTGTATACTCATAAAAATATCAATAGTTTCCCAAAAAATTGCGATATACATAATGTAAATACTAGAAATAAACATAAACTCGCTGTACCCACAACTAGGCTGCATAAAATTAATGTATCTTTTAAAGGGCAATGTATAGTATACGCTTCTACAACAAAACCCCTACTGAGCTGCAAAAATTATCAGTAAATAAATTCAAACAAATTGTCAAAACTTTATTATGCAAAAAGGCTTACTATAAAATATCAGATTATCTAGAGGATAAAAAAGCTTGGGACGGATTTTGCTCCAACTCGAAAAATAACAACTAACAGGCTAAAGGTTTCTTCGTCGTTTCTTTACTTTAGTCTACATACCGAAGCGATCGAAATCAAAAATACCACTTTATTTCCGTGTCAGTGTATTTTTTACTATGATTTGACCTTTTCTAAGTGTACATTTATTGTATTTATGGAAATAAAGCATTTTTGAGTTTGAGTTTGAGTTTGATGAATAGTAGAACTTTTAATGACTTTTTGAAATATGACGTTTGTCTCTTTAGTTCAGCAACTCGCCTCTAGATGGCATTGCAATAGCTTTACCGCGGCAGTCCCCGAGTGCCACACGTCTTTTTTTATACGTTATTTTAGAAGCTAAGAGTCAAAATTTCCTCAGCACATACGTTCCGCTGACAAATTGGTGATCACAGATAAGAAGTTAAAAATTATACAGAAGGAAGCTGCTGGCCTTTCTCAAGTAGATTTTCTTCGACCTTTACGACATCCTTAATTTAAAGGGTGTGTTTCTTACTTTCGAGCTATGAAAGAAGAAATATCTATACTTACCTAACTATCATCATCATCATCAGCCTATATTAGTCCACCGCTGGACATAGGCCTCCCCTAATGAGCGCCATACCGCCCTTTCTTCAGTTTGACGCATCCAGCATCTGCCTCTAGCTGTATAATTCGTATTGCCGAAACCTATCACAATTTCACGGTCATGGTATTCGATTTTTTACATAATGCTATAAGTTATTAAGGTAGTGCCTCTTGCCCTATAATTTCAAGAAATGACAGAAATAAAAATATCTTGATTTTATAATAAATAGATAATTAATAAAAAAAAGTCGTTGGTCATAAAAAAGACTTGAGTTTTACGTATTTTATTGCATTAGAAACGTTGATAAGCTGCATAATGTATGAAGTTTACCGACGTCTCTAAACAGCTAATCATCCTGTATAAGATTCTAAGTGAGATTTGCAACTCATTGTTGTAGAAACGCCAGTGAGATGACAGTTGTTAGCCAGTTTCATATTTACACGATAGACTTGTCACTTTTGTACTGTCTGCATTATAGGTCGTCTACTTTAGTACATTGCCAAAGATCGCATATTGTAGTAGCATAAGAAATATAATAATTTTTTTTTTATAATTGCCTTTAGTGTCAGGGCTTATACATACACCTTAGTAACACAAAAACATTATAAATGACTAGCTGCGCCCCGCGGCTTCGCACGCGTTGTTCCTATGGAAACATTAAAAGGTGATTTTCATCCCACGGGAACAGAGTTATAGGATAAAAAGTAGCCTATGTTTTATTCCAGGATTAGAATTACCTGTATGCAAAATTTTAGCCAGATCCGTCTAGAGGTTTTGGCGTGAAGAAGTAACAAACATCCATCCATACAAACTTTCGCCTTTATAATATTAGTGTGATTGGATTTGTCATCGCCAGCATTTTTCACAACTACAAATAAATTATATTTGAAATAAACATAATAATCAAAACTTTTTAAAATTTCGCGATTTGTTAACATAATAGAATAATAATTAAAATAATTATCAAAGACTAGCAGCGCCTCGCGGTTTCACCCACGTAGTTTCCGTTCCCTTGGAAATTCCGGGATAAAATAAAGCCTATGTCACTCCCTGAAAAGAAAGCTTTTTATTAATGCAAGTAATGAAAAGTAGTTTCAGAACCTATTCAATACAAACAATCAACCAAATCCTTCCTCACTATAAATTAGTATAGAAAATTCAAGTTATGATAGTGACTGTTTTAATTAACAACTACTGACAGAAAAATAAAGATATTGACCTTATACAAATTTTACTTAGATAGATCAAAAGTAAGGTAATAGTACCAAAAAATATCGGTACTTCTTTGACAAATTTATCACCAGAGAGCAAAATAAACAATGCAAATAAGTACATAATGATATTTATTACGACTTATCTATATATAAAAAAATTAAACCCGTTTTCCGTTGTCACGACATTACATGAAAACGGCTTGACCGATTTGGCAGATTTTTTTTAAATGTTCGTTGAAGTTCAATAATGGTTTTTACGGCGAGAAAAAAATCCAATAATTGCCGGGAAAACACCTATAAACGTTTCCATAGGAACAACGCGTGCGAAGCCGCGGGCAACAGCTAGTTTAAAATAAAATCTACGCTTAAAATTCATGTTCCACATGTCCGCCTTTTTTTGCACCTCCCCTCAAAGTAACTTATATGTATAAAGTTTTTTCGTCTGCTTTATTACATTGCTTTATAATATTACGGGAAAAGTAGGTAAAAAAAACCTAAAATTAAAAATTAATTTTAAAGCGACAAGGTTGTGTGTCACATTGAAATGCAGATGACTGTACGTCTAGCCACTTTCTCCTTTGCCAATTTATTTTATTTAGATTTGGATTTTTCGGAATGAGAAAAGAGTATTTATGTCAATTCATCTGAATATTAACAGTGCGTCTCTAACTTACTGATTTAATATCGCAATAAACTGTTTCTACAAATTATAAACAGGGTAATTTGAAATTGGTTGCATTTTTTTGAAAGGTCTGTGCTATTCGTCCATTATTCGTGTCATGTATCATATTATGGTTCTCTTTGCGGATTGCTCATTTAATAAACCTACCTACTTAGATTTCTAAGTTAAATCAATAGATAAATTGTTTATTTGCTACCATAGACACGCACAACAATTTATAATTTATAATCATAAATTTAAACGATAATTAATACTAACATTGTTCATTATATTATAGTCCTCCCATAATGAGCGTCACAGTGACCTCATCCGCTTACCTAGCGGTTGTCCGATCTTCGCGAAATATCTCCGGCCCACTGCCACTTCAGTTTGCTAATTCTTTGAGCTATGTCGATAACTTTGGTTCTCTATCAGATATATTTGTTTATGAATTCTATCCTGCAGAGAAACTCCAAGCATAGCATTTTCTATAGGTCGTTGAGCGACTTTATACTATTACTATAAATATACAGGGTGGGGCAAATTTTTGGCCCCCTAAGGGTAGCTACCGTTTCTTTTGTAGTTAGACGTTTTTGTTCTTAGGAACTTTCTATTAAATTTTGAAGAAAAAAATATTGTCATTTTTAGTTTTTTGAAAAAAAAGTACGGTGCGCCCAAAAAATTACATTTGTCAAAAAAAAAGAAGTTTGTCTTGATCGACTCTATTTCCAACCAGAAACACTTTTCCGAAAGTAACTTACCAAATCAAATCGTAAGTTTTGGCAATAATTTATAAAAACAACTCCCATACATTTTCTATGAAAAAACGAGTAAGTGAAAACAACAATGTCACCTTATTCAATGGTTCTTAATTTAAATTCGTATGTAACTACTTTTTTAAGTTGGTAGGCTAATTTTGAAGGCATCTCAGGAATTAAATTTTTACATATTTTTTATTTTTATTAAAAATCTAGGTTCCTAAGAACAAAACTTCTAACTACAAAAGAAACGGTAGCTACCCTTAAGGGGCCAAAAATTTGCCCCACCCTGTATAACAATAAGTGTTATTTAACAAGTTTTTACAATTTTATTTTAATACTAGCTGTGCCCCGCGGCTTCGCACGCGTGTTCCTATGGAAACGTTTATAGGTGTTTTCCCGGCAATTATTAGATTTTTTCTCGCTGTAAAAACCATCCTTGAACTTCAACAAACATTTAAAAAAAAATTGGCCAAATTGGTCCAGGCTTTATTGAGTTATGCGCTTACCAACACATTTAGCGATTCATTTTTAAATTATAGATTTTGTACGTTTGATTCTTTGTATAAGTTGTACAGGAAAGCTTACTCAGCTAAAATAAGCACTTCCCCATTTTAACCTAGAAACGTCCTATTCAACCCAGCAGGTCCGAATATAGCGACATGTGTGTAATGACACTAAGTATCCAGTACCAGCGATCTCCATTTGCAGTAGCCATTTCCTTCTACGCCTACTACTATGGTCAGGGTTGACACATTTCCTTACAATAGGGTATATGCATGTGATTTCAAAATGGCTAAAAAAATATATACGTATTCTCTATTGATATAGAAACATATCTACATATTTATTTTTGCATTTTGAGATGTTTTTATTGTAGAATTTAACCATTGAAAAATTGATATTTTAAATCTCAATCGCAAAATTTCAAAACGCTACGCCATTGACACTATTCTGCCCACTTGACATTTCGTATTGTCGATTATTTTCAGATTTTTCGGAAAACCTCTTTCCTGAGATGATCACTACCGAGGTCGTCACCAAAGGTTTTAATCAAGTGTGTACGTCGACGTCACATAAACATGGCGCCAATATGGCAGCGTTTTTATCACCCGAAAATGATTGTAGTTTTGATTTGTTTTTTTTACCTTGTTAATGCGAAATTCAGTGAGCGTCTTATCATTCCTCGGTTAAATAATGACCTAAAGAATCGATTAAAACAATAAAAAAAAATCGATGCATATACCCTATTGTGTCAATAGAAGTACATTAAAAATATGTACGAGTATAATGCTTAAAGATATACTTCATGTAGATGTAACAAATCTTTTTGTGAAGAGAAAATAAATGAATTTATTATTATTGTTCTGATTCTTTTAGTTGCATATTCCTTTATTTTTATATAGATAATATGATATATATTTAAAGTGAATGCGATCCTGCGGTTCGCATCGCAAAGACTGGGCAGTGAATGCGTTAATGAGTTAACGAGCTACTGACAGCTTAAGTATGTGTAAAAGTTATTTTTAGTATGGTTGCAGATGTCACAGAATCAGTAATATATTTATTGGTAACTGTTGTACAAAAAATAGTATACAGTTTGTTTCAACAGCTTATAAACATTAGACAAGAGAACTTAAACATACAATAACAGCTTTAAATGGTATATATTTATTTACATGCCAATCTATTTATTTTATGCACTTAAAAATAGGACACGTGCCAACCATCAAGTATCAAAAATTATTTGAGCTAATAGAAAGCATTGATAAATATACTAGCGACCCGCCCCGGCTTTGCGCGGCTGCAATGCTGATGTATTATATACCTACATATATAAACTTTCTTCTTGAATCACTCTATCTATTTAAAAAAAACGTATCAAAATCCCTTACATAGTTTTAAAGATCTAAGCATACATAGTGACAGACAGACATCGGAAGCGACTTTGTTTTATACGTTACGTAGTGATGACGATGTAAAGATTTAACCTCCAAAGGAAGATTATACTGATAATAATTTAGGTATCTTAACATGAAATAGGAAGTTTTCTATGTTTTCACTTTCAATAATGTATATCGTTAATCAGGTGGCGTCTATCCATAATACGCTAATTTGGGTTAATTAATGCTGTGTGAATTGTACAGCATTATTTATTTAATATGTAATTGAGCGCAAAGAATTTATCGTTTACCCTAGTGGCATTTATTTAAATTTAGTTAACACGGTTGAAAAACTAATAAAATTATTAAACAAATTAATACATGAATTATAATTCAATGTCATTTCTACTTTTAAGTATAGGTATATTAGTTTCTTTATATACCCGTTTGTATATCATTGAGTAGAGATCTTATTTGAGTTGTATCATCTTATACGGGTTTTTAATGTCTAGCTTAGATAGGTAGGTAGGTACTTTCTCTAATTTGCATGGCGCATTTTACATTCCTAATCCTAATTTGCGGAAACTAAAAGTCTTAAATAATTATCAAATATAAATTTTGACTCTCCTCTTGGTCTTAAACTCTCACTAGGCATTTAGCTGCTTAGATAATGAAAAAGGTTCTCAGATTTTTATTTTATAATTAACCCTTGTTTATAGTATGATACTTCTGTGATAAACTTAAAATTGATTACGTAGTTAAATAAGATAAGTAATATGATCGAGTTTGTTAAATTAAATATTAGCTTAATTATTTCAATTGTAAATAGGTACTAGTTCTAATTTATTTCTTATTTTTGATTATAATTTGAATTTTCAATAAATGTTGTGAATTATTGAAAAAGTCATGATGAACGTTAACCCTTAATTGCTGCAACGCTCGTGTCAACCCTACATCACTTCAATTACGGTCCGTCCATCAGTTCGTCAGCTGGTTGACGCAAAAACCGCATACCGCTGTGATGCGCACGCGACTGCGTTAGACATGCATTGTTGGGATTTCTTCCGATTATTTTTATCGGGAGTAATCTGATATTAAGATATCGAGATTTCTGAGGAATCGATAATATTTAAAAGATCCGTGCTGGTTATAGGTTAAATGTTTGGATAGTTCTCCGAGGTCTTGTGAAACAAGAAATAAATACTTCTGCCTGTTCTCAAGATACCTATATTTTGGTTAATTTTATAACATATTATAAGTTTTTTAAAATTAATAAGTGACATTGCGCACGACTTAGTAAGACTACTAATAACTTTTTATATCATCAAATAAAAAGTAAAGTCTTGTGAGACAAAATTGATAAAGTCTGCCTGGTCTCAAAATACCTGTTTTGGTTAAGTTTGTAACAAAATTAAGTTTTCTAAAAAAATCATAAGTGACATTACGCTTAACTCAAGTAAGGCTACTTCCCCTACATAAATAACCCTTTATATCATCAAGAAAAACAACGATCTTCTAGTATATCTGTTTAGCAGACTGAAATTACTACTGGGTTCATAACGGTCAATGGCCCTTCATCGACCAATGCTATAAAATATAGCCCAGTAAATATCTAAGTCATTCTATGCAACATAGTAACGCAATATAATCAACAATATCATAGATATTATGCAACCGATGATAAACGCCTCGATCTGTTTGTTTTGCGCATCGTGAATGCTGTTGTTTTTGTTTTGTCGGTTGCAACTGAGCGTGGTTGGCAGACCACATAATACAATACCTCTGTTCAGTATGAAAATGATATGGAATTATAAAGGAATATTATAGTTTTTAGGCGGTTTCGGAGTCGGCGAGTGTTTGGAATGGTGGGCTCGCCTGCTAAGTATGGGAGAAGAGGGGACGCCAGTCGGATCGCGGAGTTTATACGTTCCCGTGTTTCGGCGAAAGAGGGACACCGGAGAAGTTTTTAGTGGGTATTACGCCCTTCTCAGGGCGTCGAGTCCCACACAATTCTGGTCTTCCCCAGACCAGTCTATTCGTAAACGAATTTTCCTCGCCGAAGAAAACAACACAATATAAGGTGCCATCCAAGAATCAGAAATCTAACTATCTTCGGACTAAGAATTCTGAACAACTTCTTCCATATCTTTGGACTAGGCATTCGGTGTCATTGTCTTGAGGAATAAACGGTTGTACAATTGTGCCTGTTGTAAAAAATGATTTCCTAAAAAAGTTGAACTGGAATACGAAGCTGCCTGCTTTTCTGCATATCGCTTGTTCTTTGGTTAGAAATGGGGATACAAAACATAAACAAACACCTACGTAACTGTGACATGCAATGCAAGTTAATGTATGTCATTTAGCGAATCACACGATCCTACAGTTTTCGTCGCTCTGACATTGACTACAATCCGAGTTCGAGCAGAAAAATAGCCAATGAGCGACATAGACTTGGTATATAAACTGAACAGAACAGCAACGACTCAAAATATTTTCTCTGTGGGACCTGCGCCGCATGTGTCAATTGATCGCGTGCCGATACTAAACGCAGCCATTTGTGGTTGCACAAAGCAGACCATGCGGTTCATAGTTACGATTCGGTCTGAATTTGATATGTAAGTTAATTTATGCCAATCATTAATTGTCCTTACCCTTTCGTCACTCCCCCTGCATTCTGAATACGCGCAGAAAAAGAAACAACGACCTCTGAAAACTAAATGAGCCAGTCATTCACTGAATTACATTAATATGGCTGAACAAAATCTTTCTTTAGTTCCAAAGTGAGGCCACTTTCATATAAAAGTTGCTTTTTTCTTATATTATATCAACATCACCTCCCTAACAAAGGTAGGTACGTACCTAACTCTACACGTCTAATAGTGTCTCTGTAGAACCCTGCGTGTGTCATCGATCGCGTGCCGATACTAAACGCAGCCATTTGTGGTCGCACACAGCAGACCATGTGGTTGATGGTAACGATTGGCGACGGTCTGATTGATGGAAACGTGCGGAATGTCGTATGATCCATAAAGTTATACAAGGTGTTACAAGTATTTGCAACTTCTAAAAATCTTTGTTATTGTTGGGAAGATATAATAATTTTTAAATTCCCAATTTTCAATGCATGAAAACTTTGATCGATCTAACATTGCATTGTAAAAGCTATAAGCATAAAACAGGGTAAGTATTCCAATAGGTCTTTTACGGGAGCTTAGCCAGCATTTTGCTAAGTTTTTATAACAACTTTATGTATGTACCTATCCTATAAGTGTGTATTTCTATAAGTTTATATTGTTGTTATAAATAAATGTATCTCTATTTTGTTGTATTCAATAACAACAACTATTTTATTCTATTCGATATAGTCGTATTATAAGTTGGTACGCTACGTACCTTAGTAGGTAAAATACTGGTTCTCTTGGCGTTAATTCGAACTCATCAGGTTGTAATAGTCGTATATCTTTCGATATTCTCATACAACAAGTACACGGTTATTATGAATTTTAAAAGTGGCGCCGCCACCTATTTTATCTTATTATTACGTCCGATACCACAAACTGTACGGTGGATTTTTAAATTTCCTGTGTTAAACGTAATAAAATGATAAAGTAGGTGGCGATGTCATATTGGCACGGGTATGCGCCATAAGATAAATCTATAACAATCAACTGATGTAGTGCAAGTTATGTTGACTTTTCAGTTTATGCTTGGGAGCGCTATCCCAAGCTGCCAATAGGCGAAATGATAATAAACCGTTTCATGATACTAAAGAAACTATTTTATAATTAGCTAGATACCTATAAACAATTTATTTGGTCATAAAGCATTCTAGCAACATTGTCCTGTGTTTATACTGTGTGTGTGATCTTTAACTTTATAGAAGGAAGTTGAAGTCCAGCTATAATAGGCCCCATTATTAAGTAGCCTCTTGGTAGGTACTTAGTTTCAAAGCATCTTGTACAGTAGCTGTGGTTTGCATCGAAGTATGGTACCTAACTACCTACATACTTTGATTGAAGCATTAAACGTATTGCTTGTGTGAAACTGAAATAGTTCCTGGCGCGGGAGACGGAATTTAGACAGTTATTTTACCGATAAGGCTGACTATTTTTATAACCAATTTCGAAAACATGAAGGAGTTCATAATTAATATAAGCGGGCTAACTACGAACCTTGTTTGTGTTGGAAGAACAACTATTTAATAATATACCAACGTTTCATATCTTAACGAGGGACATCTTCAATGTCCCTCGTTAAGATTCGTAGTTTACCCTCTTACATTCATAATGAAAAAGGAAGGAGATTTTATATTCGGATGTATGTATATATGTTTTTTTTATAAGTATAATGTTAGTAAATTTTTCTGTCATTTAAGGACCGACTTGGATGATTCTTTTGCAGTTGTATAAAAGGTGATCCCGAGGTGGTCCCATAAAAATGTCTTCCCGAATTACTAGCATTAAAACTAAGGGATTCAAAGTCGGATTATTAGTTTTTTTGTAAACAATCAAATTATTCAAGTGTTGCCATGTGGTTATCTGTTACTCTTTATACCGTGTCCATTTTGAATGAGGCATAAACATATACAAACCGCCCATACTTAACCTAAAATTCACTTTGTTGGCGCGTCCTTTTATACGTAATTTACATTACTTGTCGATTTTAGATCCTCCCTTCAGTAAAAATTGCTTACAATTATATCTGAAACTCGACGCCAAGCAAGTGAGTTTTTGTTATTTGTATCGTGGTTTATTTACTAACATGCTCCATGCTGGATGGATACGGTATAGGTATAACCTCGAAGCATTCAAACGTCTAAATCGATATTAACAAATAAGGTATCATAATACTCGGCTGAATTCTTATGTTTTAGCTACATTTTGTAGGCTGACAAACTTTAGCCAAATAAAGAAGAAAAATCGAAGACCGAGTCTTTTGTTTAAAGTTTTGAATTAATAACAAGGGTTATGGAACCAGTAATCGACAAGCGCCAGTGATCGACACTTTTTTTTTATTTGTCTAGTGTAAGCCTTAGAAATTTATTTTACCACATGCAAAACTAAAACATAGTCAACTCATTCCCATCTATCATTTCGAGAATCTGACATTTCATTATAAGATCATGGAGGAGTGATGTACCCTAAAATAAATGCAGATTTTTTCGCCGAAGCCTAGCTAAAGTTACTGTTCATAGAGAACAATTCGCGTAAATATGTATAGGTACTAATAGTGTAATTCAGTGCATCACCCGTTTCTTTATGAACTACTAGCTGCGCCCCGCGGCTTCGCACGCGTTGTTCCTATGGAAACGTTAAAAGATGATTTTCATCCCACGGGAACAGATTTACGGAATAAAAAGTATGCCTATGTTTTATTCCAGTATTAGAATTACCTGTATGCAAAATTTCAGCCAGATCCGTTCAATAGTTTTGGCGTGAAGAGGTAACAAACATCCATCCATCCATCCATCCATCCATCCATCCATCCATCCATACATCCATACATCCATATAAACTTTCGCATTTATAATATTAGTGTGATAATAATTATAAGGTCAGGGGAGGTCAGGGTCAGGGCATTAGTGTTTCCCATTTTTCTCTACGGCGCTGAAACGTGGATACTGAGAGAAACCGAGAAAAAGAAGATAGACGCTCTAGAAATGTGGTGCTGGAGAAAAATGCTTGGCGTATCATGGACCGAGTTCCGAACCAACGTCTCTATACTTAGTGAACTCCGTGTCAAGCAGCGTCTTTCTTCCATCGTCCAAGGTCGCATTCTCACTTTCTTTGGACATGTTTCGCGCCGAGGAGACGAGTCTGTGGAACGGCTTGTGGTACAAGGCAAAGTTGATGGTACAAGAGCTCGCGGCAGATCCCCTATGCGCTGGATAGACCAAATAAAAGCTGCACTAAACGGTCCCCTACATGAATGTACCAGGAAAGCAGCGGTGGGAGTCGAATGGCGCCGTATTGTACAGCGTGCCACCCTCCCTGATATGGCGACCACGACCACTCTGTCAAGAGTGTAGCGACTAAGAAGAAGAATAATTATAAAAGATTAAGATCACCATAAGTCACGAATCCTATGCATTACTCAACGTTGCATAAAATAATGTGCCCGCGCGGACCATACGCAAAAAAGGATTTAAATTAGACTAAAACCATAAGAAGAGATAAAAACAGGTTTAACCCTGTTTTTATCTATTTCTATGCTAAAACACTGTTATGTCTAGAATGCGTTGTATCTGCAATCACCAAATCGCTTGCCAAACATGGTGATACCAATTTGATACAAAATATTATTGGCCTTAGTGATAAATACACTCGAGAGCAATGAATCCGGGTCACTTAAAGAATCCTAAAAATCGTAAATTGGAGTATTGAAGATTGGTCAAAAGTTATGTTCTCCGACGAATCAAAATTTATGCTCTACAAGCACGATGGAAGACACAGAGTGTATCGAAGACCAGGGGAAAGATTCAAGCAAGCATGCATCGAAGATAAAGTAGCCTACGGTGGTGGGTCTGTACTTGTGTGGGCCGGAATTTCTTCTGAAAGTCGCACAGAGCTGGTGATCATAGAAAACGGCTCTTTAACTAGCGTAAGATATGTGGAAGAAATCCTCAATGATCACGTTGGTCCATTTATGGTCAATTTAGGTGAGGATGCTATATTTATGCATGACAATGCCCGACCTCATACAGGTAGGATTGTGAATGACTACCTTCAAGAGATGAACATTACTCGTATGGAGTGGCCAGCGCGCAGCCCGGATATCAACCCGATCGAGCATGCTTGGGACGAGCTAGGCAGATGCGTAAAACAACGAAACCCTCCCCCAATCACGCTTCGTGAGCTCAAAATTGCTCTCACAGAGGAATGGGAGAATATTCCCCAAAATCGTATAAGGAACTTGGTGTACAGCATGCCAAACCGCGTAAACGCAGTAATGGAAGCACGAGGAGGCAATACGAAGTATTAAAATTCAAGAAAATCGTAATAAAGTTCAAAAATTTCATGTTTCCTATTTTTGTTTTAAGGAGAGATCAGCAGTTTTTTTCTTTATGTAATTTTGTGTTAATAAAATGTATGGTGACTCATATTTTTTTTACTTTCATTTAAGGAGTATTACATTGTCTATTAAATACAATTTATTGCATTAACCTATCATTTTTAGTTTCCGAGATTTTTAACATTCTTTAAGTGACCCGGATTCATTGCTCTCGAGTATTTTAAGTATTCATTTGAAAATCTCAATCTCATCGGCTGGACGCAAGCCTCCCCCTGATAAACGACTTACTAGCGTTTATGTCATGGGGGCTGATGCCCATAATCCCCACGCTGGGTATGCGGGTTGGGGTTATATATGTATGGTGAAAAATCAGTAGTGAGATTACGAAAAAAAAATTTTTTTTACTTACGTACATATACTTCTTTGTCATTAAATCACTGCATTTGTCATATTTCTATTCCACAAAACATAATCTTATCCGCAATAGGTTTTTAAGACTTCATGCAGTGTATCATTCTAACATTGCATTATGAAGGTTGCAATTAAGTTGAAAGCTTTATGCGCTCTGGCTTCTGACCTGTCATGTCACTTGCAATTTATATTATCAAGCGCCTATCATGCAAATTTTAATTTAGGGTTATCCCCTATATTCTTAAGCTGAGTGGGCTCAGTATTAATTTTCTGTGCTAAATTGTAACTGTAAGAGATTGCAGATAATGCTTAATCACCTCTACCTCCAACCCAAATTACTAGAAGATAATTATTATTTCTGGATTGTGTTTGTATTAGCTGTGTAGTGCTGGCTTAGAATTTGCACCACCGCAACTCTTCCCGTGGGTGTCGTAAGAGGCGACTAAGGGATATCCGACGGGGGGCGGGCAGCAGAGCCCTCTGCAGAACAATTCTACCACCGAACTGCGGTCCCTAACTCGCATGCTCGGCGTGGGGATTATGGGTATTGCCCCCCATGAGGTGAACGCTAAAAAAGCGCTGATCAGAGAGATGATGATGATGAATACTAACACTTCAACCTCTACCTCAATCTCAACAGCCTATATGGGTCCACTGCTGGACGCAGGCTTCCCCCTGATAAGCGCTGTATTGGCGTTTATCTCATGGGGGGTAATGCCTAAAATCCCCACGCTAGGCATGCGGGTTGGGGATCGCAGTTCGGTGATATGATGGTTCTGCAGGGGGCGCTGCAGCCCGCCCCCTGGTGGATGTGGATATCACTTAGTCGCCTCTTACGACACCCGCGGGAAGAGTTGAGGTGGTGCAAATTCTAATCCAGCACCACACAGCTTATAAAATACGCTCTGCTTGTACTTTAGTATGTCCTGTTTAGCAATTATTGTTGTGTGGTAAATTCGTACGATAGTCACCGTTTTGAGATTTTCTTATAATAATGGAAGTCGATGGTAACTTCTTTATTTATAAGCTCATTTTAATCATACCATCAAGTCAGTGTATAGACTACAAAAACTGTAAATACAATACCTAATACCCCTTATACCTAACATGCAGGATAGTGCCATAAAAATCCCGATATCCTGTGGTTTTTAATGCACAATACCCTCTTATGCGAGACGTCCGCGCAGATCTTAGTTATCCCACTTGGAATTAGGGTGTTTTTTGAAATGGGCGGTGACGGCCAATTCTGAAACGAGAGTTAGAGAAAAGTCGTGAACGGAGTCATGCCCTCAATTTATAAGAAAACAATAACTGCATATTTAGTTTTATAATAATTGGCATTTAAGAGAAGTTACGTAAGGGTATATTTTTTATGGTCGAGCGTTGTCTACCAACTCACTCTAAGAAAGTGAAGATGTAGCCTAAGATGGAGCACGCTTTTCCAGAAGGAAATTTAACACTCTAGATTTTGAGACTCCAAGATTGTGCTCTAATGAGAAAATAGACGCAGGAAGTTCATTCTACTCTTATAAAGTAAGTGCCTTTGTACATTAAACGTCAGAATTAACGGTCGAAGCTGCTAATTGCCCATATCTTTCGAAGAAAACCCCCTTATAAACTGAGAATTTGATAGATTTGTTAAGCTGACTTGAGTCTATGGAATAGGAAAAAATCTGTATGATTTGTTGTATAGCTTTTCTTTATAATTGTGTAATAAATTATTGCTTACCTTATAATCCCATTTCCATAGTTTTCTTGCTCCGTTATCTGTAACAACAAAATTTATTTATTTATTTCTTATGGACTCGAAATAAAAGAGAGGATACAAAACATTTTATATAATATTACCAAGTACTCGTATAGCTTAAGTTATATGAGGCCTCTTGGTAAGAGGGAGTCACAACGTGACAATATTCTTAATCTAACAAAAAAAAATCATACTGACGATGATTATGAGTAAAAAGAAGCAGAAGTAACTTTTCAGATTAGATCAATAGCAAAAAAAAGTTAATTTAAATACGATTGGGTAATAAGTTCTGCCATCCAAAGAAATCTGCTGGAAACAAAGAATTCTTGCGTCTTTCCGACGCGATGGTGTTGTTGTGTAATAAATACTAAACGCGTTCTTTGTGTAAAACGAACAAGAAACACGGGTAGTAAAAAACAAGTCAATTTGTAATATCATAAAAATTCAAAAACTCCGTGACAAACGATTTAAATTTTGAACTTCAATTACGGCAAAGATTTTCATACATACGAGAAGCTAGAAACACTCTCGAACAAGTCAAGGTGACGTGTTCGAGAGTTTATTTTTAGGATGCCACAGACATAGTATCAAACTTCAAAATCCCCTCTTTTCGATCAAGGGTTAAAAAAATTGGAGCAGCATAATAATAATTAGCAACTATATTTTTTAACCCTAAGTTTGCACCAGAAAACCACGTATAACAAGGTGGTCCCTAATGCCACACAACAACCCGTCTTAAATTATGTTTGTGTTCTACTCCATCGTGTTTTACAAGCCGTTTTAAGTAAATTAAGTATGTTTGGACTTTACGGTAGCTATTAAAATCGTTCCCAGTGAGCGACTTTCAATAGGAGATATTTTATAAGTATTTAGTTAAGAATAATACCGGTTAACACTGATTCAAAAAGCACGACGTAATCATCGAACTTATGAAGGTATGGTATGTTATGCTTATGACAGTATTTGAACCTTAGATTAACTCAGATAAACTTAAGTAACCTACATTATATCGTGTGAGGGTTAAAAAAAGATAGGTAATGTCCTAAACTTATTTGTTAATTTCATCTTTTTCGAACATGATTCAAGATGACTACCATACTCTCAGCCAAACGAGCCAAAAATGCCGATAAAATATAATTTTAAGAATGAATTTAAATATTGACATTAAACTTGATTAAAAAATATCCCCACCGAGCAGACGGATATCGAATCCGCAACATTTTGCGTCGGGAGCTACGCCTGCTGCGCCACACAGGTCGTCAAGTCAGTATTCATTCAGCGTACACAGCACAGCCTCAAAATTCGCTAAACAGTCGTTAAAACACCTACTTTGACAACTAACATGTGTAAATGTTTACGTATTTAAATAGAAGGTAGAGTCAAAGTTTAGAGTAGTTTCCATAAAATCCATTCACAGTACGTTCAATCCGGGGAAGGCATATTGTTCGGGAATAACCACGCCGGGTGGTCATTACAAGAAAGTGTGTCATTGATATTGTCGGGTGTAGAGTTGGGTCAGTTTTGAGTAGATATTCGGCTTCAGAATATGATGAAATGAGAAAATGTTAAACCACGATGAAATGAAAGAAAATGAGCGAGTGGAACGTAAGCCTTTTATTGCAAAAAAACATATGCACTAGCTGAATCAACGTACGTTGCGCGTTGCGAAAGTCTACAACAAAAATGGATTACCTACATTTTTATTGACATGAAAAAACAAACATTATTGTTCGTAGCTTGTTTCGGAAATGAGGAAACTTAAATCTACCAAATGCATACGGGATGTATGTGCCCAATTAATAGCAATCGCACGCAGACACCATAAAACGATAACAAAAATTATATTTTTATTCTGGACCTGGATTATTTCATTATTTTATTGATTGGTTTCAGCTTTCAGCCCATACAGTCATAATAATAGATAGTGTAAATAACAATCAAATAATCTAAATAAATTAGATTTTTTTTTACAATTGGCCTTATTGCAGACTGTTCCAAACAATCTACAGGTAGCTCAACTGAACCATATCAATACCAGTCGGAAGCGTCCCCAAATTGACGTAAAGTATGGCAGTGCTGATGTGCTGCGCCAAATACTCACCAGCTCTTGGATCACCCGTCGTTTTTTCCATCAATAAATAAAAAAACTTATTATTGTTGATAAAAAATTATCGAACACGAATGTCCCCTGCAGAACAGCCCAGCTAGCGACACCCCGCTTATCAAACGTGGCGACTATAGCCAACGTAGGTATCTTTCGGCTGAAATATGTAATGAATACATACATACATCCCTATGCCCTCCTGCTGCTAATGGGCCCTGAACCCACGTTGTAAAGCTCGGTAATAATGCTCATAGAAACAATCCGTTCCGATCCCTTCTTCCGCCATATTAATTACCGACTATTTTCTGCTTGAGGTTTCACTTGCATTGAAACCGGAGCCCAATTATTTATTAACTATTGCTTCACTGTAACAAATCTATCGTCACAGACTTCGTCCGATTCGGTGTTCTTCAAAAAGTCAAGCTCTTGATCTTTTTAGAAAAACGGTTGGCGATTTCATTTGAACCCGGGCGAAACCGTAAAAACCGTAAAACGGGGTGAATAGAAATTCTAGGGTTAAAAAAGGATGAAATACTGGAGCAAGACAGTACCTGGCTGGTATTAGTAGTCCAGTAGCGGTAGTTTATTTCTATTTATCCTTAAATATCTATTCACCACGTTTAACCCGGTACTTTCATAGTTTTACACTTCATATTGTGAATGTCGCAGACTACATGGGTGAGGTTTGCGCAGGATCCTTAGAAGTAGCACATGTGTTTGGAGACTACAAACGCACAAACCACCAATCACCAGTTGCACCCAGCAGTGGGCATTTTGCATGCATTTTGATGAGAATTTCAATGGAAAATTTGAGCCCTCCCAACTAGAAATTACCAAAATATTCATCGAAGCTTTTCGTTCCATTTGGCATAAAAGGCGAAAAAAATCATAAGAGACTTGTAGAGAAAAAATCCATTTCAATCCTTTCCTCGCCGCAATATTAATTATTCAGAATACTTACTCTTCAAATAAAATTATGAGACCGTAGTTCATTCACTTAAAGCAATTATCTTGGAGCCAATGAGTATCTACCTGGTACTGATTATCCACTTGAACCTTATAGAGTAAAGAATAAAGGTTATTATGAGGGTTATGATGAGTTATGACGGTGCGATATGGTAGGATGACCAGCACTGAGGCGTGTAGTATAACTTGATGCGTGGTTCAAGTTTCTTCCTAGTGGAGGTACAGTCAGATCAACAATTTAGTGCACACTTACGTCCAAGTTGTGTGGTCTTGGCACAAGTAATTTGGACTACTCCAACTTTAGTTGAAGAGGCTACTAAGGGATACTCACCAGGGGCGGGCAGCAGCGCCCTCTTATCAATTCTATCACCAAACACTGCGAATGCCAACCAGCTGCATGGGGATTATAGGCATTTTCCATATGAGATAAAAACCTATTCAGTAGACCAATTATAGGCTGTTGAGGTTGAGGTTGAGTGCAGGTTTAATCTACAAAAATAAACAACGGATCTAACGCTTACGACACCCACGGGCTGTGTTGAAGAGGTCGGATCTAAAGCCACAATCGAAACGGTCACCCAATCCTTACATAGACACTACGGTTCTCTAAGTATCGGACAATAAATAAATAATGGACCAAACACACAGCATTATGTAGCCCCAGGATAAGAGCTTGTATTAATAAGGTTTTTTTTTAGGCTGACTGTACCGGAAATTAAAAAGTCTAAGTTTTTACTAACGGTTATGATAATAATTGATGCACGAAGGCACTTCATAAGCTTTCGTAGAAATTACGCATAAACTGGAATTCCCTACAGATCGTTCGATTATCAAATATTTACTTTTTGATGTAGTCTTCGGCGAAGTGATCTCTAAACTAAAGTGTAAGCGATACCTAATTAATTACCGGTGAAAAGTTTGATTATTGTTTTTATTTCTACTTTAATCCACTGCTGGGCGCAGACCTCTTACTGATAAGCGCCTTATTAGCTGTTATGTCATAGGGGTAATCCCCATAATCCCCACGCTGGGCATGCGGGTTGGGGATAGCAGATTGATGGTAGAATTGTTCTGCCGGAGGCGCTGCTGCCCGCAACCGGTGGATATCCCTTAGTCGCCTCTTACGACACCAGCGGGAAGAGTTGGGGAGGTGCAAATCTAAGCGGGCACCACACGGATTATTGTTCAATACCGACATAATAGTTCAGTTTGAAACCTGCTTTCTCAGATGTAGTATAGTTGTGACTTTATAAATAAATCCTGATTCTAACCAAAAAGTAATACTGTTTCAGACTGATTATATCTCATGCACTGCCCGCCGCGACACAAAGGGTGAATTAACCAAATTCTAAATTCAATACCATTTTAAATTTTTATCCACTTAGCTCAAAGAAATAAAAGCTGAAGTGGCAGTGGGCCGGCCATATCTCGCAATGAACCGACAACCGCTGGGGTAAACGAGTTCTTGTGTGGAGATTACGACTCGGCAAACTTAGTGTAAGACGCCTCCGGTCAGGTTCTAGGATCTGCGAAAGACTGCAGGCAGATACTGGATGTATCAGTCACTGTAGACAGGTCGCTATAGTGCTCTTAGGGGAGGCCTATGTCCAGCAGTGGTCTAATATAATGTTGGCTGATGATGATGACAAAATATTATTTGATTATGAAGGTAATTTTATTTACAGAAATGCTTTTTTGTTATAGTTTTGGTCTAGGCAGAATAACAGCGCCTTCTGTTCAGAGCAATCGGCATTAGACTGACTCCAGGCCATTTTGCTGCTGCAGCACACATGTATTTATTTTGTTAATTTCTTATCAATGTATTGTACCTGTGTTCTTATTTTGTAACTATGTATTTAATTTTCTTAATTGTTCATTTATATTTTGTGTATTGTGGTGGCAAATAAATGATATGTCTATATCTACGTATGTTAGGAGAGTAATTTTCCGAACTTGATATTTTAGTTATATAAAATTGCAAAACTTTAAAAGTTCAAACACAAAATCAATTATTATTTGGGCTTGTAACATCAAGAAGAATTACGACAAAAGTCGACTACCTTGAAAGTAATCTACGTTGTAATCTACTTTAGACACAAGAGGTCTAGGACTTTTTAAAAAAGGGAAAAAAATTAAGAAATTGACAATATTAACATAAGAGTGAAGAGTAATTAAACAATCGTCGTAAATAGGCCCGATGAAGCAAAAGTTCTAACTAGTCAGATTATCAAAAGATCGGACACGTACTTTTTCTTTTCTCAATTAAACAAAAAGTTACAAATGAAAAGAGTTCATTACGGATGTAAGCGGGTTAACTACGAACCTTATTTGTGTTCACCAATGTCCCTCGTTAAGAAAGAACACCAATGTCCCTCGTTAAGGGATGAAACGTTGGTGTTCTTCCAACACAAATAAGGTGCGTAGTTTACCCCCTTACATCCGTAATGTCCCTCGTTAAGGAATGAAACGTTGGTGTTCGTCCAACACAAATAATTTTCGTAGTTAACCCGCTTACATCCGTAATGAATTCGTCAAACTACGATAGTTTTTATAATAAAATCAAGCGTCAAAGTTTGGGAGTGGGGGCTAGTGACGTCACGGTTTACTAAAAAGTATCAAACTTTTGACTTTTTCCATGACGTCAGGCGAAACTTGAACTGGCTACATCTTCATAATTTTTTGGTTAATCGACAAAAGAAAAAAATACTTTATCAATATCTTCTGATAATGTAACTGTCCGTCAGTTACGTTAAGTGTGATACTAATTAGAATTTTTCTGTCGACAGGCTTATTGTGGCTGGACTAGCTAAGCACTTCCTTAGCCCACTTAAATGACGTTATGTTCCCACAGTTGAGTAAATTAAAAAACCGCAGTGGTTAGGGCTACTAACCAAAGGGCAAAGATAACTGTGTAATGATACTGGTTATCACGTTCCCACTTCCCATAGATGAGGTACTTATACTTAGGTAAGTATCTAAGGATGAAAACTACTTTAAAATAAAATAAACAAATTAGAACTATTTACTTATTAAAACAGTCGAGCTAATTGTAGACTCTTGTGCTCCCGGGGCACGCATCACTTCGACCAGTACCTAAGGTAGGTATTTTGTACAAAGTTGCCTGGAAGAGATCGCTTACTTTTGTTTTATGTAATATTCTTTTGCACTGTATTTTTGTTGGTGTGCAATAAAGTGTTTTGCATTGTATGTGTTGTATCTGAAAAGCCGAAATCCATCGGCGGGCGCTATGGCTGCTTATTTGAATTTTTGGTAGAGATTATAGGGTCAATATTCGGAACTTTGTCACGACTACGTTATAATATCATAACAGATAAAAAAAAACACCGGGTTGCACTCTAGGAGTGCCGGTGGAAGTAAAAACTACACGCACACTCTTCTTGTGTACTAAGTGACCACAATAAGTGGCAATTTTGATCTTTGCGATACTAAATACTTTGAACGGCGCCATCTTAGCCTGCGGCGATACTACTCCACTACCATGGTCATCTCAACTGAGGCTGTGGGTTCTGTGTTGCTCCCGGAACTAACGACATCTTCTTTCAACTTAGTGAACTATTTACACAGGTAGCTGTTACTTTGAACTTGTAAAAGCTCATCTAAGTAGGCTGCTAGCTTACAATGTAGTACCAATTTATAAGTACAGTCATGCAAGCGTGTTACGTCACCACGGTCACGAAGCTGATCTAACATTTTAGATTATCACGGGACCCTGACGCGAGTTTACCATTAATTACCCATGCCAAAAAAAGTGCACAACACCGCTAAAGAAGTTTTCACTTCAAAAATAAATTTAACGGCTTGTGTTCGCATTCCGAAGAAGCACCCCTAAAGGTCGCAATTGTATCTGGGTCCTTCTTCTGAAAACTAAATCGTAGTTCTTGATTCGTTGCCGTGGAATCGCGAATCTTATGCAGCCGACATAAGAATTGGTGTTGCTAGAATCACAAAATTCTAATTTTCTTGAGGCCCCCAGATCTCACGACACGACATAACATAGCATCAACAAAACACGGCTTGATCCGTCCATACATATAACCATTTATGTACATCCATACATACTTTCCAAAATAAAACAATAGAAGAAAGACTATCATAATTACTTA
The DNA here is from genome assembly GCA_955876795.1 of Eupithecia tripunctaria. NCBI lineage: Eukaryota > Metazoa > Arthropoda > Insecta > Lepidoptera > Geometridae > Eupithecia > Eupithecia tripunctaria. The sequence continues at coordinate 6,938,880 of OY041616.1, read as the reverse complement.
ACCTCCTCCACTTCACAGCTTAGTATATTGGTCCACTGTTGGATGCAGACCTCCCCCTGATAAGTGTCTTATTGGCTTTAATCTCATGAGGGGTAATGCCTATATTCACCACGTGGGTTGAGCTCGCAGTTTGGTATTAGAATTGTACTACACAACTAAGATAATTACTTTTTTTAAGGACAGATCGTCAGAAAGTAAAAAAAGTTGGCTTTCTTCTGTTGAAATACGTAAAATATCTATAATTTATTGTTGACGTTGGTTTAAGATTCAAGAGTCAAAACGTTTATTTCTTTTGACTTACGAAATAAGCACTGACACATGTCAAATGTATGACGTATGACGAAACTGAGTAAGAACTAAGTTACAAACTACAGGAATATAGAACAGTCAGGTCATGATAGTGACCGTGCCAAGTCAATACTATCTTAATCGCATACGACAAAATCGTGATGTCTGCTTTTACTAGAGACAAGCGGAGCGTGATTTGCCCGGCCTAATTTAGTTTCGATTTTGAATCCTATTATTCAGATACTTTGTATGCCAGTCACAAGTTAACCGAGGTGTTTTGTAGTTTTAGGTCAATAATGTCTATTTCTTTGAACATGTTGAATTCTTTACTCTGTGAGCTAACAAAAGACATCAGCGCGCGCGTTGATGTCTTTTGTATGAAAAAATGGACTTCTATAATAAATGTATTAAGTATATTGGAAAAATGTCCGGCGGTTGGTGCCGGCTAAGAATTTGCACCAACTCATGTGGCAGGTACCGTAAGAGAAGACTAATTGATATCTACCAGGGCAGCAGCACCTTCTGCCGAACAATTACTCCACATGCCCAGCATGGGCATTATGAACATACGCCCCATTATGAAAGCCAATAAGGGTCTTATTAAGTTGAAGCCTACGTCCAGCAGTGGACCAGTATAGGTTCTAGATTGTGAAAATGTGTAACACCATACTGTAGGCAATACAGCATTCAACGATAAACTATTCGGTACTTTAACGTTGGGTAGATATTGCCTCCTAAATTTGTTATTTGACTTTTTTAAGTACCAATCTTTGTACTTCTGTATATAGATTACTAGCTGCGACCCGCGGCTTCTTTGTTCCTATGTAACATTAAAAGGTGATTTTTCATCCCGCGGGAACAGATTTATGGGATAAAAAGTAGCCTATGTTTTGTTCCAGGATTAGAATTACCTGTATGCAAAATTTCAGCCAGATCCGTCCAGTAGTTTTGGCGTGAAGAAGTAACAAACATCCATACATCCATACATCCATACATCCATACAAACTTTCGAATTTATAATATTAGTGTGATGTGATGTAGAGTATATTTTTTTTAAGTTCGTTTTATCACTTAAAATATGGATCAGAGTGTCTGCAATAAAAATATATTATTATTATTATTATTTAACATTCACAGGGCTCACGTCTGCAGCCGATATCTTTAACAAGCTCACCCTAACCATAAACTACAAAATTATAAGCAAACACGTCATAAAATGGCGTAAGCAGCGTTTTACATATTTGTTTAAATGGCAACACTAATGTGCGATCACGTTTATTACTGATTTTACAGTTGGCAACACTGCGGAGGCTTTGCGCTTTAAGTATTCCCGGGAAACCTTTAACCGGTGTAAATTAGTTGTTAGTTGTAATTGTCTACGAAAGTAACAAACTTGATAGATTTCTAAATAATTATTAGAAGGTAAGTACTTAGTAGATATTTAGTTAGTTTCAGCTTTTTCCAGTGATTGTATTCATTATCATTTACCAAAAATGTATTATGAAAATGCTCCTGAATGGGCGAAACGACATAAGTAATTTTTGTAGTATGTGTATATCATGGGCGGAACGACACTACTCTTTTTTTACATTTCATTCTCCAACAACAACGTATGATTTTCTTGAACAAAGCACCTGTTGCTATGTCTTATGACTATGTATTTCTTATGATTATGTACGAGTCCCTTTATTTATTAGTATTATAATTTTATTGCAACATTATGAGTCGAAACAGTGGATCTATTGCGTGAGATCAAAAACTTTACAACGTCTTCGTGCTACAGAATCTATTGCCTTACAATAGGAATCATTGAGACCAAGGAATGTGTAATTCATTGCTAAACTATACTACCCCAGACGAATAAAAGGGCTTTATTCATTCATTTGTTATTATAATTTGCTTATGCAATAGTTATAATAAGTATTATCAAATTGTAATGAATTATGTTCGTTAACCCCGATCAACGGTTACATTACTGTTATGCGCTATGAAATAGTCTTAATTTCTAATGAAAATTAGAATAATCAAATGGGACCATAAAATAATTGCTATAGGTATGTTGCGTTGGTGTTTATTCAGATATCGCTTAAGCTATACTAAACTAATCTGGCAGGACTATAAATGGTGCCATCCTTATTATTTTGATCTTTATAACAGGGACAGCGAAATTTTTAGTCATGTAAATTAGTTTAGTTTAGTTTTGTCGACATCTGAATAGACACCATCGTCTCAGTTGTTTTGTAATATAAGAGTACATATATATAAGAGTTTTTAATATAAGAGCTGAGACAAAATGTAATAAATTCAGTTAAGTACCTAGTTTACTTTATTCGCTAAGTGGTTCTTCTTTCTTTTATTCTATTATCACACTAATATTATAAATGCGAAAGTTTGTATGGATGTACGGATGTATAGATGGATGGATGGATGATTCTTCACGCCAAAACTACAGGACGGATCTGGCTGAAATTTTGCATACAGGTAATTCTAATCCAGGAATCAAACATACTTTTAATCCTATAAATCAGTTCCCGTAGGATAAAAAACATTTTAAACGTTTCCAAATGAATAACGCGTGCGAAGCCGCGGGGCGCAGCTAGTCTTCTTATAAATTAATATGCAAAAATGCAAAGAAGTTATGTTAGTTGCGGTACAAACATGTAAGAACATTGAATGGAATGAAATGATACACGATTGCAAACTATTATCACTTTACGTGCCTACGAAGCATACTGAAGAACTTCTGCTTGTCATGTCTCAAATAAATCGGGAAATTGATATAGCTCTTTTTTTATCATGATGTCCATGATGATATCCAACAGACGTTTATGCTGGTACGTAAAAACTGTAGACGGAAGCCTATGTGGTGTTCGTTATTGTATAACTATTACAAGAAAGATTGCTCTATAAAACTGGCTACATTTTATATAAGCTGTTACCATATAAACTGTATTACAACGATGCTGTTATCCAATTTACAGTGGTTAACAATAAGTATGCGGGATGTGGTCTATGGTCTATGCAATAAATAGATCATGTTATATGACTGACAATCGAGCGGTCTCCTTGGCAGATCTCGTACTATAAACGTAGAAATATGCAGCTATAAATAATGAAATAAATAAAATAGCTTTTTATTTTTCTAACACAACATCGAAAACTTACAGCAGGGTAGGTATTCTAAATTTCACCTTGCAAAACTAACTAAAGGCGCATACCCGAGCCAATATGACATCGTGCCATCAATTTTATTATATTATTACGTTTGTGGTATATATTATAAGCTATTTTTAATACCTTTGCAATAGTTTTATTTTGTATAGTATAGGCAGAGATGCTAAAATACAGTTTGATGGCCAAAAAGGGCAAATTCGTATCTCTGCGTAAGCTTTACAAAATAAAACAATTACAGAGGCATTAATAAATAATTTATATTAGATACCACAAACTGTACGATGGATTTTAAAAATTTCTTGTGTTAAACGTAATAATAGGATGAAATAGGTAGGTGGTGGCGCCACTTACACTCGTGTATGCGCCTAAATATTAAGAACCTATGCTAAGTAATCTAAATAAGCTACGTATTATTTTTTCATCCAAGCCTCCTGCATCTCTTTACATATTACTCGATAAGATCGAGTCTAGATCTTCTGCCCCAAATTTTCGTTTTTTCAATTTTTTTAAGGGATATCCACCGGGGGGCGGGCAGCAGCGCCCCTGCACAACAATTCTACCACCGAACTGCGATCCCCAACCCGCATACTCAGCGTGGGGATTATGGGCATGACCCCCCATTAGATAAACCCCAATTAGGCGCTTATCAGAGAGAGGCCTGCGTCCAGCAGTCGATTAATACAGGATGTTGAAGTTTAGTTTACAGAAATCATTAAGTTCCAAAAAAATAAAAAAAGTTTTTGTCGAGCGATATGAACAAGATTTCATTATTTTTTTCAGGAGTGGAAACGTACGTGCTTTTAAAAAGTATAATAAGTATATACTATATATTTAAAAAGTTTAGTATTCCATTATGTTTTCTCAGTTGTGTGTCCAAGAATCCAACACGAATAATAAACGAACGGAACGGACAGTCATTCTAGGTACCGAAATAATAAAAATATCTTGAAACTTCAGCATCACTCGTAAAACTCGACAGCACAGTTGAAATTATCTTGTGTTACGGAAAATCGCGTGTTATATACTACCCGTTACCTCGTTCCGGTATGCCGTTACCGAATTGACCATAATACCGAAATAACGGGCGAAGTGTGCCTCTATTTAATTAATGCTCGTCAATTTAGTATCGGATATGATAGCATCTCTAATTTAGCCACGGTTAAGTATCTTAAAACGTAGGCACGCGTTCATTCGGTAACGCATGACCAAAACCACGAACGTAACAACATTTGGGGAAACTGTTTTCATTTAAACTGCGTTTTAACTTCATGATCATTAATTTTAACCTACGCGAGCACTTTATCTTTTAACAATTTATCGCGATTATTTACGTATTTTTCCCGACGTTTCAACAGGTATACTCGCTTCCGGGCGTGGTTACGGGATGATTTTAAATACCTGTTTTAAAATTATATTTTGATATAACTATTTAAACTAGCCTCTCCCTTACTCTACCAAACGACTGCTCTACTCTATGTTGATCTGATAATCGTCGAGAAAAACCTACAAAAATTTACCAGACCAATAACCAATTCCTCTCCAGATGCCAGGGTCAAATGAATTCCTCGCTTCCGCCCTTAAGTGCATTCGTGTACGAGGTGAAACCTCCATGTCTTCTTCTAGCATCTAACAACAGCCAAAGCCGAGGTTCACGCCTAAGTTGAGACCCTTGTGCGCATCGGTCGTCCACTTGAAAAGGCTATACTTTACTTTTTAGTAGACCTGGACCAACTTGCGATCTTTTGTGTCGTCTTTTGTGACCAAGAACCACTTCGGGTTACTGCGCCAAATGGCGTGGCACAGTGACCAGTAAGTATTTAAACGCGCTACCTAAATACTTAATCAGCCGTCGACGGTTAACTTTTACATTCGTAAAACTAGAGATAAAATCGTCAATTGAAATTAAAAAGTCCTACCAGTATTATGTTTCATTATTGCATCACTAAAGTATGATCACTTTTATGTAGTCAGTAAATACATTTATGGACTACTTGAAATCATGATATTTAAAAATGGTCAATATGGTCATTCGTCATCAGCAAATATAGGTGGGTAGGTATAAGTAATCGATTACCCAAACGGTAATTCCGACAAAAAACTCGCTGTTTGCGAACCGCCTTTGCAGAAGGCGTTACCACTGTCCAACCAATGTGGTCACCATAACGGTGGCCCCTACTACTTATACCTAAGCTAGTACCTGCTTCTGGTACTTACCGCCACTCACTACAGAGTTGATGGCGTGTCTGTCTATTGCTGTTATCTCAAGGTGGTTACGGTGCGTAATGTAACTTGTTACAAAGCGAACGATCGTGCAGTCGCATTGACTGCACGAACGCTCGCTTTGTAACACGTAACATTGCCATTCCCATACCGGGAAAGAAGGTGCTCGCAATGAGCAATACAGCGTAACATCCTCGCTGCGAATGATACATTACGCCCCGTAACACCAGTAAGTACCCATCTTTAGTCTTGCGAAGTTGCTACTTACCTTGTCTTGTATACTTTTGTATAATATGTCTACTACATTATATTATTCTACTCAAGGTATCGCCTGTGGCTTGCCTTATGTGGTATCTGGGTAAAAATCAGATAGGTTAACGTCCTATTCAATCGTTTGTTAAACTAAGTTTAGCTTAAACCGGATCAACGTGCGCTATGCGCTGAACTGGTTAAAAGCGCAACCCTGAGCTTACCGTAGGTTGATTGCAACGGTGAAATTGGAGTAAAAGTTAGAATTTCAGAATCGGATTATTAAGTAAGTTTTAATCTTTAAACCCCAGCAAACACACAAATGTTTGTCTAGCGAGTTTCAAATTATTTTATATCAAATTAAATTAAATATTTTTTCTGAATGTTATTCAGAAGAAGGCGTAAATTAGCTAAAAAGCGGATACAAAGCTACAGCTCTTTTATTTCATATCAGCACATAACATTTTTTACTGATTATCGTCTTTTACGAGGCTCTAACTCATAAAAGAACATCAGAAAGTCAGGAACACGACATGTGAACCCGGAACAATGGCAAAGTAACGCCCTGGCTCCACCATTAACCAAGCATTGATTGAATACTGCGCTAGCGCACGCAGCCTTTTTATAAATGCAGTTATAATTACCTAAATACCTTGAATCCTACGTGCTTGAGATTTCAATGAGCCGCGATCAATAGAAAACTTTTTAATATGGTAGCGATAACCAGATCCTATTATGTTAGGTACACTCATTTCACTATGACAATGGTATCTCGTCTTAAGGAAACATTTGGTTTTCCATCTTACCTCAAGTCAACCTCAACGGCCTGTATTGGTGGACGCAGGCTTCCCCCTGATAAACGCGTTGGCGTTTATCTCATGGGGGGTAATGCCCATAATCTCCACGCTGGGCGCATACCATCGGGTTGGGGATCGCAGTTCGGTGGTAGAATAGTTCTGCAGGAGGCGCTGATGCCTGCCCCCCGGTGGATATTACCACCTTAGTTATAGTTAGTTAGTTAGTTAGCCCACAGGAAGAGTAAGGGTTGTGCAAATTCTAAGTCAGTACCACACAGCTAGCCAGTACCACATAGCTAACCAGCACCACTCAATTTTTCCACCTTAAATGAAAGAAACTACATGAAAGGCACATCAAATATATATTTTTTGAAATTTTTTTGACCCTCTCAAAATGTAGGCACACTCATTCAACAACAACATATTGCAAAAACTCAGTAAAAAGACGTCTGCAAATATTCCACGCTATGCGCATAATAATACACCATCGGCAATAATTAATTTTAAATTACGTAAAAATGCTAAGCAATGCACAGGGAGCATAATAGATAGTCACAGTTGTGGGTATTTGATGGACCGCGACGTAGTCATAGAATATGTAAAGTGTTAAATAAAGATTCATTTCCTTAGAACTGGGGCTGAATTCTGCTAACCAATCATTTAAAAATAATAATATGTATATTATTGTAAAAACTATATGCATAAGTAAGGGTCTTAAGAACGGTGCGGATACCTTAGCCCCCCATACAAACAATAATATTTCTGAAATCAGTCTTTTACTCAAAACTAATTGGAAAGTACGAAAAAATATCAAAAATAGTGAAATTCCTTCTAGTTTCTGCAACCACTCGCACACGGGGGGGGGGGGGGGGGAAATTCCGAAATAAGGCGAAAGCTATGACAACTAACGGTATCATCGCAAAATCATCCATAGATAAAACAAACTATAGATAATAAACAAACCAAGTTTGGGGCTTTGTAAAAAAGCCCAAATTTTTTAAAAAAGTGCGTGCTCATATTTGCTCAGAGATATTGACAGATTGCTTTCAACCTCGATACTTTTGACTCGCAACTGTTATTTTCTTTTATCAAAGGTAAAATGCCAAAATGTATCATTCTGAAATCGTCTCAAAAATATTTGTTCTGTATCAGAATGCAACAACAATAACAAAAAACAACAAGGTAACAGTAATGTCATCACTTAAAACATAAATACACACTTCAACGATGAATAATTGCACAAGTGCAGAGTTATTTACAAATCCTATCAATTTGAGTGAATCAACTCAGATATTATTATGAGCATTAGTTTCCGTAGCTCAATCTAGATCTTGTCTTTGTAATATTGTGTTTCTGAGCTTTGATTAGGTATATTTTCAGGATTGTAGGTAGCTTAATAAATAATTATATATATAGTGCACTGTTTATCAAATGATCCCTATTCGTAACCATAAGTATATTCTTATGTATGTATCTAAGAAAATACCATAATAAATATTATACCGACCTGTTTTAACTACGTTTTCTGTAAAAAATACTTTGTTTCGTGGTATAATTTGTTTTTATAATTTATAATTTTATAATTTTATTAATATGTTGTGATTTGTGAATAATTTTAATAAATTTCCTGCATGATGTAGAGTTTTGTTGGAAAAGTTCGTTTTTATTTGAAGAAACGATCGATACGTAAAGATACCAACAAAACTCTTCATCATGCAGGAAATTTATTAAAATTATTCACAAATCACAAATTTTACAAATCAAATTACATGAACCGATTTCAATAAGATTGATTCTAACCATATAATTTGTAGAAGAGCTGTCTCATTAGAAATGATTCTATACAGTTCAGCAACTAATACACTTTTTGCTAGCATCACCCAACCTATTCCGAGTGAATAAGGGTCAATATACGAGTTTTTTATGTCCTCTGTACTAGGTATAAGGCAGTTGTCTCAGTTAGCCACTAACTATCGCCTATTTTCTCGCCCAAGACACGTACAATAGATATACATTTCATGTAAACAAAAGAGATGCATATATTAATAGTTGATCGCTAACTGCACACTGACGGCGAGGACCTACTCTACTAGTTTGTCCCGTGCGATAAATTAATAGCGATGTTCGTTTGGCGGTCACAGAAGGCCTAGCCAACTGACATTCGCTATGAAGCGAATCGAAAACAATTGAAAGATTAGTAGAGAAAAAATCGAAACAGATCACGTGACGTATATAAGGCATTGGTATCAATTTAGATGTTGCCAAAATTAATGTAAACATATATATAGACTGGGCTAAAAATGTCGCCGTCCCTGTCAAAGCGATCAAAATAATAAGGATGGCATCATTTATAGTCCTGTCAAATTAGTTTAGTCTACTTTTGGCGACATCTGAATAAACACCAGTAAGTCAAAACCATATATGTACATTTTTGGAATTTTCTACTTTCGCTTTCTACATCGATTGTTACATTGTCTAGGCCCTTAGAACAGAACAGAAAAAATGTCTCTCGCGCGTAACTATTCTAGCTAAGCGACAAAACTATGGGAACTAGACACTCGTTTACCGCTGCTCGCCAACTCGTTTCTACTTTATATAAACTCTTTTCTCAATATAAACTCTTTATATATATCTCTATAAACTCGCTCTACTCGCTTCTCGTTTATCATCGGCGGTGGGACAACTGCCTAAAGTTGAACACATGTGATAATAACACAAGTTTTGTGTATCTAAGTTATTTTCATACGTATTCCAACTAAGTAGAGTTCAATGGTGATCGAGCTTTTTCTGCTGACTGTACATTTGATAGATAGTCATTAACCCTAATGTGGGTATTGGTTGTTGATCGGCAGGGTCTGATTATATCAGATGATATTCGTTTATTAAGTGGGATGTGCCTTTTTTGCTGAGAACTTAATCTAACTAGAGAGTAAGGTGCTAAGTTACTTTTATGTGTGGTAAATACAGACTTCTTATTTAACTATAAGCCCTATTTGTGACTTTGCAAAGAAAAATATATCAGCATATTTCAACAGCCTATATTGATCCACTGCTGGACGCAGGCCTCCCTCTGATAAGCCTCTTATTAGCTTTTTTCTCATGGGGGTTATGCCCATAATCTTTTTGCTGGGCATGCGGATTGGGGACCGCAGTTCTACGAACCTATCTTTTGCTAGGTTTGCTATTATATATGGTTTGCTATTGCTCGCCCCGGTGGATATCCAGGAAAAGAGATATATTAATCATAAAATAATATAATAAACTTATAATGGTCCGACAACATTGTGGTTGTCGCAGGGAGATGATGGAAGGAGACGGACGAATCAGGTCGGTCAGGTATTTGGGGCGTTGTTTTAGGCCTACGTTCAGCAGTGGACGTAGATAATGATGAATTAATGATTAATAAAATAAAAAATAATTCGTCATTTTAATCGAGCTTCATTTTGATAGTTGCAGATAATCTTGCGCAAACACAGATGGACTCACTATTCCTCTTATATTCCGATAGGATGGCAGACGGATACGACACTTTGAGAGCTATCCTATCGAAACTTTACCGACATTCGGTAAGTCGGTTCTCAAATTCAACCTCAAAAGGCCTATATTGGTCCACTGCAAGGCCGATAAGCGCCTTATTGGGTGTTAACTCATGCTGGGCATGCGGGTTGGTTCGCAGTTCGGTGGTCGATTCATTGATCTTCAGGAGGCGCTACTGCCCGCCCCCGACGGATATCCTTTAGTAGCCACTTACGATCCCCGCGGGAAGAGTTGGGGTGCAAATTATAAGCCTGTACCACACAAAATAGGTTTTAAAAATAGTGAAACGTATCGGCGATTACATAAATAGGTAAAGAATGCCACATGTCTGCAAACTCATCTCAATGCAACTGTTGGAACCGAGTGAAAGTCAGATTAAATATTTCAAAAGATTGCACTAACAATATGCGAGCCGCTTTTAGAGAGGCGATCGAGTTGAGAACGTGATCTGTTTCTTCGGTTTTTGGTTCCTGGTGAACTCTGAGATACGAGTCTGAAATTTAAAGTTGATATTACAAAATCATTACAAAACAGAGAGCCATTGATTATATTACATTCAAAATGCGCCTAAGGGACTAAGGGATATTTACCGGAGGCGGGCAGCTGCGCCTCCTGCCAAACAATTCTGTCACTATACTGCGATCCCCAACCCGCATGCCCAGCGTTGGGATTATGGGCATTACCCTCCATGAGATAACAGCCCATAAAAGCACTTATCAGGGGGAGGCCTGCGTCCAGCAGTGGACCAATATAGCCTGTTAAGGTTAGGTAAGGTTTATGGTCTTTATATCCACGAAGAATATATATGCATTGTTATTTATTCCTTTCTCGGTAAGTAGATGACTTGTAGGCTTGTACGGGAACGACAGAAATACGGGTGCAGTATCGACATCCGTGTGATCTGAGGGGTTTTTATTTGACGTTAATAAGTAGACGTAATGGGTTCGGTCTATTAGGTCTAATTCTCTGAATGTACAGATTGTGACGCCTCCTTTTTGTATGAGATTTGCGTAGTTCCCTGCCCGCACGATAATGGCGGTGTACCAAATTGTATGGAATAATTGGGAGAGTTTTAAAAAACTATAAACCGACTTCATTTATATAGTTTTCTCATGGAGGCCAGTGTGAGAAGTGGACTAAATTGAAGTGAATTCTTCGATAAAGTGTTAATCAGAAAGATATAAGAAAATTACAAAATTATGGGCAACGGTGTACGGTGAGGTTTGATCCGAAGATCGTATTTCAGATGTCGCCAAAACGAAACGAAACTAATTTGACAGTAGACAGTACTAAAAATGTCACCGTCTCTGTCATAACGATCAAAATAATAAGGATGGCATCATTTTTAGTCCTGCCAGATTAGTTTAGTCTAGTTTTGGCAACATCTGAATAGACACTAAAGAATTTCCTTGTTTTAACATACAAGTTTTTGTCCGTCGCTTTAGCATGCTCTATTCAAGTAGCCTATGTCCGTCCCGAACCGTTTACCTCGATATCCTGTGTCTAAGCTCCCTACCAATTTTCAGCCAAATCGGTTCAGCCGTTCTTAAGTTTTTATAAGTTTAACTAACACGACTTTCTTTTATATTTAAAGAAGTTTATGTTTCGAATCGTTAATACCCTCCAAATTTTCCAAACCTACGAATAAAGCGTTTTAGATACCAGCAAAGCAAGTTCGCACGCAAGTTTTTTTTACCAAAGACACGGCTATTTAAAATATAGGTATTTAACAATATAACAAAATTGGAAAAATATCATAGAAATATTTTGCGAACATTCAGCGTGTCCTTATTAGGGAATCAAAGCGCGCTTTACAATATCAACTATGGAGATTTAATACTGCTGCTTACAAAAAATATTCCATGTAAAATTTTTACCTAGCTCTTAAATATGCACATTTTGATGGTTTCCGCAATGAATATTTTTTGTAATTTAAATGTGGGTTAAAGTACCTACATTATTTTTTTTAAATAACTTATGCAACGTTAGATCATAATAAGTACGCGTATTTTAAAGTACCTACTTCCTGGTATATTTGTACCTATTATTACTTTAACCATTGTCAACAAAGAATATTGCAATTAATTAATAGAAACAAATTAGAACTAGTATTTACAGACTGGTGCAAACAAACTACAAGGTCAACTGATCCATACCAATAATAGTCAAAAGCTGCATTGCCTTGCTGTATGGCAATTGCTAATAAATTAATAAATAAATAAATAATGCTGGAAAATTCACACAGCATTATCTAGCTCCAAGCTAAGGAGACAGAGACATAATACATACACTACATAGATAGATATATTTTTTTATACATAGAAAACATCCAGAACGCCCTGAAAAAATACCTGCAGATAATACACACATTTGTCCCGAGGCGGTAATCGAACCCGCAACCTCCTGCGTCGCAGGCGGACCTTCGCCCACCGCGCCACAGAGGTCGTCAATGCACGGCGTAATGCGCGGCACTGCAAAAGCTTTTGAGTCTCTTCGACCGCCTGACCGTCTGTTCAGGTATTTTTTTTAAACCTTACATACCTTCCTGATTCCTTAATTCCTAGTTGAAAACCTCTGTGGCGCAGCAGGCGTAGGACTGCCTGCGACGTAGGAGGTTGCAACTTAGATTCCAAAACAAATTTTAGTACGATGATCTCTAGATATTTGGGTGTAGCGCTGTTTCGCACCAAATTTTTCGCAACAGAAGATAAAAGTAAAATTAATTGTTTAGTTTCACCGTTTTTAAGATTTTCGTTTCAACCCACAAATTTATAAAAGAGCCTAAGTGATCTAAAAGCTTGGAAAAGTACAGCCAGAGAAAAAAACATAATTTTTATTGTACAATTCCCGAAAAGTCTCAGTAAAGTTCATAGCATGTACCAGGGATGCAGAACTTACGAGGAGCTTAGCTTAGCAATTTAATTAAGTAATGTCATCCGCACACTTCTCGTGCATGTAATCTTCTAGTGTGTTCTAGATATATGCTATGTACAATAAATAAATATATATTTTTGTTGATATTGTATAAAATATATCAGTTATTTAATACCCATAACACAAGCTCGCGTAAGTGTTCGCGAGGTTCACAGTTCGGAGAACTACTAGCTAAACAGGGTCTACAGTACAGGGTCTCCGGTGGCAGATTAAGGCCCATACACCAGTGAAAGTGGCGCCCCCAATTATTTTATCTTATTATTACGTTAAACGCAGCAAGTTTTAAAAATCCATCGTTCAGTGCGTTATAGGTATCTACGAGTATTATTAGTTATTTATTAATGCCTCTGTAATATTTTCATTTTGTAAAGCTTAGGTAGATACAAAGTTGCGATTTTTGGCCACCACTTTCTATTTTCGCATCTCCTCCTAAACTATATGAGATAAAATTATTACAGAGGTATTAAAAAGTAGCTTATAATAGATACCACAAACTGAACGTAAGAGTTTTAAAAATTCCTATGATAAACGGAAAAATATGATAAAATAGATATCGCTGTCATATTGGCTCGGGTATGCGCTTAATAACTTGCCAATTACCTCATAGATATTAATTCCTCATTAATTATATCTCGAACTCTAAAATACCTCTGCTTGTTATTGTTATTGATGATAATGATGAGTAGCGTCAATCACCTCTTCTTAATTGTCGAGAGGTCTTCAAGCTGGAGAGAACACACCGGAACAATTACTATCGGAACATGAGCTCCGTTGCTATTCACTTATTGTAAGTATAACTCACTTATGATCGTGTATAAATCTCGATCAAGCTGAATTAAAGCTCACATTGTTCTGTCCGGTATGACCATAAATTTTTTACCGGACAGGCCTCGAAAATACCGGACTGTACGCTTAAATACCGGACATCTGGCAACCCTAGTTACATCATGAGATGTTTGAGTAAAGTAGTAATAAAAAAAAAATGTATTTGTATTTCTTTTTTAAAAATTGTCTTCTTTCTTTCAGAATGGCTTATTGTATAATTTTTTGTTGAAGTGCATATTAAAATAAATATTTTTTGTGTCGTATTGTAATATAAAGTTTGTCATTATTAAGTACTATAGAAATATCAAACAAAATATCAAACTTTATTTGCGCCGAGGAGACTATATGCAAAAAACAAATCAAATCGTTTATTTGCAAAAACACAAAGTTATTATAATTATGTACAATAATGATACTTATATATGTTTTTTGTTTACGTTCTAGTACTTGAGATGATATTGTATTATTTGTTTTAGTTGTATAAGTTGGTATAAACTGGTAAGTACATAATTTTTTTTATATACTTAACAATGAATAGATGTAATTGTCATAGGGCTTTGGGTATTTTATAATCTTTGCTTATAATGTCCTTGAATAAGAGACACTTAAACAAAGTTGTTATAGTGCAATCAACTTAAAAATGTAATAAAAAAGACGTGTGGCACTCGGGGACTGCCGCGGTAAAGCTATTGCAATGCCATCTAGAGGCGAGTTGCTGAACTAAAGAGACAAACGTCATATTTCAAAAAGTCATTAAAAGTTCTACTATTCATCGATAGATGGCAAAACTAAAAAGTATCACCGCTGTTCCGGTCGGAGTGGGGAGCGTGAGGTTTTTTCGTTACGGAATTTCTGGATTCGGTCCCCGCGCTCAAGGCCCGCGATAGAAGCTATGCAATAGCTTAAAACTATTATAAAACAAATAAACCTTAGAACGATATGTATTCAGACACACACTTGACTCGTTATTGTTTTATTATTGTCTGGTAACATTATAATCGTATTGTTAAGGCGTTGTATGTTGACGATTGCTCTATAGAGTCTATAGCAAGTAGAAAAAAAATATACTTACCAAACAAGCCAATTCATAAGTCCAATTCTCATAAATATATTAGTTCCGGTTCTTATTATCTAGATTTTAGATAAGCTGAAAACAAAACAACATAATTTTTTCTTGATACATTTTTAAAATATAATATATTTATGTATCTTCAAAATAATAAACATTTTAGAATCTAAATATTTTGAGAACTTTTATTAATATTCGCTTCGAATTTATAGTGACGGATAGGAAACTTTCTTGCTAAGATAATTTTTGATAAGGTTTTTTTTAAAATAATTATTAAAATTTAATTAAATTATGACATTTAAATTTATATTATTATTTATTCGAAAAACTAGAGGCGCACCGCGTATTCTCAGGTCGCATTTTCAACCTTATTGACCTGATAAGCGTGATAACGACTTACAGGCAGAATCGTAAATGACTTTCATTGAGAAAGTGGCATTAAGGCGCATACCCGAGCCAATCTGACAGCGATACCTATTTTATCATATTTTTACGTTTATAATGGGAATTTTTAAAAATCCTACGTTCAGTTTGTGTTATCTATTATAAGCTATTTTTTAGTACCTCTTTCATAATTGATAGTTTAGGAGGAGATGCGAAATTAGAGTTTGGTGGCCAAAAAGCGCAACTTCGTATCTCTTCCTAAGCTTTACAAAATGAAACTATTACAGAGACATTAATAAATAGCTTATAATAGATAGCACAAACTGAGCGTAGGATTTTTAAAAATACCTGCGTTTAACGTAATAATAAGATAAAATAGTTGCGGGCGCCACTTTCGCTGCTGTATGGGCCTTAAACAAATAAGTAGGTAGAATAAGTTTTCAATTTAATTAAATGATGACAGCTCTGTGAGCTATTGAGGTTGCATCTGGCCACACTGACGACTCGAAAGAGTTTTTATGTCACAATTATTTAAAAACTTTGAAAGCTTCGTCTTGATTTAAATCAAATCAAAACTAAATGTATATAAATTAATAAATTATATCTGTTTCTCTTGCATCTATTAGCGATTAATTTCAAGAAAATGATATGAAACTAGGTAAAACTTTTATCATACCTACCTACTTATTATTATTGATTTCTGACAAAATAACAGTCCTCTTGATACCTCAATGTAGGTAGGTAAATATACCTACAACACTAATATTATAAATGCGAAAGATTGGATGGATGGATGTTTCTTACCTCTTCACGCTAGAACTACTGAAATTTTGCATACAGGTAAGTCTATTCCTGGAATTAAACATAAGCTTTTCACTTTTCATCCCATAATTCAGTTTTCGTGGGATAGAAATCACCTTTAAACGTTTCTTTAACGCGTGCGAAGACGGGACGGGGCGCATCTAGATATAAGGAGGAAAGATTTGTATTTCGTATGTTTGTAACAAATGTACTCCAAAACTACTAGACCGACTTCAAAAACTCTTTCCCCATTAGAATGCTACATTATCTCTGAGTAACATTATCTATTTATATAAGTTTAAAATTATGTCTACCCGTGCGAAGAAGTATAACTAGAGCTATATCAATCTTTGTACATGAAGCTGAAAATAAAACTTGTTATAGAAGTACAATACCTACTTACAATGATGTTTTTTCCTAGCTGTAAACTAGATTTGACTTGTTTTGTTACTATAAGACGTGTATTTATGCATAATTATGATC
This sequence comes from Eupithecia tripunctaria, assembly GCA_955876795.1. Lineage (NCBI taxonomy): Eukaryota > Metazoa > Arthropoda > Insecta > Lepidoptera > Geometridae > Eupithecia > Eupithecia tripunctaria. The sequence goes on along the minus strand of OY041616.1, from coordinate 6,922,119 downwards.
CGCTCTACATAATATCTGCGACATAGATACTAAATCGCCGTCAACTGGTACCGCCAAACTTTGATATACATATCTACCTAGATAGAATTACCACCATAGGTACCTACAATCAGTTATATAAGAATGTCAAGCTCCAGAATGTTGACTTACCAACTTGTCAAAAACTATGCGAATAAGCGCTCTTTAGACCGATAAAGCCACTAAAATATTTGGTATTTATATTCTACTTAAAACTATCATAACAAGAGTATCCTAGTTCAATACCTAAGTGTATGATTAAAGTGAAGCCGGCTCTATCAACTTTGTTTTGCAAAGTGGCTATCGAGTAAACTATCACATTAACAAGAACTAGGTAGTTACTAAGAGATACTTACCCAATAATCTTCTCTCGAAGACCGTGCGAAAATCAACAAAAACAAAACCTCATTTCTAACAGTCAAAGAAAAAAAACTGCACAACACTGGCCGGTAATAATCTTATTGTTTATTCTTCTGGCGCAGAAACGCGGGATGTTTTTGAAAATGGAACGGAAACGCGCGTGTAAATTCGCGAGCGCGCGAGGTGACTCTCTCTCGCAGCGTGTGTCGGATAAATGGCAGCATGCAGGCACCTGTGCGGCGGTATTGCACCGGCAAACATGATACGCACTGAAAACAGATTTTAACGCTTCAAATTTGCAATTTGAAAAACCTTTAGAATGCAGATGTATTATTGGTCAGTTTTGGCTTTCTCTGAATTGGGATACACACGAATGAGTTGTAAGTTTCAATAATCTATGTAAATTGTATCAGTTGTCAAGTCACCCTGCTTAGCAAAATAAACAGAGCTTCTGTGGCTTGATGACACTGTGTGAATTTTTGTGTTTCTGATGTTTTCTATGTATAATAAAACTATCTATCTATGTAGTGCATTGTATTTTTATAATATGAGAATTCTAGTACCCATAACACAAGCTCTATTTAACTAGTGGCTAGATAATGGTGTGTGAATTGTCCAGCATTATTTTATTTATTTTTACAATAAATTGATGCTTTTTGACTTATGGATAATTATATGCAATTGGGAAAACTTTTGTCATTGTTAGTGTCTTTTATCTAGCTACTACCTTAAGCTTAACTACTCGAGATTTGGATTCAAACGCATGGGTCACCAATACCTATTTTAATAATAACTCTTTTCTGTCTGTTTTATGTAATTTTTTGTGCCTTTTGGTATCTTGGTATACGAACGGGTCCAATTAAATTTTAAACGGATGCGGCTAATTTTATTAATATGGAATGTGTAAGTATAAAAAAATACAAGGCATGTACTCATTGAATATGGAATGATTACTTATAGGTGAATATTTTATTGACATGATAACAATATGAACTTGTTATCCAAACTTTAATTCAACCTGCCAACTATAGAGAAAAGATTGAACAAATTTAACGTTTAAGGTTTTGGGTGGCTCTGGCAGCTTGTTAGCACCATTGACCCGGTATCTGTAGGTACCTTACCTGCAGGCAAGGTACTCTACAATGTTATTATAACTTTTTATGTCTTCATTTTATATACAATTAGAATTGCTCTATCTCATCTAAGGTTATTTTTTGTTGGCACTTAAAATTATTCGTTATGTCGGTCAGTAAATTATTAATAACCCCGTATAAAAATTATTTAAAAAAATTGTGACCTCATTTACAATTGTAAAATTAATTACAATGTTAATGCTAAAGTAATAATAAACATCTTTAAACCGAAAGATAAGGAACTAAGATAGCGAAAATTAAAAAAATTGTGGCTGCAAAAACAAACTTGGCAGCGGTGGGATTCGAACCCACGCCTCCGAAGAGACTGGTGCCTTAAACCAGCGCCTTAGACCGCTCGGCCACGCTACCTTGTGATGACATGGTCGAAATTTATTATTTTGTTTTAGAGCTTTTTAACTCTTAAATTGTCTGTGGACTTGTTTTGAGATGCGCACAATGAATGGTTATTTATTCCTCAAATAAAACATCTTAATTTGGGTAATACGCATGACAAAGTATTTTGTCCGAAAAAATATGGAGCAAGAACAAAGTGAGTAAAAATATAGAGCAAATGCGATTTAGTTACATTTATTATTTCGCTGAGCTCTACAATTTATTCCACTTTTATCTTAGTTCTCCCCTAAAATACGTTTCGTACGAATACAGTTTATAGGAATAAATTGTCATGCGAATGTAGTTTCATAGTTACTTCATTGCTATTCTGTTGCTCTGACCTCTATCTGACTCCGATTAGTATGTGTGCATAGTAACTGCAACATTATCTGTGGCGAGTCTATGCCAGAGTCTCCCGTTATGAGTTTCTAGCAGATTATCATAGATGGCGCTTATTAACAGTTTACTCTACCATTCTGAAATGGTTATACTAGCTAACTACTCGATTTTAGTTTGTTTAGAGAAGTTTGTGAGACAAAAATGTAACTTTATAAACTAATATTTCGAAATAGAGTAACACCTTTAATTGTGACCAATTGACCATATCTTTAATTTTGGGCGACTCTACCATATCTAAGATTAACCAAGATTCCTTTTTCAGATTCTGATAAGTTACATACAAAGATAAAATCATAAAATTCCGTCTTTACCATTCATCACCCAATCGCCATGACTTTTAGAAGTCATAAGTATCTAAACTAATTATTAATTCTATATGTACCTTCTGATCTTTCAAAACCAGATATCTTAATGATTGATTTTAAATCCAGATCTTGCATAAATCTTCGTTTCCTATTGCCAGTATGTCAAGGTCTGTTGGCATCTTCAAATTTTATAGCTTAGTAGCCGTTCGAATGTTGTGAAGTTTAACACCTTTTGCATATTAATCTATACCTTATACCTTGCATGCAAAAATAACCCTCGGGTATTAGTGTAGGTAGAGACAAACCATTTCCAAAAATGCACGCCATGACTTTTTGTAGTGCGTGTATTTTGAGAATGGTTTATGTATAGCTAATTTGTTTTGGAAGAAAAATAGTGTTCCAGGACAAAGACTACTCGTTGTCTCCGAAATAATCTAAAATAAAATTAAATAGATATGAATGCAAGTGGATCATTTACGAACTTTGGTTGGAAGAACATCAACGTTTCGTTTCTCTTAACGAGGGACATCAGACTATAACAACATCTAAAACAACGCCATAGCGTTGAGTTCAATAAGTTTATTTATAATTTTCCTACATTTTCTCTTACTTTAGTTGTATTCATCGTTACCGTTCTTTTAACCTTTTCGATAAAAAGATTTTAATGTAACCCAAATAACGCCCAATTCCCATAATATCTACGCCTTCAAACAGCACCAAACTTAAAGCATACGTTAATGTTTCTAAATTAAGTGGTACATGTTAGTACCTATAAAGAATCTTAAACCAAATTTTCTCATCATTTGATTTCTATCATAATCATACCGAACGAACATCTCTATTAAGTTAATCATAATGTTTCCAACGAGAAATTTATCTAAATTACAAGTAGCGTTCAACATACAATTATTCTTATTAAAACCTTTTTAAATTCGATCGGTGCCAGCGCTACTTTATTATTATTTTATCGTTACACCTCTTTAAGGTTTACCTATAGCAATTTGCACCTTACGAGATGAAAGAGTTTATAAGCTCAATGCTACAAGCCACATTTTTTGAAAGAAATTTAGTTTCAGATTCAGACCATGTAAAAAATCTTGGTTTTGGTGTTTAAGTCACATAAATATTTATATATGTAGTTGTTTTGGTAAGGTAATCGTAGTAAACTAAGAATTGAGTAATCGCCGAGTAGTCGTGCTATTTTAGAATTACCTAGGTATGCCTACTTAGTAGAATTGTTGCTGTACCTATTCATGGATGTGTGTATTATAAAACTACCTATCAATTTTCATTAAAAAAAAAAAAAAAACTCCAGAAACGATTTCAACTCAATACTTTAAAAAAGTACCTATTACCGTACCGTGTTTCCCATGCAGAGACAGAGAAATGTAACCACCCGTTATGGGTCTGAAAGTTGTGTAAACGAATCTTAATAATTTGGTTCATTCTATTAAAAAAGGTTAAACTGGAAATTTCTTTGAAATCTAACATAAGTACTGACAAAATATAAAATGTGGCCCATGAGGGGATCGAACCCGCGACCTTCGCGTTATTAGCACGACGCTCTAACCAACTGAGCTAATGGGCCGCTGAAAGTTTGAGTGAAAATATTTCTTCTTTCTTTTCTGAAAGTGGTTCTCCAATGAAAGAATATAAAAATTGCTCATTGGGGAAGGCTGGCCAAGAAACTTCTTTAATATTGTGTCCGCCTATATAGGTATTAAGAACAATAGGTACTGTCATCATTAAGATAAAGATAAGCTATGTATACTGTTGGTGAACTTTTATTGAATAAATTAATGATTTTACGGCATAAAAGGTCATGAGACAAATAAATATGAAATTAGACATTCTCCTGTTTTGACAGTTAAAAAGTTAGGTATCTGTTTTATAGTAATAAACGGAAAACTAAATTGCGATACAGGTTATCAAGATTAAGCATCATTTTCGAATACGAATTTATTGTAGCTGACGTTTTGTTTAAAATGAGACACACTCTAATAAAATAACTTTTAATATAGGTATTTATCAAAATATCCACTACATATCTCTGCTGACAAAGTCAGAAAATAAGTAGTAGAAGTCAGAAAGTAAGTAGTAACAATCAACAAATTTTAAACTAAATTATACTGAGCACAAAACTTACAAAGAGATTATTTTTACCAGCACCAATATTTTATTTTCGAAAATTATTTAGATCCCGAAAGACTATAAAGTTAATTGCACAACCGGCCGGTTATAAAATTTACAAACTTGGTGACATAATTTTATTTACATTACTTACTTATTTTACTGTTTATGGAATAACAAATGGCATACAGGTAAATACTTATGTTAAACATTCTCTATAATAAGTACCTACAATAAAAGTCAAACGATATAATTCTATAAATCTATGTCCTAGCCTAGATAACATTTTTTTTACAATTTGTAATGAGTATTTATAATTTTTACTGAGCTTTAATAAACTTGGCACACATCCAGTTGGTACCCATAAGTTTTATTTACAGAAAAACTGAGTTAAAGAACTATACACATCTGACTATGTTAAAGAAAAACTTACAATTATTTATGGCAAGAATAATATATAACTATACTCATTTGCGCATTGAAATTGAGGTAAATATGGCTATTAAATTTACATACATAGGAAAAGTATGTATTAAACTGAGGTCTTAAATTTTAAGTTTTTTCTAAACCTGTCTAAACCTGTAATGGAAGACGTACGTAATTTTATACTAAATCTTATTCTGAGTATACATCTCAAGTCGAAACCTTCATAAAATATTTAAAGTTCAACCAGTAAATAAACACTTACACCAAAAGTTTTAACTTCACGATCGTTATCCGTGTTTTAACATTCGATAGTGTGATATGGGGATTCCTCTAAATGTTTTATAGAGGCCGATGACGCGCGCCCGTCCTTACCCGTAATTATTGAAATCACACTGCGATGCTCCGAATCACTGTCCCCACTCAATATAATATTCGTTTCACCCATAAAACCTGAGTCGATTTGCTCGTGTTTATGCCCCTGCATTAATTTACTCCGAGGCTCAAAGGTATTTAGGCCCAATTCCGCGAGCATTTCTTTGGAATCGTCAAAGTTTCCGAAAAATACGGAATCTGTCTCTACACTTTCGCCTCCTGACTCGCTACGTCCATCACATAGAGATTCGAAATCGTCAGTATCAGATTCTATCGCTATAGGAGCCTTATTGACTGTTCTGGTAACCTGTATGAGATTGGATTCGTTCGCGTTTGTCGCTCTAGGTCTGAGTTGAAGCAAATATTTGGCTCTACGTTTAGATTCATTGGAATCTGTACTCATGTAGCCTGAGTCTTCGGTGCGGTAAAGTTTTCTCAGATCTGTTCGTCGTGATCTAGTTCTGGCTGATTTACGTCCGGAACGTCTTGCGTTTAGATTTTCAGCTCTAGTGTACGCTCCAAATCGATCTCTTTCCTCTGCCTTTCGCCGGTCAGGAGGACTCTCTCGTAGCGGAGTAATAAACTGGAGAGAAGCGTCTGAACCTCGTCGCGCTTTCGGAGGTACTGGAGGTTTCTCTTTCTGTCCCTCGATGTGGCGTATCAAGTCCGGTGTTTTTAAAGCTCTCATAAAATCAGATAAGTCATGCCCTCCATACTGTAAACTACCGCGTCTTTGGTAAACTTTTTTCTCTTCTTGCTGTGCTTTCGCTTTCATTTCATAGATTTGTCTCAGATTGCCAATTTTGTTTGGTGAATTTAATACAGGGGACCTTTTGGTGGAATCCTTTTCTGGTGACGGTGATTTTTGCTTAAAGCTGCCTGCTGATTTGAGCAGTATTTTTTCTACGCGTTTTTTTGCTTCATGTTTCGGTTTTCGATCAAGTGTGTCTGGATCAAAATCTTCATACATGTTGCGCCTGCTCTCTACTGGAGATCCTCTTATTTGAATCGTCAATGGGCCAGGTTTAGTAAAGTGATCAATGTTATCATACAGTGGTTCAGTTTGCGAAATAAATATTTCATTCACGGAACCGGCTTTCACAACTTTTGATGGTGTGTCTACCATTTTTGTCATATCAAGCCAGCTGCTTGTCAACCTTCCCCTGTCTACCATCGACCTCCGTTCATTAACAAAGTCATTCATATAGATTGACTCGGGTTCGCAAGCTAAAGAAAACCTACGTCTTCTATTTATAGTTCTTTCCAAACTATCGAAGTCCATGTAGTCATCTTTCATAATTTTCTTCTTTCTCGGATTAGTATGATTATCATCACTGTAACTACAGCACACAGAATCTGCCGCTAAAACAGGTATTACTATTTTCGGTGCTATCTTTATTGGTGAGATTGTTTCCAATTTCATTTCTTCTATTTCTATGGGCTCAACTCTTCTGCAATTGTGAAGCTCTTTTATAACTGCCTCCATTTTGACTTTGACTTCTTTCGGTATCGGTTCTTCTTTTTTATGAATTTGAGGGGGTTGTGGTGCTGGTGCTTTCCCAGATGGCGTTGATGGAGTTTTGCTAGATGGTGGCGGTGGTGGCTTGCCTGGTGGTGGTGGAGGAGGTGGTAACAACTTCTTTCTGATGCGTCTAGTTGCATGTTTAGAAGGACTCGTTTTTTCCGGCTGCGTCACAAGTGTAATGATAGGATTCGATATCGTGAGTTTTATATCGCTAGCAGTATTTTCGATTCTAGACGTTTTCGTATTTCTGTCCGCGTGATTTGTTAGTTTTATTTCTACTTCAGGTTTTGATATATCTTTCTTTTCAATTGTTAGTTTCTTTGGAGTATTTTCATGTACTTTAGCCTCTTCTATTCTCTCAGTGTCTTCTAATTCAGGAGAAGATTCCTTAGATTTCGTTTCGATAACTCTTGGCGTTCCACTTACTTTTGCTACTGATTTTACAGGTTTTGGCGCTGGTGTTGTAGGTTGTGGTAATGGCACGTCATCGAGCCATTTTCTAACGATATGTTGTTTATAATCCTCGCTAATACAGGACTTGCAAGAGTTTGATCTCGTCAAAGGCGCGGCTTTAACTCTGCTACTGCTATCGCAACCGGGGCAGCCTCCACAGTGCCCAGACTTGCGACTATTCTCTTGTTTCAAACTTATAGCACTGAATCGTCTACCTCGTCTTGCGCAAGGTATGTCCCAGCCTAAGTCTATTGCATGGTAACGGTCTTCTTCTGGTATATCGGATAGAATAGGAATAAACCTTTTAGCCGTCATTTTGTCTTTCGCTATCGACATGACTTCACGGATTTTGACGAGGAATTCTATAGCAGCTGGTGGAGGATCCTGTTACAAGATAAAATTAATACATTAGTTACTTTTTCTTAAAATAAAACTGTAGTTAGATATCGTAAGTTTTTCTATAATATTACCTTGAGATGATCAGTTTCGAAAAACACAGGGTTGAAGTACAACTTCTTCCTTATAACTGGATCACCTTCAGGAGATATAGCTCTTCCGTCGTAGCTATTTTCTACGGAACAGTCTACGATGGAGAGGTCTGAATGAGGTGCTCTTTCGAATCCGTCTGGCGACGGAGAACGTTTTTGTAGGCGTTCTTGCAAACGGTCGTTCGATGATTGTCTTAGTGATGGTCTGCTTGGTTTCTTCCTCTTTGAATGGACCATGGCTGATGTCACGTTTGGGTTTTTCTGAAATTGAATAATGTTTCTATCATTGTTTGAAAAACGTCGAAATCGGGAATGAAAGGGCACTGAATTTTAATTCTTATTTGCGCTTCTTTATTTTGATATTCTTTCATGTTCTTTTTCCTTTTCTTTAATTGTATTTCACTTACCTTATTGTTGTTACCATGGTTGTTGCTTTTAGAAGATTCCAGAGTATTCTCGTTACCGCTATCTGACATGCCACTACTGTCATGCATGAAATCATCGCCCATGTTGTTGAATTTCAGCAATGGGTTTGTCTTCATCATCTGGGAAAACAGAAAGCATCAGATGAAATAGAATGAAAAAGTTGCGGTAATTTCTCTTACATTTCATTTGCTAAAGAACCATCAACGTCTTTTTTCAATGATAAGATGCAGTCGCCATAACCTCTTAAGTATCAAGATTGTTTTGTACTAAATAGAACTAATAGATTGGATACCTCCTTAAGTATGTGCAACAGATGTTTTTCTAGAATTAAAACTTATATTTTTCTTATTAATCTGGAAAGTGCAGCTGATGAGAGATCATAATGAGATTTGTTCATTTTTACAACCATCATCAACATTCTATCTTTGTTTAATCTATTGCTAAGCTGTTGGGCTAAGGTTTTCCGAAAACAACGCAGGTAGGAAGTTACTACCTTATAACATGACGTCCGTACTAATCTATACTAATAAAAGAGTACCTAACGCTATCTGTTTGTAACCTTTTCACAACAAAATGGCGAAATAAATGTCTATGATATTTGGCGCACTATCATCCCGTATAGAAGGACATATTAAGCTATTTATATTCCCGAGAAAAAGTGTGCGAAACCGAAGGTGGAAACTAGTTTTCTATACAAATAACTACATACCACATTGCTCATATCAATCCTCGACTCCAATGACGAGCCATTCTCCGACGAATGAGCCGATATATTATTCTCGGCATCTTTCTGCTTTCTCTTTTGCTTCTGCTTGTAATGGATGTAGAAGATGATCCCTGCTGCGTACACGAACAGCAGCATCAGAACACAGACTCCTATGGCTAGGGACTCTAGCACGCTTAGACCTTCTTTCTGATTGTTGTCGGTCGATATCACTTCGCCTGCTTGGAAGGGAATTGAACGTACATCTGTGGAGATTGATGATTGTTAGTAGGTAATCGACTATCTATGCGTATTGGAATAATATATGGTTCTTGTTATCTGGAAACGCATTTTTTTGTGGTTAGACAGATTCGTTTCGTTCAGTAGTTTTACCCAACACTGTAACGTTGACGTGTCGGATATGCTAACTATAATATGTAATTCTCTATTGCATAAAATATATGATTTTGCATTTCAAAAACGTATAAGAAACTCATGAATATAAAGAAAGATAACATAAGTGAACTTTAATAATACAAAAAAAATACAAAATCATTTATTTCCAAATTAAATATACAAAACAAGTGAAAGGTGTTCCTGGTTTCTGTTTTAGTTTATAAAAAACTGTGTTACAGATAACCAGTCCATAATAGAATCAGGGACATCCTCAAATCGCAATGATAACCCGTAAATGCATGCAATATGATAGAATGAGCCCTAGCCTGTGTCACGAATAAGGTTGGCTAACTAATAATTTTTATATTTTATTTTTTGATACTTACCAAGTAGCCCATTGCTGGAAGCTCCAGCCACCCTAAAGGCAGCACAGGAGGAGGCGGGATGCGACGTCGCTGAGGAGCATAGCACGTGGACTGACACTAGGCGACCTTCCAACCTTGCATGGAGACCTGCTGATCCTCGCCACTGGGAGAGAAAGAGTTCTTTATTAATTTTGTAAAAATAATAAGTAAATACAGATGGACAATCTATATAGCATCATCTAGACTCACAGTAAATTAGGTAATCTATTTTTGTGCGCGTTTTGCTGATTCCGAATTAAGTTTATGTTAGTTTATGCGACAGAATATATTACATAATGGAGTCATTATGTAATATAATTATGAATATGAGCTGTTTAACTACGAACCTAGTCTTTAATGGAAGAACACCAACGCTTTATTCGGTAATAAGTGACTTCATCAAACATTCGTCAAACTACGAAAATTTAAACTATAGATGTCGAGAAAACTAAACTAATAGTTTTTTCGAGGTTAACCTCGAAAATCGAAAAAGATTAGAATACTTTTAGTTTCGGAAAAACGAGATGGTCACAAATATTGTTATCTAGGGTGTAATAGAAAAAAATGCATCGCATTGACATACATACGTAGGTACCTAGAGTAAAATTTTAAATGTTTGTAGGATTCGATGTGACGTAACGTTTCTCTCATCTGCAACCTATACCTAACCTATACCACTGCTGAACTGGATAAGCCCCTTATTGGATTTAATCTCAAAACTAAACTAACCTAGGTAGTTGTCATCATCAATGTAGTCATAGAATTGGTTATCATTAGAAATTCAAAAAGATCACGATACTCCGATTAAAACTATACCTACAGCACACCATTTATCTGGTCAAACCATAGCTATACCTTACAGTAGGTTTTATAATATCTCTGGCTATACCTACACAAATGACGGTCTACATAAAAACAAAAGACGATGACTGCATGTCCGTTCTACACGTAGATACGTAGGTACGCTGTGGGTGGCATAAGTGTTAAGAATACAGTATGTACGTTGGAAAATTACGCATCTATTCATTTCGATAAGCTTGCGTTGACCTAAGCCTCGAAAATCAACTCTCCTTTTTACGGTAACGGTGCTGCCCACAAAGACATGTGCCCGCAAAATCTTTGTTTGTGTTTCTCTTATTGCCTAAATCGGATTTGAGCAATAACTTTAGTTTAGGCGAAAAATTTCAATAAGCCTTTTATTCCGCGATTCAGTGCCTCTAAGGAGATAAACTGATATTAAGGCCATAACTTGTCGATGCAATTTTTCAGACTATACTTAAGCGGCTGGTTCATCGAAGCACTGCACCTAGTAAGTGTTCTTATAGCACCATTAAAATTTATAAGCAAGAGTCTTTATATCTTATTTTTTGCAGCCCGCTTTAGTGTTCCAGTTCCTTTGATGCTCAGAGAGTTATTATTATTACAGTTTTATTAATCAAGTTTAAGTGTGGAAGCACGTACATTTGTTACTGGCATCTAACGTGAAGCAGCTTCGTTTGAGCTCAGTAAATTACACTCGTTTATCAGTGTGAAAGATCTGAACGCGTAAAATTCTGCCGTATTATGTGCTTGGTACATGGTCGGTACGGTTTGACCGACAGGAATTTAATTAGTGTAGGTACTGCAAACATTTATTCTCTGTATTCAGGGTAGGTATTCTCTATGTTTGATGAAAAATATATATCTATGTAATGTATTGTATTATGTATATCAGTTATCTAGTACCTACCCGTGCCTACCAATAACACAAGCTCTGATTAGCTTGGAGCTAGACGATGCTGTGTACATTGTCCATTATTATTATTATTTCTCACTATATCTAGCCTATTTTTGTGGTAGACGACGATGTTTTTGTGGCAGAGAGACGTTTGCTGTGTATTGCTATTGAGGTTTGTTTTTCAAAAAAATTATAATGTAAAGTAGGACTAATTATTATTCAGAGTACCGAGAGTTTAGATTAACTGAGAGCCATTGAAAATTACTAGAAATCACAAAATAGTACCTTATATCCGTACCCTATTTCCTCAAAAATTTGAAACTTTTAACTTATTATTGGAATGAACTCACAGACTCATACACCTTTGTGTCAAAATTTTACTGACCGCCACCGCAGGCCGCGTCAGTCTGTGAGACCCTTTAAATGGGAAAGGGGCACGAGAATGATGATGCATGAAATGAACGTAACCCCCTCTCGTTTTGGAAAGGCCTGATCAGCATTGCGTGTATCTGTGCTGGTGACGAAGAAAGGTCTGAACGTATCAACCGTGTATCCAAACATTTATACAAATGCTCATTTTGCCGCCTCGCCTTATCATTTGAACCATCGCACCGCGTTTTTCAACACTCGGACCCACCGACCGATTGATGAATCGAATAAAATATAGTTAGACTTTGGATTTACTTCAAACCGCCCGAAATAAGTCGAATGTCTTAGATATCATCTACATATTCCTCATTCCGATATAATCCCGGTATCAAATGAATTATTTATGCGAAATCAAGAGCAAATATACGACTGTCATGAATTGGTGCAGTTATTTGTATTTAATTAAAATTTGATTGCGAAACCTTTCCAGATTTTGTTGGTTTTTGAAGTGTTTTGCTCAATACAGTGTCCAATGCAATAAATATTTTGGTGTTATGAAGACAGTTGACACGATTTAGGCCTAACCTGCTTCGGGGGTTGCCCCCGAAGCAGGTTAGGCCTAAATCGGTACCTGGTACCTGGTACCTGAGGACAAGTTGGTATCATACTTATATCGGACATGCAAAGGTTTGGATGTTTAGATGCATAGATAGATGGATTTTTGTTACCTCTTCACGCAAAAACTACTGAACGCATCGGGCTAAAATTTACAAACAGGTAATTTTAATCTTGGAATCAAAAAAAGGGTGATTTTTATACCATAAATCAGTTCACCTGGAAAAGAAATTACATTTAATCGTTTCCATAGAAACAAGGCAAGCGAAGCCGCGGGTAGAAAGTAGTTTCTAATAAATCTGTTAAAGTAGATTTCAATCAAATACGAGCAAAAGTGTGTATTGGAATATGAATATCGCATGCGACATAAAGACAAATATTTCTATTACTCCGCTAAGTATAAACAGTAAGATCCTATCCGTCATAACTGGCTCTGTGTGTGGTCAATACCAGTCTGCTTTATATATTAGACCGAGAGCCAACAGGCAAACAAAACATAACTACAATAACAGGTCCTGTCAAGCACGATTTTAGTCGTACTAATTGAAAGATAAAATGTAGAGCTAGAACATACGTTACGTAATGTCTTTTCCGAGTGCGTCAATGGGTGCGGAAAGTTATTCGTAGGACTTAATATTTTTATTCGTTGTTCGAGAAAATTTACACAGAGAAATGTCAAAAATAAGGTGTACCCAAATGTTTAGTTTTTGAATGCAGTCATAGAATCTTCTAATAACATGAAATTTGACGAATTTCAGTAACTGATGTGATCTTATAGGTATTTTCACGGGTTTAAATGTTTTAATAATGTAGTTTCTGCCCGCGCCAGGCTTTGCACTCGTTTAGTTTCTATGGAAATGCATAAAGATGATATATAACCCATAGGAACTGATTTATGGGATATAAAGTAGAATACCAAAAATTCTAGGATTAGAATTACTTCTATGCACAATTTCAGCCCGATCCGTGTTGTACTTTTGGCATGCAGAGGTAATAAACATACATCCAAATTTTCTAATTAATACGTGGTATTAGTGCACCTAACATTAAAATTCAAAATTCATTTTTCGGTCGGCATGACGTAATCTTAAAAAGATTCTCCCTTGCTCTACATGCAGCAAAACTAAAGTAAACTAGATTGTAGCATTTGTAACATAGAGGTGACATGTCATTGTCAATTCTGAGTATCAAGACCATTTCTCAGATGGTATCATGTGAGTCGTAACATGAAGATCCTCATCATAGTGCCAACCAGTATTTCAGGAAGTAAATTGTTTTGTCAAAATAGCGAAATGTTTGCAAGTTTTCTGTTCGGGGAGTTTTGCGGCATTCCTAAATTGAAGTAGATTACCTAAAAATAGGTAGTAGATATCCAGAGGTTTTATTTATGAAGCAGTTGTAGAATTTCTGGCGAGAGATAGGGTGAACAATAGTTTAATAGTATATAAGTAACAAAATGTAAATATTTTCGTTTGAATAAAAAGGCTTGAAATTGAATTGAATTGTAGAATTTCAGCAACTGCATGGTAGTGTATTTTCACCGGTTCAAATATTTATAATTATAATACTAGTTTTAATTTATTTCAATTATTTGATTGTAGTTTTCTTATAGTTTTTTTAACCTTCTGCGCTGATGCAAATTGATTATAAGGTGTAACCAAGAAACCAAGCAGAGCATATTTTTTTAATATGTGAAAAACTGACTGCCTGCTTAAAAGAACTTTTATAAATAGTTATCATAAAAAAATTAGAATAATTCGTAAGATAATCAAATATTCCAAAAATTACAGCTTATGACATCCTGAGGGGAGGGCGCGGGTTTGAATCCCGTCGAAGCAGAATTTTTGGGATATTATTTGATTTTCATGATAAAGTGTTTGTAAACATTGCCCTCATACCTATCCAATAATCAGTTTCTTGTCGTGGATTTTTGTAAGAATTTGCATTTGATCGCTCTATCTTGTACCTGCAATACATAATGCTGACAAAAGTTATTTTTTACACTGGACTTCAAAAAGAGTATTAAGATTTTTGTGAGGTGAGTTGTTTTTAAACATTACGCTAATACCATATATGCGAAAGTTTGGATGTTTAGATGTTTGGATGGATGGAGGTTTGTTACCTCTTTACGCCAAAATTACTGAACAGATCAAGCATAAGTTTAAGGCCTGAAATAAAACATACGGTTCTTTTTATCGCAGTTCCCAGGGAATAAAAATAAACTTTAAAAAGTTTCCTTAGAAAAAAAAACGGGTGCAAAGCCGCGGGCAGAAACTAGTTGTACTTTAAGAATGGCTTTTTTGGGGGACAGTATCGCTCACGTCCGTAGGTGTTGACCCTCTGATACCCTACACGTGTCCTCTGGGTGGTGCTAAGAGCGGTACCCTCTGGTGGTAGGCTTCGGCCGTGGCTTGTCACCACCCTCCGGACTGGGCCAGTCCGTGAAGCAACTCGGTTGTGTTTCGGAATGTGGTCCGGAGTAGCCATCTTCTAGACCTTCGTGATACATCGTCGGCCGCATCTTCGCTTTCCATCATGTGAGAATTGTGAGATTGCGGTCAAACGAAGGACTATTTCTGATAAAAAAAAAAAAAAAAAAAAAGAACAGAAGCTACAAATTTATGTCTTAAATACATTTTTGATCTTAGAATATTCCGACTTGGATTAAAAGTTTCATTTTCTGTTATTATGTTCAAAAAATCTTTCTGATCGGAGTTCTGATAATCAGCTATAAGTATAATGAGATCGGCGCGTGTTTGTAAACGTTATGGATCTGATATCGAAACGGAGCGATAAGATTTTATTACTACTGGATGTGACTAGTTTTTACTCGTACATAAATATTAATTTTTATACTGTTCTAAAACGATTTCAAATAAAACAAAGTGCATCTCAATGCGGCTGTAAGTATTTTTTTGATGCTTACAATAATTATATTTTTTTACTGCAAATTCAGTTGCTTTAGATCCAGTTTTGGTATAGAGCCTCAAAATGAAACTGCGAGTAGCTAGATTATTCTGTCAAATTAACCACTTCAGTCTTGAGAACCAATATCACCGGATATCATTTATAGCTGCTGTGCTGGTGAGTGTCAGAGTTGGCTCTTCGGTACTCAACAAAAGCATCAATTGCCCTCACGAAATGTTCCTTTAATACCTTTTAGCAATCCATTTTACAAAAGCTAACAGCATTATTTCGTAACATATTTATCATGTACATTGTTCTAAATAAATTATTTTGTATTTGTATTTTTGTATTATTTCTGGGCTTATTGATTCTTTTCTGCCTGGGTTTTTTTGGAATGTAGCATGTAGGTAAAAGGAGAAATAATGAAAAGTTTATTTTACCATAAGTAAACTATTATTTCTCTGTATTTGTTTAAGTTTGGTTATTTGATGTTTTACGAGATTTTAAACTTTGTCTAAATTAAATTTAGAACCTAGTGAATGTGCCATAAATAACGCACTAGCAAAGTTTAGCAAATCTGTAATGGTATAAATGTGTTTAATGAAGTGAATTGAATTGAATGGTGATAAGCAAAAATTTTACTATTCAAACATACATAGGTATCTATTTATTTATATGATCTATGTTTTCAGAATACAAAGCCTATCCAGAAAGTCAACCTCCTTGCAAGTAACAAATAACGCAATACAATCACCCTTTTGATAAGAGATCTCATGCAACTTCATTGCGCAATTAATGTATACAAAATCAAGCCTAATTTAACGAACTTCATATACATAAAAGGGTAATTATTTTTACCTTTTGATTTTACTAAATCGAGCACTTGGGTGGTAATATTTGGACCACCATGTAGACGAATGTTTGAAACATTAATTTTACGATGTTGACATAATTTTTGGGATAATTAATGCGTTTTCCTTGTACATTATTTTAACTTTGTTTTACCTCAATCCATACTTTGTTGGATTAATAAATTCGTTTAATATATTCTGCTTATATTTTTAGGGAATTACTTCTGTGGTCGCGTTGAGTGAGTAATAATTAAAGGTCACATTAGACCGCTCTTTCGCATATCGGGTCCGTTTGTAGTGGTCAATCAAAAACAAAAGCAGTAGCGCTATCGTGAATGGGAATTTTTGACAGCTTCCTTAAAAATGGAGAACAAAAGAAAGAAAAACTAGACTTCTATATCTACAGCTATACAAGAACAATACAAAAGGACACAAAATTAGGCTAATACAGGGTTCCTCAACGTTATGCAATACCTCGTTAGCTGTGTGGTGCTTAGAATTTGCACCACCCCAACTCTTCCTGTGGGTGTCGTAAGAGGCGACTAAGGGATATCCATCGAGGGCGGGCAGCAGCCCCCTGCAGAACAATTCTACCACCGAAGTGCGATTTCTACCACAACCCGCATGCCAAGCGTACGAAGTATGGGCATTACCCCTCATGAAATAAACGCCAATAACGCGCTTATCAGGGGGAGGCCGTCCAGCAGTGGACCTATACGGGCTGTTGAGGTTGAGATTGAGGTTATGCATTCGGGTAAGCCTAATGCTACGCTGGTTTTCGGTAGAGCTCGGGGATCTTGATGATGAGCTAAAGATTCTAGTGCGATGAGTCTTAAGACTATCAACATCGCGCCCTCGACGTCAACTATGGTTTATCCATTTTGAATGAAGCATGTTCGTAAACAAAGTACGACACAAATAACAAAATCTCACTTGCTTGGCGTCGAGTTTTAGATATAATTGTAAGCAATATTTATTGAAGGGAGGATCTAAAATCGACAAGTAATGTAAATTACGTATAAAAGGACGCGCCAACAAAGTGAATTTTAGGTTAAGTATGGGCGGTTTGTTTACGTTTATGCTCCATTCAAAATGGATACGATATAGGTAGGTATTTTTTTTGTGGTAGGCTACACAAGTCCAATACATTATTTTTACACCACAGGTGCTCAAACTTAGTACCTAGTAAAATCAATTCCAGAAAAAAGAATTATGTTTCGGGACTACTAGTTAACTACTATCCTATGTAGTTGGTAATTTAGGAATAGCAACATTTAGGGAACACGTAAGAAAAAAAACCTAACTAGGCCTCATATAGCGGACGTGATGCCCACAAATGTGAAGAAAACTGGGATATTTCTAAATTTAACAAAAAATGTCGTAGACCGCGGACTGTTGGGTCTAGATATTTTTTGTGGGGATGTGGGCCCCACCCCCTCCCCCGCACACGCACCTGCAGGATTATCCATCATTTCTGGGACAGCCTGTATACCACCATCCATCCATCCACAGCCTGTATCGGTCCACTGCTGGACGCAGGCCTCCCCCTGATAAACGCCTTTTTGGTGTTTAACTCATGGGGGGTAGTGCCCATAATCCCCACGCTGGGCATGCGGGTTGGGGATCGCAGTTTGGTGGAAGATTTGTTCTGCAGGGGGCGCTGCTGCCCGCCCCCCAGAAGATATCCCTTAGTCGCCTCTTACGACACCCACGGAAAGAATTGGGGTGGTGCAAATTCTATGCCGCCGGCACCACACGGCGACGGCCTGTATACAACCAGCTGTAATACCTAGCCAATAATTATATATCCCTAATCCCTACTCGTTTTTCCTATTCGTATACGTGCTTGTGTGAGTGGAGAGACTGATGCTACTTATACTTTGCTTGTTCTCTCACACATAAATATTTGTGCTTAAATATCAAGATACACAGAAGCAAATAAGCATAAAAAGTCTTCGACCCATATCGGAGGGAAAAAAGGCCGGAGAAACTACTAATAGATACACAAAATAAGGAAACTGCTGTTTTTCCTCTGGTAGAATCTCTTAGTTGTCTCTTAAGTTTTGGCGTGAAGAGGTAACCAACATCCTTCCATCTATCCATACAAACTTTCGCATTTATAATATTAGTTTTATAATTTACTCTCACCTGCAAGAAAGTGCTGCCCTCGTCGCGA
Organism: Eupithecia tripunctaria; assembly: GCA_955876795.1. Lineage (NCBI taxonomy): Eukaryota > Metazoa > Arthropoda > Insecta > Lepidoptera > Geometridae > Eupithecia > Eupithecia tripunctaria. The sequence goes on along the minus strand of OY041616.1, from coordinate 6,903,553 downwards.
TACAGTCCAAAAGGCACGTCGTTGTCCACAAGATCCCTGAGGGTAACCCAGCCAGATGTAGACAGGTACTGCGCACTGGTTACTGCACATATCGCGTCTTCTACATCTAGAAAAGAATTGTAACAGTTAGTTCTTACGTGTTTTTTGCGATTGAGTAAGTAAATGAGTGCTAGGGTCATTGTTTATTTTGGTTGCATAAAGTGAATGCAGATTAATCAGCTGCTGTCTATTCAGATGTCGCCAAAACTAAACTAATTTGACAGTACTAAAAATGTCGCTGTCCCTGTCATAACGATCAAACCAATAAGGACGGCATCAGTTGTAGTCCTGCCAGATTAGTTTAGTCTAGTTTTGGCAACTGCTGCTAGCTGAATAGACACATCATGTTGGTTAATTAAATTTAGATTAACACTCATTTGTTTTCTAAAAACATGAGAAACTTATTTTATACACAGTGTTTCTAAATATAAATTTCAACCTCGCTCTCAATATCCGATATGGTCTAGTGGCTAGGATACCTGGCTCTCACCCAGGAGGCTCGGGTTCGATTCCCGGTATCGGAATAAACTTTTGCTATATTATTTTTATTTTTTACGTTTTTATTTACCTGTAAAAATAATTTCCTTCGATGGATAAATAATTTGCCCCTTCAACGGCAAAAAGACGAAGGGTATAAAGGGTTTCATTGCTCCGCGCCCAAAACTAGCCATCGTACATTCTGAAATAAATAAAGTTGTTTAAAGAGGACTAAAATGGGATTTCGATTACTGCTTCAATTTAAAAGTTCATAGTTATTTTACCATCGATGTGATTGACACAAGCATGCCTATCTTCTCTGAAAGTTGGCGTTTCTCTTTGGCATCGGCAAACACACCCATCGCCGAGGGATCCCAACGCTGTCCCGTGGGACGCTTCCATGCATCGAGTTGGTCCGCAACTTGTACCTAAAATAATAAAAATAATGAAATCCATAAACAATCTCTTAAATTTTGTATTAGGGCGTAGGTACACAAAGTAAAATCAAGTAGGTATATTAACATTGCGTGGGCTTCTACATAGTTTAGTCATATATTTTTGCACTTTTTGTTGATAAGATCTACCTACGCGTTTTTTAATTAACTTACCTATCAGAGAGAAAATATCTCCAGAAGCCAATCTGGTTACGTTCGCTAGAGTCATTTCTCCTTGACATGAAACACGGGATACACCCACGACGAGTAACACAAGCAACTTGAGCGCCATCTTGTGGTTATTTCTTGAAACAGTTTGCATTCTTGTTGGCCGTGTCATGTAGGTTGAGATGCATAGATGGCGCTAACGCGCATGGTTCTTTGGTAGAGCATTTTAGCCGCAAGATGGGTGGCAGGAGTTTTTAATTACTGGAACAAAATAAAAGTCACATGAATTTCCATGAACATTGATTTATTCATAGAAAGTCTATAATGCCTGAGCCTATGACACACAAGTGTTGGGTGGTTTTCGCTTCCTTACACGTCCACCTTTCTAAAGTAATTTACAAAATGCTCAGTATGATTGACAGGCAGTCAGGGGTCAAAATGGAAATGTTGAGTTATTATTAACTTATGAATTTTCATTAGAGCCTGCTTACTGTTAGGCTTCTTATGACACGCCTCTACTAACCGCTTCTATCTCTAACTACTTACGATAAAAAAGTGAAAATATGATAAGTGGACATTCGTCATGTTAGTTTTCAATATTTTAAAATATTTTAAATCTGATATATGCAAGATTTCCATGATTGTTGTGAGGGTTATAATTACAAACAGGTAAATTTGATCCAGCCGTCATGTCATGACGAAGCTGGCTGTGTTAAACCTAGAACTTGGGGAGGTTAAACTTTTTGAGGTGCTAACAGAACAACATCATTTCCATAGCACGCACTTTAGACATCAATTTCGAAAGGACACTTAATTGATGACAACATGTTTCCTTTATTAAATTTATAAGACCGTTATGTTCAAGTGCTTAATAATTCGACCATCAGGTTCCAATGTTAATATTACAAAGTTTGATAATAGTGCTTGGAGAAAAATCAACAAGCTAGGCACTAAATGCAGTGAGCGTGAAGCAAAAAATCAAGAACTTCTTGGATGTCAAGTTGTGTCGCAAAAAGTATTCACATGCCTACTCGAAATTGAATGACCTAAGTGTAATCCTTATTACAATTTACAGTCTCTGAATCATCTTTTTGTGACAATCAAAAGTTTAGTTTAGACTCCTATTATGTTTCTCATAAGAGCCAAAAATATAACATGTGACTGCCCATTTAAAAGACATCAACGCGCTACCATTTCTAGCGTATTTAATAGTCGTTACGATAGGTATATTATAAGTAAATCTAGGTAGTAATGAAGATCATCCTACTAGGTAATATTATCTTCTATATAGATAAAAATGAAACCCGTTTTCCGTTGTCACGACATAACATGAAAACGGCTTGACCGATTTGGCTGCTTTTTTTTTTAATGTTCGTTGAAGTTCAAGGATGGTTTTTACGGCGAGAAAAATTCGAATAACTGCCGGGAAAACACCTTTAAACGTTTCCATGGGAACAACGCGTGCGAAGTCGCGGGGCACAGCTAGTATACAATAATAATACTTCGGTAGGTAGGTTAAGTATAGACTGGCAAGATGGTAATAGAACGACAACAGAAACTAAAGTTGCGCGGTAGGCTCCTTTAGTTTCTGTTGTCGTTCTATTTGATGATTTCCGAAGATATACATTTTATTTGGGCATTTCAACTTTTATCCTAATACAAATAACCATTTCTATAAAACAACAAAGACCTATGTAGGGTTACAATTTGCACGCTTTCAAATCTCAAGAAATTGCTGCAAGGGCAGACCAATAATCAGCCAGAAATGTCCGTCATTATCAATGCCTGCCCTCGAGATATTATCTGCAGATCATCATTGAAATGTACTTTAAGGTTTAGAGTCTGAAAGGTACAGTTAGATTGGTTCATAAGTCCATTGAACATGGTCTTAACTCTTATAGAAGCTGTACCACATATTACTAAGTAGTATTTTTTTCACAGTGTTATTAGATATATTTACCATTAGAATGCGCGTACTCATACACTCGTTGCCTCTCATAAAGCTCCAATCAATCATTTTTAAATTCAATTACTATTTTTGCCAATCATACTTTGGTAAAATAGTAATTTATGCTGCTAGAGAGGTCGACAAAATCGGTACCTAAGCGTATTTGACGCTACAACAATGTAGGGTTTTTTTTCTTCAATTGTTGAATTTACATAAATTAGCGGGAACTTGAGTAATAACAAACTTAACTATGAAAAAAAGCTCGTATTCTTGAATATTTTTATTCATAAATAAGCTTGATGCTGTGATAATTGTCAGCTAAAAATTTACCTTTACCCTGTTTACCCTGTTGCACCAAGAATCTTCACTAACAGTTCACTTTTATATTTTTAGGCTTACGTTACGTGATACGAAATTCGTAAAATTAAAATATTTGATGCTTTAAAGGTGTCTAGAAAAGAAACGTCTATGAACATTAACCTCCTCTAATAAGCATTATAGCGGCCTGTCTTTAGCTTGCCTGATCCAGCATCTGTCCTAATGTTAGCATGGGTCCTATAGTCTTTCGGTCGTCATCATACCATCAATCTGGTCGGAGGGCGTCCTACACTACGACATTTGCACCGCGGTCTCCACTCAAGAACACGTTTACCTCAAAAGCGAGTGTCGGTTCTTCGGGAGATATGAAATGAAATGAAAAACGTTTATTTAGCACGACACAAAACATGATTATGAAAGACTAAAGTTAAGAATTAACTAAAAATTAAACATATGATAAGGATGCAGAGTAAAATCAAAATCTTCCCAAGGCCTATGCTCAAGAAATGATATGAACAGACCCACGGCTAGGTACTTCATCTTAGCAAGATGAAGTAGCAGTGGGTCTGTTGATTTACTGAGATTTGTCGAAAACTCAAATGGTGTCGGTAATTCAAGCATCTCGGTAGTCTCTATGTAATAAAACGGTACTTACTAAACTCAAAGAGTGCCAATGACTAAAGGCTTTCTAACGAGTATGAATACGGGGCTATAGTTGAATATAAAGAGCATCAGAAGCGCGGCCAAGTTCAAAAGGTCGAACTTACACTAACACTATTATTAGTTAATTAAAAAAATATAAATGCGCACCCGGTCAAAGGCCGTATGGCGATCGGTAATCAATAAATAATCTACTGTATATTGAAAATAAGTTTCACTCCGAGATAAATCTCGTCGGTATTTTTATAAAGCTTTGAATTTTTTTATTTGTGTTGCACATAATTTACGCTTTCGTTAAACCTTGGGGGACGAATTGCTTCTATATTGATTTTAAACACTCGTTTTGAAGTTGGCGGTAGTTGTGTGTGATCTTTCGAGCTTGAAATTGCTAATTTACTCGCTGAGCTAGAGACTAAGGCCCGTATTATGAAAGCTTGCTCAGTCGTAGATCTATGCTTGAGCAACGCTTTTCTATGGCATAAACGTCACTCAAGCATAGCTCTATGATTGAGCAAGCTTTCATAATACGGCCCTATATCACTGCTCGATATTCTGCACCAATTTAATAAGTGAAAACGTTAGTGTTTTTATGCAGCGTTTTGGGAACGCTGATATGGAACAGTTATGCCATCTCTATATTGTTTATTATTGCTATCGCAACCGTCTGCCTTTAGATCAACTGTTTCAATTGTAAACACTTAAAATTGTATTTGTTTACAATAACAAAATATATAGGTTGTTGATTTTCATTCATATTAGCAATGAATCTGTGAAATTAAAGAATAGAAACAGGATACCCGCTAGTGCGGTTATCCTGTTTCTATTCTTTAATTGTTATTTCCGTTGATTTGTTTATGGTTAAGACTTTAATAGGAAGCCGAAAGAGTTAAATCCCTAGGGGATCAACTTTTTATATAATATATTAAAATCCTATTTTTTAAGGTCCTTGGTCCAGTATCGCCACCTTTCGGCTCAGTAATACATTTGTATTTCTTTATTATATTTGTATTTTAATCAACAATTATTCAAATCTTATTAGTAAGACAATTTAAACGATACACGGTTTGTCTAGTGTCGACAGTTACAGCGTATCGCCACACATTAAGTTTTCGGAAAAAATTATAACATGAACATATACGTCTAAATGCCTACGTTATGTAACACCCGGCATACTATCTAAATTCTGCTCGCAACTTGTACCAACGCATTTATCATGTTGTTTATTTTTCTGTGCTATACCTACCTACATTCACTTGACAAAATGATAGAAAAAAATTATAAATTGATCCTGAATATCCAACCTCTCGCGTTTATTCATAGTGAAAAGATACGCACTATCTCATTTAGTATCTAGGTAAACCGAATTAAGGATTTAAGACCCTACTTTCCATAAAATATATCATTTTTATATCTATTTATAAATATTTTATCAGAGTTCGCAACTGTAATTTGTAATGTCCATCAAACCGCTTCCATAGCCATTCGTTTTTGCAATTAGGAGACGGTGATTCACCATTTCTTCCCATACAATTTACTCACAATAAAAAGCCTAATCATGTCTAGAGATTGAGGTTCCATACTGACGGTGTCATTCATAGTGTGTATCTATGCAAAAATCATCCATGGAATGTGAAAGTAGGATCCTAACAGTTTTGATACTTTATAACCTGTATGATCTTGAGCTGGGCAAAAAACTACTCAATAAAATTTAATTGGAATGATAGCTCAATAATAGACCCATTAAAAGTTTAATAGTTGTAGACTCGTAGTTCATTGTTTAACCTCCAGCAATAGGTAGATCTCGGACAATACAATATCCCTAGCCATTCATAAAAAGACCGGTCAAGTAGGAGACAGTTCCGTACCGCCATAAAAAAAAGTTAAAAGTTTATGAGCATACATTTAAACAGCACACTAGCTACACCCAGCGGTAATATTTATTGCTAAGGGTTTTTAGTTTATAGGTTTTAAGTGAATCGAAACGAGGAATTATCGATTTTACGTACAAACTTTGGCACCATTTTAACCCCCTTAAAGCGATTGGTTAGCAAAGTTCGGCTCTAGTGATTATTTTGGTAAATCTTTGCCGTGTCTTAAATTGCTGGATTTTTTTGTGTCGTGTGTTTTTACTTAATTAGTTTTGGAAAATTAGGTAGTTACGGAGATACGTGGTCGCAACATTCACACAGAATCATGAAAATCGGTCCACCCAGTCAAAAGTTCTGAGGTGACAAACATAAAAAAATACAGTCGAATTGAGAATCTCCTCATTTTTTTGAAGTCGGTTAAAAACAACTGAATTGGTGAGAGAAAAATAACTAAATCGTGAATGTTCAAATTTAAAAATCAACGAATGAAAGCTTAAAAAAACGAACTTTAGCGATTTGCTCCGATGAACCAGGATCATAAAATATATGAGAGAAAATTAAATAGCCAATAATTTTTGTTTAGTTAACATAAAATTATTTAGCCCTTGTTTACAAAACATTAACTTCCATTCTAAATCCGAGCATACCCTGTGCTTTATTGGTACATACGGAGAGAAAATTAATTAAATGGTCGATATGTACATCAATAACCAGGTAATGGTAACTCACAGACCTTTCACTATATTTAACAGCTGAATGGTGGATCATTCTGAGCATTTTTAATGGCACCAGGTGCGCACACGCATATTACCTGCTAATCTTATAACTTTGACCTTGATATTGACCTTCGTGAGTTATGTTAGGACCATTTCTATGATCCGATTCGATGTAGAGTTTTATATGGAGCTTTAGGTGTGTGCCTAACATAGTAATGTATAGAATAGAAAAAAACATTTATTTATTTATTGATAATAGACGAGCAGCCTGTGGCTGATAGACAGATAGATAGATAGATAGACTATTTATTGGGTACACACACAAACAGCACAGGAAAAGTAACAAAAAAGAACAGTAACAAATATCAAAGGCACACATAATTAAGTACATAGATACAGGTAAGCAGGTAGGTACCTAGTGAACATGAGGTGAAAAAAGACGAAAGTGAAAAACAAAACCAAGTGCTAATAGGCACCTACCCAACAGTGCACTCGCCTTATCAACAGGTGGGTAGGTTGTCACCGCCCGCCCAGGGCGAGGGATGATGTGTCCACAATATCACACAGTACTGAATTTAGTAATTGCGTCACTTTTTTTAGTTTGTTTTTGTTGTCTCGTCACCAGTTGTCATGTATATTCATAAAGGCGTTTTTTGATGTGGCTGATATAATGTCTTTTGGTAATAGGTTCCAATAATGAACAACTCTATTGCTAAAAAAAATTACTTGGGCACAAGTACCTACAAAAATAGTTAAACAATAATCAAACGAAAAACAAAAACAGTATATCGTGGAGGGAGGTAAGTGACATGAAAGGGTGGTAGTTTAAAAGGGTTAGGGTAAAAATGTCTCCAGGTAATCATAAAAATCTAGTGTAACTTTGTCATCGCTTAATTTTTTTCAAATATTATTAGGGTAAGTTTGTCGCCGACTGTTTAACCGTTACAGTACAGTTCGCTAAATAGTGATAGACATTTTAAATTTAAACTACATGTTAGTTAGTTATTTAATTTGTATTACTCGTATTAAAACTAGACTTCTCGCTCTTCATGAATGATAGAAAATTACATAAATAAGTAAAATAGTGGTGGTATTTTACCGAGAAATTAATTGTGTATATATTTTTCTTAATCCGCGTGCTTTACAAGTGGCAATAAAATCATCATAACACTACACGAATAAATATACGGCGCTAAAATAGAGGTTGAGGTTGGAGTTTAGCGTGTGTTAATAATTAATATGCTCAGTGCTGTTTTTCGGCCGAAGACCTTCATACTAAACTTTACATCAATGTCTTTTAGGTATTTTGTCCATGGTGTTATTTTTCCCCTTTTTGACCCCAATTCTTCCCTCAGGTGTAGTAAGAGGCGACTAGAGACCCGTTTTGGCTCACCTCGGCAGCACTGACACTCCAACCTAGTAAGAGTGGGTAGATAAGGTAAAAGTTTTTTATATTTTATTATAAGATTACTTTTATTGTCTCTTAACCTAAGTCTAGTTCTAGTTATTTTTTTCTCTGTTTCTTTATACCTACCTATTTTCATTCTGTGTTCTGTGCTGTCCTTGTGTGCTAATAAAAACTTATATCTATCTATCTATCTAAAGCAGTGGTTCTTAACCTTTTTGTGATGAGGGACCATTTGCATTTTTTTTTGTCTTGCCACGGACCACTTGGCAAGACAAAAAATTTAGAGGTAAATATAGTAAATTTAAATTAATAAAGGATTGTTGTATCTATAAATAAAACATACAAACAACTAATTCAACGACAACAATATTTTATTTTTTGACGGAAATTTAACATTGCCTACCGAGATATTAAACATAATTTTAATGCGATTTTTGTGATTGCATACTCTTTACCAACTTCTGAATCCTTGGTTCAATGCCACTCAAAGCCAAACGCATATCGGCACTAGCATCCAACCGATTTCGGTGCTTGTTTTTAATTATTAGAAGCGCCGAGAACCCCTGCTCGCATAGATATGTTGATGAAAACAGAGTTAGGTAACGTATAGCTGTTGCTCGAATCTTTGGAAAAGAAATTGCTTTTTGGCTCCAAAAATCTTCAAGATTAATTCCTGCCTCGAATGTATCTTTCAAGTTACTGTCGTGTTGCATTTCAATAAGTTCTTCTTGGATTTCATCAGGCACCTCAAAAACTTTTACAATGAAAGGATTGCGGATCAGTTTTCGAATAACTTTGTCCTCGCAGTCAGGAAAATAGCGATTGAATTCGCTTTTTAAGTTTTCCAAATGGTGTGTAATGTCCTTTTTTATTTCTTCTTTAATCTCAGCACGTTGTCCGTCAATAATTTGGTTCAGCGCATCAAACGCAGAAAAGTTTTCTGTTTCGACTTTTTCGATCCATAGCTCGATTTTAGCGATGAATGCACTGATTTTATCTTCATATGCAAATATACTGCCCGCGCCTTGCAACTTCAAGTTCAATTTCCTGACCCTTGCAGTTGAAGATTTAACTTATTTAGTTGTGCGAAAAAATCAACCAAATATGCAAAACGTATTTCAAATTGGGAATCGCAGAACTGATCCAGCAACTCTGTGTTCTTGTCAGTTAAGAATGTTTTTACTTCCTCCCTTAGTTCGTATAACCTCGACAACATGTTTCCTTTGGAAAGCCAACGCACTTCCGTGTGGAAAAGCAGAGTTTCGTGTTCAGAGTTCATATCAGAGCACATTTATTCGAAGAGACGAGTATTAAGTGCACTCATTTTAATGAAGTTAACTAGTTTTATAGCTGTTGTCATCGTAACAGCCAAGCATTCCGGGAGTGTTTTGGAGGCCAATGCTTGACGATGAATTACGCAGTGCGTCGTAATTGCAGATGGATTTTTAGTTTTTATCAATGCTGCTAGACCAGAACGGGAACCAAGCATAGCAGGAGCACCATCCGTACAAAACCCCGCAAGCTTTTGCCACATAAGTCCATGTTTTTCGAAATATTGACTTATTGCATCCATAACATCTGCACCTTTCGACGTCGTTTCCAGTTCTTGAGAAAAAAGTAACTCTTCTTCAAACATTTTATTGTCATTCAAAAATCTAATAAAAACAAGTAATTGACAACATTGTGATACGTCGGTAGATTCATCACATTGTAGCTCAAAATAAGGACTACATTTTATCTTGTCAGTAGCTTGTTCTTCAATATCATTTGACATTTTTTGAATACGCGACTTTACTGTGTCGTTTGAAAGGGGTATATCACGAATTTACTTTTGAGCTTCCTGCCCTAAAAGCTCTTGTGCAGCTTTATGCATACAAGGCTTTATTAGAGATTCACCGATTGTGTGTGCTTTTTTGGATTTGGCAATCAATTTTTAAATTTCAAACGATGCAGATAATGTTTTTTCAGATGTTGCATAACTTTGCCTTCGAAGAATTCTCGCGGACGGTCACAGTAATTCGGATGTACGGTTTTCAAATGATAGATAGATAGATCGGAGGATACTTGCGATCATCACAAAAAACAGGAATAAAGCATTATTTTGTAAATCATTCAGTTCGAATCTTCATTTGGTGATGATTATTCCGAGGGCTCCGCGGACCACTTCGAGTGCTTCCAGGGACCACCAGTGGTCCGCGGACCACCGGTTAAGAACCACTGATCTAAAGGATGTCCACCGAGCGGGCAGCAGCTCCATCTGAAGAACAAAGATAGCATCGAACTGCGATCCCCAACCCGTGCCACAACCTAGCGTGCGGATTGTGGGCCACCAATGAGGATTTTATCTGGGCAAGGCCTGCGTCCATCAGTGGACCAATAAAGGTTGATGAGGATGAGGGGGATATTTATATCTAACCCATCGACCGGCTTCTGGCATTGGCCGATCAAGTGTACCTACCATATAAATCAATTATCATCGTCATCAACATATGTAGGTTGATGGAGATTCCTATGCCCAGCAGTGGGCTAACAAAGGTTAGTCCACTGCTGGGTATAGGCATCCTCTGAGGTTTTCTATTTATGATAAAAAATATTTTAGAATTATTTATTATTATTATTATTAATGAGCGCCATAATCGCCGTAGTCAGTCTTCAGCTTGCTTGCATCATAATACCTTGCCCGACGGCATCCTACACTATGCTTGCCGAGTCGTGGTCTCCACTCAAGAAGCAGCGGCTATCGGTTCCTTGGCATAGAAATCAATAGAAAGCAACATTACGCCCCGTACACTCCGATAACACATCTCCGACTATACAGTGGACGTATAACTTTAAGTAATCATGAAATTTATGTTTTTTCAAAATATTGAAACTTCGAGCTACGAGTATACTCAAACAAACAAATGACACCTGAACTACAATAGCGGTTTAAAAATGGATCAAGTAGAATTAATATTTGGTAAACAACGTGGGTTACCAGATACGTTGTTAACACATTTTCCCGGTATTTAGGCAACAAGCAGCAGTTTACCTGGAAACCCAAGGGTGATCATGATTACATTGATTACCTACCACTGAGAAACCACAAGGCCTTGTTTACCTTTCCAAATGAAAGTGATGATTGCTCAACGGTTCACTGAAGGTTTTTGCATAGGTTATACAACAACGTCTACATTTTAGGGTTAAATAAGGAATCTTGTATTGACACCTAACAAAATTAACCTTTATCTTATACATTTCATTAAACGGGGCTTTTGGATTACCAATAACCCTGTGACACTGATTAGGCTGGCAATAGGGACCTACATCGTCTTTTAATTTTAATAACGTAGGTAATATGGTATCCTCCAGATTTATCCATTTATCTAGATTTATCCAATACGATAAAATATTAATAAATTGGAATGCTATAAGACCATACGTCCAGAATGGTTTGGCAATAAACAACTAGAATGATTAGGCAATCATTCCAAGGAAGGCTCCTTCACCATAATATGAAGCATTCAAATGCTAGAAATTTCGCATCCTATAAACCATAGGGATCGTTACCATCGTATCAGCCCACAATAATTTGTCATCGACATAATAGTCTACCTACGCACTCCTAAAGCTATATACATAAAGTTCAGTTTGTGCCAGAGTCCTAGTTGGCATAGGTCAAGTTCCCGTAGCAAAATGTCCAATTCATCAATCCGTCGAGCACTCAAGATCATTTGGTAACTGGATCTCTTGTTACATGCTCTATTAGTTGCTCTGCTAGGCTCAAAGATCATCTGAATTAGTTCTCTAAGTATGGGACTAAATCTGTGCATAAATATAGGGTTTGAGATCTTTGAGTAGGCCTTTCCTCAATTAGATATAGGATTATCGACGACCTCTGTGACGCAGTGGTGTCGGATACGTAGATGTCAAACCAAAACATTACCAGTGTCAAACCAAAACATTCTGCTCTACTTGAATTCATTGAAATGAACTTCTGCGTCTGTTTTCTCGTAAGTGTAATGGTGCCTTTATATCCAGGGACAATAAGTTCCTTTGGGAAAGTTTGCTCTATTTTAGGCACATCTTTAGTTACTTAAAGTGAGGGTGATCTAACGCTTGACCATTATCAAAAAAAAAGATTGGGAGATCTATTCTCACTATTTCTCGATTACTAGTCTTTTAATATTTATATAGGCCGTAGCCGCTGACCCCTCAAATCACCCCGTGGATGAGTAACTTAGCAGATAAAGTGTTTTTTATCGGCATTAAATAAATAATGTTAGACAATTCACACAGCATTATCTAGCCCCAAGCAGAGCTTGTGTTATGGGTACTAGGATAACTGATATACTTAATACACTACAGTGATAAATATTTTAAATATACATAGAAAAACATCCAGAAAACCCTGAACAAATATATTTATCACGAGGCGAGACTCGAACCCGCGTCGCAGGTGGACCTACGCCCGCCTCGCCACAGAGGTTTATAAAATTAATAATATAATACGACATACATATTATTAATTTTATAAACCTACCTCAAGCACCAGCCTCTGACAAAACAGGTCAATGATGTTATCCTAGATCTTAATAATATTTTGTACACAAATATTTCATAAGGCCTTTTGTGAGTGGAAAATAAATGTTTTTTTTTTATTTTAACGGCTTCTCTGTTATCAATCACCTATCCTCGTGATTAGGTATGGTAAAACGCCCCTCATTTAGGGGAGGCATGCTCAGCAGTGGAGGACATTTATTTCTTCGAGTTGGTGTACCCATCTCAGATGTATGGAAGTGAAGGAATAGAGAGTGCTCCAGTGTTTGCGTACGAACATAACAACTAACAGGCTAAAGGTTTCTTCGTCGTTTCTTTACTTTAGTCTACATACCGAAGCGATCGAAATCAAAAATACCACTTTATATCCGTGTCAGTGTATTTTTTAATATGATTTGGCCTTTTCTAAGTGTAAATTTATTGTATTTATGGAAATAAAGCATTTTTGAGTTTGAGTTTGAGTTTGAATTATTCGTGTACTATAGATGTCCGGTGTACCGAACTAGCCATGGCTAGTCTTCATAGGGACTGATTGTCGTAGCCGAAATTCGGCTAAGAGAACATCACCATCATTTCCTATAATCCAATCTTTGAATTAACAAATTTAGTGAAAGCAACACGTCTGACAGCTTTATAACTATTCATGATTTCATCTTTATGCAACTTGTACAAATAAACTAAAACAATTACGTTGTGAAAACAGCTATTATGATGTTCAACGCTCAACTAGTTTTTACAGGTTTCGTTAACTAGAGCACCATTATGCATAAATAGCTCTATGTTTTATTTAAACTGGATTTAAGCTCTTTCTTCCAAAGAATTGGCTAAAGTCACACTAGAGGTATACTCACCTAAAAATACCGGTAGAGAGAACAACCGATGACATACACTTGTTTTCTCGGTAGATTACAAGACCCGGAGGGTCTTCGAAAATGGAATTAACCTTCTAGGAAAGTGTGTTCCATCTTAGGCCACATCTTTGCATAAAGAAGTTAGTTGGTAGTTAAACGATGACCGTTCTCGCTTAAAGATAACTTCGAAAAAAAGAAAAGAAAAAGGCAAGAGATAAGTGGATAGCTATACATATAAAATATGAAACAGGTATCAAACGTATACCTGCTTGATATTTTTAGTTGACTATTTTTTATTTATCTTCGTTCCATTCTGGGCTCGCTTTTGCGAAAATGTGTCCTGTACGTTTGAACCGTAATTTCATACAACTCGACGCCAGACATTTTGGTTTACGAAATGATCCTTTATGTAATTTACCCCAGTATATAATAAGCTGCCGACTTGCAGTAGCTTCTTCAAGACGTTAATTTTCTATTAGATTTCCTCATAGATTTCTTACGTGTGAGGAAACCCATACTTACACATTTTCATCTTAGATTATCAAAAGAACGAAAGCCGGGCAGGAACTTACAACTAACCTCAATGACTCTTCGCACTGTTGTTATAATTACCGACAGAGAACCAGTGTGCGTGTATCTTTAGTTTTAATATCCGCGCGGCTTTGCTCAAGTGGTATTGGATTGATAAGGAATAAATAAAGAGATAAAACCTGGCGTCTTCTCAAACGTTTTCGTGATGATGGATAGAATACAGGTTCACTCAGTGTCAGTGAATTACCAATTACATCTGCGCTCGACCAGAATGGGATCAGACCTTTTGTTCTGGATATCACTTACAAACCATTTCACCAACTTCTTTTAAAGTCTAGCTAGAGATACTTATATGTAGATATACATAGATAAGAAGTTAAGGATGATTCAGATCCTTAATCTACTTAACGGATAACCTCATTTATATCTAACAAAATGTTTTTTAAGTTGTTGGGGAAAATATACGTATAATATATTAGACACAATTTACAATATTCTCTCGCTAATACCAATACTGTTACTCTATTATGCTATTAGCATTTTGATTTGTTTTTTATGTTCGTTTAAAAATCACTTTTAGATAGTTGCAGGGTATTCGTATAGAATAGAGGAGCTATTAGATAATGTGTCTTTTTGAAAGTTTTTTTCTAGTTCCACTTGTTCTGCTATTCGTAGGTTTAGAACTGACAATAGACAGCAAATATATCCCACCAATATTATAAACGCTAAAGTTTGTAAACATGTCTGTATGTATGTTTGTTGCTCTTTCACGCAAACACTTTTGAACGAATCGGGCTGATATTTTGCATAAGTACAGGTAGTTCTAGGTCGGGATTAACACAAAGGGTACTTTTTATGCCATAAATCAGTTCCCGTGGGATAGACGTGGGATAGACGTGCGAAGCCGCGGGACGCAGCTCGTATATATATACTAGGTGTGCACAACATAAAAATGTTTTGACTCCCTTAAGTCAAAACATTTTCACTTGATTTTGTTTGAACAATAAAATAAGTAAGTTTCATGGAAGTACCTACAATGTTTGTTAACAGACTTTAAAAAAAAGGAGGAGGTTCTCAATTCAACTTTACTTATTTTTATGTTTGTTACCTCAGAACTTTTTGCTGGTTGATCCGATCTTCATTTTGGTTTAGCTCTGACAATGGAATCCATGAAAATCCATGAAAAAACTGTAAAAATTTAAGTCGGTTTATAGTTTTATTGAACACTTATTTGTTTTTTGAATTAATTTGTCCTCCAACCTAAAATATCTATATTTCACATCGGCCAAGGGAAAGTAGTTTACCTAGCTTTCCAAAATCTATAAAATGTAATGAATTCACAAACATCGGGTCACAGATGCACGAATATTTTGCATAATTTACCAATTCTTATTTTATATAAAGGTTGAATCTTTATATATTTACGCAGTGTGTCTGTATGATGTTGGATTTGTTAGTTATATAACAAAATGTTATAGGTATAGTTACATAGGTCTATAAATCTAATAAATTAGGACAAGAGTCGTATTTCATCAAGATTATCATTATCACCTTACGAGATTACTAGTTTCGTAACCATTTCTGATCGAAAGGATCTTAGGAAACTTACCAATTAGTGCGTTCATTGGACGACCACTCGCCTTTTTGCGGGCTTTTTCAATTAGATGCAGATTAGCGCAAAGCGACGTTATAAAATAGTCATCCAACTCAAAACATGGATGTTGCAAGAGTCGACTAAAGGAACCTTCCAGGGGTATTTTTGGCAGCAGCTTCCTGCTGCGATTCGTTTTTTTTTTGTGGATAGGACCTATAGTAAAATACTTTCTGCCCGCGGCTTCGCACGGCTTGTTACTATGGAAAAGCTTAACGGTAATTTCAATTCCACGGGATCTGATTTATGGGATAAAAAGTAACCTATGTTTGAATCCAGGATTAGAATTACCTTTATGCAAAATTTCAGTCAGCCTGATCCGTTCAGTAGTTTTTGCGTGCTAGAGTACACACATCCATTCATACAAACTTTCGCATTTATAATATTAGTAGGATTAAGAAATTTACAGTTACTGACTGAATGAATTAATGAATGAATGAATGAACACTTTATTGTACTAATAGTAATAAATATACATTAAAGTCTTATTTCTAAATAATAAATAAATGTAGTAAAAAAGGCGGCCTTATCTGAATGTTGGACGTTGTGTTTATTGACCTTCGGGAGCATAATTTCCATGTAAACATGTTTCCAAATGTTTCTTAGGGACATTGAAAATCTTTCTGGCTTTCACTTTAAATGTTAGGTACTTGTAAGATTTTAGAAAAAAGTTTATTTTGAATAAAATTTGTCCAGTTTACAAGAGAGGCGCTTGTGCTATTGCACTCGGAAATATAGTTTAGAAACAAAGTAAACCAAACGAATATTGGTAGTTTTTTAATTTTTCCGATGTTTTTTACGACATTCATTTGTGTCATCGTCGCAAATCTCAGAAGCGCGAAATAATTTTTGCTTGTGCTTATATTATTATTTTAATTTATCTCTCGTCCGTTTTTTAACTCGAATTTTTAGAAATTTATCTACGTAGTTTTTATAAATCAGTCAATGAAAGATTTCATTCATTCTTTGTTGACATAACATATTTTGGCTAAGAACGGATAATATGGAATATATATAATATAGAATATAGATAATATATAATAAGAACTGATAGTAGCCACAAGCCATAAAAAATATCATTGTTTGGTCGAGATCTCGTCATTCACACTCCCGTTGCGAGGTAGCACAGTCAATTCATCTCTACAAAGCCTCTAGGCATTTCAAATTAACTTAAATCGTCATTCATCACAACATCACCACGACCATTAATAAACGCCTTGTTAGAACGCCGGTGTAAAAGTACAACAGGCCCTATCATAAATCAGATAAATGGTGTCATTTTGTAAGGGCTACCGGCTGGTGTGTATAATCTTTACTACTAATGTGAATGCGGAAGTTCTTTGGTTGTAAATATTTATACTCGCTGTGTTACATTATGTTTTTGTACCTCGCTGTTATATATGTCTGAGAAAAAATGATACTACGTCATTAGTTACTTTGGTAAGGTAAATGAAATTGCCGGAGCAGGCAGCAACGCCTCCTAAAGAACAATTCTAACACCGACCAGAACTGCGATCCCAATACGCATGCCAAGTGTGGGGATTATGGACATGAGATAAAAGCCAGTAAGTTGTTTAACGGGTGCGTCCAGCTCATGAGGCCAGCTCCAGCTCCAGCTCATATCCAAACACCAAGGAGTTATTTCCCAGAATCTTTATCTATGCAAGCAGAGCCATGAGTAAACGCTAGTTTATCAAACCATAAACAAGTATCATCTTTCGCGCCCAGCGATAAAACCTCAACAAGATGATTCAAACAAGACAAATGATTCAAAACGGAATTTCACTTCTACTGCAGCCACTTCCGTGACTTTCAACGAATAAATTATTTAAAATTAATGTAATTTACTCAACTAAAATAAATATAAGTAATATTTTATACACAGATAGGTAAATAATGAAAGTTTGAATTAAGATAATTTTTGATAGTGCGATAATTATGTAGTGCTTTATGTAACTAAAATCACACACGTTAGGAACGTGAAGCCTATCGAATGCGTAGTTTCACGACCTCTGTGGCGCAGCAAGTTCGATTTCGGTCTCGGGACAAATGTTTGTAGGATCTACTCATTACGGGTTTACTGCGTGTTTTCTATATCGGTCATCTAGTGCCCATCACACAAGTTCTACTGAGTTTGATTCTAGACTCTATAGATGATAGATGTCGGCGCAATTGCGACGCTGTATCAACTCAGAACTGAAATCTTAAAATCTTTGTCGCTAGTTTCGTAAATAAATATTCCTATTTATTGCTTAGTTTATCTTAATCTTTAGAACAAAAACAGCTCGGGAAGTCGGTTTGGTATGTAAATCTAGCTAGATCAACCTAGAGAATCCAAATCTAAAGCTTGCTATAGAAACGGTTTTGTGTTAACCAAATAGCAGTTTACTTGTTTTATTTGTTTTTCAGTGAATAAAAAGCTTTCAAACTCTACATCGCTTTTTAAATTAAGCAGCTAAGGCTAAATCAAAATCTGCACAACAAATCAATATCTCGATAGAATGCTTAGCCAGCTTTCGATTGTAAAATATGTATTTTGCACTACTTACAACGGCACGATGATCAGGGTTTCCTACAAAGGTAGATTTGTAAAATAGCTCCCGGCACCTCGCATACCTAGTTATTAAATATATTTGTATGACATGCTATCATGCATTCTGGGTATACGTGATTGTATCTGGCAATTTCCGTTCTCGTGGGAGTTAGGAACCAATTACACTTGCGAACATGGTGAAGTGTCTTCGCAAAATGTTGAACCCAGGGCGTGTTAAATAAGTATGTACTTTTTACTATTTTCAACCGACTTTGACACAAGGAGGAGGTACCTATGCCTACTATGTTTGTTATGCAGTTATGTTTATCGATTTCTCAATCAATTATGGAAAGAATTAAAAAAAAAACTATATTGTGTAGAGAATAATGTCGGGATGGTCCCATAAATAGTTAGTCCTGAGGGATTCGTTTTTGTCCCACAACACTTAAAACCAATGTTAAATTAAGTGATGTCAATGTTTTTTTCTTCAAAATAATACCGTATACCAATAATTACCATAGCCGATGTCTTACCTTATGTGTAATTCCATTATTTTACACAATCTCTGCTTAAATTGGGGCTAAACGATTCTGTGTGAATTGTCCCGTATATTTTTTTCTTTTTTGTAAAAGGTTATTTTCCCCATACAAACTACCTACCTAGTTAATTTACTATAAGATTTAACAACGATTTCTGATTTCTAGCAAAAGCGTTAATAATACCTATTGGGGACTTTTAAGCTATAAATCATTAAAATTAATTATATTATTTAAAAAAAAGTATTTTATATATTTAAACATATAAGCTAATTAACCCATACTGATGGATTAATTAAGTTTATTTATAAACGTGTTATTTTTTTTCAGTAGTCATAATAGCTCTAGGCAGTACAGTGAATTAAGTTTGCAATTACTTTTATTGATTTATGGTTCGATGATTTATTTGATTGAGAGCGCGTTGATATCTTTTGTATGAAAAAAGATCCTTTGTTTTGGGGTGTCAAATACTCAATTGTTTCCTTTTCCTGTGATGTTGTTGGACTAAAAGGTTTTGATGGATGGATTGTATTGTCTATAAAATCAAACAAAAAATAAATAATGTTTATTTTTGATAACCTGGTTTTTCTTAAAAAGAGTCAATATATACTTATATTTAAACAGCATCGAAAACTTTTTAATAGTAGTAAGTTATAATAATAACTGAGCCTAAAACTTTTAATCCATCATGGTTATTAACACTAAAGTCATTTACAACGGGATATTTACCATGATTTGAGTTTGGAGAAGAAACTGCGCCAAAAATTGGAAAGCTCAAAGCTAAAAACTCAAATCATGGTAAATATCCCGTTGTAAAAAACTTTAGTAACTAAGCCTAAGCAATGATATTTGAAAGAAAAAACTAAGGTAATTAACCAACTTTTAATAATACTAGCTGTTGCCAGCGACCTTGTTCACACAGAATTCAGTTACTACAGGCAAGCCAGCATCTTGGGGTCGCTTCCGAGTGATATTGCTGTTGATCAATTGAGCTACCTGCAGATTGTTCGCAACAATCTGGAGTTCACTCAATTGTTTCAATTGTAAATACTAGTTCCACTTTTGATATTATTTGATAATTCCTTTTCATAATCTGTTTTAACTTTCATCTTTTATGTTTTAAAAAGTCTTTTGGTCTTAACAGTTTTGGCGGTCGTTTGGTAGCTACCTAGCCAACACTATTAAGAAATTAACAGGTCATAATGATCTTAACGGGCCAACTTAAGAGAAAAAAATATAATGATACACCTCGACGCGTTACTGAGGGAAGAGTTCATCCTATTTCTCAGAGAATGCGTGAGTTAAACATTTTTAATTAATAGGCTATTAAACTTTATGAGCTCACTTATGTGAGGTACAGTCCGCACAAGCGGCAGCGTATTTTTAATTATTTTTTATCGATATTTTTTATAACCAGCAGAGTGATATAAACTTTTCATAGTGAAACTAGAAACCTTATTAATATAAAATTTGAATACTAAGTTAAGAGATTTAGACCTTTAACTCTTTTTAGCGTAAGCATAAAGTTGCCTTGGTTATAACCTCGCTTTGCTAGTTTTAAATAAGTTTAATATATGTATAAGTTTGATTTTTATTTGCAAAAATAAGAATTCATCGATCACAAACTCTATAGATTTGGCATATCAAATAAGAACCTACAATAACTCAAAATGCTCATGTCATAGTGACTTTAAAAAGAGACGTTTGGAAAGTGTATAAGGCTACTTTAGTTAATTATTATACATCTTTGAGTGCATATCTCAACTCAAGTAGCAATTTCACTGCTTGATCTAGTACTATGCAGACTGTTTCGTTGGTTTAGCGGCCGCGAGGCCTCTGAGAATGAGGTCTCGGGTTCCAATCCCGGGTCGTGCCAAGATTTGTGTTATGGAGCAAGCACGAAAAACTCATAGGTACAGCCCAGAGTTTGGAATTTGGCGTTGTTACACCCCCATGCCTCGAAAGCACGTTAATCTATTGGTCCTGCGCCTAACCTCTCCCCGGTTGTATCGGTCTGCCGGATTATGAGACTGAGGGAATAAAGAGTGCCAGGTACACTCCTACATGCCGTGTGGTGCCGGCGGCATAGAATTTGCACCACCCCAATTTTTCCCGTGGATGTCGTAAGAGGCGACTAAGGGATATCTTCTGGGGGGCGGGCAGCAGCGCCCCCTGCAGAACAAATCTTCCACCAAACTGCGATCCCAACCCGCATGCCCAGCGTGGGGATTATGGGCACTACCCCCCATGAGTTAAACACCAAAAAGGCGTTTATCAGGGGGAGGCCTGCGTCCAGCAGTGGACCGATACAGGCTGTGGATGTGGATGTGGATGTGAGGTACACTCACGCACTTTAAGCGCATACTTGATCATTATACTATGTCTTGCGCACCTGTCTTGTCTCTGTTAGGATCCCCTCCAAGCCGAATTTCGGCCAGAGTGTTCATTATCGCATATAAGTGATAAGTGGTGCTGACTGTACTAAGTATTTACCGAGTAAACAGAGGTTTACGAGATTACCAAGAAACATCGGCGTACAATGTTTCTTACGTTAAATTATTACCTACTAATGTCAGCATATGAGTTAGGTCACAACTTCATTATTCTGGTGTGATATTGTAAAGCTAAGTAGTAAATAGAAGTAGGCTAGTTACTTGAGAAATTCCTATCTTAAAAATAGGTACCTTAGGTATTAATATCTACTTAAGTATTAATAAACATAAAACCTACTACGAATCATTATAGATGATTAGATGGAGTGATGTACAGACACTCCATCTCCGTATTAATTAATTAGTTAAAACTAAAACTAACATGATCTAAGAATTTACTAACGTATGGATCGATGTTATCTGAAAATAAACAATTATTATTATATTATTATTATTATGTTTCTTTATTCTAAGAGATATCGGGGATCTATTTTCGGGAATAATACTTCCCTACTTTCTCCTCATAGTCCCTAGAGATTTATTTTATTGAACCAACTCGGAATTATCACTCTAATCTAAACAGCAGTAAAATTATTTTCAAAATAGATTGTTAACTAACGGAGAAACCGACGAAAATACATTAAAAAAAACATATTTACAGCTGACATATAACCTGCTCTTTTTTTTGAGTCGGCTAAAATAACTTTATCGTCATGGTATGGAGATAAACAAATGCTACTAAGTACTTAACAATCGAACAAAAAGATGCACAAGTTCTTTGAAAGTCATTTAAATAATGCATGTCGTGTTATGCACTGAATATAAATAAAATTGTTTATTTACATACAACAGGTAGGAAGTAAGATACATAAAATGGATTGTAAATGGCCTGTCATTTTGACACTGTCTATTACAATCAACATTATGCTTAAGGAAGACGTAGAATAGAACATTACACTAGTGGGTATAATAATAGTATTATACAAGCCAAATATTTAAATCTTTAGATAGGCCCTTTCCGTAGCGAGACCGCGTCGTGTTTGTTACTAAGTGAAGTGAGTGACCTCACTGATTTAGTATCAGTGAATTGTGTGTTTTTGTGGTGTGCTTGATCAAAAAAGTTCGTGCAATGTGATAGCGTATGTAACGATTTACATCTTTGATACAAGCTACAACATAGATTAAAATTGTTAGATACGCCCAAAAACTATGGCATTTTCTTTTAATGTGTGCGTTAACAAAATGCCGATGCACGCACACTATAAGTAGGTAGAAAAAATTAGAGTTCTTTTCAATATACCTGAGTGTTATTATTGCTTTTTATTGTAAAATCACATTGTACAAACTTTTGTGAACAGCACTTCACAAAAACACACAATTCACTGATTCCAAATGACACAGACAAGTTTGTGAGCTCACAAACTTCTTTTAGCAACAAATACGGCGTGATCTCACTACTGCAAGAGCCTATCTAACGATTTAAATATTTGAGCTACAAGATATTTTATGTTACAAAGGTACAGTGATATAATTATGCATGTACATTTGTACAACACGACAGGTTAGACACTTCTGTGCGTCTTATCGAAAGTGATTGATTAGGAAATATTGTTCTGTGGTGATTGATTAATTGAATTTGGTTAAAAGCTTCGAATTGTGGCCCACTTAAAATAATAAAAATTATAATATGATTTCCACAGATATGGAACGTATTTGCATCTGGTATTCGATAGGTTGGTGATAATTTTAAAAGATAAGGGTGGATACTTATACTTTCGTACAAATTACTAAATAAGTGATAATTACTTACTACGTAACTAGGTACCCGTTAAAAATAAATATTGAATAAACTTATATTTTTATTTCCTTTATTATACCGAATAGGGGATTACTCAAATCCATGCCTTTTCTTTAAATTCAACTTATAAAACTAAAATAGGCACTATCGTTTCTGTACAGTAGGTACCTACCTACGAATATAAAATTAAGCATTAGCATATTTTACACTATTACTTACCAAACATATCCATTATACTTGCAATCATCCACAATCAGCATCAAAAACTATCAAAACATTACAATCCAATCACAAACGTCACTCAATAAAATAAATTCACATATTTTTCCAAGGACGTCAACTTCAAAATTTCCCGCGCGAAAACGCATCTGCTGTGTCGTCACGGCGATGCTCTATCGACGAATGTTGACTTTTCCACCGCTGCGGTCGGTAAGCTATTCAACCGCGAAGTCGAGTAGAAAGAAGGTCAGTGTGGCTTATTGATAAAAATTCGGTATAGAGGCGGGAACATTATGGTTCACTAATAACTTGGAAATTCTAATTTTGAATTTGACAGCTGAATGTTTGACTTTCATTGAGGTAGGGCTTGGTGATGGAATTTGATAAAAGTAGGTGGGCGGATTGAATTAATGGTAAAATTATTCGTTTCATATTTTTATTTGCGTATATTAAAATTGTTTATCCCCGTAAGTTTTGTAAATACATACAGCCGCACGCACAGACGTTTCTAAAGATTTCAATACAAAAACCTTTCCTTAGTGACAGTTTAGGTAACTATTAACGTCTCTGACTGAAGCACTTCGTCAAAATACCAACCTTTGTTTTGAGTGGTTTTTTTTTACAGATCGGCTAATTAGAAGCTTCAGCGCTTAACAGTGACGTAATATGTATAAAAATTTAAAACTTATGTCAAAAGCGTTCGTTCAAATGTGAAAGTCTGATTATCTCTTCCAAAAACAAAACCGGCGCTCCAAACATAAGTATGGTGATAAATGCTCCATTTCATACACCTAACTTCTTAAAATCATAAGTCGTTACTTTATAAAGGTCCTGGACATTGATATCTTAAATATGTATTTCGATAGGTAGATATCATTTATTTCCAACAACTAACAGCCTTATTATGTAAATTTCCAAAATAATTTCCCTACAACCGGAATCAAATATCGATAAGACAAATTATAGTAGAGGCAGACCAATCTTGCAAGGTCGTCGAAAGTTCCTATAAAATTAATAATTTATAAAATTGTAAGTACATAAATACCTGCCTACAAAAACCTAAAAAATTAATAGATTCGCACTTTCACTCTGCATATTTTTTTATATCTAAATTGAATAAATGTGTTGGCCGTTCATCACGACTTAAATTATTAATATTCCTACACTATCATTAAAAGGAAGATTCTGTTATTTATGAATTATGGCTTTGTGAACTCTTAATTAATGTGTTTCGTAATTGCTCTATCTTTATGGTTGACTAGCTCATGCCCGCGCCGCGACGTCAGTTGGTATCCGGATGAAACGAATCACATTGAAATAATACTCAGAAAATTTTATGCAGGAGAGCATTTGTGAGCAGGAGTATTTGTATTTTAGGGTACTGTACTTCAAAATGTAAAAGGAACCATTTAACGAAGAATAACTTCAAGACCGTTTTTTCAGAAATGTTGGTATCAAGTTAAAATTTATTACAAATATTACTCAGATCTTTGGGGGTGTGATTTTTTTTTATGTAAACTCAATGAAAGGATACGGCTGCTTATGGCGCATAAATTAAGAACTCGCAAGGGAATCCAAATCTTAAGGTATAGTTCCTTACGTACTTTCCGTTAACCTTAAAAATAATCAAATTTGACAAGAATGTGGTTAACCTAACGGATTTAGTTGTCAAACTAGGCTTCAGCACTCACGGGACTCACACTCCCTGTGGTAAAAAACTCAATCTCAACCTCAACAGCCTGTATTGGTCTACAGCTGGACGCAGGCCTACCGCCGTTATCTCATGGGGGTAGATAGATAGATAAACATTTATTTGTTTCTGCAACACACAGTACTTAAGTGGTAATTATAGGTAAGTACATACATTTGATCATCATCAATTATACATCTGACAAAAATAAATATATAAAAAGCTAACAAGAAAAAACTAATAATTGATGTAACAAAAGGCACAGCCTATAAAAATAGCACAACCCATAATCCTCACGCTTGGCATCTGGGTTGGGGATTGCAGTTCGGTGGTAGATAGTGTTCTACAGGGGGCGCTGCTGCCCGCCCCCCGGTGGATATCCCTTAGGTGCCTCTTACGACACCCACGGGAAGAGATGGGATGGTGTAAATTCTAAGCCAGCCTCACACAGCTGACAATAAAAAAATAATACTGAAATGGCATACAGAATACATGTACGATTGAAAAAAAAAACAGTAAAAAAAAGCAAAAAAATGTGCATTGTTTCGCGCGTCATTTGGGCGATATCTCAGGAACCCTGCGGATCATTGAAATGACTTATGCTTTGATTCGTAGGTTATTTTATTACTTATTATTTTGTTCATCGTAGTTCGTTGTGTAGTTTTCTTGTTCATATTTCAAAAGAAAAATCAGAATTACTTATCAAACATTTTATAATTTTAAAGATGAGTTATTTTTTATTACTTATTTTTTGTTCGTACTAAATGGCTAACCGTGTTATTATTACACTTCACCTATCTTACTGATAAGTTCATATCTAGTTTAGTTTTTTTCCATAAACGTTTTATTATTTTAATATTTCGTCTTAAATAAAAAAATGCGATAAAATGCCCTCTCTAATCTCTAAACAATGTAGAAACTTTTTGGAAAACGAGTAGGTTTCGAGTCGCTTTTATAAGAAAAAAAATCGCGATTAACTGACCGACCAACTAGACACAACTTTTTCTACCAGCAAAGCAGTGTAGAAACTTTTTGGTAAACCTAGTAAGGACTGGGTTTATAATGACATGAATTTATGAAAATACCCTATGGTCGTAACCGTAATGAAAACCGAAGACATTTAATCTACAATACAATGTCCATGATAAATGCGAAGCTATAACATTATTTTATGCTTGTATCACTTGCAGAGGTTTTACTCTATTAGTTAGAGATTGTAGTAAGTTGGTCAATGGTGGACACAATTTAAATAAATTTAAGTTTCGAATCCCATAACATAATTCGTACTCAGGATGTGAATGGATATAGCACATTTAGAATGTGTGTTGGAAACTTAGCGTTGAAAATGTTATTTTGACCTCAAAAATAGAGAAATTTATAGCTTAGCTAAAGAGCCGGCTAAATCGAATTTAACACAAGCGTAGCTCCTAAAGTAAAAATTGTACCGATTTGCAGCATCAGGAATACTTACAGCATTTTACGCTTCGTTGACTCACACCAGTTAGGACAAGAAACATGGTGCGAATTAGTAAATCACTACCGGCATAGTATGTTACGTATGCATATGATCTTATGAAATATAAAATTAATTTGTTTGAATTCCTTGGATTTACTTGGTGCATTCGGTTTGTTCAGCTCTTTATTTTAAGTTTCTGTCCGCAGTTTCGCACGTATTACCTATTTCTATGAAAATCTAAAATGTTATTTGCACTGAATTGATCTATGGAATTAAAAGTAGCATTATGTGTTATTCCAGGTAGACTAATATCTATTTAATGTTTCACCCCGATCTATGTACA
Organism: Eupithecia tripunctaria; assembly: GCA_955876795.1. Taxonomy (NCBI): domain Eukaryota; kingdom Metazoa; phylum Arthropoda; class Insecta; order Lepidoptera; family Geometridae; genus Eupithecia; species Eupithecia tripunctaria. The sequence continues at coordinate 6,876,938 of OY041616.1, read as the reverse complement.
ATATGTTCAGTAGTTTTGGCACAAAGAAGTTACAAACATACATCCATCCATGCAGAACTTCGTATTTTATAATACTAGCTGCTGCCCGCGGCGTTGCGCGCTTTTCAAGTATCATATGCCTATCCCTGTTATACAATTTACCTCCCTGCCAAATTTCATAAAGATCCACTTAGCCGTTTTGGCGTGAAAAGGTAACCGGCAGACAAACAGACAGAGTTACTTTTGAATTTATAATGTTAAGGATGGATCAGTGTGATGTAACTTGATTTGATGTGGTTCTCTGGTTCAACTCAGAGAGTACATAAAGGTAAAAGGTAGATTGAACTAAAGACACCTAAAATTCAATTTATACAGGAGTTGCCTGTGACTTAAATAGGCACTACATACGCACTTAATAACCCATAAATTAAGTTAGTGCTGTTAGTAGTATGTACCTTGTATATTCAATGTCACTGAAATTTACAACCGTTTACAGTTTTACAATCCATCTGGCACTTTCTATGACCTCCACATAATGACAAGCGACCTGTGTTATGGGGCCTTAGCTACTGGCCCCTGAACTTTGCTCATAAATGAATTGAATCCTTTATAAAATTCGTGATTACTGCCCGAGTGAAGTTTACGCTTTACTATAAGATTCTTATACACACGACTTCAGAAGGTCTACTTATAAAATCTAATGCAGTTGACGGATGACGTTGAATCGGACAAAACGAAAGACAGCCTATTTATTATTTCGAAGACCTAACGAAAAAAAAATGACAATCAAATAATACAAATAAAATAGAACTAGTACGAGTATTTACAATTTGAACAATTACTAGCTTATATTATCATTGTTACTTTTATTACAATTGATTTACATAACCTTTTTTGATACTTACATTTTTATAACATGCTGGATTTTTTTCACACAATGGAAGTCTAAACTTTAGAATTTGCATGTATAGAGACCACAGAAGAAAACCTTTGACCTATGCGGTAGGTAGGTTCTTTTGTAATTGCGGATAGCCACTAAGATGAAGTTACCCCATTAAAAAGGGCATTACCTCCGACATACATTTTAGCCGTTAAGAGTACACCATCTAGGCAAGCTTACTGTACAAAGCGTTCTCATACAAATGTTTTAGTATGTTTAATCCGCGATCGGTTAAAACAATTTCAAATTAAAAAGAAACGATCGGACGTACACATTTTATGACAATTATTTAGTAAGAACTTGGATTTTAATAATGCAATGCATGATATATGTGGGTATGTAGGTATAGGTATATCTTCGCATAACACCAATTTTGACATTTACAATCTACGTATTAACTTATTTTTATAATAGTTTTGTGAATTCCGGCTAAATTGCAATGAACGCACACATGTGTTTATTTTAAAACAAGGATAAATAAATCTTGAACAATATCATTATGAAACGATATTGATTGCTAAATGTGCGTAGCAATGATTGATACAAACAAATAAATCATTTCTAATTTCGTTTACTTTAGCATTGCGAAATTTTGATATTTATGTAGTTAAAAATGCTGAAATTCGACGGCCTCTATTGCGCTATTCTGTCTGGTCTTGTGGAAATACGATGAAGTTTGCAGAGGACTGGACAGAATGGGGTGACTTTTTTCCAGTAAGATTTTCTATATCACCTGAACACTACTGGGCTATGGCGTGCCTCATCGTTGTTAAAAGTCTGTGAGACACCATTCACGAATAGCTTTCACTCTTCTGTCTTTTCTTTTTATTTGCTATTTCTTTGGTGTCATACGTGCTTTGGTGGTGACGTGGCCTTTTTAGGGTTTGTATTGTTACTACTCCACTTACTCTACTTGCTTAGGTCACGTTTATTTCCTAACTTCATTCGGGTTCACTAATAAGCAACTAATGAGTTATCGCGCGGGTCTCACGAGCTTTTTCTAAACTTGTGACTTACTATAAGTTGTTTGTATGAAAAAGGCCACGTCGATTATCCCCAGTTTTTGCAGCACATCATTTGCCTAGTGCCGGAGATTGGCTGCCACTAATGTGGCTCCATCTAGCTCCATTACAGGCACATTTCTACACGTTTGATTGGATATTTTTTTGCTACGGCCCTACTGTTTACTATGCCTTTTACAGGTTACTTGGTAATTACTTTTCGCTCTTTCAACGCAAATCGAAATAGGTCAAAGATAACCAAGCACCGATCGCCCAAAATTGGACATACCGAGTAGCTAAGGCAACCGTTGGTTTGTCTTAGTCTAGGAATAAAGAATACCTACTACCTACCTACCTACCGTCAGTGAACAGTGCCTATTGGATTAGGTACGAGGGCCCACCCACATACCACCATAAGTAGGCGACTTTTAAGGTGAAATGTGTCCCAAAACCATTGTTTTGACTGCACGGAAAATCAATGTTAAAGCAAAAACATATTGATAATTTCATATTTTTTTAATTAGCAGCATGCATACGTCATGGATTTTAGTTAGTAAGCTATGAAAGTCAAAACACGATTGACTAAACTCGACTCTAAGATAAATAATAGATACGAATAATAGAACGTTACTTTGCGGAAATCCATTGTAAATATAAGAATGAAAAATATTTAGTAACAATTCCGCGAAAAAACCTTCTGTGATAAAATCTAACAAATTATACATTTATACAAAATGAAAGAACATTTATCAAAGCAAGTCGTCAACGAGTTTCGTCTCTCCACGAGACATCATCAGGACACCACACCACTCGATCTTGACACTGAGAGCGCCAAACAACAACGGCAGAGTCCCACCAGAGATGTTGCCACTTCGAGCTTGGCGTGGAGCTCGAAGTGGCAACATCTCTGGTGGGATCATATTTCAATGAAATTTCGTGTATGTTTTCCCTCATAAATACTTTAGAGAATTTAGTTTTTATTTTATTGCGAAAGAGTATTACTTTAGAGTATAAAACAAAATTACACATAAAAAACGGGCGGCATAGGCGGCTAATAATGCCGAGGCTGGGCATTAAATGCGTTAACATTTATTTTAATTATCTATTCCTATGGTAGTTCAGCAGACGAACTCTAGATGTAGCAACTAAATTAAAAGCCCTGCGTTGCCTACAGTCTTAAATTGCTAATTTATTCTGATGGATGCAACATAAAATGCATGTAATTCAACAAAGCCTATTTGAGAACAGAACTACCTATAAACTTAATCAATTACAAGGACCCGCTATTTCCCAAGAGAAAATAAATTTCAGGCACGCATTATTTGTTAGTCAAAAACGTCAATTGAAATGGAATCACCAAATAAAATTGAAGAACACAGTCATGCCTAATGTCTGATCCCCGCCAAAGAGAGACTAGAGTAGATGTAATTTTAAACAACCAATAGAACGTCGCTATCCATACATCTTATCTCCACTCAGCTTCAGTGGATTGGGTACCTACCGTCGCGCGTCGAGCGGATATGTATCATATTTGTATGGAACGAGCGGAGATGTGAGCCAATCTGGTGATGCCACGCAGCGGAGACGAGATGCGAGCGGAGCCGCCGACATCAAGAGTTTGCAATAATGCAGCTACAAGATCGATTTCGAGCGGGATGACAAGATATGCTTTTTGCGCGAGTGAGATGTGCATGCACCGAATTTTATATGCGCAAAAATTGTTTTTACCTAATTACAAGTTAATGCAACAACCAATGGAAAAAACAATAGACATAACTAAATAAATATTTCTATGTTTCTTACAAAAACAAAAACCGAAGAAAAACGTGTGTTTGTTTTTTCTGAGATAAATAGCAAAATATGTGCAAAATATCTGTTTCTCAAAACATTTAACTATTGAGAAAAGTTAAAAGATCGAAGTAACATTTACCTAAATATGAAGGTAGCTTTCACAGATTCTGAGATAAAAAAACTATTTCGAAGTGCAAAATAAGAAGTTTTTTTTTTAATAAGAAATTTTGGCAATTTCTTATGGCACACTCTTAACGAACATCCAATGCTCGCCGCACGCAGCTCATTTCCGCTCTAGCCAGCACACGCATCTCCACATAGCTTCGGTGGGCACACCATAGCTGACAAACATCTCTTCTAGTCTCCGCTACGGACATCTCTGCATATCTTACATTGTACAAGTCAAATACTGTGTATCTTTGTGTAACCTCAACTTCAACCTCAACAGCCGTTGGCGATTATCTCATGGGGGTAATGCCCATAATCCCCACGCTTGGCATGCTCATAGAAAGTCAATAAATAAGTAGGGTTGGGGATCGCAGTTCGATGGTAGTAGTATTGCAGGAAGCGCTGCTGCCCTAACCCCGGTGGATATCCCTTAGTCGCCTCTTACGACACCCACGGGAAGAGTTGGGGTGGTGCAAATTCTAATCCAGCTCCACACAGTAACTTTGTGGTAGGAACTAACAAAGTCACCCACTAACCGTTTCGCCGTAGTGTCGACAATGGCGCACATTACACCGACTTCCCGGATAGGCGCTGTTTTTCTCACAACATCGCTTCCTTGTGTTATAATGAGCGATCCATAAGAAATTTACCACCATGGCGGAAATGCAAACATTTGTGCATAATGTGGAAACTATGGAATGTGTGATTATTCAGTTTTTGTAAACTGAATAATCACACAAAACTAGAGCCTTAATAAACCGGAGCTTATTCTTGAGCGGAAATTCTAATTTTAGTTGCTGAATTCGGACATACTAGGCATGGCACCGTCTTATGTTATGGGGGGGTAATGCGTGTTGATCAAAACACGTGATGGATGAAACTCGTGTTCGACGAAATGCATATTGGACGAAACGCCTTGGATGTATCGCGTTTTGGTCTAACCGGCTACCTAATAAATCGCTACGGTAATCAATCTCACTTCTATGAAATAACAAAAGGCAATCGAGTCGAATCGTTGAATGTTCAATGATGGTGGCCGCAGGTTCGTTTTTACTGTGTTATAAAAAAAGTACCTACCTAGCATACGATCTGCTTACATTCATTGGGGCCAAATGATGCTATGTAAAAAAATTGGTGACATTACACCTACTTCCCGGATAGGCGCTGTTTTTCTCACAACATCGCTTCCTTGTGTTCCATTAGTAATAATAATAAGTAAATGTAATGTAAAATTTTCTAACGATATTCAAATCCGAAACCTCCCGTGTCACAGCCGGTTATTACCCCACTGCGTTACAGAGGCCGTTTTATAATTATCAGTAATAGATAAAACTGGTCACTATTAGCAACTCCATAAATATATGCTAACGACTTCTTGCATCATAGAGTTAGTGCGTTATAATTTATGGTTCTTAACGTTAACTGTGCTATAACTACCTAAATATTTGATGCTTTCCCTTTCAAAATTATTTTAATTTTGATTTTTAGTAAGGTATATAGAAAGGTAAGTATTTATAATTGATTATAATGGTTCATTCGAATTTCAGATGAAATAAGAGAGACTGCAGGACCGACTTGGTCTAGAACTGCACGAGCTAGGGAGGAATGGAAGCAGCTGGAAGAGGCCTTTGCCAACACTGGGCAAACAGATATTATAGAGGTTGTCGATGTCAAAACTTAAACAAATTGTAAACTTAGTTTTAAGTATCTGAATAAAGGCTTTTATTATATTATTATTATAATGGTTCATATCGGCTTAAATATTTTAAAAGAAAGTGTTTGCTTTTGAGAAGGTTTATAGTTACATCAACAGCAATTAAATGAGAAAAGACCAAGAGTTCGATCACCTAGCCGCGCTGACATAGTAATGGTGATCAAGGGTGTCTGAAAGCAGTACTCACTGGGAGAGTGACTACTGCTTTCAGACAAGCCAAAGATAGAGTGGCGTGGAAGCAGCTGGTCAACTCCTCGACGAAGACTTTCCAAAACGGGCACGAGCTTCAGTAATGAAGAATACGATGAAGAAGATAGGGACATCATGCACTATCCATCACGTGAGATTGTAGTCAAACGAAGGTTTTATCTACAAGTACATAGAACAAATTCATGTTTATCTCACCATTTATATCTGAAGAACGGCTGGGCTGATTTAATGAGCGTTTGTTTATTGGATTTATCCCTGGCCTTTGATTTGCAGAACTAATTGTTTGATAGGTATTACCTAGATTGCGTTTGCGATTTTAATACCTTTGTAATAGATTTATCTTTAAGGCGCATCTTCTTCTTCTTCTTGTTAGCCTTTGTCGACCAGTAGACTGGTGTAGGCCTCCTTCAAACTCTTCCATTTCTTTCTATTTTGGGCAGTTAATGTCCAGTTGCTGCCCGCTATCTTTTTGATGTCATCCTTCCATCTCATTTGTGGCCGTCCCACCGGTCTTTGTTTCCCCCATGGTCTCCATTCTAGGAGTTTCTTGCACCATGATGTCTCTTTACGGGCTATGTGGCCTGCCCACTCCCACTTAAGTCTCCCAACTCTCTCACTGATGTCAAACACTTTGCTTTTTTGTCTTAGCCATTCATTTGTTTTCCTGTCCCTCAGTGTTATACCTACCAGCTTTCTCTCCATTGCCCTTTGAGCAACTTTTAGCTTGTGGATAATGGCGTTGGTGGTCACCCAAGTTTCGGCTCCGTATGTGAGAACTGGTAGGACGCACTGGTCGAATATGCGAGCTTTTTGTAGTCTGGTGAGGTTCAGTTTGAAGGCGAATTCAAGTTTAGAGAAAGCGGCCCAACCAAGTCTGATTCGTCTGTCAATTTCGTTTTCTTGGTTGTCTTTACCAATTCTTATTTCCTGTCCCAAGTATACGTATTTATCCACACGCTCTATCACAGTATTGTCCACCTTTATGGCTTGCGTTGTTTTTGTGTCTGATGTTATTATCTTGGTTTTATTCAGGTTCATCTCTAGACCAATCCCTTGTGATGCTTCATGAAGTTCTTGAATCATGATTTGTAGTTCTTGTGGAGTGTTAGAGAAGAGAACTATGTCATCTGCGAACCTAAGGTTATTCAGATGTGCCCCTGCGATTGAAATGCCTCGGTTTTCCCAGCTGAGTTTTTTGAACACGTCTTCTAGTACAAGGGTAAATAGTTTTGGTGAAAGTGTATCTCCTTGTCTGACGCCCCTCCCGATAGAAATTGGATTTGTGAGTTCCGGTAGTGATACTTTTAATGTGGCATTTTTATAGATAGTTGCTATCAGATCGTTGTACTTTTGGTCAATTCTGGCATTTCTTAGTGACTGTAAAACCGCCCATGTCTCAACGCTGTCAAAAGCCTTTTTGTAGTCTATTAGTGCCATCCAGATTGGCATTTGATATTCCGTAGCCTTTTCTATGAGTACCCTCATCGTCAGTATGTGATCCATTGTACTGTATCCAGAACGAAATCCAGCTTGTTCTATAGGTTGGTAGAAGTCTAGCTTTCTGGTAAGTCGATTAGTGATGATTTTAGAGAATAGTTTGTATGTTTGTGAGAGAAGACTGATAGGTCTATAGTTGTTCAAGTCCGTTTTGCAGCCTTTTTTAAAAAGTATAACAACAATCGCGTTCTCCCACACCTTAGGAATTTCCCCCTGTTGTAAACATTCGTTAAAGAGAGACACAAGTTTATCCATAAGTGCTCTTCCTCCTTCCTTAAGCATTTCTGGCAAGACCTGGTCCTCGCCTCCAGCTTTACCGCTTTTGACTTTGGATAGTGCGTATGTAATTTCGTCTATCGTGATGTCTGGTACATCTTCTGACCCTACATTCTTGATCTTGGGTTTGTTCACAACTGTAGGTTCCTCTACAGTGGGAGAGTATAATTTGTGGTAGTACTTCTCTGTGACTCTCAGCAAGTTCATTCTGTCATTCACTAGATTCCCTTCTCCATCCTTGAGCTTCGTTATTAGTTTCTTGCCTGGTTGTAGAGCCCTGCAGAAGACTTTAGGGCCCTTGTTTTTGCTGACTATTTCCTCTACTATTTTCTGTTTGTAATTTTGAATATCTTCTTCTAATTTGATTCGGGCTTCTTTGCAAATTTTCTTAAATCTCTCTGTTCCATTTTCTCCCTTCCTTATCATGACTCGTCTACGGTCTAGTAGGTCTTTGGTGCTATCTGTGAGTTTTCCGTTTTTGGTTTTTAGTTTCCCCGCCACCTCGAGTGCTGTTTTTAAAGTGACATCAATAAGGGTTTCATTTGTTTGATTTATGTTTTTAATATCTATTTCTGTGTTTTCCAGCTCTTTCTCTATCTTGTCTCTGTATATATTACTATTTATTTTAAGTTTCAATTGGTCTACTTTATTTGGTTTTACTGTTCGGATGGTGGCGTATCTTTCAAGCGCAGCATTAAGACAGATTTTGGCTCTGATAAGGCGGTGATCACTACCCGTATAAAAACTATTCAATACACTCACGTCTCGAACTATATTTTTGTGGTTGCACAAGATGTAGTCAATTTCGTTCTTGTAGCGACTGCCCGGTGAGAGCCAAGTCCACTTTCTTTCCGGTCGCTTTTTAAAGAAAGAACTCATATGAAATAGTTTGTGGCATTGCATGAAGTTCATGAGCATATTCCCTCTAGCATTTCGATCGCCGTATCCATAATCCCCAATATATTGTTCAGATGTCTCTTGTCGATATCCTATCTTAGCATTGAAGTCTCCAACTATCAAAGTGTGTGTTGTTTTACTGACGTTCATAGCTTTCTCTATATCTTCATAAATAATCTCTACAAGTTCGTCAGGTGCTCTTGTAGTTGGAGCATATACCTGTATTACCTTGACTGATATCTTTTTGGTAATACTGATAACTGTGTAAAGAACTCTTTCTGATATAGAGCCTATTTTCATCACTTGATTGCTGAGTTTCTTGTTTATAAGTATTCCGACACCATGCTCTCGTCTTCCATCATCTTTTCCTCTGTAGTAAAGGGTATGGCCATTCAGTAGTTTGAGGCATTCTTCTCCGGGGATCCTAACTTCTGATAGTCCCAGAATATCCCATTTGATTTTGTCTAATTCATGTTGTAGTTCGTCCATTTTCTCCTCATGTGATAAAGTTTTGACGTTATAGGTGCCAACGTATAGAGTTGTGTCGTGGTTGTTCATTTTATGGCAGCTTTGGGGCTCCCAGGGATTCTTCGCACCCCTGAACCTGCTAGAACCTACGCTGCTGCCGCTGCTAGGTGTCGCCGGTCCGCTGGGAACTCGGGGCCATTTTTTCTGGTTTCTGTTCATATTAGTTTGAAGGGTTTAGACGTTTAACTCACCCGCCTGCCCAAAACGTCCTGGTGAGTGGGAAGTAATCCACCTAACTGGGACTATGGTCGCTACCGTACCGTCCGACTCGGACTCCGCTACCTGACCTAAGTGACTTTCCTCCTCTGAAAGTCACTGAACTTGTGAGCCGTCGTGTTCGCCTCGCAAGCCCCCCCTATCTCTCGTTAGTTGGTTGGCCTTGGATCCCACTGGGGTTTTCACCCAATCTTCGCCAAGGTTGGTCAACGTAACAGGGTCTACCGCGGGTAGGTGAGAGTGGAGTTGAGTGTCAGAGGCTAAGAGAAATTAGTTTCTTGTAATCGCATAACACCCCTAAGACCCCTTAAGGCGCATACCCGAGCCAATCTGACAGCGATACCTATTTTATCATATTTTTACGTTTATCATAGGAATTTTTAAAAGTCCTACGTTCAGTTTGTGGTATCTATTATAAGCTATTGTTTAATACCTCTGTAATAATTTTATCTCATATAGTTTAGGAGGAAATGCGAAAATAGAGTTTGGTGGCCAAAAAGCGCAACTTCGTATCTCTTCCTAAGCTTTACAAAATAGAACTATTACAGAGACATTAATAAATAACTTATAATAGATACCACAAACTGAACGTAGGATTTTAAAAAATCCAACGTAATAATAAGATAAAATAGTTGGGAGCGCCACTTTCGCTGGTGTATGGGCCTTAAGGCAGAGATGCAGAAATAGCGTATGGTGGCCAAAAAGGGGAATGTAAGTTCTTCATAAAATTCTGGAATGAAAAAAGAAATCTCGTCTACCTATTTCTATTATCATTATGTAAAAAAAAATGGATACTTACCCTCACCTAAGTTATCATTAGCAAGGAAGAAACACTTTCCGCATTATTTGATTATAACCACAACCATGAGAGAGTGGTTAACCAAAACTACCTATAGTTAGTGGTTTTAGAAACTTAATAGGAGATTAAAATATGTAAGTTCTAAGTACTAGTTTCTATAAGCTTTTCTACTAAAGAGGGTTTTATTAATTTATTTGCATTTAACAACTTTGAAACCTTTGAACTTATAAAATATAAATTTACTTCTCGTAGAATCTGCATAGATATCTTACATGCACATAATAGGTGACTCTGACAACCATATTCGTACCGCTCTTGTATGAAAATCGGGTTGGTCACAAACAAGAATTTTGTATATTTTGTGTAGATTTTGGATTTGGCCAGAATGGGCTAGTACACAAGTAAGCTGCGTGATGTTAGTTTAGAATTTGTACCACTCCAACTCATTCCGCAAGTGTCGTTAGAGTGACTAAGGGATATCCACCGGGGGGCGGGCAGCAGCGCCCCCTGCTGAGCAATTATACCACCAAACTTCGATCCCCAACCCGAATGCCCAACGTGGGGAATATCGGCATTCCCCCCCATAAGATAAACGCCAATAAAGCGCTTATCAGGAGGCCTGCGTCATGGCGTCTTGAATGACGTCACTTCTTTCGAAACATTACTGTTGTATAGGGACTTTTCGTTAAAACCAGCGTTGCCGAAGTTTTTATCAATTATTTAGTTTTTACTTATATAATCAGAAGTCTTAGTGGACGCAAGCCTATTATGTTTGTTAAGCTATGTAGCTACCTATATTAGAAATATGAGCTATTGGCTGTAAGTGATATTCTTGAGTTAAATAAGTTACTTTTATATAGGAGAGCTGTAAATTTTGTGTAATAAATAAAAATCCAATCAATAGGTATCAACCAAATAAATGGTGTGGTTTAAAGAAGAAGTTTCAGTATTTAAAACTAGCTGCGCTCCGCGGCTTCACACGCCGATCCCCGGGATCTGATTTACTGGATAAAAAGTGGCCTATGAGTTATTCCAGGCCTAGAACTACCTGTATGGAAAATTTCAGTCCGATCCGTTCAGTTTTTTTTTCGTGAAAGAGCAACAAACATACATAGGTTTTTTTATATTATATTTTACATGGCATTTTTCCATCCCACGGGAACTGATTTTGGGATAAAAAATACCCTATTTTTGATTCCAGGTTAAAATTACCTGTATGCAAATGTCAGCGTGATCCGTTCAGTAGTTTTGGCGTAAAGAGGTAACAAAAATTCATCCATCCATCCCGCACACATACAAACTTTCATATTTATAATATTAGTGTGATTACCTGCCTACCAATGTGACGACAACAATAAATATATTGAATACTAGCTATTGCCCGCGGCTTCGCACGCGTTGTTCCTATGGAAACGTTTATTGGTGTTTTCCCGGCAATTATTAGATTTTTTCTCGCCGTAAAAACCATCCTTGAACTTTTACGAACATTTAAAAAAAAATCTGCCAAATCGGTCAAGCCGTTTTCATGTTATGTCGTGACAACGGAAAACGGGTTTCATTTTTATATATATAGATGAGTATGTATAAGATGAGGTGGAGTGCGTTGATGTCTTTTCTATTAACAAAATAGTACTACCTTATGAACCAGATACCGAGATTCCTAAGAGATTCGCACCTTATTGAAAGTCATAGTTCTGTATTCTAAATGTCGAGTAGAAGGGCTATGCCATTCCTATTTCAAGGTGCTAGACGAGAAGGTGCGTAGGTGAAGGTACCAGGTATCCTTCCGTGCGGTTAACAATTTAAAGCGGATTTTGAAAGGAAGCTATTTAGACGCGAGATATGCCATCTTACATGCGATTTACATACTTCCTACTTCATAATATCTCCTTGGTTTAAGACCTGCATGCTTAAGAATAATAATAAGAATAAGAATAAGAGCAAGCTTAATTTTTTTCAGAAATCAAATTTTAATTTGACTGTTGAAAAAAATTATATTTTTTTTTTCCTCTGCGAAGGTCCGCTTGCGACGTACGGTTGCGGGTTCGATTCCCGCGTCGAGACAAATGTGTATACGATCTGCAGATATTTGTTCAGGGCGTTCTGCATGTTTTCTATGTATAATAAAAAATCTATGTAGTGTATTGTAATATGTATATTAGTTATCTATTACCTATAACACAAGCTCTGCTTAGCTTAGGGCTGGATAATGCTGTGTAAATTGTCCAACATTATTATTATATTAAAAAAACAGACAAAGAATTAATCAAATTCCATCTGAATAGCGATGCTCATTCATAGTGAAAAAGTGTATGAAGCAGTTAAAAAAAACTGTTTTCAAGATTAATTTCCTTTATAAGTAGGAAATGACAAAGTTATGAAAAGCAGAGGTGGGTATTTTTAATCGACTTCAAAAAAGGAATTAATAACTCAATTCGACTGTTTTTTATGTTTGTTTCCTCAGAACTTTTGACTGGGTGCTCCGATTTTCATGATTCTTTTTTTATTTGACAGCTGGTGTTTTCCATGTGGTTCCATTTTATATTTGGTCCAGTTCTGACAATAGTTTCCATGAAAAAACTATATAATTGAAGTCGGTTTATAATTTTTAAAACAAAATAAATTTTTATATACCAAATGCAGTATAAAAGTATAAATCAATAATTTATACTGCAGGAACTGAGTTCAGTTCAGAGACTGTCTGGGCCGTGGGACAGTAATAAGCTATTATTATGGCTGTTTCTGTTGTAAATAATGGCTTGACATTTTAAGTTTAAGCAAAGAAAAATAACGAAACCAAGACAAAACTTGCCAAACCTAGCTCATAATTAGTTCAACAAGTCTGCGAATGCAAAACATTCCTCGATTCGCGAGGGAAGTATTTATGAAAACAGCATTCATAACACGACACCGCTCTTAAGTAACTATGGGAACTCGATACAACATTGTTATAGCAACTATGTATACGACAGGTTGGTACTGTTGATCAAAGTACGATAGTGTAACAGAAATATAAGTTGTAAAATAAAATAAAATAAAGTAAAAAATAAAATAAAACCGGACAAGTGCGATTCGAATAGCACAAGCAATTCCGTGCAATCGCACAAAATTATTAAGCAAAGGAAACGGAGAAAAGGATTTTTTGTTGGATCGAAAAAAACACTACGATAGGTTGGTATTGGTGATTGAAGTACAATAGTGATACAGAAATAAAACAGGACAAGTGCGATTTGACTCGCACACGGAGGGTTTTGTACCATCGCATATAATATAATTTCAGATGTCCCTGGATGTCACGGCGCTTCTGAGAGAAATATATTGTGCTGTTCTTTTTCATTCCTTATTTGTTGTATCGACATTTTAAATGCTTATTGAGCTATACTATACATGTAAGAAAATTTCCTGACCAGGCATGGTATGTATATAAGATATAACATATTTTTTTCAGTCATTCAGAAGGTAGGCTAACCTAACCTAACTAAAGTACAGTCTAAAACAAAACTGTTAACGTTTTAACTTGGCAAGGTGTAATATAGGTAGTTGAAAATTCAATTAACAGCACATGTATCTTCTACGAGAAAATACCTAATTAACATAGATAATAAACCAATAAAACTTCGCACTATAAAGTTTGCAGTTTAATGCCAAGTGCGTAGGTAGAATAGGGATAATGCAAGTGCCTTTGCACTTTCCTTCCGATTTCACAAATATGAGCATATTTACTAACGTGTCGGTATATCTAAATATATAAATAAATGTGTAAATGTGGAACTCTTTAGACAGAAACTGAAAATGTTATTAGTTTGTAAGTGTTATTATAATATTAACGATTTTTTTCAAAGATATACTGTAGTAAATGTATATTGCACGTCATTCTATCTCCAAATTTTTGCATACCGATTAACGGTCAAGCATGTTGATGTATAAAATGCATTTGCTTGTTACCCTACATAACATAATTATGTTTTGGCAAAATAAAAAATCCATATCTTTATCTCTTTATTCTCTAGCTACACCGATACAGAAGTGGATTCCGTGGCAACAAACGCTACAAGTGTAAGTGTATACTACAAGTACACGAGTCGTCTCTACAGTCATAAATGAGTAATGATTCCCACCACAATGCTGCTGAGTTAGTTAGTCAGGTAGTTAAAACCTAATACATATTAATATTATTTTGTGTCTTTCTTCTATGATCACGGTATACCCCTGTCCTAAGGAAGGCTTGTGTTGTTTCGCAGCCAACGGCATAGTGGTTCTTTAAGGCCCGTATTATGAAAGCTTGCTCAGTCATAGATCTATGCTTGAGCAACGCTTTTCTATGGCATATACGTCACTCAAGCATAGCTCTATGACTGAGTAAGCTTTCATAATACAGGCCTAAGAGAGTAAATTTAGTTATTATTGTTCCTAAGGATTTTTGATTATGGTTACACGATGGGTAATTTCTAAAAAATAACACAAACAATTAACTTCTGCGTAATCCGCATCCATCTCTCAGTAAGGGAATGTTTTAGCTAACAACACCACGAGGTCATAGGAGTCGAAAATCTCTGGGTCTTAATACGGACGGATACCTACGGATAGATTTCGTATAAAGTCCCAGAAACTTTTTGTAGGTAATACTGAGTACTTACGGACCACGGAACTTAGCCTTGTGGATGCTTAACGCTAAGATTAATGATACTGTACCTAACATTACGACAAAAACTTAGATTCCTTTTTGTATTCAGTATATCTAAATATAGATAGACTTAAGCATACCTAACGGTAACTCGAAATTCACATAAAAACTATTGATAACCAAGAGTATAAAATGTTGTCAACATTATATGTGATTTGTGACCCACAAAGTTTTTGCTGATTGGCTCATCATTGGACCTAGAAAACAAGTTTTATAACATCTTCACGTCTTTAAATCAATTATGTTAATACTGACATTAATTCTTGAATTTAATAGGAATAATCTAGATGACCTACCTGTAGTTCTTGGCTGTGACCTATGCAATAACTTGCAAATATTATAAAAGTTAGGTAAACTTTATTCGAAGTTGATTTAGTTGCATTAACAAATTAATTAGGTAATATAAGGACACCACAACACACTGCAACAACAGTTATGAAATCTAGGTTGTTCTTTTCTCTTTGTGTGGGTAAAGAATTATCTTATTTACATATTAATAAAGGTCCAGGACAATCTATATACATATATATATATATATATATATATATATATCTATATATATCATATTTTTCTCTTTCGTGAGTTAGATTACCATTGTCGTTTACCTACCTAATGATATATCAACTTTATAATTTTCTGCTTAGGTTATTCCAGTTTCCTGACTTCAAATCTCCTATAAGGGGAAAAACTGGACTCCAAAAAACTTTATTCCAGTTTTGTACCCCAAAAAATTCTGCTCCACATTCATAATATGCACGGCCAAAGAGTGGAATGCGCTTACTGCGTCTGTTTAGAATACTATCATGGAGTCTTCAAATCCAGGGTAAATAAGTTCCTCCTGAAAGTCCTCGTGTTCCATCTTAAGCTAAATCTTCACTTAGGTAGGTACTTAAAGTGAGTTGGTGGTCTAAAGCTTGATCATCATCTATATAATCATGGTGATGATGGTCAACGGAACACGAACATATGATGTAGGTACAGACCAGTGCATCTACCATGAGTTATCTCAATCTATACTCGCTAGCAACTGTAGTTACAAAAAATGTATGGCAACTTCTAAAGCACCTCTAGCGGATAGTTGGGTACAATGCGCAGTATGAGTCGCATAGATAACTATCTGCGTATTTACGTAACTGCTGTAGGAACGTCAACTCTTCAATTACAACTCGTGGTAGACACACAGTACTTTATCTTACTTAACTTTCAGGGAATATAGAAGAAAAGCGTAATTTTAACCTATTGAACCAAATGATTGCAGTTTTGTTTATGAATTTACAGCATATCATCATTTAACTATAGAGAAACCGGGAACCAAAAGATGTTTTATTAAATAACGATAAATTATTCAATGCCCACCTTCTATCTGTTAGTTATTCAACGTTCATAATGCAGTGTCAAATGTCATCTTATTTATTATTTTAAAGCTAATTCTACATCAGAGGAAGCCTCTAGCCGAGGCATCTTCGGCTTGCGAGAAGGCTTCGGCTTCAAGAAGGAACTGGTGTGCCTTGCTCTGTGATTAATAGAGCTTTGTAGGCCATGCTGCGCTACGAATCTCTAGGCTTACCCCTACCTATATCATAATAATAAGCCTGGTTTTTGATTTGATTCCCTGCTTTTGGTGTTTTATTTGCTTTTGTGTTGCTAGTGGTCCTCAAGGACCCCTTATTGGGTAAAGGCCTCTCCCAGTTTGGCTCATTTATTTTGGTGTTCTGCAACTTTCATCCAGTTCTTTCCAGCTGTTTGGATGATATCGTCGGTCCATCGTTTTTTAGGCCGACCAGCTCTCCTTTTGCCGCTTGGGCCTTTCCATTGAGTTGTTTCTTTTATACACCTTTGATCAGTGTAGCGACCTACCCGTCCTTAACAGCCTGTATTGGTCCACTACTGGACGTAGGCCTCCTGATAAGCAGCTCGAGCTACCCCTACCTACCATTATTTAAAACCTTGCCTCCAAATAATTTGTCCACCTCAAAATGGTTTGAGGAAACGCATTGATATATTCTCATACCTGCAAAGTGAGTGGTGCCTGGCAACGGCCAAGCTTCGATCATGCGATGATGCAGAGACGCATGTCTTCGAGTCATCGTCGTGTCGGTCGCTGCGGTATAAGCACCCGGTGACGTGTTCATCGGTTGCAGTCATAGTGTTAAGGCTTGTTGAATGTAGACACACCTTTAGATTTACATAGCTCTCTAACTGAAGTAGCATCATTCATAACTACCACTGTTAAATATTTATGTAAGCTTTACTTACCATAACGACCCACCTATCTAAAAGAAAGTAATCTTAACTGATAAAACGCTAAACTCCTAATCTAATATTAGTGTTCAGACAACTTTAACCTGGGAGAGATTGCCGGCGTCGGATTATTCTCGATTGAAACTAGTAATGAACCTATTCTATGAAAAAAACGTTCCAAAGTGAGTAAAATATAAACAATAAAAGAAATAGGTACGAGTATAAACCATACTGCGGCCTTGAAGCGGTGCGTTTGAAAATTACTCGCTCAAGCGTTTCGCGCTAAGCGCCCGTCTAGTCACTTAGTATGAACGCAAACGGCTGTTTCAAAGGTTTGATACTTCGCACCCGCCTTAGCCCTCGCCACTGCGCCCGGTGTAAATACAAAGAAACATGGAAAATAGTCTGTATCATCTGTAGATGGTTCAAAGAAATAAATAAATATTAAAAAGTGAAGCTGAAAATGGGTACCCCATAACTGGAGCAATAATAGATTCTGAAAATAATGATTAACCTGAACATATATTTACCTATTTAAGTATGCAGCTCTACCAATCAGAATAAGAAAAAAAAGTGGCCGTTTTTTCGTGCCTTATTATTTTTTCCCATTAATACTCGTAGGACCACGAGGGAGAACTATTTCTTGTAGTTCCATAAAAATCAAGAGTGACTTGGTTCTTGAGATTGGTACAGTATACCTACAAACAGAATAAAGGGGTTTTCTTATTCATTGATATCGTAAGCATCAATAAATTATAAGCCTTAATTAATGAATTGATATTTTGAGGATTAAAATAGAATAAAGCAATAGAATTAATAAAACCTTAACAAGTATTCCAAGAACCTCTGAATGAGAGTTAAAAGGTCATTACGAAGCAGATCCTAGGAATCCAGAAAGGTAATCGATGATTGAATCTAAAGCCTGAATAGCCAACAATGCGGTAGGCTTTGATAGAATCCTAATTATGGACCTGCGCAAACAGGACCATGATAAGTGGGCACCACCCTAAAAGTAGCAGAACCACTGTTGCGCTCCGACTGCCGATCGGCGGGAAATGGGACAAAACTGTATTACTTTTATCCCATTCCCCGCCGATATCTTGTCATATCTGTGTAAGACGTTGAATTGGTCATAGAGCATAACCTGAATTGGTTATAGCGTTTCTCGGTAAAATATCGTTCAGGGCTAGGTAGAACAGTCAAATCTGACTATCTGATCAAGTTCGTCGGTTGCTTTATAAGCTGATCTTATAATTCCGGTGAAAGCACATTTTTATGGCCCTAATTATTGTTATGGTTACTGAAATTTTGAAATTCCTGACGTATCTACAAGAGTCCTGTAAGATCTCAAGGAAGTAAAGCAGTTTGAGTTTTTTTGTGTACCTATTAAAATAGGGACCACTTTGAGTCGCTAGTCTGCACTGATTCTAACATGCTGTTTGAATTACATTGCAACATTGGGTTTTAAATGACTAGATGATTTTGTAAAGGTTGATGAATAGTTATCTTGTAAGGGTGTATCGACAATTTCTAATCAATTTACATCTTCAAATGTCTTAGAGATGTTCAAGTCATGATGTATTAAAATTTTTCACATATTGAAGACCAGTAAGAGCTAACTGCAAACATTTTCGAACCAGCTGCTCCCGAAATAATATAGTTTCAGAATTGTATGCCTTACAATTAAAGATATTACATTGTATTCCTTAGATTAGACAGTTTACCGAGCCTAGATAGACGAATCGTTAGACAGAATTCAATTAGAAATACTTTTATCTTCCATTTTGAAATAAGAAATATTCCCAGGAGCCCGAATAAAACTAAAGCATTTCATAACTTATTTCCGAATACGAAAACCAAAGTGAAATAAATGAAGAAGACCACAGGTCAGACGGGCAGTCATGTTTCTCATCTTTCAAGTCAGTAGGTATCATAACATAATTACGAGTCGACTAATTAAACACGATAATCGTTTTTCATCAACAACTCTTGACAGTGCACTAGGAAACACCTATGTACTTTATTTAAATACGAAAGTTTGTTATTTAATCACGCAGGTTATAGGTACAGTTGGCGATGAAACTAGCTTCTTTTATCCTTCTGATGGTAAAATTTTCACGTTTATAAATATCAACCTCAACCTCAAACTCAACCTCAACAGCCTGTATTGGTCCACGGCTGGACGCAGGACTCCCCCTGATAAGCGCCTTATTGGCGTTTATCTAATGAAGGGTATTATCCCAAAACCCCTAAACTGGGCATGCGGGTTGAGGATCGCAGTTTTACGATTTATTAAGAATAAACGGTTTAAGTGCATAAAATGCAGGTCCTATTTATTTAAAATATACCATATCACAAAAAAAATCATAAAAGGTTTGTTATTACTTATTACGAGTACCACTACTAACTTACAAATTATTGTTGTAATTGTAACTATGAAAGAAAAAAAGGCAGAGAGAGAGATTTGATCAATATCTGGGTGGACCAGTGAGCCACTTCTTTGGGATCATTCCAAGGGAAGTGTAGTACCTATTGATTTTGTCCCCTCACGGCTATATAAATCACAATAAAAATTTCTTCTAAATTAGACTGAACGATATTTTTTCATTTTTATTTGCCTGTCTTGACTCCTCACGGCTAATATCACTCATTTTAAAAATTTCGATAAAATTAGAGCGAAAGATATTTTTGCAATATTATTTTCCTGCCTTACGACTTCGGGCATACGGGTTCGATTCCCTGGGGACAAATGTGTGTACAATCAGCAGATATTTCATCTGTTCAGGGCGTTCTGGATGTTTTCAATGAATAATAAAAAATATCTATCTATGTAGTGTATTGTATTAAGTATATCATTTATCTAGTACCCATAACACAAGCTCTGCTTAATCCCCTTTGACAAGGAATATCCTATGTCTAGGGGTTTTTAATCCATTGACTTCTCAATTATTTTTTTTCATCTGGAATAAAACCTAAAACCTGGTTCACCTAACCATTTATTTTAATTTCTTTATTACAACTATCAGTCACGTTAATGTATCGAACTTCCACGGCTGAATGTGCCCCCCGGTTTTGTCATCATCACCGAGTTAGACAAGCGGATTGGTGATCGCAGCAAAGGTGTTAAAAATACACAGAAGGAAACTGCTGCTTTTCCTCTGGTAGGTTTCCTTAGTCGCTTCTTACGACATCCACGGGGTTAAAACCAGAGGGTCTATTCGACCGTAGTATCGAGACGAAATAACTCTTTCTCTCCAGTTTACAGTACTTATGTCAACGCCTAAAATGTATACGCCACAGTCTATAAAGATGTCTGTATTCACGCAATAAAAATCTACAGTTAAAATAAGTAATGTTCATAATGCTTAGCTACACGAATTTCGTTCATACACATAAAAATAATATGTTATTATAATGTAATTTCTGCGTTACAGGGTAATGCCTGATCGTCCGTGGCGGGTCTTTACTTTCACTCTTTCATAATATCTACTGTACTGATACCGATTAACATTAAATTGCTCATTGCTAAATTACTTATTTAGTTTAGTTTTTAGTTTTTAAAGATCTTTATTTATAAAATTAAATAATAAAAAGTAATACAAATCCAGTGTACATTTATCCTAGACAATATTGAACATAAAAATAAACACGTTTGAGAGCTGTATGAGCTTTTTCAAACTTATGAATTGTAAGGAATAAAATAATGAGCATACATTGGTTATTGGACCATTAAAACATTTTAACTTATGATAACTACATGCAAGCTTTAGTTAAGCATTACATTTTATATAAGAAAGTAAATTATAGAGATTTATAGCAAAAGGCCAACTTAATTGTTTGATACACAAATAAAGCATTAAGTCGAAACTATTTTACGAAAGCCAGTTAATGAACTAGCAACTAGAACAATAGAGCGGTCGTAGGCAGGTAAGCGCTACAATAGGCATAGTAGCTCTCGCAAGCTCGCGCGGTCACCGAGAGCGCGGTGCAGGCGGTCTCCGCACTTATACTCGAGGTAAAAGGCCGAGAATCGTTTGCAACGCGCCGCTAAGGCGCGCGAGCATGCGTGGGCCAGTGCACGTTGCTATTCATCGCACTCAAGAAACAAGTGATGGGGTAATTTATATCGATTATATTTGTCGATGTAGTGAAGGCTATTTTTACGAGTTTTGCAAATGTTTTGAATATGTTTATTTTTACTTTTAGAATTATTATTTTGTAAATAGAATTTTTTAGATAATTTATAAATAAATTCATACAAAGTAGGATACTTAATATTTATGTGTAAATTGTGTAAATTAGTTCTAAAAGGAGTATTGAAAGCGTATCTTAGAGCTTTATTTTGGATAACCTGCAGGTTATTAAAATTTGTGTGGCATGTACTGCTCCATACGGGACATGCGTAAGTTATGCAGGGACGTATTAAGGTACTGTAAATACTTAATTTAGTTTTACTGCTGAGGCACGACTTTCTATTTAGGATTGGAGATAATGCATTTAAAGCTTTTGTTCCTTTCAGTCTTAGCTTTTGGGTGTTTTCAGTCCAGTTGAGTTTAGTATCTAGTATGGTGCCTAGGTATTTAACAGAACGACTCCAAGGGATCACATAACCTTCTATTTTGAGGGTTCGGCTTGGGGGCGACCGGTGTCTGGTAAACATAATTGCCTCAGTTTTTGACGCATTAATTTTTAACTTCCATCGCTGGAAGAAGTCTAGCAATAAGTCGAGGGATAATTGCAGGCGATCAATAATGAGGAAAGTGTCATTCGAAGACGTGAATGAAGCAGTGTCGTCGGCAAAGCATGCTAGGTTTGTGCGTGTCTGTATGGGAATATCATTCAGGAAGATCAGGAATAGCTGGGGACCGAGGATCGAGCCCTGGGGAACACCGGCTGGAACTGGCTTAGGTTCGGAACTTGTCTTGTTTATATAAACTCTAAAAGAACGTTGTGACAGATAAGATTGTATTATTTTAATTACAGCTACTGGGACACCAATCAGCACCAGTTTGTGGATAAGTGCTTGGTGCCAGACTGTGTCGAAAGCTTTTTCAATGTCGAGGAGAAACATCCCGGTGGATTCATTCATGTTAAGTCGATGAGACACAGTCTCGGCCACCCTAGCTAGTTGTTGAGTTGTGGAGTGAGCCCGACGGAAGCCAAATTGCTCGTCAATTAGTAGGGGTTCAGAGGTCCGACTTAGTCGATGTGATATAATTTTTTCAAAAAGTTTGCCTAAGCATGGTAGAAGACTTATCGGGCGGTAACCAACAGGATCAGTAGGGTCTTTACCTGGTTTATGCACAGCAACCACTTTTGCAGTTTTCCACTGATTGGGAAAGTAGGCGGTAAGTAAACACGCGTTAAATATTTTAGTTAGGAGAACTATGCATTTTTGGGGTAACCGTTTGATAAGATGATTGGAGATATCATCTGGACCCGGTGCTTTTCGTACCTTAAGCGAAGATACGCATTTAGCGATCTCAGCGAGTCTTACTAGTTTTACATTGGTAAAGTCGGGAAATTCGTTATTTAAATAATTGGAGGTTGCAATGACAATGTCTTTTTGATCACTGGTCCAGTCGTGAGTAAGGAGCATATTGTCATAGAAGGTATTGGCTAGAATGTCAGCCTGTTCTTTGGCATTGGCGCTGAGTGTGCCAGTTATTGATTTAAGTGGAGGAATAGATGAGGAAGGATTCGTCTTAAGTCCCTTGGCGATGCGCCACAGGTCAGTGCAGGGGTTGTCAACCTTTTTTAGTTTTAGGTCCCAAAGTCGATCGCGGTGAGTTTTTAGTGCAGAGTTTATTTCCAGCTGGAGTTTTTTAAATTCCAGGTTAAGCAGTTTACGGATAGACTTGTCAGATTCTTTAGCTGAATAGCGACGGAGACGATTTTTATCTCTAATTTTTCTTCTTAAACACCTTGGTAGGGAAGTATCCCAGGGCTTAAGTGTTGTTTTAGGAATATTAACGTCTCTAGCTGTAATAATGGTAGCTTGGAGGTTGGAAATAGCCGAGTCAATGTCATTTTCGGATCTGAAAGGCTGTTGATAGAGATGGATGTTATCATTTAGGAAAGTGCGGTAACCATTCCAATCAGCCTTGGAATAATTAAGTTTATGGATGGGATTACGAAGTGTT
This sequence comes from Eupithecia tripunctaria, assembly GCA_955876795.1. NCBI lineage: Eukaryota > Metazoa > Arthropoda > Insecta > Lepidoptera > Geometridae > Eupithecia > Eupithecia tripunctaria. The sequence continues at coordinate 6,853,854 of OY041616.1, read as the reverse complement.
TTGATGGTCAGATTAACAAAAACAGGAAAATGATTAGATGAGAGTGCGTGTATGGTTTTAATAGATTCAACACAACGCACATTTTTTGTAAGGAGCAAGTCCGGGTTAGTAGGTAGGCTTTCCTCGTTATAGTGGACAAGAGTAGGTTCACTAGGGCCGTGGATGATAATATCTTCGTGTAGCATAAGATTATAAAGAGTCCTACCATGCGTGTTGATTGGTCCAGGTGACCAGTAAGGGTGCCGAGCATTCAGGTCTCCCATAATGAGTACCTTGTTGCCTGACGACATGAGGGCGCTAACATCACTGGCAAGGAGGGACCTGTTTGGTGATTGGTATGCTGAGTAAACAAGGATGTTACCGCTGGGCAGGTTAAGAGATATGCCTATGACTTCTAGGTTTAGCGTTAGCGGGGAAGGAACAAGGGTGTGTTCAATATCACTTCGGACCATGATAGCAACACCTTGCCCAGAGCCATCAGCACGACCATCAGTACGGTAGCAAGAGAAGCCAGGAATGCCAAGAGTTAGCCGCTTAGTTAGCCTTGTTTCGTTGAGCGCGATGATATCAATATTAATATCACTTACCACCAACGCCGCTAGTTCCTGTTGCTTTTTGTGAATGCCGTCAGCATTCCAATAGAGTACCCGTAATTCATTGAAATTAAACATAATGACCAATATGAGAAATAATTAAGATGACTTTGTCCATGAAGGATTCACATTTGATGAAGTCCTGTTTAAGGTTATCAATTCGACTATATATTTTTATGTTTGTTACCTCAGAACTTTTGGGTTCACACTTAAGGATTTTTTTCAGTTCGGATTTTAATTATTCTTTTTTTATTTAAAAGCTGTCGATTCCCGTGTGGTTTATTTGAAAGCTGGTGATTCCCATTTCAATTTGGTCCAATTCTGAATAATTTTTTTCTCATAAAATTTAAGTCGGTTTATAGTTTTTTGAAATAATATCAATTATGATTATTTATGATATACCCATCGCTCATAGCTCCTAACACCACCAGAACATTAGGTGTGGTAAAAGACCGTTCTCGATGGGTATCAGAGCATCCTTAATGGTGATGGCGAACGTGATCCGGAGACATCGCGGTTTCTGATAATAAAGATAATACTTTCTATTGAAGGTTGGCTGAGCTGAGAACTCGAACAGTTTATTATTAAATTCCAGTTTTGCATGCATTTTTCTTGTATTAAAAACCTGCTGTTCATTCTAATAGATAAATATAATTTCAGAAAGATCCGTTCAACAGTTTTGTCAGGAGGAGAAAAAACATCCAAAAATGTAAATGCGATAGTGGGTAATGTGGGTATGCCTAAACATCCAAACTGTCGCATTTATAAAATCAGTCTGATGTCCTCATATTTTATGTGTATGTGGGGAACTATCTCAGGAACTATATTTTTTTTGTATGCGATATATCTCAATTTTAGGCATATTATTTGATGTCACGATATCTCATGATTAATGAAATAGATATAAAAAGATTAAAAACAAATAACGCAGATATAATTCAGAGAACAACATCTAGCGCCAATTAAAGAAAGTTAAGCAGAGCTTGTGTTATGGGTACTAGATAACTGATATACATAATACAATACATTACATAGATAGATATTTTTTATTATACATAGAAAAACATCCAGAACGCCCTGAACAAATGTCTGCAGATCGTACACACATTTGTCCCGAGGCGGGAATCGAACCCGCAACCTCCTGCATCGCAGACAGACCTTCGCCCACCGCGCCACAGAGGTCGGCAAGCAAATATGTAATTGATATAAGCATCACGAGTCAGAGTCAGAGTCTAATCGTTTATTTCTTTAGACTTACAAAATAAGCACTTAGACACGTCAAATTTTTACTATATAAACAACTTGATAAATAGTAATTACTATCAAATAAGAAATAAGGTGAAATTGACTCTAATTCAATTAATTTTTTTGTCCACTAGCGGAAGAAGTGAAAAGAAACCACTAGCAAGTTTATCGCTTATCAACTAATACAATCTTAGCATAACTAAGTCTAACTGTTCTTACATACTATTGTCGGTGTGGTTACTAGTTCTGCCATTGTACGTATTGCTCGTGTAAGTACTGTTTAAATGATAAACATACTAAAATAAAGAGATACATCGTACAAAATCCTAAAATCAACCACAATTGCTAAGTAGGGCATTAGGGTAGGTACCTAGAGTAACTACTAAGGTATACCTATGCCAATTCGGCCCCTAGGCCCGTTGCAGATGAGGGGTTTCCATTTATGTGAAAACTATACTAGACGGACTCGTAGTCTATTGTTTGCAGAGCAATTTTCTGAATTGAGTTATTCAGAGAGGAAAGTGAAGACTTAAATTTATACGGTATAGCGACTTAGCTCAGTAGTGGGCTGAAATCTGCGAATCGAACCTACAAAGAACTTTGTAGGTTCGATTCGCAAGGATAAAAAGCTTTCGGTTCTTATTTTATCTTGTACTAGCTGACCCGAAAGACGTTGTGCTGTCATGCAATTCAAACAACTGACAATTATTTCAAACGTGTTTTAACAGAGCTTATAACGGCTAAGGTTACATTCAAAAGCTTAAAATAAAGGTATTCGTTGAGATTTCTTAAATTTTCTTATTTCCCGTGCAATTTTCAAATTTTAACAGACTTTAAAAAAAGGTGGAAGTTCTCAATTCGACTGTATTTTTTTTATGTTTGACACCAAAAGTTCGAAAAGTTCTGAACTTTTGACGGGTCGCTCCGGTTTTTATGATTCTTTTTTTATTTGTTATCTGGTGCTTCCCGTGTGGTCCCATTCTAATTTGGTCCAGTTCGACACAATGGGAATTGAAGTTGGTTTATAGTTTTTTGAAACAAAATCATAAATTCTGTCAAACCTTCTCCTGGCAATAACAACACAAAAAAAAAATATCGGTTTAGCCGTTCACGTGTGATCGGCGGAAGTGAATGACCGAGGGAAATAGGGAATAATTTTTATAAATAGATTAAGATGTTTACAGACATTCGATTTCGAATTTTAACCAATGAAACCTGAGCGGGATAAAGCTTCAGCCAAGTTTGAAAAGAAACAGGCGACGCAATTGAAGTGTTTTTCTATTATAGAAGAAATCATTAACAATTAAGTTTCGTAGGGCATCCCCCTACTCCAAAAAACACTGCAAAACAACGGTGTCAATTTTGATGTCACAAAAACTAAACAAGTACATTTACATGAAGTTTAAATATCGTCGTAAATAGTAGTTCACATTAGGTAACATACATGTCTAACCATAATTATCGAATTGCGAACACACTTAAAGCAATTAACATTTTTGTACAAACGTATGATTGATTGATTGACCATTCAACATCATCAATAAATTCATAACACAATGAGGCGTTACCGTTTTATGAATTATCGTAATCACAAGTAGCTATACACGAGTAAGTTCCATTTGTACATTTTCATCTTACTTGCCATAATGTGGTTTGATCAAATTATACTCTTTTATGTTGCGATGCCGATAGCGATATTGTTTGCTTGAACTAAAGTAAATGAAAACTAGTTTTTTTTAAAACATTGTTAATGCGTCACCTTTTTTTTATACATATTATCATCAAAGCGCACTAAATATACGGTAATAATATGTGTACCAGGCTCTTATCCAAACATTAACTATTTATTCCAATAGCAAATGATTTACTTCACATTTTTTTCAATAGTGTAAATCTATTGGGTATTAGTTGTGCAGCTATTATTGCAACTATTATTGACAGCGTCTTTCTAAAGTGTCAATTTTGTGTCAGCAGGTGTTTACGGCGGGTTGAAAACCGTAATATTGTGAGAGATCATTATCTTGAGTGAGTCGCCGAATTTAGATATTAAGTTACGCTTTTGTACGCTTTTAATAACGATTGTAGTTTTGAATGGATCATAATATTAGTGTCCAAAATCGATACAAATTAGTTTTTGACAAGCTTCGGCATGGATTTTGATCTCTCGAAGAAGGAGAAAAACCTTAAAACTATGGGTGGAAGATTCAAATTGACTCGAGCTAGAGCTAGCTATACCTGTCGCATTTTTTTCTAAGAGTTAAGCATATAGAGATACCTTGTACGTTTTGTTGGTACATAATATATTGTGATTAAACTTTTTGATGCCAAAGAAAGTAGAAATTCAGCGAATAATATTTTTTTTCTATCTACCTATCGTGTCTGCCGTCTAAATTAATTTGATAATGGAGAGTCCATTCATCACTATGAAAAAGCTTCTTTTACAGAATGACTTACAAAATCCCATATTCTGAGATGAATTATAGTGCCACAAATCAATCTGTTGGCAAAGAAATTTCATAAGTGTAATCATCATCATCCCGCCCCGATACTACTGAGGGCTTATTTTAACTCTCCAAAATACGCAATTGCTAGTTTGACGTTGTTTTTTTGTTGCTCAAATTGGAGAATTATAATAGGCAGTTTGGTCTGTTCGTGTAAATTTCTCCATTCGAGCCTATTCTTGGTTTTTCACTCCAATTGCCTTTAGCTCTTGTAGGATTTCAGCTATTGTCTATCATGCATTAGTATCACACTAAAAATTGAAGTAGATAGAAGGTGAGAGTAGAGTGAAGGTGTAGAGAGAAGAACCTGGATACCAAACCATGGCGGTCGAGACGACCAACTTATGAATCGAGTCCTCCAACGTTGATGTTGCAAGACCCACCAAAGGAAGAGCAGCAGCATCTACGTATTTTTAACACCTCTGCGATTACTCGATGTTCCAATTTTACCATTAAAAAATCCAATTTGATTGGAAGAGGCAAGTTCAGCAGTGGACGTATATGTGCTGTTATGGAGTATTCATAACAGCACTCACATCCAGTCAAAATTTTATGGAGCCGTTAAAATTTTGTATTTTATTGATGAATATACAGATATTAGAGTGGCACTGCACCCATTATGATACTCTTGACCTTGCCAACGTTTGGAACTTGAAACCTTATAATTTTTGACAGTGATCATTTTGTATACACTTGATTTTATTTGTTTGGTGTACAACAGACCAATCTATGTTTACAATCGGAAATTCCATAGTGTATATTATGGGTTTTGTTGAGTCAGTGTCTGGACAGTTTAATACCTTTGTATTTGATGAAAGCATTTATTATTAAGATACATGGTGATCAACGATAGCCCATGACGATTCGACAGATTTATTATGTTTAAAGATAGAGATAGAGATAAAACAGTCATTTTCTCGAACATCACTTATATTTCAAAGAAAGATTTTATTGTTTTTTTTTTTCAAAATTGTTTATGAAAAAAAACGAAAAGTCCTTTGTTGAAATCGAAAATTACAAACAAACTTTTCGACTTACCTATCCAAGATACTCGTAGGCACAAATAATTTAATTGTTTAAAAAAATCCGAATTCAAATTCCTTAATATTTACGTTGTTTTGAATGTTTTGCGGGACAAATACTATGTATTTTTTACTGCCGAAAAAAGAACTTCTCCTGTTTTTAAGTCAAATAAAAAATGAGAATGAAAATACTTTATCAGTAGATTTGTTGAACGCATTTTTCTCTTCAACCGTACATAATCCGGCAGTTTATGTAGCAATTATTTTATGAGGCGATAACTGTACTAAGTATTTAGTGGATGGGCACATTCAAATAACGTAAAGGTAACTGTTAGCAATGCTCAAAAGTGTTGTATGAATGTGAAATGTGAATTATGGATTTGAAACTTGACCCAAATCCCTAATCTACATACGTATGAAACAGTTTTGAAGAGTATTAAGCTTGTTGTAGCCTGTTTGTAGCGAAATTTATGGTTTGACATTTAAATAAAAGGTTAATCCATGATAATGCACAATACACTCCTATGCGAGACGTCCGTGCAGATCTTAGTTCCCCCACTAAGAATTAGAATTAGAATTAGGCTAATCCAGTTTTCTGCTTAAAAAGTGGGTAAGCTGTAATTCGTTTTTAAGGGGGGAAACTGGAATAACCCTAATTCAAACATTATATTTAAATATAGTATCCCATGTCGCTTGGAACACTACCCTTCCAAATTTTTCCACGAGTGGAGACTAAGGAATCCATTACGGCAGTACCCCATAACTATAAGAGCCGCTTATGATGCGAAGTCTATCCAGCAGTGGACTAGTAAACGCTTTTGACGTGATGTGATTTAAGTATGACTCTATTTTAGTATTTTAAATTTTAAATCCTTTACCTTTCAGTATAATTTGAACATGTTTATATTTTTTAGGGTTCCGTACCTCCAAAAGAAAAGACAGAACCCTTATAGGATTACTTTGTTATCCGTCCGTCTATCTGTCTGTCAAGGCCCTTTTTTCAGGAACGCGTGGAGGTATGGAAAGCTGGAATTTATATCAAATTCTCAATCTAACGCAATCAAAAGATACAGCCGTTTATGCCGCGAATTTCCGAAAATTTTCGACACTCGCAAGGGAATGAAAACCTACAGGGTAGGTACTTCCCGTAAACTCAGAATCTTAAATATAGTATATTTGCTACGAAGCAAAGTCCTTAAGCACATAAAAAGGAAAAATTGCGAAAACCGTAAATTTTTAGTAACATCATTATAATAAAAGTATTTTCAATAATTACCATATATACGTATACCTACTTACACCCCTTTCCTCGTGAACGCGTAGAGTTATTTAATTGAAATTCATATCAAATAGTCAGGTCTATCCTTTAAGCTGTAACAAAATCTACAGGTACCTACAGGTTTGCATGGAACCCTCGGTGCGCGGTGACTCGCACTTGGCCGGTACTTTTTATATTTTTCATATGTTATGTGCTTGAAGCTGAACCCCCTTTATAGTTTGGTTCTTACTTCTTGTTACACCCTATATTAAGGAAAAGAATGCCAATAGGAAACTAAATTTTAAACGACACAAACGAACGTGTAACGCGTTGAAATCTTTTCTATGAAATAATTGTCAGTGCACATAACAATGGTATTCTACCTGGGATAGAGTCATGGTTTGAAGAATATGTAGAGATAAACCATGCTTAAAATGAACGCTTCTCTACAGAATTTAACCAGTTTATTTCTCTTTTGCTAGATAAAGTAGACTTTAACACATAAGTTTTATTCCAACGCCCCGCGCTAAAGAGTAATAAACTGGTATAATTGGGTGTAAACGCTTTCATATTAAGAATGGTTTATCTCTACCTACCTATGTCTGAGTACACCGACTGGTATGTATCTATTTAAAACTAAATAATATACAAGGAAGGTATTTCAAACCGGGCTTAGTAGACCTACATAAAAGTACCAGAACAAAGTTAGTTAAAATCATAGTTTTACCGGTTTTGTTGCGTGTTTTTGGTTTTCTTGTACTTTTTTACGGAGACAATAGAATGGTATGGCATTAGACGAATATAATTATAATAAAACATACCTACTAGACATTTTTACCTTGATCAATTAACCCTACGGTTTGAGTGGTCTATTTTTCGTTAGCAACGATACGTAATCGTGACGTCTTCCATACAGTCACGATGGCCAAATAGACTAACCCCTTTGACTACTTTGGGGCTAGATGATGCTATGTGGATTATCAAGCATTGTTTGTTTATGTGTAACTACTATTACGTACCTAGTTTCATTCCAACCTAAGAAAAAAAGTGTGCTGTTCCTTATTAATAAATTAAATTGTCTATTCCTGCTGTTCCTGAGATTGCAAAATGAGTTCAAAACAGGTTTTTTTCAAAATATATATCTATAAAATTTTGAGCAATCGTGCTTTTAAAACACGTAATCTAAGATAAAAGTATCATTTCCTCGAATATCGAGGTAATAGCTTCCACAGATCTTGAGATAAATAACGATTTCGAATTAGTAAATTCCATATTGCACACTATAGGTACCAAACCAATATTACCTAGTTTAATCCTATCCTACTAATATGTAAACGCGAAAGTTTGTAAACATGGTATGTTTGTTGCTCTTTCACGCAAAAACTACTGAACGGATCGGGCTGACATTTTGCATACAGGTAGTTCTAGGCCTGGAATAACACATAGGCTACTTTTTATCCCATAAATCAGTTCCCGTGGGATAGGCAGCTATTCTCTTTATCTTATTTTTTTCAGTTTCGTCAATATCTCTAGTTTGCGCGTGCCTGTCGCATCACATAGACTAGACATAGGTCTACGCTGATTGCGCTTCAGTCACGGCTACATAACTGCAATGATCGCCGGCCGTTTAGTTTTACTTTTCTTTTCATCTCAGATCTTCATGCTATGGTAATGGGATGCATAACTTACTAGATGGAATTGGCCGAGCGAATCACGGTCCTAAAGGTGGTGTGAAAGATGAGAATTACCTTACCTATACATATCCCGATCAATGTTTGTTTTTTTTAATTTTTGTGCGAGAGACTTTGATTTTTCTACGGGTTTCCGTTGCCCGGATCTGTAAAGAAACTCGAAGCATAGCTCAAAGCTAGAGGAGACAAAAAATACAAATAGATATTGGTATAGTACCTACTACGCACAACCGACTCAAAATGCCATTCGAAAGAATAGATAAAAAAATATTATAATTCCTCATTATTGAGTACATACCTAACATAGTAGGTATCTTAAAACAAAAGAATAACGTAAGATTCATCATTTTAATCAAATTTAACTTACTTGAAACTGCTGGACTCAAGCGCCTTATTGGCTTTTATCACATGGGAAGTACCTATGTATCAAAATATCAAAAAGTATCAGTGAAACCAGTCTGTAGATGATGACACTGATACTAAAACATTCAACTATCTAATATATCTATCATATGTCCGATGGCGCAGCAACGTGATTCTGACGGCCGAGGAAAGCGAGCGACAGTGTTAGTAAAATATTTCCGAACAACATCAATAAACTTTATCTCGACGGAAGAAAACCCACACTTGGATTAATTGCATAAACGAAGTACCTATAATGCGACCAATAAAGGCACATTTATCCGTGGAAATGGCAGAGCACACATTAACTGCTCGTTTAGACAAAACACGTTTACATATCAGAGAAATCACTTCCCCATTTTATTTCCGCAGTTTTGGAAACCGGTCACATCTAAATATTTATGTTGCAACAAAATCTTTGGTTATACAGATTTACTTTCTAATTCGGATTCGTGATCGAGTGAGGTATGTTCGTTAATCGTTAATGGATTTTCCGAGCTGTGAAACTAACGGGACGTGCGAATTCCTAATTGTATTGCATGTTTAGCTTTTATAACGATTCGTCATCTGTGGCTCGGCGGGCGAAGGTCCGCCTACGACACAGGAGGTTGGAGGTTCGATTCCCGCCTCGGGACAAATGTTTGTACGATCTGAAGATATTTTTTCAGGGAGGTGTGGATGTATAATAAACAAATAAGCATCTATCTATCTTGTATAGTTATAAGTTTAACAGTCATTTAGTACCTATAACACAGGCTCTGCTTAGTTTGAGGCTAGCTGTGCGAATTTTCCAACATTATTAATTATATAAGCTTAAACTAATTTACTCGTTCACAGCTGGACATAGGCCTCTCTAAATGTTCCTTATTGGAATTTCCGAGCTGTCAAGCTACCGGAACGTGCGAATTCCTAACTTTGTTGCATGTTTGACTTATGCAAACGAATCCACGTCCACCGATAACATACCATTGTTTGTGTCCCAGATTTGGGTAAAAAGAAAACAGTTTGGAGTCTAATATCTTGCCACAGCAAATCTATGTTAATATTGACCTTATTAAATGCAAGGCCGATGATTTAAGGTGATTTATCTACCTGATTAACGAGCGCATCGATGTGGCTATTACTTCGTTTATGTTGATTGCCTACCAGATAACTTGCTTTATGAGAACTTTTGTTGAGAAAAATACTTACCTCAACAACATGAATCGGTCCACTGCTGGACGCAGGCCTCCCCCTGATAAACACCTTAAAGGGGGGCAATGCCCATAATCCCCACGGTGGCATGCGGGTTGGGGGTCGCAGTATGGCGGCTTGCCCCCCGGTGGATATCCCTTAGTCGCCTCTTACGACACCCACGGGATGAATTGGGGTGGTGCAAATTCTAAGCCAGCACCACACAGCAATACACAAAATACTTATTACAGCAAATAATACAATTTTCTTTTGAGAATCGAACTTGCAACGTTCTGCGTTGCGGACATTTCCCCACTGTGTCGAGAGGAATTGTTAGCCTTCTCGCCTCACCTCAAGCACTATAACTGATAAAAGGGTTAGTTAGGTTCGTTACACTTACACATTTTAGAACAGAGAAACATCTATGAAGGTACTAGTATAGTATTATATTATCTGTGATGAAGGTACCTAACAAAAATTATTATATTTTAGCCAAATTGCATGTAGGTATAAATACATGTTTGTAAAAATACCGCCATATTTGACCTGAAATTCACTTAATTGCTGCGTCTTTTTGTAATGCAATTTACATTACTTGTCGACTTGAGATCCTTTCGTCAGTAAATATTGCTTACAATTTATATCTGAAATTCGACGTAAACTAGAGAGTTCTAGTTTTTTGTGTCGTGATTATTTCACAAAGAGTTTGCCAAAGTTCGTGTATAAGATTAGGTACTTACGTTATCCAAGTTCAATAGAAGACACCTGGCACTATCAGTCCACCGTGTTCCATGTTGCGTGTTCGTGGTCTGTGTCCAGTGATTCAAAGATCCATCAATAAGCTGTTTTTCCTGTCGTCGGGTAAAACTGCTCAATCACAACACGGTATCTATAATGTCCATAACAACACAATTTCATAGGTGATTTGGTCCACTTATGCAACGTTTTTCTGTTTGGTATTAGCGATGCACCTTTACTGTCAATAAAACACGTTATTTGGCTTTTGTCATCCGGGTTTACATTCTGCTTTTGATACATATATTATGTTATATTTTGCACCAGCTTTGTATACTTGATCATGTCCTGACATAACATAATGCGACGCTATCAGAACATCATGCTGCTTAGAATTAGCCCCAAATCTTCCCATAAGAAAACTCACGGATATCCACCGGGAGACGGGCAGCAGCACCTCCTAAATAACAATTCTAGGACTAATTTTTAATGAATAGTTGGTCCTCTGCTGGACGCAGGCCTCCGACTAATAAGCGCCTTATAGGCTTTTATCCTTCGGAGGCTAATGCCCATAATCTCCACGCTGGGGCATGGTCTGCGGGTTGGGGATCGTAGCTCAATAGTACAACTGTTCTTCAGGAGGCGCTGCTACCGTCTCTCGGTGGAGATTCTTGAGTCGCCTAAGGGGTAGGTACCTATCAGTCATCCCGTGATCAGCTGAAACGTCGGGGTGAAAAAATTATGACTATACCTTTACCGAATTTGGCTACTCTACCTTAAATATTTACCTAACCGAAATCGTTTCGGCATAAGTAGCACTTTACTTTCGACACTTTTTTCGAAGACAATCACAAATACCTATTGGCTTTAAAAGTCTGATAAGCCGGTACTCGTAGGTAGATATTAAATTTCGTCCGTATTAAAAACTGTCCTTGAAATTTTTCGCACCGTGAGAACTTATTGTGAATATTGCTCCATTTCGATCGTTTTAATTCGCAAACGTGCAACAAGCAAGATGCATTTTATACGTGTGAGGCAACTGTGAAATCTATAAGTATGTTACAAGATAAGTAGGTACCTACCTACCTTACCTACCTAATTGCAATAGGTTATTGAAGATGTTACCTACGTCTTTTTCCGCCAATAAAGGTAGGTACTAATCAATAGGTAATCAATTTACTTTAGTCTACAGAGTAAATGTCCGAAGCGACAGAAATCAAAACGATAACTTTATTTCCGCCAGTGACTAATTAATTTTAAGAATTTGCCCCGTATTTACAGAGAAGTAGAGTTTTTGGTTTTTGATTCTTAAAACACTAAATCTAGGTGCACTAGGAAAGTTTCACAAAAAAAATTTGATGAGCATTGCAAGTGTTTGCGAGTGCGTGAAATACCTATTTGAAATTCATTACCTACTTCTACGTACCTACTCTGTATTTATTCTGCCTTTTCCAAATTAGTTCAGTTCCAATATTTTACTTGTTTTGTCTAGAATATAGAAAATGTCATACATTGCGGATTTTTTAAGTGAAAGGTTAAATAAAGGAATGATTTATATTGTATTCTTTTGAGTACGCATTCGTATACGATTAGGTGTTATATTTGTCTATTCTACTTTAGACAATAATCGCGGTGCTCGGCATTTTCTTCGGATACCGTGGCTGCTAAGGTCATTAGTTAAACTAAATAAGCAGCTAAAGGAACGAATTGGTTGGCTCTACAATTTTTTTATTTATTTATTTAATAAGGACAACCAACAAGAAGTAACACAAGAGATCACAAAATTAATACCATAAACTTAAAACTAGTGCACTCTAAATTACAGGTAGCCACAACATGTGCAAATCGTAACTAATGTCTAGCTATTGAGTGATATAATAATAATACAGCAAATATTAGTTAAAAATATTTTATTTAATTATTCTAATTAACATACTAATCTATAAGAAATGTATCTGCCAGCAGTCTCCGAGGATCGAATAATTTTCACCACCTGCGAAAAACAGATTATTACAAAACCATCTCTATCATCTATTACGAAGATACAGAATTGCGTAAGTTTTATTTGGATCATTTTGCATATTATGTCATCATGAACAAACCGATGCTTTCTAAATTGTATTTAAAATGCATTTATTCGCAAAACAGAATAAAGATAATGAGGTGTAAGTTGCGCAAAGTTTACGACGATGTGAACCTGAATTTTATACAGATGGCAACTTTGACGTAATCGAGTTGTAAAATACGTACCAAAATACCTTCACAGTTCTATATTGTTAGTCGTTTTTGGAGCATATATATAAGTACCTATGTGAAACTTTTGTATTTACATCAGATGTCGCATATATCGATCAATGTCTGTTCGATACATGCAACACAAAAACTAAGCTACCCGGATTCGGGAAAAGAACACAAATTACAATAAATAAATAGCACTTGCCCCAAGGTGCGCAGAGCTTATGTTATGTGTAAGTATAAGCATTAGATTACTGATATACTTAATGCAATATGTAATGTATTGCAGATAACAAATATTTTCGGATCGTACACACAATATTTGTCCCATTATTGTATTGTATTGTATTGTATTCATTTATTTCAGATAATACAATCCATAGCACAATATTGAAATAAATATAAACATGTCAATAAAATTAAAACTTTATAATTATAATACGGTAGGTATTTTTACTTAGTTACTTTATGTTCGTACTATATATTTTTTTAAAACAAAGAAGTTTTGTATACTAAAATACAGGTGGAAAATATTTAAAGACACTGGATACTACACTTCGATATTTATTGCTGCATAATACCTACCTTGTCTCTTATTTAGTGGTAACACCGGAAACACCTGCCTTTCGATGAAGTCGATTAAATCGAACTTGACCCAGTTTTCACAAAATGTTTTGGGTTATTGATTTTCCCAAGATGTTCGAGATTAAATTTTACGAGCTACCAGAACGATGACAGTAAATCTATTTGTGAAAGGGCTCTTAATACTATCGCCGTAGAATTCAAATGGTATGTATGATTTATTTTGCAGTTTTGGTACCCCCCTGCCTTTCTTAAATTAGTATAATTCTCTCCATCCAAAGGTTGCCTGGAAGAGATCGCTTCTAAGCAATAAGGCCGACCATTGTACTCTTTTTATGTAATGTATCCATGTACCTAATGTTATTTTTATGGTGTACAATAAAGTATATTTGTATTGTATTGTATTTAATTTGTGTTACTAGTGTTACTAGTTGTTGTTGCCAAAGTTTTATATCGTTTGATACGCTCTTACGTCCAAAAACCATGGCATTGTCTTTGAATGAGTGCGTTAACAAAATGCCGACGCAGGCACACTATGACAAGATAAAATAAGTGTTTCTGTCGATAAATATAACTGTTATTATAGCTTTTTATAAGTCCAATAACATTGTGCAAACACTTAGCCCGAACTTTTGTGAACAGGCACACCCCAAAAAACACACTATTCACTGATTCCAAATGAGAAATACAAGTTTGTGAGCTCACAAACTCCGCCTGGCAGGGCCTATCTAACGATTTAAATCTTTGGTTGTAAGAATTTCTGTGTTATGCTCATATACTTGGAAGATGGATAGAAAATACTTTTAGTGCACACTAAGCTACAATTAAGTAAATAATATAATTAAATAATATAATGTAAGCTACAATTTACAAATGTAATAATTATAACATTAGTGACAATTGACAATATACACGGACTACAAGTTACCAACTGCAGCCGACTGTGTATTTGAGACGTACACTCCGTGGTGTAACTTATTTGTTTTTAGAGCTTTTAGTGCACCACTTAAAGCTAAGAAACCATTTACTAATGAAATAATTATAACATATACATTCCAAGAAAACGCGATATCTACCTGTGAAGATTAAAAATAATTTGTTCTGTTCAGCAGGGGTATTTTAATTCATTCGATTCGTTTCCGAAGCTAAAACGCCAGATTTGAATTTGAATTCTATTCCGACGTAACTTTAGAACGCTATTTTGATTTGTCAAAAGTTTCCGAAATCGAATCCGAAGGCCTTTCCGACGAGTTAAAATACCCCTGCTGATAGCGCAAGTTTTATAAACTTTATAATTACCTGTCCTCTTTTCAGTCCAAAATACCTCGCGACGGGGTCTCCGGCCTGTATTCTCATCAGCATGTTCTCCTTTAGTTTACTGACTCACTGTTTAAAGAAATCATAGAAAATAACATAACAATCAACACTCAATCTCTCAATCAGCTAGTTAGAATTTGCAACACCCAACTTTTCCCGCGGGTAAAACGTCGTTTTTTATAGTGTAATGACTATCGTATCTATATCGTATCCATTTTGAATGGAGCATAAACGCAAACAAACCGCCCATACTTAACCAAAGTGCATTTTAGCACTTTGTTGGCGCGTCCTTTTATACGTAATTTACATTGCTTGTCGATTTTAGATCCTCCCTTCAATAAACATTGCTTACAATTATATCTGAAACTCGACGCCAAGCAAGTGAGATTTTGTTATTTGTGTCGTACTTTGTTTACTAACATGCTTCATTCAAAATGGATAAACTCATAGTTCTTCCCATTGGATCGTGACGACATTCGGATCGGACAAACCTTACCGTACAACGTTATATCTTTTTTATCGAAGAATTCATTTTCTTTATCTATCTATAATACCGAACAACGTTGCTTTTATTTTTATTTTACTGTAATATTATGGACATTGGCAAAATTATGTCAACCCAGACGTAGAAGCCATTAAAAGAAGAAAAGAAAAACAAGGATCATGACGACATTGTACGGTTCACGGCAGTCGATTGATTGATAATGACTTTTTTTATGACTGTCGGGGTAGCTGTTCCCATTATAACGACAATCTATCGTCGCATCAAAAACAATTCGAGGAAAACAATTCTTCGTGCAGTCCTGTGTGAACATCTATGTACATTTAGTCACGACGCTTTAAACTGCACTGACATCACTTTCTGTCGCCACGATACAGTTGAAACGCTCCCTAAGTCAACTATTACGACATCCAAGGGTTGATTTGGAAGGGTCGACAGTGGTAACGCGCCCATGTCGACTATTACGACATCCACGGGTTGATTTGGAAGGGTCGACAGTGGTAACGCGCCCATGTCGACTATCACGATATCCACGGGTTGATTTGGAAGGATCGACCGTGGGAACGCGCTCCATGTCGACTATTACGACATCCACGGGTTGATTTGGAAGGGTCGACAGTGGGAACTCGCTCCATGTCGACTATTACGACATCCACGGGTTGATTTGGAAGGGTCGACAGTGGTAACGCGCCTATGTTGACTATTACGATATCCACGGGTTGATTTGGAAGGGTCGACAGTGGTAACGCGCCCATGTCGACTATTACAACATCCACGGGTTGATTCATGCGAACGTAGTTACCACACACAGTTATAAAAGGATACTATCTAGCCAGCAGCTCTTGCTTCTCATCAGGTGTCAGCACAATATGCTCCGGCACAAGCTCATGCTCTGTTATATTGATGAGCAGTTCTGATTCAAGGAACTGTTCCAGGATGTACTTTGGAGCCATGTCTACGAGGGACTGCTTTGCGGAGGGCGTCATACCTGTGGAATACAATATAACATTAAGCCTCGACAAACATACACAAAAAAAACACACATACAGTCAAAAATAAAACCTCCTTGTTACTCTTGATGCTGTCACTCTTGATGCTGGTTAAAAAAATAATTCGTAGCAATTAGTAATGCTACGTAAAACTTTGGTACTAACACACACAAAGGAATCTAGATAATAATATAGTTAACAATTGGTTAATATCACACTAATATTATACAGGGTGTCCCAGAAATGGTGGATAATCCTGCACGTGCGTGAAGGGAAGGGACCCCACAACCCCACAAAAAAAATTCTATCTCCAACAGTCCACGGTCTACGACATTTTTTGTAAAATTTTAAAATATCCCCGTTTTCTTCACATTTGTGGACATCACGTCCGCTATGTGAAGCCTAGTTCGGATTTTTTTCTTTTAACGTGTTCCTTAAAAACTCAACTACTTAGGATAGTAGTTAACTAGTAGTCCCTAAACATAAATTTTAGTTCTGAAATACATTTTACTGCTAAGTTTGACCACCTGTGGTGTAAAAAAAATGTATTACAGTTGTGTAGTCAACCACATAAAAAAATTACCTACATCATAAGGATTCTAAAACCGTAGCATACTATCTACTTTAATAGTATAATTACTGATCGGTCAAACTTAGCAGTAAAAACAATTTCAGAACTAAAATTTATGTTTAGGGACTACTAGTTAACTACTATTCTAAGTAGTTGAGTTTTTTAAAGGTAATTTAGGATAACCAACATTTAGGGAACACGTTAAAAGAAAAAAATCCGAACTAGGCCTCACATAGCAGACGTGATATCCACAAATGTGAAGAAAATGGGGATATTTTACAATTTTACAAAAAATGTCGTAGACCGTGGACTGTTGGGGATAGATATTCTTTTGTGTGGTTGTGGGGTCCCTTCCCTTCCCCCGCACACGCACGTGCAGGATTATCCACCATTTCTGGGACATCCTGTATATGCAAAAGTTTGGATGTATGAATGGATGTTTGTTACTTCTTCAATATCAAAACTACTGATCAGATTGGGCTAAAATTTTGCATACAGGTAAATCTAATCCTGGAATCAAACATAGCCTACATTTTCTCCCATAAATCAGTTCCCGTGGGATATAAATCACCTCTACACATTTCCATAGGAACAATGCCTGTGAAACTGCAGGTCTCTAATAACTTTCTTACCTGCTTGCACAACAACAATAGCTCGATGAATATTCTCCTCCTGCATTCTCGTACAATATGTCTTGATGGTTTTGATTCCGATCTTTGCTTCATCGGGGAAGAAAACGAACATCTGATCTGTAGGGTCGTCATTGTGGGCTACCAACACAATGAGATCACTTCTTGCTGGCCTCTTTTCACTGAAAACAGAGATGATGAAGAATTTTAGATACCTAGTCTGTGTTTGTCCATGGATTGAGTAGGTTAGGTATCTTCAACAATTATCTAAGCATCTGGTCGAAGCGACATGCAACCTGAGGGCTGATGACTATCTGTTGCATTGCCAATTGCCATACAGCGGGGCAATGCAGCCAGTATCTTGGGATGCTTTTGAGTTATTAGGAAGTTGAGCTATCTGTAGATTATTTGCAACAGTCTGCAGTTAGCTCGATTATTTCAATCGTTAATACT
This sequence comes from Eupithecia tripunctaria, assembly GCA_955876795.1. Lineage (NCBI taxonomy): Eukaryota > Metazoa > Arthropoda > Insecta > Lepidoptera > Geometridae > Eupithecia > Eupithecia tripunctaria. Next base: position 6,835,956 of record OY041616.1, on the reverse strand, counting down.
AGTTCTAATTTATTTCTTTTATTTGATGGTCTTTGTTAATAAAAGTCTTTAATTATAAAGTCTTTAATTATAAGTACCTAATCTTGTTTAAATTATTTAATCGAATCATTAAATCTTACGAAGTTATTGTATTCTGTTTGCATTATTTGAGATAAAGAAGTTGTTTGAAATGTGAGCATAAACTTTTCTATTTTACTATAAGAGACTCAAAGTTGAAGGCAGAAAATTAATATAGAGGTTTTATTGTTAGTTTTTGACATGCTTATGTTGTCATTGTATATTATTATGTCACCAAGGTACATAATGACAGCAATACTTGTTCAATGTTTTGTTGTAAAGTTACTAAAAATCTTTTAGAGTGAATTTGTTAGGTAGTGTCTTTTCTTGTTATTCAGAATTATGCAGATATTAGATGAAGCTATTAAGAAAAACATAGTGGACAAAACTATATCGCAAAACACAAAACTACACATTGGTGAGTATGATAATAGACTTACACTAGCTGTTATCATAACATATATATGCCTACAGATACTGTTATTATAGAGGTAGTATGTATTCAGTTTGAGATGGGGAGTCTGTTGTCACCATAAATCTTCCACTCATATCTTCTTAGGTATCTAGAAGATTTCTGAGTGCTACAGGTGTATTAATATACTTACCTATAACAGTGTTATATATTTAAAGCGATGCTAAGGAAGCTGTCTGAAGTATAAGCAGCCTGAATTAGGTAGTAAACATTAGTTTGGCTTACCTAGGTTTATCACCAAACTGTTCTTTGAACTGCTCCAAGGTTTGATCCAATTCATCCTGCGTTACCAGGTACCCACGATCGTGGCATAGCTGGAAAATATGAAGACTCCTGTTAGAATGCTGACTTTTGCACGAAACATTGCTATTGTTTGTTGTGGTTGTCTGCGTTACCTGCATTACAGTTTTACGAATTCTCCAAAGTTTATAGGTTTCTGCGTCGTCATCCATGGTAATTCAGTCAGTTTTAATGGTGTGTGGTTAGTTTTAGGCTCTAATCTAAACTACAGGAAATGTATAAAACTTGAGTCAAAATTGGAAAATAACCTCAAAAAGTAATACCGCGGCACTTTGTTATTGTTTTTGATTGTAATGTGACTCAATTGACATTGGCAGAATCACTAAATCTAACAGTGAATTAAAAATTGCGTGACGCTGAGAATGAATTACAAAACATTACCAGCTAACTGTACGTTCAAAAAGCTAGAACAATCTATTTTTTTTGTCAGATCAAGGTAAGAACGGACACCTCACTTATTTTCCATTGAAAAGTGGGATAAAACCATCCTTAAAAACTACAGACCTATCTCACTCCTGAGCCACGTCTATAAGCTGTTCTCACGAGTGATCACGAACCGTCTCACCAGGAGACTCAACGAGTTCCAGCCACCGGAACAGGCCGGGTTTCGCGGAGGTTATGGCACCATAGATCACCTACACACAGTGAGGCAGATTATACAGAAGTCCGAAGAGTATAATCAGCCCCTGTGTCTGGCCTTTGTGGACTATGAGAAGGCCTTTGACTCTGTCGAAACCTGGGCTGTCCTGGAATCCTTACAGCGATGCCAAGTAGACTGTCGTTATATCGTGGTGCTGAGATGTCTCTACGACGACGCCGCAACCATGAGTGTCCAAGTACAGGACCAGCAGTCCAAACTAATCCAACTGCGCAGAGCAGTGACACAGGGGATGTTATATCCCCGAAACTGTTTACGAGCGCATCGGAAGTTATGTTTAAGACGCTGGACTGGTAAGGGCAGTAACATAAACGGCGATTACATCTCACACCTGCGATTCACTGATAATACAGTCGTAATGGTGGAGTCGCTCGCTGGAGGAGCTGAACCAGATGCTGGGCGGCCTAGCTTTATCCTCGCGATGCATCGGTCTCGGCATGAATTTGGATAAAACCAAAGTAATGATCAATGGTCTCATTGATCCGGGACCGGTAGTCGTACATGGCCACCCTCTCGAAATTGTTTCAGAGTACACTTACCTTGGACAAATTATGCAGTTGGGAGGAGGTCAAGAGAAGGATCCAGCTAGACTGGGCAGCGTTTGGAAAACTACGTCGAGTATTCTCGTCATCCATACCTACCGCTATGCTTGAAAACGAAAGTTTTCAATCAGTGCGTCCTACCCGTCATGACCTACGGAGCTGAGACGTGGACACTCACTATAGGGCTGCTGGTCCACCAGTTTTAAAATCGCGCAGTGAGATAAGGAAAGTGCTCGGAGTCTCTCTGAAGGATAGGATTCGTAACGAATACATCCAACACAGAACCAAAGTTATCGACAAAGCTCAAAGAATTAGCAAACTGAAGTGGCAGTGGGCCGGCCATATTTCGCGAAGAACCGATAAACGAGTTCTTGAGTGGAGACCGCGACTCGACAAACGTAGTGTAGGACGCCCTCCGGCCAGGTGGGATGACGATCTGCAAAAGACTGCAGGCAGATGCTGGATGCGCCAAGCAGAAGACAGGCGCTCATTAGGGGAGGCCTATGTCCAGCAGTGGACTAGTCTAAGCTGATGATGATGATCTGCTATTTCTACTTAGGTTTTAATACTAATGTAGTTTTAGCATTCCAATAAACAACAAAAAGCCTAATAAAATTTTGCTTCTAGTTTTAGGTTTTTATAATTTAAATTGAATGCTAAAAAGTTATGGTTCGTCCTCATTTCCTGCAAATTAATTTATTTTGGCCGCTAGCAAGTGAGTGTCTTTGACACGCCTTGCACGGCGCATTGTAAACGATTCTCGGCCTTTTACCACGAGTTTATGTGAGGAGACCGCATGCACCGCGCTCTCGGAGACCGCGCGAGCTTGCGAGAGCTATTAAGCCTATTGTAGCGCTTATCTGCCTACGAACGTTCTATATTGTTCTATATAACGCGGCGCGGCATTTAATTTTATTTTGATTAAATATTTCAGTTCTAGCAACGCTGAAGCTCGCTGGCAGCATTAGTGTTGTATTTTATTTTATTGTCAAATTTGTCATGTCATGGAACTGTCAAGCAAATGTCTGTCTGTCTGTTCTCTGAATCTGATCTGTTGTTTATTCTCTGTAGACTAAAGATTTCTTGATTGAAAGAAAAGGAAATTGGCAATTTTCGAAGTGAATCTTCGTGTTTTATCGATATTCATAGTTAGTTTATTCTTCCACTTTGTTGCTTTACGTCTACCAATAAACACAATGGCTGGAATTAAAGGTATTCTCTTGAAACAACATAATTGGATTAGATTTGTTAGGGCTTGTCTTGTGAAAGTCATTCGGTTTTGGCTGAATGACTCATTTTTATTTATTATTATTCCTCTGGTTTTGTTGAACCGCTTCTGATGATCATGTTATTCTTTTCATGTAATCTTCATGGGTGTGCTGGCTGATCAGGGTAAGTTAACCTTTGTTGGCATCTCTCTATACATCGAAACCTTTAGTCCTTGTAAAATTATAACTGTAGCCACCTACCTATTTCGACCGTATCTAGAAATTGCTATCATTTGCTAGCATAGTAGCTGTTATCAATATGTCAACAAAAAAAAAACATTTTACAGTTTTCCAACTACATACATGGACCATTCAAACCTACTAGACTGTCTAAAGTCAGACATTATTTATAAAACCTTCAAATTTATTGTGAATGTAAAAATATGAATGATAATTTTTAGTAAATATCCATTTCATGTTTAAATAGGTAGGTAGGTTATATTAAATGGGATAGAAATTAAAATAATATCAATTATTTTACAGCTTGGTATCCTTGGCGTTTGCTGGCTCGATTGGAATGACATTTGTTATACTAGCTTGTGCCCTACCACAATACAAGTAAGTTCCGCAATATAATCTTAAGTTGATTTGTAAGCCTTTATGGTAGTTTCCATCGAACTAGAGTCATATAATTTGAAGAAGCAAGAAGTAAGGTATTATTGGACAAGTAAACATAAATATCTTTAAGTAAAGGAAAAAACTGCCAACCATAAATTTTTAGTAACATAACAAAAGAAACCCAATTGGAATTCAATGGCCATTGTATCATAAAACTCTTCTCTTTTCAGGCTATGGTGGCCATTCTTTGTAGTACTATTCTACTTGCTGAGCCCGATTCCCACAATGATAGCAAGACGACATTCTGATGCCACTGGGGGAACCAACTCACCTTGCATGGAGACCGCCATATTTATAACTATGGGCATTATAATAAGCTCATTTGGGCTGCCAATTGTTCTAGCTAGGGCTGAAGTGGTAAGAGTGGTTCTATTAATCCATACTTATAAGCAATCTATGCTTAAGTATTCGTATACAATATTTCAGACTTTTTTTCTTATTTAAAGAATACAACTTAGCAAATTAGTTGACTTGAGACAGATCAGTATTACTGATGGATTCAATATTTCCCGAGCGGACAGACTACATGTCTATAAAATATTGCATTCTTGCATTGGGTCACAGATAATTAAGTAGATTTAATTAATATCATTGAACTGTATAATTTATCATTCATTGTATGACTAGTGTTATTAGAAGTAATTCTGTACTAAGTCAATAAATAAATAATAAATAAATAAATAATAAATAATGCATAGATAGAGTATAGTCATAATAAGTAGTGTGTAAATTACACGAACTTGCTCTTTGCGCTATTTACCTGCCTTGTCCTGTTAGCAGTAGAGAATTAGAGCATCATATCGATCACTGTAACTCTGTTTTTGACCAATATGATGGTGACATCTGTCTCATTGGTGATTTTAACTTAAGTAAAATTAATTGGAGCTCAATCGATAAAGATCAATATAACAATCAAATTTCTAAAATATGTAAAACTCTTATTGAATTTAGTTATCTAGCGAACCTTAAACAGTTTAACTTTGTAACGAATAGCCAGAACAAAATACTGGACCTTGTTTTTGCTAACAAACAATCCTGCGCTGTTCACTCTTGCTTGATTCCTCTTTGTACCGTCGACCCTTTACACCCTCCCCTGGATATTAATATTGACTTTAGAAATGTTATTAGTTTAAAGGCTAACCCTAACACTAGAAAACTTAACTTCCACAAAGCAGACTACGAAGCTATTAACAAATGTCTATCTAAAACTGACTGGTCTGCTCTTAATGAGGACACGGACGTAAATTCTATGGTTGATAATTTTTACATCATAGTCAATGAACTAATCAAAAAACATGTACCAGTCTCTAGAAATTACGCCAAAAAATATCCAGCGTGGTTTGATAAACGACTTATAGGGTTATTACGCGAGAAAAACAATTTACGTCTCAGGCTAAAGAAGTATAATAATCCTATGGACAAATTAGATTATCAAACTTTGAGTAAACGGTGCGATAAACTTGCATTAAATCTCTATAACATCTATGTAGAAGAAATTGAAACTAGAATTCGAAGTAACCCTAAATATTTTTGGTCCTTTATTAAATCAAAAAAGGGAAGTAAAACTAATTCTATACCAAATATAATGACTGATGGTTACACTACTAAATCAGATGGATATGATATATGCAACCTTTTCGCTTCCACATTTTCTCTAGTTTATGTTCCATCTGGTCCTGGAACATCTACAAACTTTCCAGCTACGAATACGCTCAACGCTGGTGACTCTAATTTAGCCAGATCACAGTCACTAGCGTTGACCCCTAACGCTAGTGGGTCTCTTCTGTGTAATGCAAAAATTCCCGTAGAGCTCATCACAAAGAAACTTAAAACCTTAAATACCAATAAAGGCTCTGGGCCAGATGGTATTCCACCTATCTTTTTTAGAAAATGCTCGGACAACTTAGCACTTCCACTATTTCTAATCTTTGAAAAATCACTGTCTTCCGGAATTTTTCCCACTAGATGGAAATCAGCAAGGGTCATACCAATACACAAGTCGGGCGATCACAATCTTGTGACTAATTACCGACCGATCTCTATTCTTTCGACCATGGGTAAGATCTTCGAGTCCTTGATATGTCCACTGATTCAAAATCACTTTCACCAGTTTATATCTGATCATCAGCATGGATTTGTTCCGGCTAGATCAACAGCTACAAACCTAGTCACCTTCGTCGAGGGTCTTGCTGAGGCCATCGATAAACACCGAGAAGTTGATGTTATATATACTGACTTCAGCAAGGCCTTCGACCGAGTTTCCCATGCATTGCTTATTAGTAAGCTCGCGTCGTATGGATTAACAGGCAACCTAATTAAATGGGTCAACTCCTACTTAAGCGACCGTCTTTTCACTGTCGTTGTCAATGGATATGAATCCAATTCATTTAGAATAAGTTCTGGAGTACCGCAAGGGTCTCATTTGGGTCCAATATTATTCAATATATTTATTAATGATATCCCCGCCTGCTTTCATCACTCACTGCCGTTTATGTTTGCAGACGATCTTAAAATCTCACGAACAATTAACTCGGAGCTCGACACTGATTTACTTCAACGTGACCTCGATGGATTGCATCGATGGTGTTGTATCAACAAAATGCATATCAACACAGATAAATGCTACTTTATAAAATTTACTCGCAAGTTAAAACCCCTCGAGTCACATTATAATATAGGTGGAACTCCAATACGCGAAGTGGATGAGATCAGGGATCTAGGCGTCATCATAGATAAAAAATTAACTTTTATTCCACACATTGACAGTATCACAAAAAAGGCATCAAAAATGTTAGGATTTATTATTAGAAATGGCAAAATATTTAAAACATCGCACACCAAAGTCGTACTTTACAATACTCTGGTCCGCAGTATACTTGAATATTGCCCTACAGTATGGCGGCCACACTATGCTACGCATATTTTAAAAATTGAGCGCATTCAGAAACGCTTTACTAGGCATTTAGCTTACACGGCTAGAAAGGCTAAAATGCTTCCTACATACTCGGATCGCCTTAACTATTTTAAAATGGCATCTCTAGACAAACGGCGTAATCAGCTGGATCTCATATTTTTATATAAACTCCTTAACAACCAAATAAATTGCCCTCCACTCCTAAGTAAAATTAACTTTAAAGTCCCTCGTAGAATTCCCCGTAAACCGATCCCTACCCTCGATCCACCACACCGCTCAACAGTCCTCGGCAAAAACTCACCCATTCCTAGAATCAGCAGAGAACTTAATATTCATTGCGCCCAGATTGATATTTTCTCAATAAAGCTACTGATTTTCCGCAAGTTCCTATCTGAGAACTTGTCAAACAATTCCAAATAAGTCACTTACAAAATATATTCAAAATGTATCCAAAATTCAAAAATATTTTACCTACTTATATCAAGCTGTTAATTTTTAGACTTTATAATTTATTTATTTTTTAAGCGGCAGTTTCATCTATCTCCTATTTTATTCCAGCTCTAGCTTCAAGATTTATTTACAATTTAAGTCATTATTTCTATATTATTTTCTATAACAACACGACAAGTGACACCTATTATAAAACTAAGTACACAGAAATTAGGGCATTACATTAACTGACATTAACTCTTGGAGATGGTGAAATTGCTGCATCATTTACATTATAAATGATACTTAAATTTTTTCCTCTGATAACCTACTACTTAGCATGCAGTGTCCACCTATAATTGGTTGTGCAATTAGATATCTCAATATTTTGTGTGAATTTTATATATAAGAATTATTGTAACACCCACTGGTAGACCAAATAAATAAAATAAAATAAAAATAAATGCTATCTACACTGTTAGACGCTGGGTTCCTTAGTAAGATTCAGAAACTTGTATAATAATAACAATAACTAAGCTATTTGGAAACAAAACAATAGACACAATTTTCCTGTTCTATACCTATAAAATAAATTTAATGGTTTTTCCTGAGTTATTGTTCAAAACATGTTGAATTAATTAAAATCGGTCAAAATTATTTTTTCCAGATTGCGGCAGGTGCTTGCTACCTGACTCTGGCTGGGAATGTCATTGTCTACCTTACCATCATCGGTTTCTTTACAATCTTTGACATGGATGATTCCGATTATACAATGTGGTGAGAAATCTAAATGCCATGGTTTGATACCACCCTAAGGACTAAAAGTATCGTAAGATATGCTGTGGTTATGTTTGTTTTAAGTCTGATATTTTATATTGGGTAGCTGGTGATGTTGAAATCTGATTAACACAGATTTCTTTTTGTTTTTGCCACTTTTGGTATACTTTTAAGCTGTTCAAAATTCACATTTGATATAAAACGAAAGTTTTAATGTCTTCTATTATTGATAGAAGGCTTATGGTTGTTAAATATTCTAATTCACAAAACCTTGTGTGCAAAAGCATTTCTTTAACTATTATTGGTATTATTAAATTTTTGTATAAGTACTATTTTATAGTGTTACCACACATCTATTTTGAAATGTAGGGTTCTTGCTAATAAGTGTACTGAATGAAGTAAATAAAAAAATTCAATATGCTTTTAACAATTTTTTAAAACTTTTATTAGGGGCTTTGTCGCACATGTGATTATGACACCCTACTTTTAATTGTTTATGATGTACAGCTAGAGCATTGTATGCAAAATAGCTTAAAACATAGGTAAGTACATGATTTTTGTATGTGCTACATTACAAATAACTAAAATCATATGATTTCTGCAAACCTAATCTCAAGAGGATCAAACATGTGAAATTTAATATCAGATTAAGATCTGAATATCTTCAAATCATTAAAATTATTTATCATAGTTTTAAGTTACATTATTCTGTATGGTTATTGTTAATTAATACAAAACAATACCTACTTCCATATATTTGATACAAAATTTTAGTCTAAGGAAAAATTGCAGTAGAATATTTTTGTAATAGTAGAGAATTTAGTTAGAAAATACAGATGTGTAGGTTAATAGATAACTAATAATAATACTACGATTTTTTTTATTTTACTCTCATTATTGTGCAAGTATTATTAAAAAGCTTAAAATTAATATAGCCTGTAAAACCTTTATTTTGATTAAATTCTTTGTTTTTTTTAAATACAATGTACCTACATGTAGGGTATATAATTATGTATAGTTACATTCCTGCAGTGTAAATTATGTAAATATTTAATCTAGTATCAGGTCACAATAAAGAACTACCTGCTTTCATTATGTTTTTTATTAATAACATTGGTTTTATGAAGGTCCATGCTTTCATGCACAGATGTACCTACCACATCTGTGCTGCATCTTACATCAACATTAGGTTCTTACCCAAGCTGTATAAAGAATTTTGAAATAATAGAAAAAGAATTATTTAAAAAGTAAATTTTATTTATAACCTACCAAGTAACATTGCTTACTTACCTACAGCGAGCTCTATTTTAGGATTAATGATACTCATGGTAAGTTATATTTTATATTTATCTTATAAGAATCAGTGTTGCCAGCCTTTTAAAGTAAGAAGTTAGGTAGATATTAGTATCTTCCTATTATAATAATGAAGGTACCTATCTACTAAAAGTTTGTCTAGAGTCAGAGTCAATAAATGTATTTCTGTAGGCTCAAAAAATTAATGCGATCCAAACTGGCCAAACACAGTAGGTCCTACACAAACAAACACACTCACTACGGGCGTAATGGCGTGAACCTAGGTACGAAGAATACTAAATTAATCTATTCTTCGTAGGCGGAAACTCAAACCGGCCTCTGAGTAGGTAGGTACTAGTACCTAGACCTACCTACCAACGTTGTAAATTCCTTATATGTAAAAATCAGAATTTTGAGAAATTCCAAAATATTACCTACTTAAAACATCGAGTTAGTAACTCGATGACTTAAAAGTAACATTTTGATCACCTAAACACCCTAAAAATCACCTTCTGGCAACCAACGCTGCTAATGAGAATGCAATAACTATTAGGGTTTTGGTTTTAAAATAACGGAATATCGAGCTGAATGCTGCGTGAAATGGAACGTATTTGATTATGCATCATTCATTTCATTGCGACTTTGACACTTCTCATTGCTGTCACATTTCTCGAACGAAAATCTTATATGCGATAAACACCGCACCCACAAGTATTTCTGCATTATTTTCCTCAAAAATACAATAAAAAGTGTTGAAAACCATGGGGGAACACCTGCCAGCCTGTGTTATTGACGTGGGCACGGGATACACGAAGCTGGGCTTCGCTGGCAACAAGGAACCGCAGTTTATCATTCCTTCAGCCATAGCGATAAAAGAAACTGCTAAAGTTGGTGACCAATCAACCCGACGGATGACTAAGGCGGTCGAGGATCTAGATTTCTTCATCGGCGACGAAGCGTTCGATGCCACGGGGTACTCTGTGAAGTACCCCGTTAGACATGGCCTTGTCGAAGACTGGGATCTAATGGAGCGATACATCGAGCAATGTATCTTCAAGTACTTAAGGGCGGAGCCGGAAGATCACCATTTCCTGCTCACTGAGCCGCCACTGAACACGCCTGAAAACCGGGAGTATCTAGCTGAAATTATGTTTGAGTCATTTAATGTTCCTGGTTTGTACATTGCTGTACAGGCAGTTCTAGCTCTTGCTGCCTCTTGGAAGTCCCGCACGTCTGCTGAGCGCACGTTTACCGGTATCGTAGTAGACAGTGGTGATGGTGTCACCCACATAGTTCCTGTAGCGGAAGGATATGTAATTGGATCTTGCATCAAACACATTCCCATTGCTGGAAGGAACATCACCTCCTTCATACAATCCCTGCTGCGTGAAAGAGAAGTAGGAATCCCCCCAGAACAAAGCTTGGAAACAGCTAAAGCTATCAAAGAAAGATACAGTTATATCTGCCCTGACATCGCCAAAGAGTTTGCAAAGTATGACTCGGACCCAGGAAAATGGATGAAGAAGTACACTGGCATTAATGCTATCACCAAAAACCCTTTCTCTGTGGATGTTGGATATGAAAGGTTCTTAGGACCTGAGATTTTCTTCCACCCGGAGTTCTCAAATGCTGATTTTACAGTGCCTTTGAATGAGATGGTGGATGATGTTATTCAGTCTTGCCCTATTGATGTGAGGAGAGGATTGTATGGGAACATAGTTTTGTCTGGAGGGTCTACAATGTTTCGGGACTTTGGCCGGAGACTGCAGCGAGACATCAAGAGGAGTGTAGATGCAAGACTGAAGCTCTCTACCCAGCTATCAGAGGGTCGCATCACTCCAAAGCCAATTGATGTGCAAGTAATTTCGCACAATATGCAGCGTTATGCTGTGTGGTTTGGAGGTAGTATGCTTGCATCCACTCCAGAATTCTATCAAGTGTGTCACACTAAACAGGCTTACATGGAGTATGGACCCAGCATCTGTAGGCACAACCCAGTTTTCGGCACAATGACATAATGGTCTCTAGCAAAAGTATTAACTGTTACTTCCAAATAAAAGTTAACAAGAATCTTTTCTTGTTGATATTTAATATGGAAGTATCATGACTGTATGCCTGTATTATTCTTAAACAGTGACAATTTAATGTTAGGATAAGTAATGAACTAATTAAGATTTAATAGAGACTTATTATGTTTTTATCAATCAATATTTCATATTTTATAGTTATTTTCATTGAGATTTCTAAACTGAAAATTAAGTAGCTGGTTTAATGTGATTTGTTTGTGTAAGCATTTATTATTGCATTCCAGCATTTTTATTACCCAATAAAAAGATAAAAAATTTGTAAGTTTCTTTATTTGTTCTATTCTCATTTCCATGTTGTGATGATGCCAAAGAAGCAAAGTTGTAAGTAGAGAACCTACTTAATAACTATTATGTTACATACTTGCTCTTGAGCACACAGGCCCACTGCTAAACGTCTCCCCTCTTAACAAGGTGGGTTTTATCGTCATCACCAGACTCAGCGACCTGCGATCTCTGTAGCGCGGCGGGCGAAGGTCCGCCTGCGACGCAGGAGGTTGCGGGTTCGATTCCCGCCTCGGGACAAATACTTGTACGATCTGCAGATATTTGTTCAGGGCGTTCTGAACGCTGGGTGCCTACAACTCCATCTTCCAGGCGGAATGTGTAGGTATTATCCAAGTTGCAAGCGCAGTGCTACGAAGAAAGGTAACTGGCCAAAAAATCAGGATCCTCTCAGACAGCGCGACGGCACTACAGGCACTGCACAGAAGAGAACACAACTCGGGACTTACATTACAATGCCACCACCTGTTAGAACAAGTAAGTAAGTCGAATAGAGTCACTACAATGGATAAAAAAACATAGCGGATCAAGAGGAAATGACGAAGCGGACGCACTGGCGAGGAGAGGCTCGGAGCGGCAACCGACAGGGCCCGAACCCATAATTCCCCTACCATTCAGTCAAGTCCGCGCTTGGATCCGCCAACGCACAATCAAACAACACCAAGACCACTGGGCAAGTATTCCAGATTGCAGACAGTCGAAGGAGGCCTTCCCGGTTTTAAACCCGAGATACTCCCGAAAGCTACTCAATCTGAAGCGTGACAAACTCCGACTTATTGGCGGCATTGTCACAGGACATTGCATGCTAAACAAACACCTATTTAATCTGGGTATCACGGACAGCCCCCTATGCAGAGGGTGCATGAATGCAGAGGAGACGGCCGCGCATGTGCTTGTAGAGTGCGATAGCGTAGCTTCTCAAAGACTACACTACCTCGGGACACCGGGGACACCTAGGGAGGCATGCACCGGCGTCAGCGAGCTGCTGGCTTTCCTGGAAGACATCGGGTGGTTAGATTAACAGCCCCCCACCCGACACGCAAAAAGGGCCCGCCTGCGGCCTAGTTGCGGAAACCAGCCCAGAAACAAGTAACAAGTAAAGGGCGTTCTGGATGTTTTCTATGTATAATAAAAAATATCTATCGGAATAATTCCGGTAGATATTTCTTTTTAGACATTTTTGTCCAGCATAAAAAAAAAAGCTGACACTCTTCTACCAGAGAGTGGAGTGTTCCCATAGTCGGCTCTTCTGATATCCATCAAACCTCAACCTCAACAGCCTGTATTGGTCTACTGCTGGACGCAGGCCCCCCGATAAGCGTTTATCTCATGGAGGGTCGTGCCCATAATCCCTACGCTGGGCATGCAGGTTGAGGATCGCAGTTTGGTGGTATAATTGTTCTGCAGGGGACGCCCCCCGGAGGATATTCCTTAGTCGCCTCTTACGACACCCGCGGGAAGAGTTGGGTTGGTGCAAATTCTAAGCGAGCACCACACAGCTGATATCCCTACAAATATTTATTTGGTGCGTACCTATATAGACGGCAGTATTCATGGAAGGTACAAAAATTCCATGCTAGTATGCTACCCAATTATGATCAATGATTCCTTACTTTTTAATTAGCGCCAAGCCCCATTCATCAAATCGGAGAAGTGTTGTTCTTTTCTCGTCGTTAATTAATTCGTACGACAGCCATGGCTAGGATAGGAGCTACTGCGATGGTAATTAGCAACTGCGGCAGATTGTGGGTAGGTAGGTAGGTAGAATCTATGGGGATGTTAAGCTAGGGGTGGGTGAGACTGGTTTTCTATCGTGGTTATTGTCGATAGATCGAAAAACCTTTACTTACGCTCCGCCCATTATTCTAGCCTGAAACGATCAACAGTTAGTGATTATCAATCGACGACCTCTGTGGCGCGGTGGGCGAAGGTCTGCCTGCGACGCAGGAGGTTGCGGGTTCGATTCTCGCCACGGGACAAATGTGTTTACGATTTAAAAAGGGAAGATAGGTTACGTTCTCCCAGCGCTTACTCAAAAATTGGCATGTGTTACAACTACACGCAAACACATATGTACGCTCACAGTATTATATATTATTTATTCCCATTACATATTTCCATTCCTGTGCAATACAAAGAAGAAAAAAGACGGAGAGACGTATCTAGGACCGAAGTGAGACTGAGACAACAATATTTCACGCGAATCACGACCGCCCGTGCTGCCGGTCAGACGGTGACTGATGGATGTGGGAGAACACAATTTTACACAATTTGAGGTTGCCACTTTCGAGCAACCAGTGCCTCATCTTCGTTTTTAATAAATCAATGTTACCTTCCTACATTTTTATACCAGTCCTAGCCTATGTAGGTACCTTTCAAGCGCACCTACCTTTTATTGGTACGTATGGTAGGAACCACAGAAACCTAAATAATAAAGCACTTGCCTTATTGTTTAGATTTCTATGGTAGGAAAGGAACCTACCTAGAGGTGGGTAGGTAACCCTGACGATGTTGTAGAACACAGTGCAATGAGCAGGGTAGGTAGGTACCTACCAACTCTTTATTTTACAGAGTTATTACTTATTAGGTAACTACATACTAACTAATAAAGATTCCGTGGCTTACCTTTAATTAGTAGATTGCAGGCGTGGCACAAAAGACTACGGTACCTTCGTAGGTATAGGTAGGTAGGTACTTACCTAGGTAATTTCCGAATGGAAAACTGATTTCCGAGGTAATTTCACCTACTTCCGTCCTAGGCAATTGTTCCTTCTTTACCTTGGAGAAAAGAAAATGAGATTTTTTAAGATAAGTAGGTACCTAGGTTTTGTTTACGAGTAGGTATTTACCACAGATATCAGAAACTAAGACCTCTGTGGTACCTATTTATCTACGTACGACACGACTTGAGGAATTGCCTTTGGCAGAGCTAAGGTATAGGTATTACATAAAAGATTTCCTTTTCAGACTGCTTTGCGAACTTTACGGTTAGAAACTTGAAAGCAAGACGTGAAGTTTTGAAGTAGGTAGGTACCTAGGTACTTAGGTATTTACCTACACTATAATGAGGTACCTACCAAGGGAGGGAGGGACCTACTGCTTTATCAGAATGTCAACCTTGAAAAATATTCTGTGAAACACTTTTAGGTTGGTAGGTAAGAGCGCGCATACATTTATTGGAGATCGGTCCGCAGATATTTATTGGAGTATAATTATTTCTTTATAATTTAACAATGGCTGTGTGTTGAACAGGGCGCATACACTACATACTTAGATAAAACTAGCAGCGCCTTCGCGGTTTCACCCGCGTAGTTCCCGATCCTGTGGGAATTCCGGGATAAAATATAGCCTATGATCCCTGAAAAGTAAGCTTATTAATGGTGAAATATTTTTAAGCTATTGCATAGCTTCTATCGCGGGCCTTGAGCGCGGGGACCGAATCCAGAAATTCCGTAACGAAAAAACCTTGACGTTTGTCTCTTTAGTTCAGCAACTCGCCTCTAGATGGCATTGCAATAGCTTTACCGCGGCAGTCCCCGAGTGCCACACGTCTTTTTTTTTTAAATCTGTCCAGTAGTTTCGGAGCCTATTCAATACAAACAAACAATCAAATCTTTCCTCTTTATAATGTTAGTATTTTAGTATACCTACTTAGAATAAGCACGGAAAAAATAGCACAATCTTTTTTATTGAGTAAGCTTTTTCGTAGCGGTTGCTACGCGCCGGTCGTAGCTGTGCTACGGCTCGGCCGTAACACAAGTTGCCGCTACTATGGTTGGTAAGCTTAATAATAATCCTCAATTTACAGCATGCACCTAATTCTTTCAAGGTATGGGGTAAGTATTTAATCGCCAAACCGAATGCATATTCAGTTTGAAACTATTTTGCTTTGCGTTAAAAACAAAAAAAAATCGAGCAAGCCGGGGTTGGCAACTAGTCACTTCACAGAAAAATCACCTTAGTGGTGGTAAGGCGCAATTTTCGCTGATCGGACCTATACGACCTTCCTACTAAATTTGGAATTTGACAAGCACAACGATCTTATGAAATCAAATAATAAGTAGGTATCCCAAAAAATTTCGACTTCGAATCTGCGTCCGTCTCTCAGTACGGCGGCATAGCGTTATATTCTCTGGATGACCACTACAACACGAAGTCGGGTACCGTGAAAGTCGAAAATCTCTGGGGTTTGTACCGAATAGGGAAAACATTGAAGTTTATCCAATCCTGTTCAAAGACTTCACATGAGGGAAGGACGCGGGTTCGAGTACCTACCGTCGAAGTCAAAAATATTGGGATATTTATTTTTGAATTTCTAAGAAATTATACAAAGTGTAAACTATAATAACCAAAAACACAACGATCACTTCGTAAAGTAGGCCCCTACCAACTTTACCTACGTGGTTAGTTTAATCATCCAAAATAGTGTGTCCAACAAACCAACCTCTGGTTTCTATTGTTATTATTTTTACCCTATTTTCCTCAAGCGACTGCGATATTTCACGTCTGGTTAAGAGGATAGTTAATCCATCAAGTCACCACGCCGTGGTTGCTGTCTGATAACATTTGTGTTACAAATGATAGGGAAAAACAAGCTGTATGTACCTAGTAACATAATAGAGTTTGCTAAGAATTTATCATCATCATATCAGCCCTCACAGCACACGTCTACAGCTGGACATAGCCTCAGAGGTACCTCCACCATAGGACGACGTCTTAAATAGCGGTCCTGAGGCCTCCATCCATCGACTCCTTGCTATGACAGCCACAGCCAAAGCTACGATGTCGTCTGTACATCGAGTGGATTGTCTCCCATTCACTCCGTTTCGCGTCGCATCGCGGTCGCCATTCAAGAACCTTTGTTTTGCTATCCAGCGGTTATCACTCCTACGAGCTATGTGTGTAAGCTTTATTGATAATTGTAAGAACATCCATACATCATCAGCCTGTATTACCCAGTCCACAGCTGAACATAGGCTAATGATCGCCATAACCACGTGTCTTTAGCTTGGCGCATCGAGTATGCCTATAGTTGCATGCAGTTTCGCAGGTGGTCATCAAAACTGGCCGTAGGGCGTCCTACAATACGCGGTTTCTGCTCAAGAGCACGTTTACTACTGTGACTAACTTTGGTTTTATGTCTTTATGTAGTATTTACCATTGAATAATTAAAAAGTGAACATAGGTTACGTTCTCCCAGCAGCGCTTACTCAAAAATTGGCATTTGTTTCAACTACACGCAAACAAATACGCTCACAGTTATATTTCCAGTCCTGTGCAATACAAAGAGGAACAAAGACGGAGAGACGTATCTAAGACCGAAGTGAGACCGAGACAACAATATTTCACGCGAATCACGACCGCCCGTGCCGCCGCCGCCGCCGGTCCGACGGTGACTGAGGTGGCAGCACACAATTTTACACAATATGAGGTTGTCATTTTCGAGAAACTAATACCTTATCTTCCCTTTTTAATTAATCAATGGTATTTACGATAATTTTAATACGGATAAGTATTCGCTGCGACTCCTATCCTTCAGAGATACTCCGAGCTGAGAGATAGTTATCATCATTGAGCTACGCTTACGCTGTTGAACTTAAGTAGGTGGTAGGTCCTTAAAAACTCATAGGCATTAATGGAAACTTTCAACTACATAGGTTCGTTGTTCGATTTTTATAGTGGTACCTATTATGTATAGAGCTCTGTTATTTTTAATGCCTATGTAGAGAGGGTAGTGATGATGGTGATAGAGGTGTAAGATTTCGCAAAGTTTCGATCTCCGATAGATACATATTATGTACCTTCCTCTCACTATAGACTGGCTTATGTGGCGTATACATGCATAGGTAAATACCTATAGCTGTGCTTATGAATTTAGCACAGACATTAGTCTCAAATTAAATAGATAAACCCCCTTACAAATCATAATGCAATAAGAATAACACTTCAGCGAGCTCGAGTAACAAAGATTAATATCGAGTTAAAATATGTGATTCACCATCATAGAGTGTAGAGGCTATGTAAGAGGAACTGAGGAACCTAGGTACCTACCTACATTCGTTGTATCTGAACTAGCTTTTTTATAAGTGCGCGAGCTGCAAGCAGCTCGCGGCGGGCAGCGGCTATGTATATTTATTGTTTTATTTGTATTGTGTTTCCCTTTTTCCTAACCTAAACCCTTGATTTGATCGAAATCGATAAACACGAGTGTGACGGACGGAGCCGGGAGCGGAAGATAAAGTTCAAGTTGCCCTCTTTGTAGCCCTTTCGAGAGGGAATAATTTGTATCCCCTTAGTTTAGAATAGCCTTTCTTTCACACGTAATTGGGTGATTCTTCGGAAACTCAGTTTTTGTCTGACTTTCGTGGCACATTTTTTTTGTTGAAATTTCACATAATGACGAAATATTCTATGTGTAGATTTGATTACTAATTTATTGGTAGTGGAGGGAACTTTATTGGCCTAACGGTTACGAAGTTATTCAATTATAAAATTATGGTGTCCATGGAAATCAACATTCATACCACCGAAATCAAATATACAAAATTATTGAACTTTAATGTGTTGAAATGTACGTTTTGTTTGAACTAGCCTATTACAATCATTCTAAGAAGGAATTTCGGGTAGGTTTATAATAAAAAAGGTAGTAAGCAAATAAAAATATATTAATTTTCTTAAAACTAAGCAACAAAATTAAATATTATTATTAAATATATAATTTAAGGGAGTATTACAAAATATCTAACATCAATTAGCACGTTTTTTCAATCACATGATCACATGAGATCAAACAATCTTATAAATATAATCAGTCACGTTTCTAGATACTAACGATGGAGTTATACCTAATTACTAGTAAAGTAGGCTTATCTAATCCCTCCCGTATTCATTGGTTATAAGCTATACGTATTTACTTCGAGCATTGCAATTTGAGCAAAGCTGGCTGAAGTTATTTTGATTGAGATAAAACAAGTTATTACAAAAATCATAGTAACAATATTATCTATGTATGAAAGTTTATATAATCAGTATCAGCTGGTCGATTAAGATGTATTCGTGAATATATAATTTACTTATTTTTCCCGACCTTTCAACAGGTTTACACACTGTCACGGTCAGGGTGTCACACCGTGAACACGACAATGTGTAAGCCGTGTTATACAATACATTAACAAATGTTAATAAGCCTGCAAATTTGATTTTCGTGGGTTTCACTGATCTTTCGTGTACTTTTTGTCCACGAAAAACATGGAAATCAAAACCACGAAAATCAGAAAAAAGTTGAAAATCCTAAATAATTTCTTAATTTGCTGGTTTATGTTACATTGATGTCTGCAGTAGAAATTGGGAACACAAAAAGCATATATTATTAAAACAATTACAACAATACGATTAGTATGAACGAATTTATAATCTACATGGTAATCACAACTTGCGGTATACCAAGCCACGGAAAGTGATTACTTACCGTAATTTCGAAGCGACGCGGAGACAGGGACACGTGCTGTTCTCACCACTGATGGATCGCGACTGACAGTTTGTCTCTCTCTAACAACTATTCACGTAGTTACTAAAGTACAGTTTTTATGAATGAATTAGTGCGCGCCATGGCTATCAGAGCTAAACGTCGGACGCGAAGTTATCTAGTTGTATCTTATTAACTAAAGCTAATTTTTGCCTAGTAATAGTGTCAGTTAAGCTAGTAACTATCTGGTTTATTGTGAACCTGTGTGAAAAAGTGCTATTATTTATAGGAAATTAGATAAAAAATCATTAACACTAGAACATGAGGTCCGGACGCACCACAAAAATCAGTATTTCCAAGGTTTTTATTTATTTTTACTTATTTAGAATAGGAAAATTAAAAAACTAAAATAGGCCCCCCCTATTACTTTTGGCTAATCTACTACCTGAAAAAGAATCATAGGGCTACGGATACTTTTTATGTGTTTTTTCGAGTCGGACACGTATTTTTGAGCCCTCTGAGAATTACCCAATTATTTGAACAAGAGAAATTGTCAATGTAAATTCATGTTTTGTATAAAAGATTGCTCGCCCTACCCGCTACTCTAGCGGGACAAAAATTGTAGATATAAGTGGCGCCGTTTTGCTTGAAAAAGGTATCCAGCCAGTCTTAACGTGTATCACTTCGTCGGGGCACGGGGTGCCTGAAAAACCCCGAACGGGGCAGCGTGCATCGTTGTCAAGACCAGCGCCAGGGCAGGGGGTGCCTGAAAAACCCCGAACGGGGCGGCGTGCATCGTTGTCAAGACCAGCGCCAGGGGCACGGGGTGCCTGAAGATCACCGAACGGTGCTACGTCCGAAGATACGCGTTATCGCGGCCCGTTGGCTTACGGAAACCTTGCGGTGTTATTACTAAGTGGCCAACGGGTTAACGCTTTCGGGCGGTGTGGTGTTTGTGCGGCACCACCAGTCCATCAAGAGCGCAAGGACGGCGCGGGCTGAAGTGCACTCTTCGCCGGTAAGGGACACGTAACACGGGCGCCGGACTGTAGGCACACGCCCAAGGGGTCGGACATTCCAGCCGATTCGCGAGCATCCCGTGTTATCGTGTTCCCCTCTGCTGGGTGGAACCCCCCCTCATATCCCAACGTATCCATCCCTGAAGGAGCGAACGTCGGCCTTTGGGTGGACAACTCCTGACGGACTGATAGGGACCGTTAGGGACCGTTAGGGACCGTTAGGGACCGTTAGGGGCGCGCTCAAGCGCTGAAGAAGATGACGACGAGAAGTCCACCACGCACGAGGGCCAAGACCGCACTGCAGGTGTACCAGGATTACCCCGCGTCACCATCGGACAGCACGCACCCCGACGCACCACCCGTATCGAACCTCGACGCAAGGACGGAACCCGGACCGTCTGCACGGTTGGAACTCGGACCGTCTGCACGGTCGGAACCCGGACCATCTGCACCTGAAGCACGGATTGCTGGTGCTGCTACGACTTCCGACCGCGCCGCGAACGTTAACACTTGTGACCATATCGAGCGGGGCCAGGCCGAGCGAAACACGACGGAACCTCAACGACGGCCAAATAGTCGTGCTCCTTCGGTACGCTCGCAGCGATCGAACGCTAGCGTCACGGTGCGTATCCGACAAGCGGAACTTGAAGCAGAAGAACGGCTCGCAGAGATAAGACGTAAAGAACTTCGGATTCAAGAAATTCTCATCAAGAAAAGATTGGCACACGAACTCGCTGAGATACGTGAAGAAAACGATGCAGCTAGCATAAACAGAGATGGAGATGGTACTGCAGAGCGACACGTCAACGAGTGGCTCCAACAGCATCGCCTACGGGGGGAGCAGAGAGATTACAACGATCTAATAGAAACGGATACGGGTACCAGAATCCGCTCAACTTCAGAGGAACGAACTGCTCCACCACGGTTGACAGCAAACCAAACTGCATCTAAATCAAGACGACAGAGATCCCCTTTACCGGAACAACATAGAGATGAAAATGCATTCGATAGATTGACGATAGCACTAGAAAAAATGGCATCAAATAGACCACCAACGAGACAGATGCAAGAACTACCTATCTTTAGCGGTGGAGCCAAAGAATGGCTACCATTCAGAGCTGCAATGCGAGACTCTACGAAGCTTTTCAAGCTCTCATCGGCAGAGAACCTAGCCAGACTTAGAGCGTGTCTGCGAGGCGAAGCACGAACTGCGGTATCGGCACTCTTGTTCACGGCGACTGATCCATCTGTAATCATGAACACTCTAGAACAATTCTATGAACGTCCAGAGATGATAATAGACGAGGCGATATAAGACATGAGAAGGATGCCACGTTTGGGAACGACCGTAACGGAATTGAATAGTTTCGCAATCAAGCTTCAAAATATAGTGACGGTAATCGCAAGTCTGGATGAACGGGGATACCTAAAAAACCCCATGTTGGCGCGTCAAGTTACAGAAAAACTGACCCCATACATGAAGACAAGATGGTGCGACTATGCCGAGGAATATGGAGACCTGAGAGAAGCGGAGATCCAAGTTCCTCATGAGAGAGGCAGATCGCGCCGTACGTCATTCATACTCGGCCGCTGCGGCACGTGGACATAGCTCGCGGCCGAACGAGGGAAGTGCAAAACGCACTGAAGAACGTAATCGTGCTAATGAACGAAACCGCGGCACCGTTTTAGCCACAACTGAGGAAAACGACAATGCTAAGACTAAGAAAGATGAATGTCTCTGCTGCGGCGGTGAGCACCGAACACCACTATGCCGAAAGTTAGCAGCCCTGACAGTGAACGAACGATGGCTGTGGGCGAAAGAGGCACGAGTCTGTTTCCGTTGTCTAAATAGTAAGCACAGACGCTTCCGCTGCAAAAGCAAGAAATGCGGAATTGATGAATGCACCCAGTCGCATCATGCGTTGCTACACTCGTCAGAGAGCCGAAGAGAGGCACCTGAAGCTCAGAAGGAAGATTCAGCGCTAACAGCATCAGCAAGGGTACCTGAGGAAACATTAAAAATATTATTAAAGGTCTGTCCAATCACGATCCGTGGACGAAACGGGAGAGAATTAAACACTCACGCATTACTTGACGAAGGGTCAACGATAACACTGGTCGACGAAGAGATCGCCTCACTGCTAGGAACGAGAGGGCCAGTGAAAGCGCTGAATATCGTAGGAGCCACATCAAGTCAGCGAGAACCCGAAAGCCAGATTGTAACTATTGGAGTGCGAGGACAGAGCCAGAAGAACTTTCAGCAGATAAAAGCCAGGACGGTGATGAATCTGACCCTGGGAAATCATTCGGTCGGAACAGAGCTTCTTCAACTACCCCATTTACGAGAGCTGAAACCAGAGGTTGTCTGCTACTCAAACGCGAGACCACGCGTACTTATCGGAGCCGACAACTGGCATCTTATTGTTACACGGAAACTGCTAACAGGCAAGCGAAACCAACCAGCTGCTTCGCTTACGGAATTGGGTTGGATAATCCATGGAAACGCCCCTATAAGAACGATAGAAAGGGATACCGAAATTATATGTCATGTGCGCACACTTCAAAGCATCCCAGACAGAGACGACGAGCTAAACGAACTCGTAAAGGCGCATTTCGATATAGACGCCCTCGGAGTCTCATCAAAAGGGAAACCCGATCCTAAAGAGGAGCGCGCCAAGGAAATATTTGAAAGAACTGTCAAACGAAAGAGAGATTATTTTGAGGTGGGATTATTGGCGCATGGGCGACCGATGAGCTGACAATGCCACCGAGCTACGATATGGCCGTACGTAGGTTACATGGCATAGAGCGAAAGATGGATAAGTCACCTGAGTTCAAGAACGCGTACACAGGCCAAGTGACAAAGCTATTAGAGAAAGGGTATGCGTCCAAGAGTGATGAGGACCACCCGCAAAAGGAACGGTTATGGTACCTACCGCACTTTGCTGTCACGAATCCCAACAAACCAGGAAAAATCCGAATGGTATTTGACGCAGCCGCACGTGCAAACGGAACTTGTCTCAACGACGTGCTTTTGGATGGACCGGACTTACTACAATCGCTACATAGCATACTGTTTCGCTTCAGAATGAAGCCAGTCGCTATCACTGCTGACATACGTGAGATGTTTCTTCGAGTTAAGATAAGGGCAGAAGATCGAGTAGCTCAACATTTCCTGTGGCGAGGCAATGATCGCTCCACTCCGCCCCAGAAGTATGTAATGACGTCTATGATCTTTGGAGCACGGAGTTCGCCCTTCCTGGCACATAGCGTGAGGGATCGAAACGCAGCGGACTTCAAGGAATCACATCCGCTTGCGTACTACGCTATTACGGGCAGCCATTACATGGATGACTGGGTGCAAAGTTTTGACGATGAAGATATAGCCGCACGAACAATGGTAGAGGTGCAAGAAGTACACAGCAAAGCAGGTTTTGAGCTAGCCAGCTGGAATAGCAATAAGGAACACCTACTCAGAGATATACCCGACGAAAACCGTGCTCGTGCACCGAAAGAGCTTGCCGCTAATACATACCTGTACGAGAAAGCATTGGGAATTCTGTGGATACCTACGTCAGATGAACTGGGATTCAACACTGCTATGAACCGAGTACCCATGGAGGTGAAAAACGCGCAAAGGCCACCGACGAAGCGTGAAGCCTTAGGGGCAGTGATGTCTTTGTTTGACCCGCTGGGTTTGCTAAGCCCATACACAATAACTGCAAAGATCATGCTTCAGGAGCTGTGGAAGAAGAAAGTGGGTTGGGACGATCCGCTACCACCCGAGGAAGCATTAACTTTCGATGAATGGCAGTCGGATCTGAGACACATCGCCGAGTTAAAATTGCCTCGATGCTACGATGAAAGAAGTGATGTAAAACAGCGTCAACTTCACGTTTTCTGTGACGCTAGTGAGCAGGCATATGCAGCGGTCGCGTACTGGCGCTTGTCAAGCCAGGAAGGCATACGCGTCTCAATAGTCGCCGGAAAAGCGAAGGTAGCCCCGTTGAGAGCACAGAGCATACCACGGATGGAGCTACAAGCCGGTTTGATCGGAGCGCGACTAGCGGCTGACATCGTACGCTGTCACCAGTGGGATACCGAAGTAATATTTTGGAGTGATTCTAAAACGGTACTACACTGGATCAGAAACAATGCGGTCCGCTATACACCGTTCGTCGCACATCGACTGGGAGAGATCGCCGAACTAACCCAACCAGACCAATGGCGATGGATACCGACGGCTCTGAACGTAGCAGATGACGCGACGCGCGCTGGCAATACGGAGCTGAATCGAAACAACCGATGGTTTACTGGACCCCAATTCCTACATGAGAGTGAAGACTGCTGGCCCGCCCCGCATGCTTCTGAGACATCAGAAGAGGAAGTTGTGGTGGCGCACGCCAGAGAGAAGTCGACGTTAGTAGAAGTGTCCCGTTTCTCCTCCTACGAACGTCTAGTCAGAACAGTGGCATATGTTCTCGCCTTCATCGACATATGCAGAAAGCGTGCACGAAGACTGGGATTGAAGCACATACGAGAGGCCGAGTGCCTGCTGATCCAACAGTCTCAGAACGAGAG
This sequence comes from Eupithecia tripunctaria, assembly GCA_955876795.1. NCBI lineage: Eukaryota > Metazoa > Arthropoda > Insecta > Lepidoptera > Geometridae > Eupithecia > Eupithecia tripunctaria. Next base: position 6,811,194 of record OY041616.1, on the reverse strand, counting down.
TTTCTCCGAGGAACTAACGCGGCTATCGATAGGACAGAACGTCGATCGCGCGAGCCGTCTTTACAGGCTTGATCCAGTTTACAACGAGGATAAGATAATCCGTTTGAACGGAAGGATTAACGCTGCAACAGTGCCCGATGAGATGAAACGACCGCCGATCCTAGATGGAAATCACCCAATTACACGTCTAATAATCCAACAAGAGCATTTGACAAAACATCATGTGGGAAGAGAGCAGATCGTAAACAACCTTCGTCAGCGCTATTGGATTCTGCGCTTGAGGCCGAATGTACGAGCTACGCTGCATCAATGTGTATGGTGTAAAATTAAGAAATCCAACCCAGAGAAACCGGTAAAAGGGGACCTGTCTCAGATACGTCTGAACACACATACGCGACCATTCTCACGCTGCGGAGTTGACTGTTTTGGCCCTATGTGGGTGACGATTGGCAGACGACGAGAGAAGAGATGGGGAATGTTATCCACGTGTCTAGCGACTAGGGCGATACACATGGAGCTAATCGCTAGTTTAGATGTAGATTCGGCTATCATGGCGATAAGACGGATGGCAGCACGTCGAGGAATGCCCTGCCTGATAGCGTCCGACAATGGAACGAACTTCCATGGCGCTGACATAGAGCTGAACAGGGCTTTCACGGAATGGCTTCCTGCGCTCAAGGATTACGCACTTACAAAGCGTATCGAGTAGAGATATATCGATCCTGGTGCGCCTAACCAAGGAGGAGCCTGGGAAAGAATTATCAAATCTGTAAAAAGCGCTCTCGCTGTGACTCTCAATGAACGAGCACCCAAAGAAGAAGTACTTGCTACCCTGATGACAGAAGTTGAGCATACCATAAATTCGAGACCACTTACTCACGTACCAGTGGAAGCAGATGACCAAGAAGCCCTAACGCCCAACCACTTTCTGCTGGGAACTTCAGTGGGACTGCCCTACGTGGGGGAATGCGACAATGCTGACAGACGAACTTGGCGCGCCGCACAAGCACTAGCAAACATGTTTTGGGCACGATGGATTAGAGAATATCTGCCAACTTTAGCGCCACGAGGTGACGTCAGGCGTAAACAGAATAATGTCAAACCAGGCGACATCGCGATAATAGCAGACGGACGTTACCGCGAAATACCTGGCCCCGAGGTCAAGTCGAACGCGTATACCTGGGTCCGGACGGTGTGGTGCGAAGCGTGGAGGTGCGAACTAAGGGAGGAATCTTCAGACGACCAGTGAGAAGGCTCATCGTCCTACCGATGGGAAAAGGCTGCGAAGGTCTACGCCAGGGGGAGACTGTGACGGACGGAGCCGGGAGCGGAAGATAAAGTTCAAGTTGCCCTCTTTGTAGCCCTTTCCAGAGGGAATAATTTGTATCCCCTTAGTTTAGAATAGCCTTTCTTTCACACGTAATTATTTGAACAAGAGAAATTGTCAATGTAAATTCATGTTTTGTATAAAAGCTTGCTCGCCCTACCCGCTACTCTAGCGGGACAAAAATTGTAGATATAAGTGGCGCCGTTTTGCTTGAAAAAGGTATCCAGCCAGTCTTAGAAGTAAATAAATCAGCAAGACGGCGCCAAAAGCCAAGAAGAATAAACAGTAATACAGTCCACTGTTGCTTTAATCAAGCCAAGGAACGTGGAGGAGAACCCTGCTAGGAAGGAAATCACAGTAGGAGCTAGGACCCCCACAACGAGTGAAGAATTTCACGCATCTTGTATTTTATAATGGACATCTTTTTCGTAATCTACGCTGTCAAGTTGATCGAAATCGATAGGTAGGTACCCATACGAATGGTATTCCTGCCACACAGTGACAAAGGTGCTATTGCGGTCCGACTACGCCATTAAAAGCGCGGCTCACTTCGCTCGTCTTGCTGGTGAACAGAGTCTACGCTGCTAGTGCCGACACACTGCAAGGCTCGCGGAAAATTTTGTCCATTGGTCAGTCAGACAGACGTAATCCAGCTCCATTTCGCGTTTTTAGGTAGAAATTAGTAGCAGGACATTAAACAACAGTATGCAGATACCTACCTACAAACAACTTCTCAGAGGACATTGTCCTATCATTTGGTAAGCCAAAGTAATTTATAAAGACGACAGTTTGTGCGGTTGTGAAGATGTTTGGCCGGAGGCAACGGCAAATTTAATGAATTGTGCTGAAATTTGTCACACAAAGGTTGACCTTGGATAACACATAAAGCTACTTTTAAAGCCGCGCGCAGAAGCTAATATAATATAAAACTTTAAAAGCACTTTCTCTCAAATGTGTTTCTGAATTTGTATTAGCCATTCAACTTCCTAGTCCATTGAATGTGCCGTAATCTCCATACATTGGGCCGGCATAAAACAGGACGGGCCATAACCGCGACCCTGGCTGTTAACTTGAACCCTGAAATTGTGAGGGAGGGCCGTCTATCGCCGCTTACAATGGAACGTACAAAGGTGAGTTACGGACGGTTGAACATTGAATTTGGGCCTAGGTAGTACGTAGATATCTATGGGTGAAGGACAGGATTTGTAGTGTTCATGGTATTGGGGCTTGGTCGTAGAAATTCTATGGGTGAAGCATATTGCACGGTTCGCAGCGCACATAGTGGGCAGTTTCTTTTTGTTTATTCAGCTCAATGCTTCGCTTATCGGTAAATGAGAGCAAGAAAATAACCGACAAAATGTCGAATGAATGTCCCAGTTAATAAGGTCAATTCCTAAAACAATAATTAATTCAGGGAGTGAACCGTAGTGTTGGATTTAGACGGACAACAACAGTCATAATAAGGTAGACGTAAACAGTGAACTGTATGCTGTAGTAGTAGGTAATTCAATGGAGATAAACCATTCTTAAAATGCACGCTGATTGTATGAAGTTTAGTGAAACGCGGGTGCATTTTGAGGATGGTTTATCTCTACCTATGTATCTCATTCTAAGAAAACATAATACCTCTTGCTTCACGGACTGGCCCAGTCCGGAGGGTGGTGACAAGCCACGGCCGAAGCCTACCACCAGAGGGTATCGCTCTTAGTTTTCCTATTTGCCGCGATTTTAAGTAGGTATTAGGGTCTTAGTGAAAAATTCTGTAGTAACTGAGTGAATCTTGCATTCTCGCAAAATATAGAAGTGCAAGACTTGAGAAAATATCTAGCTTTTCCGAATTGTGATTATAGATATGATTTAAAATAATGTTAATTTCAAAATATAACTATAGCCTAGACGAATTGTTTTAATGATAAATTATAGATAGTTTTTAACGTATGTCATCTCATAATAATTTTTGCATACCGCAAACGGTCAAGCATGTTGTTTCTCTATTGTTATTTGTCACCTTTTTGTACACATGTTTTGGCAATTAAATATCTTCATCCTTATGAATACACCCTCGGCTCATTTATCATCACCTACCAAGCAAGACAAATAAGTGTAAAGTCAAGAAATGCTTGGGGGTGAGAGCTAATTGCGAGTGCATGTATTGTTTGCATGCATACCCTCTCTCTACGCCCGCGGGAAAACTCAACGTGGGTATCTAACTATACCTAGTGGTGTTTAGCCTATGGGTATTTTAATTAATTCGGTACCACGCTGCGCTGCCGACAAAAATGGAATATACGTGGGTACGTATATTTGTGTTCGTTTTCGCCTTACGTAGATGACTTTGAAGCCCTATAGGTACGGGAACGACAGATGCGACGCAGCATTGGCATGCGTACACCCCGGAAACGAACATGACCTATGATGGTGATGGTGAGGTGATTATGATGGTGATGGTGAGGTGAATTATAAGAATAATCTGGCTTATTGACCTTATTGACTTAATGAATTTATATGGCTGTCTATGACTACTCTATTGTATACTTATTAGGTCATAGCTGTAGGAATAAAGGTAATGTTTGAATAATTATAAATGGAAATATTAAGATACCTACGTACAGTTTCCTCCTCACAAAAAATCTAATGGAATTTATTTTTTGAAGTCCATTTGTTTTAGTATCAGTTGTAGTAGCAGGATTTGCCTGCGCGCTTTGTCTTGTCATGATACAAAGTCTAGAAATCTAGTTATTGTAAAAATTAAAAAGAAAATATTTTTTAATGGTAACGAAGTCCATCCATCATGTTCATTCTTTACATATTTGTTTAGCAGTTGTATTAGCAAGGGTTTATAACCATTTTAACTAATTCAGAGAATTTTTTGGATACTAAGTGAATACGAAAATGTAAAGGTTAATTATGGTGATAAGTATAACAAGATTTCCTAAGAATCCAATTCCATGTAAGTATACCTACAAACCAACCTTTAAATAACAACCTACTTACTTGTCTTTTCTAAGCTCTACATACAAGCGCTATGCACAGAATATTTAATTTAAAATCTCAATCTGAACTGAATGTGGAATATATATTTCAAATATTGTTAGTTCAATTTTCTCTGTTCATTTCCGTTTCCAACACAAAAAGCTAAGAGCTGGACAAACTAGTTGCTTTTGGTACAAAGAAACATAAAGAAGTCAACAATAAATTCGTGGAATCGGACAAATAAAGCGATCGAACGCTCCTATTTTGGATAAAGCCGGATATCGTGCCGCTAACGGCAAATAAACCGGCATAATTCAAACAGAACATTGAGAGATGTCGCGAGACTAACCGGTTCTCGGACTCGAAAGTATTTTCTAATCTAGATAAAGAACTCATAGAAAACCAATGCGTAGAAAACCATAGGTAGGTATTGATCTAGCACATATTCGGTTCAAGAATACAATAATTATTTTTGGTAACAAATGGGTAACAAAAGCAAAGAAATATTGTTGCAAAATATTTAACAATTTTATAGGTACATCGCAAGAAATCACAGAAGTTCGACCCAGTTTTTGATTTGAAAGCATAAATTCACATTTGTCTCTCGTCTTTTTTAATTCAATTCAATTCAATTCAATTCATTTATTCATTTGTGATACACAGGTATTAACATGGATGTTCAGACATAAATTAGAGCACTGTGATCTGCCATTTGGCGTACAAATTTTCTTATTACATATTACAAAATCTAACAATGGAGAAAAAGTAATAATAGTAGAGCTTACAACGGAAAACTATAAGAATTGAAAATAATGCGTTACATAAAATTGTCAATGAGTAACAACCACTCTGTACTCTACATTTAGTTAATGCTAAATGCTAAACTGCGTCAAAAAATTCATTCAGATTGTAAAATGTCTTACTTATTAAATAATTAAAAAGGTTAGCTTTAAATTTTAAGATGTCATTACATTTCCTTATGTCAGTTGGTAAGTGGTTATAAATTTTGGGCGCCATTACAAAAATACTTTTACTAAATAGAGCTGTTTTTACGTTATTCCTAAGTAGTAAACAGTCTTGTCGCCGCTTGTTAGTATTATACAAAAATAGTCCCGGGTTTCGTCGAATAAATAGTACAAGTTCGTAAATATATATTGATGTCAATGTCAGGAGATTAAGTTTCTTGAAGTATGGTCGACAGCTTTCCGTTCTTTTAATACCACAGATTGCTCGAATGCAGCTCTTTTGAGCGATTAATAACCGTTCTATTTTTACTGAATTGCCCCAAAAAATTATACCGTATCTTAGCCTTGAGACCACATTACCATGATACGCTGCTAGCACAGCTTTTTGGTTAACCACCTTTCTTAGTTTCCTTAAAGCATACGCGGATTGCAGCACATTCTTATGCACAAAGTCCAAATGTGATTGCCATTTCATATTGTTGTCTATGTAGAGTCCAAGAAATTTCGTTGTCAACGTATCACATATTTCTGTATCCTCAAAGATAATTTTCGGTATTAATATTCCAGTTGGTGTTTGTCTGAAGTTCATGAGCTTCGTTTTAGTAAAGTTTATTAATAAATTATTACTCTTTAGCCACTCTATTATAGATTTCAGACTTGTATAGATTTCGTCGTGATTATTATAGACAACAGTACAGTCGTCTGCGAAAAGAATAACAGGATTCTTGGTAGCTGTTAAAATATCATTAATATATATCAAAAACAAGAGCGGGCCCAGGACGCTACCTTGAGGCACCCCGTGGGTTACAGATCTTTCAGCAGAAGCATATGATCTTTCGACTTTTGTTTTTGTGCATATTTTACTAATACATGTTATCTGAGTCCTCTGGTACAAGTAAGATTTAAGTAGTTCTAGCGCTATTCCTCGCACTCCATACGACTCTAGCTTATTAATTAAAATATTGTGCTCTACATAGTCGAATGCTTTTTTCATATCTAGATACATTGCATAGACCTGTTGTTTTTTATCCACTCTAGAGTATATCATCTCGAGAAAGTCATAAATAGCCAAATCAATTGATTTATTTTTCCGAAATCCTTTTTGTTCTTTTATGAGTATTTTATTTGTTTCAAAAAAGCTGTATAAGTTTTTATGCATAATCTTCTCAAAAACTTTAGAGAAAATAGGTATTAAAGCCACCGGTCTATAATTTTGTATGTCATATTTGCTGTCTTTTTTGTGAATTGGTTTAATTATTGTAGTTTTTAGTTTAGATGGAAATATCCCTTGTTCAAAACACAGATTTATAATGTAGCTTAAAACGGGTGATATGAGATTGCACACAAGCTTTAATACTTTAGTATTTATATGGTCGTACCCCGTGCTATTTGTATTTTTCAGGCTTTTGATGACAGTACAAACCTCGCTAGAGTCGGTTGGCATCAGAAACATCGATTTATAAGTGTTGCAGTTTCGTTTATAGTAATTTTCTATTATACTTGAATTACTCGCTGCTGCGTCAACATAGTAATCATTAAATGTTTCAGCTATTTGCTTTGGAGAAGTTATTTTTTTATTGTTGATTTTCAAATAGCTAATGTTTTCTCTAGGTAGATTTTGCTTGTTTTTCTTTATTATATCCCATGTAGCTTTAGACTTATTCGTTGATTTAAATATGTAATAATCATTCTGTGATTTTTGTGTTAGCTTTATGATTTTTTTATATCTCTCTGAGTAAGTTTTAAAGTTTTCCTTGTCTTTCACGCTTTTTGAAATTCTATATCTCCAGAGTAGATCACGCTTATACCTGCTACAGGTTTTTATTCCTTTTGAAATCCATTGCGGTTTTCTTTTAGTACCATTCTTCTTCCGAACGGCAGGAAAACATAAGTCATATAATAATTGAAATAAGTCATGAAAATTTGTGAAAGCTAGATCCGCATTGGTTGTTTCGTAGACATCATTGAATGTAAGTTGAGTCAAGTAGTTACCAAATTTTTCCAAGTTTTCTTTACTATAGTCACGTTTTATTGAAATCAGTGATCAAAAATACACATTCTTTTTACCGGGCAAGTCATCACTTGGCCTTTGTGGTCAGACAGGGCGAGTTCCACCACTTCCGTTTTTGCGCCTCGTATATTATGTAAAATGTTGTCCTCACCTCCCTGTTAACTCACATTTGAACCATTTTCACTGCATTGGCGAAGTACCTTACCTTGATTATGTCTTTTATATTTTAAAATACATGTTGAGTAACAAAAATTATCAAAGAGATTCTAGCAATGTATGGTAAAGTATTCCGAGGAGTGGGAAACTAGAGCGTAACACAATACTACGACGTAGCAAGGCAACGATGTAGCAACCTACAATGTTACATTCTACGACATGGTAAGGCTACGATGTAGCAATCTACAATGTAGTATTCTCCGACGTGGCAAGGCTACATTGTAGCATACTACGACGTAGCAAAGCTACGATGTAGCAACCTACAATGTTGCAACCAACAATGTTGCATTCTACGACATGGCAAGGCTTTAGCAACCTACAATGTAGCATTCTACGACGTAGACGTCTATGGCGTAGCATTTTTATTGAAGAGTGAAATGTCAATGTATTCGAATTGACATTTCCCAAAAAAATTTTAAAAACCGGAGTCCAGAAAGATAAAAAGATTGTGTATTCAAAGTGTTATCAATTCATATTATACGTTATACTTATTATAAAAGCATTATATACTCAGTGTTTCTACGCCCCAGGTTTTAAGATCTCGAACGATTAATTTTCCTAAATTTTCAACTCATTATGCTTTCTCTATCAAAAAAATTGTGTGTTGCAAATGTTTATTTTGATATCTTTATGAGTACAGTAGGTACAATCAAAACCGTTACCGGTATTGATCGTACGAGTACTTATCAAATATTACTTAGAATAAGTATCTATGTTTATTGATTAGGCTAAGAATGTAATTGCTTGTTACCCCGACTAAAAAGCAAAACTAAAAGGTTAGTCCAATACTTATTTCAAGAATGAGCAAAACAGAAGCATATGTTTTTCTTTCCACTTTGCATCCAGAGGTTAATCGGCCCTGGTCACAGGCAGTATCGATCTCACGAGATATTCCAGACTAGCTAAAACGAGATACCGAGGTAGGTCAACCGACGGGCTACACCCACTGATAGCTCTTCCAATCCGACTGAAAAATAAAAGACATCAGCCGACAAAGTAGTTTTCAAATCTGGTTGGGTATGGACAGGAATAAAACTCTGAGGTTCGTTTTCAAAACGAGACTTTATGGAGCAAGCAAAGACCAACACAAGCTAACACAGTACAAAATAAAATTGGATAGGTTTGGCGAGTTCTCTAGAATGCAGTCCTGAAAATGTAAATGAAGTGTATTTATATCAGCAGAGACATCCTACTTATATAATGAACTAGCTTCCGTGGCTTCGCACGCGTTGATCCTATGGAACTTAAAGGTGATTTCTAGCCTACGGGAGCTGATTTAAAGTGTTGCCTATGTCATCATATGTATATGTATATATGTACATATATCATTCCAGGATTAGAATTACCTGTATGCAAACTTTCAACCCGATCCGTCCAGAAGTTTTAGCACGTGAACAGGTAACAAACATCCATCCATCCATCCATACATCTATCTATATCATAAAGTGATATGAAAGTCTGTGTGAATGTTCCATGGTTTGTTTTACTTAAAAATCGGGCTGGCGGAGCCGCGGGGTAATTAGTAGATGAAATGGTGCATATTCTTAACTGCTATTAAACAAGGTTCTAAGGTATTTTGATAGAGGCACAAATATACAGACACATGGTTTGCAGACAGCTTATATCACATCACATCACATCACACTATCACACTAATATTATAAAGGCGAAAGTTTGTATGGATGTATGGATGTATGGATGTATGGATGGATGTTTGTTACTTCTTCACGCCAAAACTACTGGACGGATCTGGCTGAAATTGCATACAGGTAATTCTAATCCGGGAATAAAACATAGGCTACTTTTTATCCCATAAATCTGTTCCCGTGGGATGAAAATCACCTTTTAATGTTTCCATAGGAACAACGTGTGTGAAGCCGCGGGGCGCAGCTAGTATATTATATAAATACTTAGAGGTATTATAGTATTGTTATTTTTCTTTTGTTTCCTTCATTATGCTGATGAAAACACAGATTGATAGTTGTGGAAAGTGTGTCTACCGCCATTTACCATTTTCATCCCATTTCTGGTAAATCATTTACAATGGCATACTCACTTAACGCAATAGCTCTACTCATAACTAATAAATTAATTTGCAGACAAGGAATCTATAGAAAAACTAAATAACTTGAAGCCCAGCAGAAAATTTTTATCCCACGGGAACAGATTTAGGGGATAAAAAGTACATATGTTTTATTCCAGTATGAGAGTTACCTGTATGCAAAATTTCAGCCAGATCCGTTCAGTAGTTTTGGCGTGAAGCGGTGAAACATCCATCCATCCATACATCCATACAAACTTTCGCATTTATAATATTATTGTGACGTGATAAATGTGTAGTTTGTTGTTAACAAACATTTTGGAACATCTTTGACACAGAATATTATAGAAAACTAGTTACTGCCCGCGGCTACGCTCGCGTTTCTGTATTCTGTAGTTAGATAGGCCAGTTTTAATTAAAAAACATAACTAAGACATCCATTTTTCCAACAAAAATCGTTCTTGGTCAACCCTATGCAATTACGAATAATAAATATATAATAAAAAAAATTAAACATCCATAAATCATTTACGAGACCCTATTTGAGTTCGCTTTAGTTCGGATTACGGTATTGTAGACCTACAATCTGGTCTAAATAGCTGGGGGCTGAGAGGGCGAAAGCTTTTTTGACCAGATTGTAGGTTTCTCAGCGACCAAGATGAAATCATTAGTAATCGTTAGAGGCATAACTTTGTTGGCACGTCTAACATCTTCATCAATCACCGTGCGGTGGACAGTTCCCAAATTAAACTTACTTGCGAACTTGGTAATGGTAACATTCCTCCATGCGCCAGACAAACTTGATGTCTACTGCTTGTAAACAAACCACGACGCAAAAGAAAACTAAAAACTCACTGTCAAGTTTAAGATAAAAGTGTTAGAAGTAATGTAAATTGCTTAAAGACACGGCAACAGAGTGAATTTTATGTTATGTGTGAACTGTTTGATAATAAACATATATCGAATTTATCTGGAATACAGAAGTAGCTTCACCTATTTGTAAACAGCCGTGCCAGTTTATGCTTATCTGCTACTGAAATCAGTCAGAATAGCGTTTTAAATGTTTGTGTGTGTACTTACTACAAACTTACAGACATTATTACCTACCTAACTGTAAAAATATCGCTTTAAAATTAATATGGTGAATACCATTGGTTTATTAAAAAGGGAAAATCGGTTACGTTCTCCCAGCGCTTACTCAAAAATTGGCATGTGTTACAACAACACGCAAACACATACGCTCACAGTTATATTTCCAGTCCTGTGCAATACAAAGAAGAACAAAGACGGAAAGACGTATCTAAGACCGAAGTGAGACCGAGACCACAATATTTCACGCGAATCACGAACGCCCGTGCTGCCGGTCCGACGGTGACTGAGGTGGGAGCACACAATTTTACACAATATGAGGTTGCCATTTTCGAGAAACTAGTATCTCATCTTCCCTTTTCAATTAATCAATGGTTGTTATGCTCACTGAGTAAGTACCTAAGTATTTCAATAAAGTATTCATATAATTTCGTATTGTATATGTCGCAGCCGGAACGTAGAATTAGCCCGTTTGTAAAACGGCTAGGCCGTTTACAAAACGGCGCCATTCAGCTAAATGGCTAGGCCAATTGTAAAACGCTCAACGTTCAACGATTTGGCTGACTCAAACCTAGCCCGATTGTAAAACGGCTATATCTTTTTATACCATGGATTACTAATTAGTAGTAATGGCGCGCGGTTTTGCTTGTGCGAGAAATACCTGCCTAAATATTTCCTAACCAAACTTCAGAACACTGAAATGTAGGTACCAAAGAAATGTATTTTATGGGATTAAAGTAAAACGTATTTTATTTGAATCCCATAGTAGTGTCACAGTGCCTCAGATTATTAATAATATTATACAATAATCAAAATCAGTGCATAAAATTTAACTTCTGTAAAATCTAATCTTTAATATACCTCAATAAAATTGAAGTAGGTAGGTGATGTAATAAATAATAATAATAAATAAATACAATTCACACAGCATTATCTAGCCCCAAGCTGAGCAGAGCTTGTGTTTTGGGTACTAGATAACTGATATACATAATACAATACACTACATAGAAAGATATTTTTTATTATACATAGAAAAACATCCAGAACGCCCTGAACAAATGTCTGCAGATCGTACACACATTTGTCCCGAGGCGGGAATCGAACCCGCAACCTCCTGCGTTGCAAGCAGACCTTCGCCCACCGCGCCACAGAGGTCGTCAATGTGTCGTAATAATGTGGCCGTGTGGTGCTGGCTTAGAATTTGCACCACCCCAAGGGATATCCACCGAGGGTTTGCAGCAGCGCCCCTGCTGAACAATTTTCCACCGAACTGCAATCCTATGCCTATGCCAAGCGTGGAGCACAGGCGTGAAGTTTATGGTCATTACCCCTCATGGTACAAACGGCAATAAGGAGCTTATCAGGGGAAGTCTGCGTCTAGCAGTACAAGTTGTTGAGGTTGAGGATGTAGTAAAGATAAAATAACAGCTGTTTAAATGCATGTTATGGTATGCACGGTAGGAACCAAACGACCAACTTTTAAAATTGTGTTCTACTGTAGGTAGTTAGGTATCGCTGTCTCTGTTTGAGCTAAGCTCCGAACCCAATTTTTAAGCAACTTTCCTTGGCAGATAATTGATGTCATAGCCGGTAATAAAATATAATATGTAGGTAACTGTAGATTCTGCGCAGACGGAGCCTCGTACACAGAAACAGTTATCTTCATTTTACGATCGGCCTAAGCACGGTGAACTGCCTAGCCATTCCCTAAACGGGCTAATTCAGATGATCAGCCATATTGTAGAACGTTGATTTCACCGATCGTTCTACAATCGGCCTAGGCATTTAGCTGAATGGCGCCGTTTTGTAAACGGCCTAGCCGTTTTACAAACGGGCTAATTCTACGTTCCGGCTGCGACATATATATCCAGACAGGTTGGATGATATGAAAAGGGATAGAGATGTTCCACCTTCGCACAATATGAAATTTTAATCAACGCACATTTTCTTGAGAATTTTCCTCAGAAGTTATAACATGAAAGCTGTTCTTGTTATCAATAACATATTTGAACTCGTATTCGTTTTTATTTCATCTACCTAGAAAATATTGTAAAAATACATATTGCGTCACCTCGACTCCGCAAACGTAGTGGACATCCTCCGGCCAGGGGCCTGATTCCACTAACACAATCGCCTCACTATGACACTATTATCGCTTCATTATCGCGTAACAATCACCGCCATTGACACCTTTTGGTATTCTACTAACACGATATTTTTTTGTTTATGCCATATCTATGACTATTACGATTATGATTATAAGCCCCACCACATTATTGACACGATATTATAAGTCATAGAGATTGTAATCTTATGGTAAGAGAATACCAAATAAATTTACGACTCAATCTCTATCTCAATCGTATGGCGCCATTATGGCATTTAGTTTAAAAAATAGTGGAATTAGGCCCCAGGTGTGATGATGACCTGCGAAAGACTATGACTATGTTCTGTGGACTAATAGGTATATGCTGATGAAGATGATGCCGTTTGTTCTATAACCACCATAGTAGGCAGACGGATCCTCTAGTCATAATTATTTGCCACTAGCAGCGCCTCGCAGTTTTACCCACGTAGTTCCCGTTCCCGTGAGAATTGCGGGATAAATTATAGTCTATGTTACTCCCTGAAAAGTAAAAGTAAGCTTTTTAATGATGAAATTTTAAATTAAATCGGCCCAGTAGTTTAAATACAAACAAACAGACAATCAAATCTTTTCTCCTTACAATATTAGTATACATAAGTCATAGCCATTCTATAGTCTTAAAAGCACGCAAGTCGTTTAACTGCATAATGGATAAACAAAGTTACTAAATTTTCTTAAAATTCTCCAAAAAACGGAAATTTCATAATTCAATGATTTTATGTTTGTTTTCGGGGACAATTATTTCATCTCCTCCACAAAGCGTTAAAATATATCATGTGATACGCGTAGGCGTTCATTAAAACAAATATCTCTATTAAAGGATTTAAAAGGTACGGTCAAAAGGACTGTAAATACCATTACTAATTCAGCCGGTATAAAAGGTCCTAGGGTACTGAAGTACCCTTTCGGAGCTATGTCCTTTGCCATGGCACCTTTAGGGCAGACGACCGCGGGCTGCAGTCACCTGTGACAGCATTCAGCACAATGGGACACCCCAACACCCCGTCTCCCTCCTCGGTGTTGCCACTGAGACAGATGTAGGAAGAATTTAAAATTAAAATATAGATCTATCGTTGACTGTAGAAATTGAAAATGAAAATGTAGCACGTTAATTAATTAATTAGATTTATTGATTATGAATGTAAGCTGGTTTCTATAGTAAAATAATTAGATTTAATCTATTATAGTTAATTAATATTGTAGAATTTAACCATTGAAAAATTTATATTTTAAGTGTCAGTCGCAAAATTTCAAAACGCTACGCCATTGACTACAGCGGACGTGACATCGCTGTTCACATTTCTTCTTTTTTTATTCTGCTTACTGCACCATGATTTGACACTATTCTTCCCACTTCACATTTCGCATTGTCGGTTATTTTCAGCTTTTTCGGAAAACCTCTTTCCTGAGATGATCACTACCGAGGTCGTCACAAAAGTTTTTAATCGAGTGTGAACGTCGACGTCAAATAAACATGGCGCCAATATGGTAGCGTTTTTATCACCCGAAAATTATTGTAGTTTTGATTCGTTTTTTTTACCTTGTTGTTGCGAAATTCAGTGAGCGTCTTATCATTTCTCGGTTAAATAATGATCTAAAGAATCGATTAAAACAATAAAAAAAATCGATGCATATACCCAATTGACAACAACTGACTTGTTAAATTCACAGTTGAAACGTTTTGTTGATCGCTCAAATGAAAATAGAGTTAAATTAAGGTAGAGTTCATACATTGTTGGCAATATTTAATTGATAGATAGATAGATAAGTTCTATCTATCGCTGGAAACAATCTACAGCTAAAAATAACAGGGTATTTTAATTCATCCGAAAAGGCCGAAGGATCGATGTCAAAAACTTTTGACAAATCAAATAGCGTTCTAAGGTTCCGACGGAATAGAATTCAAATTTGAATTGACGTTTTCGCTTCTAAAACGAATCGAATGAATTAAAATACCCCTGCAGTTGAGCTGTATTCCATTGAACCATATCAATACCAGTCAGAAGTGTCTCCAAGACGCTGGCTCCATTACCTAGCTGTATGGCAATGCTTAAGTGCTGTGCCAGATACTTACCAGCTCTCGGCACACGCGTCGTTTCTAGCAGACGCTCAGATTTTTTTTTAAAACCCGGAGAGCCTCGGTACCCGACGGACCTAGAGTCTCGACTCGTAAGGGCAACAAAAAGTAAAAGATAAAAGTGCTAGGAGGGGGTTAGAAACTTGCAGTTTTTAATCCTTCTAGAAACTTTGTAACCCAGATGCAGTTGGCAATACTGCATTCTGGGGAGTTGGGTGGAATGCAACGGTGTTGGCAAACATGCCCACCTGAAAATTCCACGTGCAACGTTTTCAGCTTTTTCGGGCATTGTTAGGCGTTACATTTTCATGAGCCACGGATTTATGAAGTGGAAATCGTTGGGATGGATATTTGCAATCGGTAGTTGGGTGTTCGAGTACCTAGTTAGGTTTCAAACGAACAAAACGCTAAAAAACCTACCTAGACACCCCAGAAACTCCCAGAACATCCGTAACATATGTATATCTGCAGATGGTACAGCTTTTGTCGCTAGACGAGAATTGAACCCGCAAACTAACAAGAAGACCGTTGCGTCACAGAGATCGTCTAATATTTTCACATAGGTACATGTCGAGATAGTCGAGTAAACATTAACACAATGAAGGTGTCAATTCCGGTGTAGCCAAAACTAGACTAAACTGATTTGATAAGGCTAAAACTTACGCCATCCTTTTTATAATCGCTATAACGACGGCACTTTTTTTAAATACCATAGAAACTAACTAAAGATTTTTACGCCACGCCGTTTAGGTGGAAACCTTAGACCTTCTAAGAGTGAGTAATATAAAATTCTCTTATAAAAAATCTATCCGAAAACCAAATGTCACTCACTAGTTACGACTATTCAATGAAATTAGATATCCACATATGTAACTGAATAACTCTATGAAACTTTTACTTACGTTTGTTCTTATCCAACAACCAAGTTCCAACCCACTTCCTGAAACTAATTCCAAATGCTAGAACTTTCTTCGTAATTCACTTTAATTTTCTAAGCTGTTTAACTAAAGGCAGAACCAGGTCAAACTAAAAGTTAATAGACGTGTATTGTTCTTTTACAATAATAGCTAGGTACCTATGATCTATTTGCCATTTAGTTGCAAATGATGTCAATATATCCCAAGACATAAATTAAAATTCGCATGCTTAAGAGTGGTGATAAAAATACAATAACATCAATCACACTAATGTTATAAATGCGAAAGTTTGTATGGATGTATGGATCGATGGATGTTTGTTACCTCTTCACGCCAAAACTACTGAACGGTTCGGGCTGAAATTTTGCATACAGGTAATTCTAATCCTGGAATCAAACATAGGCATACTTTTTATCCTATAAATCAGTTCCCGAGGATATACCTTTAAACGTTTCCATAGGAATAACGCGTGCGAAACCGCGGGGCGCAGCTAGTATATAATGAAGAAATGATCTCAAATCGGCAAATATTTTCTTTAATATGTGTATAATCATCAGCAAGTAAGCTAGTTTGAGGTTAAGTACAGCGAGCTACACAGCGAGTTTATTTATCTTTTTTGCAGGTATTAAATAAATCTAATATAGTCATTCATTAAAATTATAGGATGAGGATTTCCATAGTTAAGAATATTATTATAAACCTTTGACTTGAAGTTCAAACTGTACATAAAAATCTCAATTCTTCAGTTCAATACTACTTTCAAATGGATAATAGAAATAAAATAATAGTTATGGAATAAGCGATTATTGGTATCGACTATCTTTTTTAGATTTATTTAAAGGTAATCATTTCATTGTGTACGTTTGTAGTTATTAGAATCTATGAAATCATTGTACACGTATCAGTAAATCCACAGAATGGAAGTGGCCTACAGAACGAAAAAGTAATTCTACATAATGGAAGTGGACCGTGATATTATCGCTCAAGAGCCATCTCTCCCAGACCACCTTGAATGGATAGGACCGTTGGATTGTACATGGAGTAATATTACAAGCTATTTAACATAGGCTTGTAACCATAGAACTGTTCAATTTTAATTGTTTTAAAGATTAATTTTACTCTCGGGACGAGAATTGGGTTGTGGAATAAATTCGATCAAGGATACGAATAATTAAATTTACTTCTGATGGATAAGGCTAGCTAAAATTTGATTTCCCTTTGTTACGAATTTTGAAATTTATTTTGTTTAAAACTTGTCTAATGTTTTTTTGTAGTCATTTTTGGTGGTGTCGTTTGGACCCTAAATAATGGGCGAGACGAAACTACTCCAAACTTTTTTACTTCACACTAATATTATAAATGCGAAAGTTTGTATGGATGGATGGATGTTTGTTAGCTCTTCACGCCAAAACTACAGAACGGATCGTGCTGAAATTTTGCATACAGGTAATTATAATACTGGAATCTCAGATAGGCTACTGTTTATCCCATAAATCAGTTCTCGTGGAATCACCTTTAAACATTTCCAAAAGAACAACGTTTGCAAAGCCGCGGGGCGCAGCTATTATACATTCAAAAATAGCTGTCTGTCTGTTTCGTTTTCACGCAGAACGGATTTTAAAGAAATTTGGCAGGGAGGTTAATGGTATCCCATTGGCAGGGAGGTAGGGCACCAGCTAGAATTTTGTATGCTTAATTAATTTTGTTTTAAAAACTATAAAACGACTTCAATTTGTATAGTTTTTTCATGGATTTTCATGTTCAGAACACACACACACACACAGATCCCATGGTCAGATCAAAACCATATCAAAATAGGACCACACGGCAAGCACCAGCTTTCATATAAGAAAAAAATCATGAATATTGGACCGTATACGTATACGTACATAGTCAAAAGTTCTGAGGTAAAAAAAAATGATAAATTGAGAATCTCCTTTTTTTGTTTCTATGTTTGTTACCTCAGAACTTTTGACTGGGTGGTCTGATTGTCATGATTCTTTTTTTATATGAAAGCTGGTGCTTCCTGTGTGGTCCCATTTTTGTGTGTATGATTGAGGATGTTATGATTGATGTTCTGACTATGGGATTCATGAAAAAACTATAAAAATTGAAGTAGGTTTATAGTTTTTTAAAACAAAAATATTAGCTCATACAGTCTAATAAAAAGTAATTGTACAATGAAGACTTACTAACTATATTAGAGGTAAACCATTTATACAGTAAAAAAAAATACTTGTCTTAGTGCTTATTTTGTAAGTCTAAAGAAATAAACAATTTAACTCTGACTCTGTTCCTGTTCCTATGACTTCAAAGCACCGCCAGTGTATTGCGTAACTCGATGAGAGAATGAATGGAAGGGCATTACCCGCGCACAAGGCTTTCCTCAAGTATCACAAGAGACTTGGCTGGGGTCAGCTTGCATCTGAAAAGTCCAGATCAGTGATACGACGCAGGCGCGACGGCAATTTTCCATTTCTTTTCTTACAGGAAATAATACTTTCTACCTTCTTTGACAGTTTTAGAAAGTAGTAGAGTTAACATGTTTTGTAATTAGTAAATAATTAAATACGACTACGAGTTCTACTAGTTCCCTTTGTTGACAGGTGTGTGAATTAAAACTGAATGACCAAATTAAGTATTTCATAGACAGTTACTAGTTTTGACAAATAGAAGATGAAGATGCTTATCTGTCACTTGATAGAGACTTATTAGCTATACAGGGTGTTTGGTACAATGTTTGGCATATGAAAACTGGGGGTAAGTGGAACTAACTGCAATACTTTGGCGGCTTTTTTAACCCTCAAAGTCTATTTTAAATTTTTTATAGAATTTTTGATTGTTTTTCAAAATTTGAACTATTTAGTACCGTTACTTGATTCTCACTAAATAAAATGGTTTACAATATTTACATCTAGCATGCTATAAATGTAATGAACTGACCAAAATAACTAAAAGCATTTGTCCAATCAGAATTGTAATTTTAGGGCTATTGTAGGTTTTGCACTTTGTCGTGAAATATTCAACGTCGGTTATTTTTAACGTTGGTTGGTGATATTAATAAATAACTACTGACGAACGACTGAGGCACATTGAGTCAAAATTATGAACGTAAATGAGTTAACTACATACCTAGTTTGTGTTGGAAGAATACCACGAGGAACGCACGCAACTTGAATTGCACTCACCCTGATGAAGATGAAACGTTTGTGTTCTTTCAACACAAACAAGGTTCGTAGGTAGCTCGCCTATAATCGAAATCGTTACCTCAGAACTTTTGACTGGGTGGTCCGATTTTCATGATTCTTTTTTTATTTTAAAACTGGCGCTTCCTGTGTGTTCCATTTTAATTTGGTCTAGTTTTTACAATGTGATCTATGAAAAAAACTATAAAATTTAAGTCGGTTTATAGTTTTTTAAAACAAAATTAATTATTTATGTACCTAATTGATGTCCTAACCGACAGGTTATGATAATAGTAGAATAATCAGAATAATTAATTTATTGGTAAAAACGTTTTACAAGCCAAAAATAATTATTATAACTTAGTATAATAATACAGTTATAATTTCAATTGATTTAATTAAACAAACAATTAATATATAATAAATTCAAAAACTAATTAAAATATTTTTAAATATTTGGCACATATTCGTCAACACTGTAAAACGCCTTCTCGACGAGCTACGATTTGAGCCTGCGCAGCCTAGTAAACATAACACAGTTAACAGTTAATCCAGTAAGAATCGGTTGGCCGACCGCGGCTGTGCTAAGTCAGCCAGACACTCCCCTATTTCCCTCGAGGGCGACAAACCGATAGTAAAAGGCTTATCACTCCCCCTATCTTCATTCACTAGTTGAAAATCCGCGGCTGAATTATTAATATTCAACTCGAATAAGGCGTACACTGATTTATTAATACTGCCTTAGTTTGCAGTCATTTACCGAGTGTTGGATATTTCAAACTTGAATGGGAGGAACTACCTATTAACTCGTAGGACTATATTAAGTGGGTCAAAGGTGACAAGACGAAACGACGGTAATGAAATTACAAGTATTCGGTGATTAATTCGTGTAACCTTTTCAAGTTACGCGATATTTTAATATTTTTGTCACCAACGTGTGACAAACTACGAAAATTTTTGTACATCGTCAAACACTGCTATTCATAGTATTGTTTTATTTACATTCGGCCCGCGCGGAATAACTTAAACGACTTCAAAAAACAGAGGAGGCCCTACATTCGACTGTTTTTTTATGTTTGTTACCAGAACTTTTGACTGGGTCCGATTTTCATGATTCTTTGTTTTTTAAAGCTGGTGCTTCCTGTGTTTTTTGTAATTTTGTCTAGTTTTGACAATGGGATCTATGAAAAAAACTATAAAATTTAAGTCGGTTTATAGTTTTTTAAAACATAATTATTTATGTACCTAATTGATGTCCTAACCGACAGGTTATGATAATAGTAGAATAATCAGAATAATTAATTTATTGGTAAAAACGTATTACCAGTCCAAAAATAATTATTATAACTTAGTATAATAATACAATTATAATTTCAATTGATTTAAACAAACAATAAATATATTATATTAGACGACCTCTGTGGCGCGGTGGGCGAAGGTCCGCCTGCGACGCAGGAGGTTGCGGGTTCGATTCCCGCCTCGGGACAAATATTTGTACGATCTGCAGATATTTGTTCAGGGCGTTCTGGATGTTTTCTATGTATAATAAAAAATATCTATCTATGTAGTGTATTGTATTATGTATATCAGTTATCTAGTACCCATAACACAAGCTCTGCTTAGCTTGGGGCTAGATAATGCTGTGTGAATTGTCCAGCATTATTTATTTATTTATTATTTATTATAAATTCAAATAATAATTAATATATTTTTAAATATTTGGCACATATTCGTCAACACTGTAAAACGCCTTCTCGACGAGCTACGATTTGAGCCTGCGCAGCCTAGTAAACATAACACAGTTAACAGTTAATCCAGTAAGAATCGGTTGGCCGACCGCGGCTGTGCTAAGTCAGCCAGACACTCCCCTATTTCCCTCGAGGGCGACAAACCGGTAGTAAAAGGCTTATCACTCCCCTATCTTCATTCACTAGTTGAAAATCCGCGGCTGAATTATTAATATTCAACTCGAATAAGGCGTACACTGATTTATTAATACTGCTTTAGTTTGCAGTCATTTACCGAGTGTTGGATATTTCAAACTTGAATGGGAGGAACTACCTATTAACTCGTAGGACTATATTAAGTGGGTCAAAGGTGACAAGATGAAACGACGGTAGTGAAATTACAAGTATTCAGTAATTAATTCGTGTAACCTTTTCAAGTTATGCGATATTTGAATATTTTTGTTGGTTTGCAAAACCTTATGTTTAAAATATTGTGGTAAACGTAGTACTATATACTATTATGTGAGGTCTTTAATCGTCAGTGGTTAAACTTAATAACGAGAAGCCGTTTCATAATAAGAAATTACCTGCATCAAAAAAATTAACAGCTATTTTGAATATTTAGTTAATTTAATTATATTTCACGGAAGCCATTAAGAAATCCCATGACGTTCTATTCACACCTTTACCAAACCAACAGAAATAAAAATATGAAGCATTTTTCCAAATCGACGTCCGTACTACGGTGTGGGGTGGGGATTCGGGCGAGAAGCGCGGGGTGCACGCAGCCTCCCGGCAACGATTACTGATTAGTGTGGCTGTGGCGGCGAGAGCGAGGCCTCGCTTCTTCGTCATGCCGCCACCGGTCCGACGCGAGACTTCCCTTAACCTTACCCTATTCAACCTCCTTGCTACATTAAAAACTCTTTTACCAAGCTCAGTGCAGTTTTTGAACTTCGAAGGCTAGTTTCGTCAGTGATACGCGATCAGCTGATCGCCGGCAGACACGCCTCACATGTTACTACTACACTACGTTTGTGCGGTGTTGTATATGAATGTTGGTTGACTGGTATTTTCGGTGAATGTGTTTTCCTGCGGTGTTTATAGGTAAGTTTATGACCTCAAAATATTTACCATTATGTCAGACATTTTGAAGCTTTTCCGTACATAGAGACGAAAACTCATTATTCAGTGTTTTTAAGGTGAAAATGCTTAAACATTTCAGTTCTAAAACGCAATCTTGCCGGTTCTTTGATGTCACAGAGCTCTGAAAGGAAATGAACACAGCTAAAGCTTGTTTATAGGCACTGTGAAGCCTAATTAGTATGAAGCATGCAAGTCAAAGCCTTAGGCTGGTTAGAAGGTTGGGTAAATGCGTTGACGTCTTTAATATGTGCATTTATTAGTTGGAACTTCGTAGCAAAGCTCGTAGCAACGCAGACGTTACTTAGCATGTCGTAGCGAGGTTTAGAGCCACGTTTTAGATTTTCCTTCCGTACTGTTTACATAATAATGTTGCGTGACAATTATGAACCTACTAAGAATGTTCCTACGTTCTATTATCGTGTGTGTATTTTTATTTGACTGCCTCGTTGATCTAGCGGGGTTCAACTTTTGATTATGAGATCTCGGGCTTAAATCCTGGGTCAGGACAAATTTGTTATTAGGGTTTTTCTTGCAAGGAAAAATCAGAGTACTAACAGCCCGGAGTCAGAAAGTTTGCGGTGTTACACCCTCGTGCTTAGTCAAGCATGTTACGCCGTTGGTCCTGCGCCTGACCTCTCCTCGATCGTGTCGGTCTGCCGTACCATTGAGGAAATTCCATGTTTGTGCATACACTTGAGCACCATTCATTATGTTGTGCATTAGTCTGCGTTGGGACTGGTCGCCGTGGCCGAAAATTTGGGTAAGTGGACATAATCAAGATAATGTTATATTTATCTTTACTTGTGAAGTTGTGCTGTATTATCTTGTAATATTTTAAAAATTGGAGGTTAGGTTATTTTATTTAGCCACTTATAAAATCACTCCTATTTTCCCTTTAACTTTTAGTTGTACTCAAACACCTAAGCAAACATAGAGCCACATTTATTCAAAAACAGAAGATTAAAGCAAAGAGCGGAAGCTTCTCAATTAATATTAACACTTTTATACCTATCTACTTAAGTCAATTAGGTACACTGCATTTCTAAATCAAAACGTCACCATTTATCACACCAACAACAAACATAAAAGCAATTTTTATTTTAAAATAGATGAGAAAGACAGCGAGCGGCAGCTACCCAATTACTTTTAACACTTTCATACCTACCTACTTAACACTTTTACACTTATCAACTGCATTTCTACATCAAAACGTCACCATTTTAACACACCAACATGAATTTCACCCCTCCACCCCTTTTGTGACTTTATCAGATTATATTCCACCCTGTCGGGTTAGACTGAGCTTAGTGAATTGACTAGGCTAAGCTGTGTCTAGTTATATCAATTAATATGTAACATCGGCTCGAAGCTATCACCAAGAACTGGTTCTGAATACGGATTAGGACTTAGAACAACATTTTATCTCCTTACGCCGCGCCGCCGCGCCGGGCTGGTTTATGTGATTAGTGACGAGAATATTAGTATAATCACTATACAGGGTGCCACAGAAAGGTTTTTATTTATTTTCGAAATTTTTCAAATTATGTTTTTTTTTTCATTATTCAAAAAATAAATTTAACATATTCATAAAATAATAATAATTTGAGAATTTATGAGTATTCTTACATTATAATTATTTTTGTTGGCAATGGATTGTCAATCTGACAAAAATTGAATTTAAAAAGATATTTAAAAAGAAGATCGAAATCAAAAATACCACTTTATATCCGTGTCAGTGTATTTTTTTATATGAGTTGACCTTTTCTAAGAGTACATTTATTGTATTTATGGAAATAAAGCATTTTTGAGTTTGAGTTTGAGTTTGAGATAGGAACCTGCCATAGGAATGACAAATAACTTTTTATATAATTTAACATTACCACGGCGATTGACAATCCATTGCCTGAGTAAAAGATAAATAGATTGACAAACAGCTTATTAGACGAATCGCGTGTTGTACGGAACGCTTATTGGACCAAACGCCTTTAAATATTAAAATCGTGGTATGGACGAACTGCTGACAAATCAATATGGTAAAATCCCCTTGTATGGAGGAGGCATGTGCAGCAGTGAACATTATGTGATGGTCCTGAGCTAAGTAACGTTTTTCCTACAAAACATTTTACCTCTACATTCCCTGATATCAATGATCCTTGACAATTCAAAACGATAAAAAAGTATAAAATGATCATAAAGTAACTCTTCGTGCAGATTTTTATTCATTTTCCCTGTTTAATAAACAGCAATAAACTCATGAAGGGTTGCCTTTATTGCTTTTAATATCGGCGATCGGAGCTTTGTTGGGGTAGAATAGGTAATATACATAAAATGTTGATGAAAATTCTTCCAAGAATTTAACGCCTATGTAGTGCGCACATGGGCAGTTAAGCTGCTGCCCCACCACTGCGCACAGAGTGGGTAAGTGCGCCTCGCTTTGAAATAAATGTGAAAACGTCCACTGCAACCCTGCAATACGAGATTAATGTCGTCTTTGTTACTCACAAATTTTCGTGAAATTACTTTATCTTTTATTCCTTGTCGATTGCAGAAAAAAATTAAAAAAACTATTACTATAATATTTAATTTCGCACCAACAAAAAACGATCAACCTAAATAAAACCTAGCGAAAGGAATCATGTAATATAAACACTCCCCCAGTTCATAACAAAGTAGCGAACAGTAACTTAGCAATAACCATTCAAAGAGCCGTTCCCATTATCTAATCTAACGGCCCAGAAGATATGCTACTCTATTGTCTATGCGAAAATAAGGAAAATTGAAACGAAGAACATGAAATATGGAAGATAAATAGCACCGGCTGGCTGCTGAAAAAATACAGCCTCATAAAATGGCATTGCTTGGATTTCCAGTTAGGTCTGGGAGACGTTAAAAAGCCGGAAGTTTGTATTGAAGATCGTCGGAAGCATGGTAGTGGGATTTTTTCTTGCGCTCTAATCTTGCTTGTATTCCCATGGGCAAAAGTTTGCTGTTGCCCAAAACAGCCATAATTTGCATGCGTTTTCCCATATAAGTGTTTTAATTAGTGGCGTTTATTGGCAGGCTCAAAGACTTGAAATTATATCAGTTTTTGGGTTTATATTATTTCAGTAGTAACCACAACTGAAATAATATAAATCGAAAAACTGACTTACCGAAAGATTTTGGTTTTAAAAATAGGTCTGTATGAGTAAATTAATATTTTAAGCGTAACCAGCCAACCATAATCACCACTGTACGTCGTGTACGGTCATAAAAATTAGCCGGATTTAATCCTAATAAAAGTCGAATCCAACCAACCCTTTTAGGCAAACATTCTGCAGATTTTTCCTGTTCTAAAAAAGGATAAACACTTGATCTCGATTGAAGAAAAAGGATCTACTTTGTTTTTATTCGTTCTTGATTTTGTAATTAGGTACGTTATATTTTTGCTCTTGTAGAAAATGTTCAAAAAACGCCAAAAGAATAAGTAAAATAATTAAGCTACGTTCTATTATCGTGAGTGTACTAATTTAGTAGAAAAGCTTACAAATTGCTTGTTGAATTTATATTGTTACAAAACGTTTATCAAAAAGTTTTATCTTAAATATTATGAACATTTTATCTCAACATAAAAATTTCGATGTCACTCGAGAATACCTCTGGTTTTTAAGTATAACTTCGACGTACTACGTTATTACGTATTATACATTATATTACGTATGTATTTAGAACTTTACGACACAGTTACCAGTACTTCTTGAAACACGCGCCGAATGACGTAGCATTTTGTATCAATAGAAAAATGATGGGAAAATAAGATCAAAGAAGGTTGAGGCATCGCTGACTTGCCCCGATAAATCAACGACCCGGCCAGAGGCTCTAATGGTCGCCAATTATCCCTCGCCCTTTCGATCCGACGACAATACGA
Organism: Eupithecia tripunctaria; assembly: GCA_955876795.1. NCBI lineage: Eukaryota > Metazoa > Arthropoda > Insecta > Lepidoptera > Geometridae > Eupithecia > Eupithecia tripunctaria. The sequence continues at coordinate 6,785,467 of OY041616.1, read as the reverse complement.
TCACTACTCTAAACATATTGGCGACCTCTGTGGCATAGTGGGCGATGTTGGCTTTTTGCAGAGACGTCAAGTTGCGGAGTCCACTTCCGCTTCGGGAACCATGTTTGTATGATGCTTATAGGTTTTTGTTTCAGTGTGGGGTTTTCTGTGGATAATATTTTATCTGTGTATTTTATCGATTTATCTCATCAGGTTCATATTATGGGACTGAAAGCTCTTTGAAGGGTCCAGCTTCCAGCATCATTTTGACTTTTAAAGATTTTCATTATTAGATACAAAGCCGTTTTCAGCACAATTTTTTATTATTATTTCTACAAACTCTAGCCCAAAACAAACTTATTTTATTCACAAATTGGTGTACTTAAAATATTTATTTAATGCACTCCAACAAAACACATTTCATCCGTATCTCCGAGGAATAAAACATAATTTAGCACGAAACTACGGCCATAAATAACAAAAGTACGCAAATAAAGGAACTCACGAGCTTAAAGTGATGTAAATCAAAGTTTTTGACTTCAAAGAATTTCGCTCAACTAGGTACCCTTTTGTTCCAAGGGCAATGAACATTTTTGCAAACATTGTAGGAATACGCTCATTAAAATAAAAACGCGGTGAAATAGGTCAAGTGGGAAATGGGTGCGGTAGGGTTCCGTACAGTGTAATCGGCGAATCAATGGCCGTGTTCTGCGGACGGCTGTTTTTTACGCATGAGACCATTTTGAATGTTGATTAGAAGCCCTCGAATTATAGATTTTGTAAAAAATACGTGTTTTACGATTTATAACCGGTACGGGACGATGCTAATCAAATAAAATGTATCATTACCCGTATTATCGATGTTCTCCTCCTGGCCAAAATTCGGCCACGAGGCGGTCAGTCTTCACTTAGACTGATTATATAGAGGTATTATATGATTATTCCTCTATTTAAGACTAGTCTATTAATGGGGTGCTGTCTCCATAGGATTTTCGAGTTCTTTAGCTCGCAAGTGGGACTTGGGGTTTTACGATTCTCGAGTTCTTTGGCCCGCAAGCCCGGAAATAACCTCCAGGAACTCATCGTCACGGGATATGTAAGAGTAAGAGAGAAAAAGACCGAGAGGAAATGAAGAAGGATAGTATATATACCGTATCCATCGAGCATAGAATGTTAGCAAACAAATCGCGACACATATAATAAAAACTCACTTGCTTAGAGTCGAAATTCAGATAAGCAATATTTATTGAAGGAATCGGGATCTCAAATGGACAAATAATGTAAATTAAGTGTAAAAGACGCGCCAACAAAGTGATTGGCTTGACGAATTCATTACGGATGTAAGCGGGTTAACTACGAACCTTATTTGTGTTGGAAGAACAAAGTTTCATCCCTTAACGAGGGACATCTTCAGGGCGAGTGCGGTTCTCGACGCGCGCGTTCCGCATCCCTTCGAGCACACAAATAGAGTTCTGCCAACACAAATAAGGTTCGTAGTTAACCCGCTTACATCCGTAATTAAAAGTAATTGGTGGTTATGAATAAGGCGGTATGATTATTTACTATAGTCTACTCGTATGTATATGTTATAGCCATCTCATCATAGAACAATACTACTCTACGAGCATCTCATACATCACGAAAGACCCTGAGCGTTAGCATGATCGAAGGTCTGGTCAGTGCATTATTTAATAATGCTTTCTTTTATAGTTATAAAATATAAGTAAGTATGTGGATTGTCCACACCTACATAATAATAGAATTGCGGTTTTTCACCTGCAGAACAGAAATCTCTTTTTATAATTTTCTTTGCCACTCACCTTTCACCATTTTATACCAAAATATGTTTAAATATTTTAAAATTCTGAGTTATAATAACAAATAGGTCTTTGATATTTATAATCTCCGGTCGAGCTCTTCAAGTCTACTAAATTATGACATAAATCTACGCTCGCAGTTTCTAAACTTGCTTGAGAGCAAATAAACTATCTGGTTATTTGATATGTGCTGTTTAGTTTATCACCAGATTCGCAAACTACATATATTTAACACACTGCTATCCCATTTACGTAGGTAGTTACACTAGATCCCGAAATAGTAGCTATCCATTAACATGAAATATTAATACCAGACGTTCTTAATATACTTGCTTACACACCTAGGTACAGTCTACAACACAAATTTGATTACACACTTTAGTAACTTGTGTGTACAAAAGCTACACAGTTTGAGTGTCCACGATGAACATGCCGAAATAGAGGTCTTCCTGTAACGGCTTGGTGCGAAGCTTCAGGTCGCAAAGCCGAACCTGGGCAGTGAAAACCTTAGTAACAATTTGAGTGCCTACCATCTTTTATTCCAAAGATACAGAGCAATGGAAGCCTTAAAGTTGACTTGGGTACGCGTTAAATGATGAAATGATATAGAATGTTTATTAATTTGACCTTATTAATTTTAAAATCAATTATTAAATGGGATCTTAGTGGTGTACTTAATTATGTACCTATTACAATTTTCTAGGTATGGTACATTAATTAAATAAAAACATTATAATTCTGAACTAGAAATTATCTAACTCTAGGTGCTCGGATCAAACAATAAAAATGAAATGGGATTTATTACTATGGTACTTATTCATCTACTTGTATTTTTAGTTTGCCATACACGTGTTACATGTTAAGAAGTAAAAGGTATATAAAAAAAACCCTAAAAAAATAGAAAAAGAAACAGGTAAACTAAATCTTAGCACGGCTTGACTTTTTTTAAGTGTACATTTATTGTATTTTTGAGTTCTTGAGCTGAGTGTACAAACTTAAACGTAAGCTTTGCGAAGCTTAAGGGTGTAAGTTTCAGAAGCAGATGCTAAACGAATTTATTTAGAAACTTCAAGTACAAAGTACTAACGCGTTTATTTGAATTTTAAGATTGCTTAGATATATCTAAGACTGCTTTGCAAGTTTTTTTTTTAAGCAACTACGGCTAATAGTATACAGATACTATAAACCTACTGCAATTGTTTTTTTAAATAAATGTTCAATCTTGCGAAACCGAGACAGTGTAGCGCTGTTTCGCACCAAATTTTTCGCACTACAAGACAAAAGTAACAATTATTGTTTCGTTTCTTACCGGCTATTTTTAAGATTATTGTTTCAACCCACAAATTTATAAAAGAGCCTACGGGCCGCAAGTTTAAAATAATCATGTTTATAAACCAGTCAAAAGTAAATGACCGAATAATTTCAACTATAAGAGACGAAAAGTCGTGTTTTAAAGTATATTCGAAATCTCTTAAAGCTTTTTATCTATCGGTAATAGGTAATCATTAATAGATTCGATGGTTCGATCAATGTGGTTTTGATATTCAATATTTTCTTCTTTCGTAGTATTTTACCAACTTATAACAGCAATTTGTTTTCCATTTCCGTTGACTTAGGATAGTTTATACAACTGTTTCAAGGACCTGTTTGAGCAAGTCGAAGTTCTGAATGTTATTTACGTCTACCGAGTAACTTCCTTTATAATAATTGCATAACCCTTAGAATTGGGAACCCTTAAAATCTATTGTTTTTGAAGGAAAGATAGTCAATTAAAAGGGGTTTGAAAACTCGTGGCTGTTATATAAATTCATTAAGGGCGAGTTAAACTTGGTAATTGGTAAGGTTCAGTACTTACAACCTAAAATTATTGTTGAGTAGCTTTCTTATTAATTTTACAATGTTAATTTTGCGTTAGGCCAAGGCCAAAAATATTTGATCAGAAATAATCAAATATTCGTGTACTTATAGGTTTCTTCCAAAAAGTTTGGTCATCAATGACAAGATAAGATATTCCGTAAGTTCCGCTCCTCCTTTGTTTGATAGTGTTTCCCTCGTGATCTCCCCAGTCCCGTTTCTTGAATTACTTCTATAGCTACAGCTATAGAATATAGCTATAGCGTTAGCTATTTCGTTTCTTTCACAACAAAAAGAGCGCAGTCCATTTTGCCACTCGTTCAGTCCTTTCAATCCGAGAGCTTATAGCTAAAGCCACGCTCTCCATTCAGTTCTGTAAGTAACAAATTCTCCTTTCGGGTTTCAGTTTCATTCGTCTTTCGCTCTTTGAACATTGCTCATTTTTAGCTCTATGAGTAAACGCACTGTTACTGCTCTACCAAATACTTTATACCTACCTACCTATTAATTCAGTTGAAGAATGTTTATTACCCTAATCATAGTAAACCATACCTAGAGGAAAGACAAAGACTATGGAAGCTCAGGCGAAAGAAAGATTTCTTATACAAAGCAGTGGTTGATCAGAAATAAATACAATGCTTTAATTTTTCATTTCAATCAGCATAATATTTTCAGAACGTTCAACCTTACCTTAATAATATAAACCTTCATAATATTTTATTTAACACAAAAATCTATTTTCATTACTCATACTCTGAAAGTAGGTCGGAAGTTGCCTGCGCAGCGGGATGAAAGTTATACTTCTCGTCTAGGGACGAAAAATAAAGACAAGTACAAAACAAATGACAGCTGTCACCTCACTTTTCTCTTGAAACATGGGGTACGTTCCAATTCAAGCTTAAAGCGCTAACGCACTGCACGAGCTATGCGCGCACGAAGCCCCGTTCCGATTCATCTGAGCGCGTTGGTGCGCGTTGGCGCGATTAATGAAACGAAACGCTCAGACAGCACTCACAAAGAAGTTGAAGGAACGCACGAACTGCCTTGTCTCGAAAGGTGAGGCAGTTCATGCGCTCCCGTGCGCTCGAGGGGCGTGGCGAAGTGGGCGTTGCCGTGCGCTCTGTCAGCGCGCTGAAAGTTGAAAAGAAACGACTTCATGCGCGCGTCAGCGCATTAAGCGTGAATTGGAACGTAGCCATGCATTCTATCTTTCTATACAGCCACTCAACTTCAACTTCTTGGGAGATGGCTTTTGCGTCTGGTTTGACGCAATTCATACTGCCATTTAATTACAGCGTAATGTAAAATTGAAATAAATTAGAGGTAAAACACCATATTATAATTTACATATTAAAATAACAGATTTCGGCAAAAATTTACCATTTTTTAAATGATAAAAATGTATGGTAGAATAGTTCTCGGTATTCTACCATGTCTATTCAACCATGGTAGAATAGCGAAAGTTACCATGGCTATATTCTGCCATCTCTAAAGAGGATTTTCTAGGCCTATGAAAAATAAGCGGAAATACGTCAATCCTATCTTCGTATGATTTTTCGAGTTGTACAATTTTCTGTGATTATTACAATAAGTTCAGACATTGATATAGACATAGATTTACCGCCTGATTTTATAAATGAAGAGGCTAAAGTAGTGAAAAACCTTTTACCACAATGATTTTATGAAATGGCGCGCTGAGAAAATAGTGAAATTGATCCTTGTATTCGTAATGAAAAGCACAGTGTTTACCTCGGGTGAAAGTAACATTTAGTCCCTCGAACTATTAACGCCCTCGCTACGATCGGGTGCCAAACCCGTCTCGGGACTAGATAAGTTACTTTCATCCTTCGGGTAACAATGTACGAACCTATTACAAATTACAACAACTAATAAACAAAGTGACAATTGGCGGACGTATCGCTCAAGATTGATCTCTACCAAAGAAATTTTGAATGGATAAGATTTTTGGATAGTAGGTACTCGTACAAGAGGTTATGTATCTTTACCTCAAAACTACCATCGCTTGAAGTTTAAGTTAATGTTTTCTGAAAACATTGACCACATCCACAATTAAATGGCGGGTAACTCCTGTCACGTTTCCCGCCTAAAGTGGTGTCGCCGCCATCTTGAAACGTGATGCTGACGCGGCGGCCGCGTCGAGTACCGCGTCTATTCAAATACTCCCTACTCTATTTTGTTCTTTCAACACCGGATCTTATTTATTGAAGGGCTGTGCATTGTGCGGAGATAAACAAAGGCTTTTTTCTGATTTTTAGAGTTCCGTAGTCTTAGTAGGTTCATTTTGTTCATTAGTAGATTGTTATTCCGGCTAGGGCAAAGTGGGATGACGACCTGCGAAAATTTTACTTGTCTAAGTGCTATTTTTGTAAGTCTCAAGAAATAAACGATTTGACTCTGACTCTGAAAGATTGCGGGCGGATGCTGGATACAGCAAGCTGGGGCGCTGTGACGTTCATTAGATGAGGCCTATTTCTAGCAGAGGAATAACATAGAGATAATGATGATGATAAGATTGTAATTTGAATAAGTACAGATTGGGTTAAAGTTACTTCATTCAGTTGACAACTCTCCCATGATGTATTCATGACAAAAAGTTTGTACATAATAAAGAGATATATTATTATGAAACGTTTACGTAATCATGCCCTTTCTGTGCTTATGTCAAGCGTAAAGATGATTTTTTTGGCGTAATTTGCCGTGATCAGATCCAGCGTTATCAGTTGGGGACTACCCTAGTAAAGGCCCTTTTACCTACCTATCTATTATGTATTTCACGCATTTTCAGGACTTTTGGTTTATGGAAGTCATGGTGGATAATTTACCTAATTCAATAGCGTGTTCGACGGTTGTGTGATGGACCTTTACGATTGAGGTTGAAACACACAACAGTCTATTAACCCTTTCATACAGTTTGTGCATACTGATGACCTAGGAAAATCAAGTTTTCTACCTTGGATAAAACGGCTTCAAGAGTAACCGCAAACTAAAATAATAAAAGTGTTCTTTCATCTACCAGAACTCTACAGAATTACGTAAGTTATTTGACTTGGAAGTTATGAAGACTGCAGCGTTCACAGAAAGTTTCTCTACTTTGTTCGGGTACTATTATTTTTATCAAAGACCTAGGTTAGTTTTTAGTAGAAAACGTTTTTGCATGACATTAATTTCTGGTCTTCCTCGTGCATTACTAAACGTAGAGCGCATCCCTCATGTTTGCTGAGGCGCAGGTTGATGGCTTTCATGCCATCATCCGCAAGAAAACCGCATCGCTGCTGCGCAGAACGTGGGGCAGTACCAACACCATCCTGACGGTCGTTGGTAGTAAGTTTGCCTCGCCTATCATGCAGTCTTTCAACAGAATCCTCACCGTATAGACTGCTTAGGTTGGGATTCTGTTGAATGGTTGCATATCTATTGTCTGACTTGACTGTATGTTGTTTAGTTTTAATTTTCTTTGTATTTAATTTTAATTTGTGTGTAATGTTTTAATATTTATAATGTGTAATTGATGGACATAGTCTGAATAAATAAACTTTTTATTTTTATTTTATTTTATTTAAACGTGCTCTACCCAAACAGGGTAGAGCACGTTTAGTAATGCACGTTTGTAAGAGAATGAGGAAGAAAAAATTCTATTATGGCGTCGTAAATTTTTATGGCGTCATGAAACTATTTAACCAATGATTTGATAATTGATTTTGTTTTAAAAAACTATAAATCGACTTCAATTATGCATATTTTTCATGGATCCCATTGTCAGAACTCGACCAAATTAAAATGAGACCACACGGAAAGCACGGTCTGCTTTCAAATAAAAAAAGAATCATGAAAATCGGACCACCCAGTCAAAAGTTCTGAGGTAACAAACATAAAAAAAAAATTCTCTTTTCATGGATCCCATTGTCAGAGCTCGAGCAAATTTAAATGAGACCATACGGGAAGTACCAGCTTTCATATAAAAAGAATAATTAATATCGGACAACCCAGTCAAAAGTTCTGAGGTAACAAATTAAAAAAAAAAAACCTCCTTTTTTAGAAGTCGGTTAAACAAATCTTGAGACGGGTTTTGCTCTAACTCGAAAAATAACAACGAATACGCACCAACAGATGGTTAAAATTAAAATCGATGTTTTTACGTTTTTTTCAACGAACCTGCCTAATTGTTCGTTTGGTGAACACAGGCATGAAGATTTCTTCGTCGCTTCTCTACATAAAAGAAAAATATAAAAACTTCAACAGCCTGTATTGATCCACTGCTGGACGCATCCACTGCTGGACGCAGGCCTCCCTCTGAAGAGCAATAAGTGCCTTGCTGGGGCTTATAAGTAAACTGACGTCTTGTAAGAAAACATTTTAATGTTTATGAAAAAAAAATTGTTTTTGATATAATTTGGGTATCAGTGTTGTTATATACATATGTACCCATGCAGTTCCTATAGTATTATAAAATCTGTGCCCATGAGAAAACTCGAGATGCTTGAGTAGGTAAATAAAATAAGGAGCAGAATCGCTAAATGTTAGATCAAATAAATACGAATCGGGTTGCTGAAATCCTACTTCAAAAAGCTGTGAAGAAACCACAGTAAGGGGAGCTTGTATGTTTCCACCGGCTTGTGGTTTCTTAGGAGTGCAAACAAGCTCGAGTACCGAGTAGGTTGTTCCTACATACATGTACTGAATATTATATGAATTTATCAGAGCTTTTTACAACAAATATATATGTTTCTACAAATATTATATATTTTATATTATTATTATATCATTTATAGTAATAATATATACCTTACTTATTATATACTTTATATATTGTGAAAATATACATTATTACTTTATTTCTACAAAGAGAAAAAAATAACCACGTACTTGATATATCGATTTAATAAACCTATTACCTAGCTTTTGTTTCTTCAGTTTATAAATTTGTATTATATCGGTAGTGTTTGGAGCAGTTATAGAACAATTGGTTTTCCCAAAAGGGGCAAAGCCCTTTTATTTCACCCCATTGGAAATGTGATACACGCATACAATATACATACGTACTTAGGGTCATCTATAGAAAATCCACACGAATATAATATTCTTCGTCAAAAGAAGTTTCCTAGGTAACATATCTCGGGGGATGTAGTACATATGATGCTACTGTTTTTCCAGGAAAAGGGCGTGCAAAGACGCGGGCGTAGACTAGTAATTCATAATACGTGTCTTCCTATATCTATTTGCTCACAAAGACTCGACGATAAACGTAATAAATTAGGTAGGTAATTAAAGTCTTATCCAATGAGTTGAGATATAATACAGCCGAGATAGGAGTACAAACTGCCCCGGGTTATTGTTGGGTCGTAAATTATATCAAAGTTCTAATGCGTGCCATTTATTAGGTATTGTTTTGTATGGATTTTATTATTTTCTAATTGGTAGAAAATATATCCTTATTTTTTTTATTACAGAAAAAATGCATCATGGGAATCAGAATTCTTATCTGCTTCATATGTAATGAAGAAACTTTAAGGGTGGTATTTTTCGAAAGATAAACTGGGCCTTTACTCTTAAAAACAAAATCGAATTTTTTGATTTGTTTTCGTGCAAACGCTAATCTTATGTAAGCGACATAAGCGTTGGTTTTGCACGACAACGAAAACGAAACTTCGATTTTTCTTTTCCGAGTAGGCCTCCAGGCAATTAACAGCTTCGTCGTTGAAAATGACAAATTAAATAATATCACCTTTTTAGGGAACGCATGGCAACAGATATCGAGTATAGGAACCTAACTTCTGTTAAAAATTTACTTTTTTTAACAGCACATCATGCCAGACATCGATCGAGGTTGACGCGCGGATTCCGTGGAAATACTTGATCAAAGCAGTTGGAATATAAATATAGGTAAGTAGGTACCTACACCGTTGTATATACTTTGCTATGGTAGTACGTTGACAGATCAGTGAAAAAGTTTCAGATTTGACTTCAGGCATTATACTACGATTCAATAATAAATATTTGTAAATGCATTGTCATAAAGCGTGAAAATACAGTCAACGCCTTGGGGATCTCTCTTCCGATTGGTATTGTTGGATCATTTGAGTTACCCCTAGATTGCTTGGAACAGTTTTCAATAGCTCAACATGAGCTCAACTGTTTCAATTGTAAATACTAGTTCTAATTTGTAAATATACTTTGAGCTTGAAATTGTTAGTTTTAACTTCAACCATTACATTTAATTGGTAAACCTACTGTATGAGAATTCTGTTTGTGCTTACTTAACAAATTAAAAGCCACCGAGGGTAATTCATTAGTAATTTGCTAATGGCCGCGAGGTGTAGGTATCATCTGGTTTCATTTGGTCGAACGCCGCGGTAGACAAGACACGTCACAGAATTCGGAAGTAGGTACATTATAGTGATGCAGCGGACGATGGTCAGTCTGCGACGCAGGGGGTTCGATTCCCGCTACAGGACAAATGTTTGTACGATCTGCAGATATTTATTCCGGGTCTGGGTAGTCTATTTCTATGATGAAATGGATCAGCTATCTGTTGATTGTTTGCAGTAATCTTCAGTGCTTGTTTGCAGCAATCTTCAGTGCTTGCCTTTATGATTTATCTAGTAGGTACCCATAATACAAGCTCTGCTTAGTTTGGGGCCACTGGATGATGTTGTACGGATTGCTCATCATTATTATATTATAGTGCTTGCGCTAGAACGAGTCACCTCCAGCGGCATACGATACAAGCAACAAAAAAGTTCGGTGCATAAAGAGATACTGGCCACTTTTAATTTCACTTCATGTCTCACTCTCTGAGCCCGAAAATAACTACCATATTATTCATCTATGGTAACTATCCAATGCGTCCGGATTTTTTCAAAAAAAGAAAAAACCCTTCTGCCTTAGAACTCAATATATTGTACAGATCTTTCACGGAGTAAAAAAAATATAAAAAACAACGGGTTGCACTACGGGAGCGCCGGCAGAAGTAAAACTACACGCACACTCTTCCGATATACTAAGGCACCTCAAGTAGCAATTTTGGTTCTTTGCGATAGTAAATACTTTGAACGGCGCCATCTGTAAGCCTGCGGCGACACTTCTCTACTACTATGTAAGGTCATCTCAACTGACGCTGATGGGTTCTGTGTTGCTCCTTGAACTAGCGACATCTTCTTTCAACTTAGTGAACTTTACACAGGTAGCTGTAACTTTTGAACTTTTGAAAATTGATCTAAGTCGGGTGCTAGCCTACAATGCAGTAACAATTTAAAATTACAGTAATGCAAGCGTGTTACATCACCACGGTCAGGTGAAGCTGATCTTACGTGTTACATCAGCATCACGTGACCCTGACGCGAGTTTACCATTTAAAACCCATGCCAAAAAAGTGCACAACGCCGCTAAAGAAGTTTTCACTTCAAAAACCTGAGCAGTCTATGCCATTTTAATTTCAAACTAAAAGCACTCACTTTTCATTCTTGTCAAACAATTCTTTGACATAACGAACACGCCTTTTAAGAAACACACTAGCTCGCAAGGAATATTGAAGAAGCCGTACAAAAAATCTGTAGCACCTTGGGTTCTTGATCCATAATCAATCCGTCACGTGTCCATCTATCCGTCCAAACCGTTTAATTGAATTCAGCTGTGACCAGAATCTAGAGTGCCCGTACTGAGGCCCTTCGGATGCTGTTTCGGAATTGGATTACTTCAATTATTGGCATTTCGTCTATATTTTCTACTAGATTTGAGTTGGTTTTATGAATTTGATTAAGTTTTTTGTAATATTTTTAAAAAAAGGCACTGGGGGAGAAACAGGAATCAAACTTTACTAATTACTGTATGAAATCGTAATAATCTCACTCACCTGCTGCACGATTCAGATGTAGATACCTAACTATTTATTGATGATCGATCATAGTCAGTGCAATCTCAACTATTTTCACATCTCATTGGCAGCATTTGAATTATTAATATAGGTACTCACTCTAACAAAACGATATGAACCAAATGAGTGATACACACACCGGAATTGAACTGGCACAGCCGTTGCCGTCAGGCAACGGGAGTGCCAGTTCAATTCCGGGAAATGTGAAAAGGCACTAAGATAGACGTCAGTCTATCTTAGTGCCTTTTCACATTTTCCGGTCGCCGGGTTAGCCGGTGCCGTGCACCCGGCTGAAAATCATACTAATATTATAAATGTGAAAGTTTGTATGGATGTGTGGATGTATGGATGTATGGGTGGATGGATGGATGGATGGATGGATGTTTGTTACCTCTTCACGCCAAAAATACTGAACGGATCGAGCTGAAATTTTGGTTACAGGTAGTTCTAATCCTGGAATCAAACATAGGCTAATTTGATGAACTGATTTATTCCATTAATCAGTTCCCGTGGGATAGATATCACCTTTAAACATTTCCATATAAAAAACGCGTGCGAAGCCGCGGGACGCAGTTAGTAGTAAATATAAAAATGTATTGTTTAAGCGGCAATAAAGCCGGTATGTGTGAAAGCTATCGTACATTCCCATACACTTCGCCGCTTGGCACCGGTTACCCGGAAACCGGGACGTAAGAAAAGGCACTAAAAGTGTTATAAAAAATACACGTTGGATAAGTCAATATCGACCAATTTATGCAAAGCCTTCTAAAGGTCAGTCTTATCATCCTATTCCTTGTAGGTAGATTCTTGTTAAATGACCTCTGTGACAAGGGTCACTATACAGGAGGACGTAACTGTTAAACTTTAAGGGTAAAAACTTCAGCTACCTAACGTTATTAGTTTTATGTAATGTTTATTCGTAAATATGTTTGAAAGTTTTGGTAATGGGTGATAAAGTTCAGTTTAGAATGGCAAAGGTCATCACTGAGACCATTTTGGGAGAGTAACGAGGTGATCAACTAAGCTAATAGGAAAACTGTCGAAAACTGCGAAAATACGATAAGTACTATTGGAATAAGTTTTTCGAATAAAAAATGCAAGAGGATGCTTGATTCCTTTGAACGTTTTTAAACTACAGATTTATTTTGAGACTAAGGATCTGTTTTATAATGTCCGGTTAAAGTGTTGAATAATTATCACATAAATTATTTGAAGGATGAAAGTTCCGGATAAGAAACGTTGCATTTCATATCTTCGACGAGACAGTTAGTGCTACATAGCAGTCGTGAACCGTTATAATGATTTTATACAACGCATAAGTAACAAATACCTTGAGACTGTGAAAAGGTCTGTACCCTTTAGATTTCGCTGTCATGTTTAGAATGTTAGGAATTATCAGCGCAATCGGGCTAGTTTTGAGTCAGCCAAATCGTTGAACGTTGAGCGTTCTACAATCGGCCTAGGCAATTAGCTGAAGTGCGCCCCGTTTTGTAAACGGCCAAGCCGTTTTACAAACGGGCTGATTCTACGTTCCGGCTGCGACACACATATGTATATGTATTAGAAATCTGAAAGACTTTCACATTTACACTAATAGTTAATCTAAAAAAACTAAGCTAAGTTTGGGTGGATGTAAGTTTGTTACTTCTTCAAAACCGATCAAGCAGAATTTACGTTGATAGAAATACATTTTATTGATAAAACCAAATTCATGTAAAATTTTTGAAAATATAGTTGACGAAAACGTCTCAACAAAAAATTATAAAATAAAATCAATAACAAATATAATTACAGTTCCAGTAATTCGTTCACAGAATAGAAATTTTGTTCGACAAGCCATCGTTTTAGTCTGAATTTAAAAAATAAGGTAGACTGCCATCAGATGTGACAAAGACTGGTAGTTTGTTGTGCACTGTCAGACAGCACTGAGGCTACTTCTTATCCCAAAAATTCGACCCAGTAGTGGTATAGAAATAATCCTCAAACTTTCCTATAGAACGCGTGCCAGGACACGAGCAGATGATAAAGCAAAATAAATCTCAAGAAGCTTTTCACTTGTTTACCGTTACCAGGATAATGATATACAAGACAGGTGCAAAACTCCTTCAAAGAAAACTTTTTCCGACAAATATATGCTGAAAGGTTCCGTATAAAATGTAGGTATGAGACCGTTATTCAGTCCGTCAGGTGCAGATGTCGACTCCGAACGATTAACCCATTTGAGGGCCAGAGCTCACGACCAGCTTTATAAAACCCCCCGACCTCCTTAGAAATAGATCTACAGCTCAACATTCTAAGCCAGAGCGGAGAGACGCGAGGGACCTACGCGGCTGGTTATAGAACGTTTGCTCTGATACTCCAATAGTGCCTATAACAGAAATATTCGAATATTGAAATCCCGACGGGTTAGAGACAGATGTGTTGAATTGTGATCTTAATGCCGGTCAAATAGAATTCAAAGTCATTAGAGTCATAGAGTTACATGGAATACATGGAAACCCAAAATAATTAAACGAATTATTATTGCTCTCGAAATTCAAATACGAAACAAAACAAGGAGTCGAACTGAGAGATTCATTAAATCAATAACACTCGACTATAATATCACGCTGCTCTACATACATAGTTCTAGAAATGATTAATTTTAAGGAGATTCAATATTAATGTGTTTCAAATAAGTTTGTTCTATTCAATTATTAGTTTGGTTTATGTTGGTTAATAATTTAGTTCTCTCTGTAGTCTTAAATAACGCTTGGAGTTTTAATTATTCGCTCCTTACATTAAAGGTTGTCTATTTTTAAATATTTTTTATTATATTCCATTCTAATTTATACACCACAACCTAGGTAAACCATAAGCAAAATTTAAGACAGTAATGGTATTAGCTAAAAAAAATTACACAACTAAGGACTTTGCAGTAATTGGAATTCATTTAGATTGCAGTAAATGCGAAAGTTTGGATAGATGGACGTTTGTGGCTTCTTCACGCCAAAACTTCTGAACCGATCGAGCTGAAAATTTGGATACATGTTGTTCTAGGTCTGAAAAAATCCCATAGGATAAAAAACCTTTGAACGCAAAAATCCTATAATCTAAGGAAATGAAATAATTCGTGGTATGTATGAAGAAAACCCAGTTAACCTTTTGCCGAACTAAAAGCTGAAAGGTTGGATCCCACTACCTAACCTACTCGTAGTACAAAAGTACTCGTAAAATCATAAATATAAATCACATGCAACAAGTGTTAGTAATAGGGCATTTTTAGTGAATCAACTATCAATCAACACCTACAAAATCTCTGATGGCAGTTACCATTAAATTAGGCCGTTTTAAATCATCAATCTCATGGACATCTGAGAAAACGCCCCTGGGGTTTTTTGCTAAAAAATAGGATTATTGTGTGTAAGTAGGTACTTTGTTATGGTAGGTACGTAACTTGCTGCTCCCTGTGGTTTTATGAACATATTTGAGTTATTTGACCGGGAATTCTACACTTTTCCGGGGTACAAAATTACCCTATGTTTTAATCCTGATCCTATTCTTATCCTGTAATCTGCGCAGGCTTGCGCGCAGTAAGTGACAAATCCGCGAGATCTGCAGGCCCCCCCCATTAAAACCCCCAAGCCCCCCCGCATAGCCCCCTATGCGGGGGTCTTGGGGGCTTTAATGGGTTGTCGGCGCGTTGATGATTATGATGTTAAACCAATTTAATAACTCAAAATATGCTTTTACATAAGATTTAGATATATATTTTTAATAAAGACAAAAAAAATACAGTTAAACAATATTACATAATTGAACTCGTATTTACAATTAAGCTAACTAGAGACTGTTTAAAACAATCTACAGGTAGCTGAATACATAAGTTACAATAAGTTACGCATGATATGATAATCATATTATTTCAATCACCACTTCAAAACTAAAAAATATCAAAAATTATTCTTCCAACACCCATATAATCTTTACAAATACCCTGTGCAGAGTCACCCGTAGGTATATAGATTTGAATATGTCAAATATCCCATATGGGTAGCGGAAGGTCCGTGCTCTATACTCAAATATTTATCCCGGAAACGCGGGTCTGACGTTTTTTGGGGCTATTGAAATTGTCAATAATGAATGTTTATGTCCGTCCGTCTATTGGCGAAGGCTTTTGTTATTTTTAGGGTACGCAAAAATCAGTCAATCCTTTTGACTGTTGGTTGTGTTTTTTCTCACTCTGATTTATGTCGCCCGAAGAAAACGACTCTTAAGCTATCGCATCACACTAATATTATAAAACGCACATACCGTGTCCGTTCCGTGTTAGCTGCAAGCACTTTGCTTGCAGCTAACAGGTGATGGTTATGTACTCTTAGTTCCGCACTGAGACTCGGGTTAGTCCAGTGTGCGTAATTCTTTTGCCAGCCTGTCTCCGTTCAGAAGGGCAGAATCTTCCTTGGATTTTCACAAGCTTGGCGGAGTGACCTCGGGTGATCCAGGATTTCGTGTCGTTGCGCTGTAACTCCCTCACATTCCTCCGATCTCGAGACGACCTCTGTGGCGCGGTGGGCGAAGGTCCGCCTGCAACGCAGGTGGTTGAGAGCTCGATTCCCACCTACGGACAAATGTTTGTACGATCTGCAAGCATTTGTTCAGGCCATTCTGGATGTTTTCTATGTATAACAAAAAAAATATAAATCTATGTAGTGTATTGTATTAAGTATAACACAAGCACAGCTTAGCTTGGAGCTAGGTGTTCTGTGTGAATTGTCTAGAATTATTTAAATATATTATTTATTTATTTGTATATTCCAGGACTTACGTGGGCAGCTGATTCTTCGTCGCTAAGACACCCCCTGCAGAGAGGGCTGTCAGTTGCTCCTACAGTAAAGAGTTGTTTGTTCAGTGGCCAGTGTCCTGAAAGTGTCCCCACTTAGGTCCGTTTTGGTCAGGTTCAGTAGGCGTTTAGTTAATTTTGGTGATGCAGCAGGAAGCGTTGTTCTTGCCTGTCGGTATTCGCAACAAGAAGGGTTGTGCCATATCCACCATGTTAGGCAGGCGGGATGGTGATCGCAGTAGAGGTGATAAAACACAGATGGAAGCTGCTGCGTTCCCGTCCTAGGTTCTCTTCTTTGACGCTTACGACATCCGGGCTGTAGGTAGTAGGTAGAAAGTAGGTTGATGTCTTCAATAACATAAGTAATTATGCAATGAATAAGGCCATAACATCCACAGTAAAAGCCTTTCTTTAGTAATTTTGGAGTCCGCATTATCCGCGAAATTACCCAATATAACCCCCTAGATAGTAATTAACATACTAGCAGCACTCTTTATACCCCTCACTAAAACTGTAGCTTCTTTATTACGCAATAACACTAAACACGTACAAAGTAACAACAGAGCTAGGTATCAAATAAAGACATTTCAAACTGCTCCGAAATTAAATAAAATAATGTTGAACAATCCACACACCATTATTTTAGCATCAAAGTAACCAGATAGGGGTAGGTAAGGTACAAAATATATTACATATTTAGTGTACTTCATAATTCGTAAGTTTAACCTGCAAGCTTTAGTAGATAAATTAATACGTAATTTATCTACTAAAGCTTGCAGGTTAAATACATTTTACATCACTCCAGTTAGAAGAGCTGACATTCTTTATTGTACACAATTGATATACAGCATGAACTTATTTAATGTGATACATATTCGAGATGAGCCCTGAAATAGTAGATTGTATTGTATAAGGGAGCAAACTAATATTTTGACGGTGAGGGCACTTTTTTGAATCCAGAGAGAAGGGATTCTTTAGTAGAATCTTATAATATTTTGCGCTGTACTTTTCATCACCCTCTATGAGAAAAAAATGGCTCCTCATATTTTATATCCCGGGATTTTGCAGGTAATTATAAGTGATTGATTATAATCAATCACATTCCTTGCTTCAGTTCTAATACTTTCAGGAGTTAATTCTATACTTCTACTGTCATTTGAACTCCTAATTTTTCAAAACAGAACCACGAATTTCTAACAATCCGTGAAAAGTTACGAAAACGCAGGCTGTATCTGCTGCAGCTGTTCGCGCGTTTTAAATATAATTTCATTAAATTATTGTATTATGTACTTATTTTCAAATTATATAACGTATTTCAGTAAAAATAGATTATTTTATTTCACTATAATTAATTTTATGAAGCGGCATCTATTTAACCGACTTCAAAACAGGAGGAGGTTCTCAATTCGACTGTTTATGTATGTTTGTTACCTCAGAATTTTTGACTGGGTAGTCCGATCCTCATGCTTCTTGTTTTATTAGAAATCTGGTGCATCCCATTTAGTTCCATTTGGGCTAGTTCTGACAATGGGATCCATGAAAAAACTATATTATTGAAGTCGGTTTATAGTTTAAAAAAAAAAACAACCATATGTAATCACATTGTGCACACAGATCTCTCCAACTTACATAGTTTACGTAAGGAAGACGCAATAACTAGATCCATCAAAAAGCTCCTCAGCAGTTTTAATTAAAGTCTGCTATAAAGTGTTAGATCGTGCCATAGCTATTGCTAAAATGTAAACCATTTTAACGGTATTTCTCACGGCAGGCGATGCATTGTGGGCGAACGTGACCGGCGGCGGCGGCGGCGGCGCGTTATTAAACGAATTCATCATAGTAAAACTGCAATACGGTAGTCTAGGTTTACAGGGTATCGTTTATTTATTCCTGAATACATACACAGTAAGATAGCGAGGTGTCGCGAGTGAGTCGGGTTTTTTCACTACATATTTCACTTTAAGGTCCAGAATGGTTTTCAGAGTAATATGTATAAAAAACCATTCATTTACTTCAAGTTTGAGTTATGTTATAACTTAAGAGTATACGTAACGATTTACTTTTCTTCACTGTCCATAAATACAGGTAATGTTGTTTTATCTTCGAATTAAATTGTTATTTTATTTAGTGTATGTATGTAGTCAGCTCTAATTCGATTCGAGAATTCGATTTCGTGACTACCTTTTGTGATAATATCTTTTGTTCTGTACTTTCTCGTCCCAGCTAGCAACCCCATATGCACGTGAGGTCAGCTTTTCTGTTTTGTTCTGTATTTATTTGTAAATCTTTTCAATCCATCATGGTTATAAATACCAAAGTCATTTACAACGGCATATTTACCATGATTTGAGTTTTCAGCTTTCCAATATTTCGGCACAGTTTCATGAACCATGATCACGGAATGAAAGCTCAAAACTCAAATCATGGTAAATATTCCGTTGTAAATGGCTTTGATTTGTAAATACCAGACGGTATTAGGACGTGTGTTGTGTAATACATAGGAAATATACAAAGTATGAAAAAGTCAGCTTTTTGATAAATCGTCCACGTTTACTTAAGTCTACCTAATGATACGAAATTATACGAGCAAAATAAAGAAATCCTACATTATTTATGGAATAATGCTATTTACAGGATAAATTGTATTAGTTACAAAATGTCCACCCTATACGAAGGAAACTATGTAGGGATTTTAACTATGAGCTTAAACGTTGCACATTTGGGACACGCGGAAATTAAATGCTGAGGTGATGTTAAATAGTTTGACGTGAACTTCATTTAACACCGTAACGTAGAGGTGCTGCAAGGTAAAACATATTATTAAAACTAAGCGCTTTTTAGCACACAACATTATCTGACTATCTGATCCCAATCTAAGCAGAGTGTTATGGGAACTGGATAACTGATGTCTGATTACTTAATACAATACATTTCATAGATAAGGCTTATGAATCCAAAGGATTAAAATAAATAATGCTGGACGATTCACACTGCAATATCTAGTCCTAACTGATACACTTAATAAAACTCATTACATAAAAACCTTTTCTCTGTCTGTCAACTTTTTATTGTACGTCAGCAGAATTTGAAATTAAATAAAAAGACAATGTTTAAGAAAGCGTGCAGAGAACTGAGGGCCTAGCCAACCGGCATTCGCTATGAAGCGATTCGAATGCAAAAAGAATAGAAAGATTCGAAACAGATCACATGACATATCTAATGCATATATCAATCCGATACATTTTTAGACTTTTTTACTATCGTTTTCGATATCGATTGTTACATTGTCTAGGCCCTCTGTACAGACTGTTAAGCAAGAAGAAGAAACATACGTTCAACTAAATTCCGCAAGGGAATATTGCTACAAAGCTATGTAATTACAACGATATTCTGCAAAGCAATATGTTTGAAATGTATAGTCATTTCCGTTCAGAAATTGCGGTACAGCATAAACTGTAAGCGCAATATGCAATAACTACTGCCGACGACAGCTTCTGAACGAGACTTAGAAACATCTGCAACTTCGGAGAATTCGGAGTATTTCGTGGAATTTCGGAGTTAGAACCAGGCGGGAAATTATGCGAATGTTTCGGACATGTTTCGTAACATTGGGAATTTGTGTTACCTGTTTGAGTTCGTTAATTGAATCGGATTTTGAAGTGACTGTAATTCGTATTTAAAGCGTTGTGTGTATTGGGTTAGACGATTTTATGTGTCAATATTTTGACTTAACGACCTCTGTGGCGTAGTTCTTTTTAATAGGCTTAGTAATTTTGCCAGGTTCTTGTCTTGTAGAAACAAAGAAACATGAATTTCCAGCATTGTTTATTACCCAAAAATGTAGGTACTTACTTATATTCATAATGAATTCGTCAAACTAAGATAGTTTTCATAGTAAAATACAGGTACTCTATTTAAAGCATAATTTAAGTATTCCTGCCACTGCCACTCTGTTTATTTACTTGCTGGCTTGATAATACTGCTAAGTTTTTAGCATTAGGTACGAGTATTTATTAATCACACTAACAGGCTTCTGCCTACTGAATAAACACTAATTCATCATCGGAGCTACGGACAGCCTTCTCTGCAGAGGGTTAGTCCTGGAATGCGAGGGACTAATAGCACAAGGAATAGAAATCCGCAACTTGCCAAATACTCTCCGCGAAGACCGTAAAAAACCCAGGAAGATTCTGCGATTCTGGGCGGAGTTAGGATGGCTATGCTAGCAAACGAAACAACGCATAATGGACTACGAGTCAAATGCGGAAACAGGAGTAGGTAGATACTTTTACCATAACCACCATAACCATTATTTATGCTATAGCCTTTGCTTCGTGTAACCAAGCCTTATAGTACCGTACATATTTGCAGTACTCCATAGCTCATAGTGCACGCTCTCGTAACAAGCTACGTGCCGATGCATCCCTCCAGTTTATTACTGCACTAGTCTTGCTCTCAGTCGGAACGCGCTGAGGTTTTTTCAGTTTGCTTTTTTTTGTTCAAATATAAATTAATTAAAGTTTTTTTGTAAGGTTACAATCCGCACGGGATCAGAATGGGATGGAGCCATTTCGAACTGAAACAATAGCATTTAGACAGTGCCTTGCGGTTCTACCCGCTTAGTTCCCGTTTCCGTGGGGATTCCGGGATAAAAAGCCTATGTTTCTCCCTGAAAAGTAAGCTGATTTTTTGATTTTTTAAATCGGTCGGTAGTTTCGGTGCCTATTCAATGCAAACACACAAATCAAATCTTTTCTCATTATAATATTAGTATAGAAGTATAGATTGTACTTATTTATACATGCTTTAAAATTAAACGTAGATGCGTAAAAAGTATGTTTATCTCTTCTACACCGATAATTCCACTAATTACAAACTGTTCATTAAAAGGTTTCTCAATTTAAAAAACATTATTATCCATAAAAGCATTAAGTGCCTATTAACTAAATTACTTTAAAACTCTCTCGTATTTTCCGAAAATATCTTGTGAATTTACATATAAAGTACGTACTTGCTGTAAGCTCGATGGTCGTTATTGGTTTGGGGTCGTTATTTTGGAGCTCACTTTGATGAGTGTTTTACGTTGCTTATGAAGAATAACAAGCATCTACTAGGTTTTTATATAACCATAGCCTTTGCCAGTCCTCCGGTGAACTTAGGCCTCCCCTGGTAAGAACCTCTTTTCCTCTTATCATAAGGGGGCTAGTAACCTAATTCCATAATACCCACGTCGATCACGCGGTTTGGGATCAGTGATGGAGTTGTTCTGCAGAAGGCGCGGCTGCCCGCCCTAGTAGATTTCCCATATTTGCCGCTCATGAGTCATGACACACGGAAAGCGTTGGGATGGTACAGATTCTATGCCGGCAATGCATTTATTTGATAAAGGGTTACTGTGTAAATTTTGTACGAAACAGAGTTAATAAAATATGATTATTATACTGTACATAATGTTGTTCTTGATCTAATTTCACCCTTTCTGAGTAGAAGACAAAAATAATGTAAAGGTATTATGTAGATTGTAGATATACATTTTTCTCAACCGTTGCTGTAGTTTCCAATATTTCTTGCGTAGTAGGTATGCTAATGCGTTTGTAAGCCGTAGTACATGGTGTGTAAAACCGGTTTAATGGTGTGCGCTGATTCAGTGCACAGTGCTTATGGGAATGAAGATCTACTGCCTGTATGGTATGCGATTGGATTTGATACTTGATTTTCGGTGCATTCTATGTTTTTGTGCTAATGACGGTCTTATTTTTACCCGACTACCAACGCAGGAGGGTTATTTTTTACTGGGGATGGTGTTTGACTCACCGCTAGGCAAGTGAGGATGTGCACGCTTTCCCAGAAGGAACTAATTTATTCAGGATTTGAAGACTCTCAGATTTTACTCTACCAGGAAAACAGAAGCAGGAAGATCGTTGTAACTGTACATTTTTTTATTTAATTTATCGTAGTTTCTTCTATTTTACGAAATAAATTAGATATTGAATTATTATTGAAAATTTTTGAATAACGGCTTATTTTTACTGACTACAGGAGGAGGTTCTATGTTCGTCTGTGTGTTTTTTTTTATATATATATGTTCATCTATTTCTCCATCAATAATGGACCGATTTAAAAAAAAAAATCGTTGTTGTATAAAAAATGGTTCCGAATTGATCACATAAAAGTTTTAATCGCGAAGAATTAGTATTTATCCCGCTAAGCTTAAAAAAACACATTCTTTGCTATAATTCAACATTTTTAGTTTTTGCGTCGAAAAGTAACAAACATCCATCCAAGCTTTCGCATTATAAATACGGAAGTCAAATATTAGTGTGATGTGTTTTTGGTTCAGTGCTATTTGCACATTGCAATACCAATTAAATTGTTATCAAATTCCGATTCAAAAAGCAGTGCAAGCTTGTTACTGCAATCAAAATATAATCAACAATTCACATGCATACATTCACGTTATTCAAGGTAAATAAACGCGATAAATCATCTGCAAAATATTAACGTACTCTTACTTAGACTTACAAGCATACTAAGTTTATGTTTGCGCGCTCACTTGTGTACCAAAAATATTCTGCGCCTCAACCTCAACAGCCTGTATTGGTCCACTGCTGGACGCAGTCCCCTCCCTGCTAAGCGTCTCATTGGCGTTTTTTCTTATGGAGGGTAATGCCCATAATCCCCACGCTGGGCATGCGGGTTGGGGATCGCAGTTTGCTGTTTGCATAATTGTTATTCAGAGAGCGCTGCTGCCTCGGTGGATATCCCTTAGTCGCCTCTTACGACACCCGCGGGAAGAATTGGGGTAGTGGAAATTCTAAGCCAGCACCACACAGCTATATAATATCCTGCGCACCTGGCTAGTATTAGTTAAGACTGACTAGACAAACCTTCTCTAGTTTTTCCTCTAATGACCTTTATTAGTCCACTACTTATTGGTCTCCCCGAATAAGCGCCATAGTGCCCTGTCTTTCGCTTGCCGCATCCAGCCCCTGCCTGCAGTCTTTCGCAGGTTATCCAGCCAGGTTGGACCTGCTTCAAGGGCGTCCTACATTATATTTGCCGAGTCGCAGTCTCTACTCAAGGACATGTTTTCTTCTGCTGCTATCGTTTCTTCGAAAGATATGGCCGGCTCACTGCCACTTCAGTTTTGGTTCTCTGTCTGATATATTCGTTACGAATCCTATCCTTCAGAAGTTCTTTCAGGTTTTTAGTGGCTTGTAAATAAGAAAAGCAGAAGTTTCTGGTGAATCATTCCAAATGGATACGTGCATTAAAATCTGAACGAATAGGTATGTTACTAATTTTACTTACATTTTCATAAAACCTCACTTAATCGAATCTAGAGCAACCACGTGACTTCTTTAACTTCTGAGTCAATCTCGTTTTGACAACGTAAAACCAAACGAAAACCAGTCGGAAACGATAAAATAGTCTCTTGAGACTTCACCCTTATTTTATGACAAAGGTCAAAGTCAAACTTTGGTATGCACGAAATTCAGAAGTTTTTCAGGAAATGTGCTCAGTTTGATCCCTTTGGAAAAATCCTTGATCGCTGAAAATAGGTCAATGCGTTGGGTCTTTGATTACTATTAGCATAGGAATCCGATTTTTCCACCAATTGTCGAATTTAATCTAATTTGATCAGAAGATGCTGGCAATGGATGTTTGTCTTTTGGACTTCAGACAGGTTTTTTATCAGCTTCTCACGCATTTTCGGAGAAAAAAGTAGCCTAAGTAATTTTCCAGCATGTGATTTAACGCTTTGCCATAGGTATTTCATTAAGATCCTGAAATGCCTGAAAAGATGACAGGCATACAGAGAAACGGACTGGTCACTTATTCATTCAATAAATTATTATTTAATGCAATACTAATATAAACTGAACGTTACTACTACAATTTTAGAACGAACTAATTCCATTGTTTGAGCGAGTAAGTACCATTACTATACAATTGTCCATTACGGTATTCATAAGAGGGTTATACCTATAGATAGATCTTTAAAAGGGTTCACTTTGAATTTGAATAAAAGAAAATCGTTCTGGATTTGTAAACAAAAAGGTACGCGACAAACTTCAAATTCAAACAACTTTATTTTTGTGAACTCTCCAACTCGTTGAAGCCTAACCTAAAAAGTAATAAATTCGTAACAACACAACCCAAATCTAACGGTTTTCGCTTAGTTCGTTGCGGAAATTCAAAGTTTGAAGCACACGACCTCGACGAAAACGTGCGCATAATTTTCTCACAAACGTAGTTCGGGGCAAACGTTGGACCCTATAAAACTTAATACGCACGCTATATCGGTTATGTTTATAATGGATGGGTGATTTGGAGCTAATGCGATCGGGCCGGGACCAGAGCGCCGATTGCCTCATTAATATCCGGTCATATGTACACACATCGCACCCATGCCGGCAGCCTTCAAGGGCTGCCAGTTGCTTCTAAATAATATACAATGTGAGATAAGTTAGGCTGCGAATAAAGGTAAAGGGCCGCGATCACGGTGTAGTAAGAGTAGTTTCCTATTGGCATTACGACTCAAGCATTAGCAGTTGAAAGGTTAGTGTGCGCGTTCACAGGCCGGCATCAAAGAACTGACAACTGACAAGTGCGTCCACTGATCGGCAATCTAAATGGCGTCATTCGCACTAAGCGGAAAAGTTGCCTTCAAGAATCTCCGAGCGGTGCGGATTTTGTATGGAAAACCATTCATGGGGCCAGGCCAGTGCGGGTTTTCCGATGCCTTATACACTTACAACACCGTGGTCGCGGCCCTGATTCGTAGCCAACTATAAGTAGCACCATCAGGCGATCTAGCTTGTGGCTAGATTGTAATCATACTGGAGCCAATGAGTAATTTGAATGTAACTCCATCATGATGTCGCAGCAGTCATCATTACGAATCGGGCTAACTTTTGCGTGCGCATTTTACGTCAACCGATCCGTGAGACATGATATAACGTCATCGGCTGACGCTAGAACGCGACAGTGAACGCGACAGTGTCGTCTGCCGGTCGACGATGTACCTATAGCCACGGAAGGTATTTCTTAGAAACACTATTTTATATCTATTTTTTCATTTCAATTCCTTTCGACTTTCTCGGCACAAAGTCTTGAATAGATTTTTAACCGACTTCAAAAAAGGAGGAGGTTTTCAATTCGTCTGTATTTTTTTTTATATTTGTTACCTCAGAACTTTTGACTGGGTGGTCCGATTTGCATGATTCTTTTTTTTATATGAAAGCTGGTGCTTCCCGTGGTCCTATTTTAATTTTGTTTAGTTCTGACGTCCATGAAAATTCATGAAAAAACTGAAAACATTGAAGTCGGTTTATAGATTTTGAAAACAAAATTAATTATCGCATTTCAACTTCATAGCTAGTAAAAAAAACACATCGCGAAATACAAGACTAAAAATACATCGAATTGACATCCACCAATCTTCAATAAATAAAAATAATATTATCCATCCCACAAATAGCGGTTCAACGTCCTCAAATCCAAAAAGCTATTGAATAATAGATCAACCCGCCAATCTGAATAAACTCTACTGTCATGTGTGTCAGCCCTACTCTGAGTCACACTCGATTAGTGACGTCACGTTTGTAGTAACGTACCTACTCCATTGAACCCCCTGGAACCCCCTATGGCATTTGGAAATCAATTAATGCCCTGAGTTTTGCAATAATCGTCGCAATTATTATAAAAAAATGTTCATTGTAGGAATTGATTTATGACATTTATAGCAAGCTATCATAGCTTGAGATGAATACATAGATATTATAAGCAGAGAGCACTAATGAAGTACTTAGAAGTTATAAAATTCACTATTGCATGCTCAGCTCATACTAAAACTACATAGAACAAGGCCTACATATTCACCTTTAGATTTATTTATTTACTCGTACCAATACGTGAAAATAGGTGCACTTCCTTTTATATTAAAACGCGAGAATGCAACACTCGGGACCCACCCCTACGGGTTTAAAGAGTGTTATTAACTTAGGTCCTTTGTAATTTTTTTGAAATAATTAAACACAAAACAATTTTATTAGGCCAGGCCATTTTATTTATTTACATAATGTAAACTGACGATCATCAACATAAGTAACCGTTTCTTAGTGTTATGTTTGAAGTCATTTTCTATAAATACTGTTTTTTTTTTTCAAATTAAAATATTTCAGTGAAATTAAGATAAAGTTTATGTTTATATTTACCATAAACAAGAAATTTAAAAATGTGTCATTAAACCAAATCTAATGTACAAGACCTGGAACATGGTTGCTACTTATACTCGTACAAAAACGCCACTGTTATGTACCGAAAGAACAAAATGTAAAATACCCTAAATAAGTTTCCAGCAATCTGGTATAAAATGCAGAAATAACGGCTGCAATGTATACCTAACAAGCTTACAAGCTGCCGTGAATTTTCATGGCAGTTACGCTGCGTAAATAGAGCAACATGTATAACTGGCAAACTTGCAAGTGGCTGTGTCGTTAGCAGTTCGGCTTCATGAGTTGCACCGTATAGGGGTGCCCCAGGGTTTACATTAAACACCTTTAGGTTTGGGTAATATATTACAAAAGTTATTTTACCTATAACATCAAATCTGCTTCGCGAGACATACCTAGTAAAGGTGCCAGACCTCATGCACCTGTGTTTAACAGGCGGCTATAAAAACAAGAGCCCTTCAAACCAGAACACAGCATAGCTAAACGGCAAAAGGGATGTTTCTATGACATAATATCAAGTTCAGATAATCACCACATCGTTTTCTAAATCCCTCACTTCTAAAAATCACAATTGAACATTGCAAGTAAAGTATTATTGGGTATTGAGTCTGCAGCGGCGATTATCCAAACCTTATACTGATGTTATTCTTCATTATTTAACAAAATAATTATCAAATCCTACTATTTGGTATGAATGAATGAATGAATAAACACTTTATTGTACTAATAGTAATAAATATACATATACATAAAGTCTATATCTAAATAATAAATAAATGTAGTACAAAAGGCGGCCTTATCGCTGAGAGCGATTTCTCCCAGGCAGGTATGTAGATGTGAATGTTCGTTACCACGTATCTCCGTAACGTAACTACTTAACTTGGTATGTAGGATAGAACTAAAGATGAACCTAAAGTTCTAAAATAACACGTAGTTTAATTGAATTTCAAAAATTAAGCTCTGACAGAGGGGTTTTAAAGTGTCTGTGAAGTTAGCAGAGCATCTTCCAGCAGAGCATAAATAAATGAGAGTTCTGTTCGCATGCAGGTGAGTTCTATAGTTCCTGATACTTTTCAGGAATAGTTCTAGCGTTTTTTCCTGAAAAAATTGGGATGAAATAATGCTCTGCTAACTTCGCGTAGCAGAGCATTTTTCAGGAATCAATATAAAAACAATGTATTTAAAAGCTTTCGTATAATAGAAACAGTTCCTGATGGTTTTCAGGAATAGTTCCGGTGTATTTATAATTTTGTTTCATGAAAACGTACCTTGCAAAATTACAGAATCCAAGACCCATTCTTATAGTTTTTATGCGTTTCAGAAGCGTTCTGCTTCTGGGATCTGCTTTTGAGATTTTCATGAAAAAAGTCATAAAAAAAATTCAAAATCTTTGATATGAACGTTAAATTTGTAAAGATTCAAGAAGCTGTTAAGGTATTTTGATTAGAGTTCTATCCGCATGCATTGAGTTTTAGACTGAACAGGGTTTTATCTTATGAATTTGATACTAAATTTCAGCCGATCTCCTGAAATTTTCATGTAAACATTTTTAGAAAACTGACAGAATCTCAGACATTTTTGTCTAATGTGAAGAGATTCATGGACCAGTAGAGCAAGTTTTATCAGAGTTCTTATCGCATGCAGCAGGTTTTAGAAAGATTTAGGTATATTCTTATAGTTTTTATGCGTTTCAGAAGCAGAATTTTTGAGATTTTCATGAAAATAGTCATAAAAAAAATTCAAAATCTTTGATATGAACGTTAAATTTGTAAAGATTCAAGAAGCTGTTAAGATATTGTGATTAGAGTTCTATCCGCATGCATTGAGTTTTAGACTGAACAGGGTTTTATCTTATGAATTTGATACTCAATTTGAGCCGATCTCCTGAAATTTTCATGAAAACGTTATTAGAAAACTGACAGAATCTCAGACATTTTCGTCTAATGTGAAGAGATTCATGGACCAGTAGAGCAAGTTTTATTAGAGTTCTAATCGCATGCAGCAGGTTTTGGAAAGATTTAGGTATATTCTTATAGTTTTTATGCGTTTCAGAAGCAAAACGTTTGAGAATTTCATGAAAATAGTCATAAAAAAAAATTCAAAATCTTTGATATGAACGTTAAATTTGTAAAGATTCAAGAAGCTGTTAAGATATTTTGATTAGAGTTCTATCCAAATGCATTAAGTTTTAGATTGAACAGATTTTTATCTTATAAATTTGATACTAAATTTGAGCCGATCTCCTGAAATTTTCATGAAAAAATTCTTAGAAAACTGACAGAATCTCAGACATTTTTGTCTAATGTGAAGAGATTCATGGACCAGTGGAGCAAGTTTTATCAGAGTTCTTATCGCATGCAGCAGGTTTTAGAAAGATTTAGGTATATTCTTATAGTTTTTATGCGTTTCAGAAGCAGAATTTTTGAGATTTTCATGAAAATAGTCATAAAAAAAATTCAAAATCTTTGATATGAACGTTAAATTTGTAAAGATTCAAGAAGCTGTTAAGATATTGTGATTAGAGTTCTATCCGCATGCATTGAGTTTTAGACTGAACAGGGTTTTATCTTATGAATTTGATACTAAATTTGAGCCGATCTCCTGAAATTTTCATGAAAACATTTTTAGAAAACTGACAGAATCTCAGACATTTTTGTCTAATGTGAAGAGATTCATGGACCAGTAGAGCAAGTTTTATCAGAGTTCTTATCGCATGCAGCAGGTTTTAGGAAGATTTAGGTATATTCTTATAGTTTTTATGCGTTTTAGAAGCAGAACTTTTGAGATTTTCATGAAAATAGTCAAAAAAAAAATTCAAAATCTTTGATATGAACGTTAAATTTGTAAAGATTCAAGAAGCTGTTAAGATATTTTGATTAGAGTTCTATCCGCATGCATTGAGTTTTAGACTAAACAGGGTTTCATCTTATGAAACTGACACTAAATTTAAGCCGATCTCCTGAAGTTTTCATGAAAACGTTATTAGAAAACTGACAGAATCTCAGACATTTTTGTCTAATGTGAAGAGATTCATGGACCAGTAGAGCAAGTTTTATTAGAGTTCTTATCGCATGCAGCAGGTTTTAAAAAGATATTAGTATATTCTTATAGTTTTTAAGCTATTCAGAAGCTGAACTTTTGAGATTTTCATGAAAACAGTCATAAAATAATGTCATAATCTTCGATATGTACATTAAAGTTGTATAGGTTCAAGAAGCGGTTAAGCCATTTTGATATGAGTTCCATCAGCGTGCATTGAGTTTAAGACTGAACAGGGTTTTATCTTATGAATTTGATACTAAATTTAAGCCGACCCTCTGAAAAATTCATGAAAACGTACTTAGAATACTGAGAGAATCTTAGACATTTTTGTCAAAAGTGAATAGATTCAAAGACCAGTAGAGCAAGTTTTATCAGAGTTCTTATCGCATGCAGCAGGTTTTAGAAAGATTTAGGTATATTCCTATAGTTTTTATGCGTTTCAGAAGCAGAACTTTTGAGATTTTCATGAAAATAGTCATACAAAAAATTCAAAATCTTTGATATGAACGTTAAATTTGTAAAGATTCAAGAAGCTGTTAAGATATTTTGATTAGAGTTCTATCCGCATGCATTGAGTTTTAGACTAAACAAGGTTTCATCCTATGAAACTGATACTAAATTTAAGCCGATCTTCTGAAGTTTTCATGAAAACGTTATTAGAAAACTGACAGAATCTCAGACATTTTTGTCTAATGTGAAGAGATTCATGGACCAGTAGAGCAAGTTTTATCAGAGTTCTTATCGCATGCAGCAGGTTTTAGAAAGATTTAGGTATATTCTTATAGTTTTTATGCGTTTCAGAAGCAGAACTTTTGAGATTTTCATGAAAATAGTCATAAAAAAAATTCAAAATCTTTGATATGAACGTTAAATTTGTAAAGATTCAAGAAGCTGTTAAGATATTGAAATTAGAGTTCTATCCGCATGCATTGAGTTTTAGACTGAACAGGGTTTTATCTTATGAATTTGATACTCAATTTGAGCCGATCTCCTGAAATTTTCATGAAAACGTTATTAGAAAACTGACAGAATCTCAGACAATTTTTTCTAATGTGAAGAGATTCATGGACCAGTAAAGAAAGTTTTATTAGAGTTCTAATCGCATGCAGCAGGTTTTAGAAAGATTTTGGTATAAATTTAATAGTTTTTATGCGTTTCAGAAGCAAAACGTTTGAGAATTTCATGAAAATAGTCATAAAAAATTTCAAAATCTTTGATATGAACGTTAAATTTGTAAAGATTCAAGAAGCTGTTAAGATATTTTGATTAGAGTTCTATCCGCATGCATTAAGTTTTAGTTTGAACAGAGTTTTATCTTATAAATTTGATACTAAATTTGAGCCGATCTCCTGAAATTTTCATGAAAACGTTATTAGAAAACTGACAGAATCTCAGACATTTTCGTCTAATGTGAAGAGATTCATGGACCAGTAGAGCAAGTTTTATTAGAGTTCTAATCGCATGCAGCAGGTTTTGGAAAGATTTTGGTATATTCTTATAGTTTTTATGCGTTTCAGAAGCAAAACGTTTGAGAATTTCATGAAAATAGTCATAAATAAAAATTCAAAATCTTTGATATGAACGTTAAATTTGTAAAGATTCAAGAAGCTGTTAAGATATTTTGATTAGAGTTCTATCCAAATGCATTAAGTTTTAGTTTGAACAGAGTTTTATCTTATAAATTTGATACTAAATTTTAGCCGATCTCCTGAAATTTTCATGAAAAAATTCTTAGAAAACTGACAGAATCTCAGACATTTTTGTCTAATGTGAAGAGATTCATGGACCAGTAGAGCAAGTTTTATCAGAGTTCTTATCGCATGCAGCAGGTTTTAGAAAGATATTAGTATATTCTTATAGTTTTTAAGCATTTCAGAAGCTGAACTTTTGAGATTTTCATGAAAACAGTCATAAAATAATGTCATAATCTTTGATATGTACATTTAAGTTGTATAGGTTCAAGAAGCGGTTAAGCCATTTTGATATGAGTTCCATCAGCGTGCATTGAGTTTAAGACTAAGCAGGGTTTTATCTTATGAAACTCATGCTAAATTTAAGCCGACCCTCTGAAAATTTCATGAAAACGTACTTAGAATACTGAGAGAATCTAAGACATTTTTGTCAAAAGTGAATAGATTCAAGGACCAGTAGAGCAAGTTTTATCAGAGTTCTTATCGCATGCAGCAGGTTTAGGAAAGATATAAGTATATTCTTATAGTTTTTATGCGTTTCAGAAGCAGAACTTTTGAGATTTTCATGAAAATAGTCATACAGAAAATTTTTGAATTTTCTCTTTTTTGATTTGTAGAAAGATTTGTCTTTGATATGAACGTTAAATTTGTAAAGATTCAAGAAGCTGTTAAGATATTTTGATTAGAGTTCTATCCGCATGCATTGAGTTTTAGACTGAACAGGGTTTTATCTTATGAATTTGATACTCAATTTGAGCCGATCTCCTGAAATTTTCATGAAAACATTTTTAGAAAACTGACAGAATCTCAGACATTTTTGTCTAATGTGAAGAGATTCATGGACCAGTAGAGCAAGTTTTATTAGAGTTCTAATCGCATGCAGCAGGTTATTGAAAGATTTTGGTATATTCTTATAGTTTTTATGCGTTTCAGAAGCAAAACGTCTGCGAATTTCATGAAAATAGTCATAAAAAAAATTCTAAATCTTTGATATGAACGTTAAATTTGTAAAGATTCAAGAAGCTGTTAAGATATTTTGATATGAGTTCCATCAGCGTGCATTGAGTTCAAGACTGAACAGGGTTTTATCTTATGAATTTGATACTAAATTTAAGCCGACCCTCTGAAAATTTCATGAAAACGTACTTAGAATACTGAGAGAATCTTAGACATTTTTGTCAAAAGTGAATAGATTCAAAGACCAGTAGAGCAAGTTTTATTAGAGTTCTTATCGCATGCAGCAGGTTTTAGAAAGATTTAGGTATATTCTTATAGTTTTTATGCGTTTCAGAAGAAGAACTTTTGAGATTTTCATGAAAATAGTCATACAAAAAATTCAAAATCTTTGATATGAACGTTAAAATTGTAAAGATTCAAGAAGCGGTTAAGCCATTTTGATATGCGTTCCATCAGCGTGCATTGAGTTCAAGACTGAACAGGGTTTTATCTTATGAATTTGATACAAAATTTAAGCCGACCCTCTGAAAATTTCATGAAAACGTACATAGAATACTGAGAGAATCTTAGACATTTTTGTCAAAAGTGAATAGATTCAAAGACCAGTAGAGCAAGTTTTATTAGAGTTCTTATCGCATGCAGCAGGTTTTAGAAAGATTTAGGTATATTCTTATAGTTTTTATGCGTTTCAGAAGAAGAACTTTTGAGATTTTCATGAAAATAGTCATAAAAAAAATTCAAAATCTTTGATATGAACGTTAAATTTGTAAAGATTCAAGAAGCTGTTAAGATATTTTGATTAGAGTTCTATCCGCATGCATTGAGTTTTAGACTAAACAGGGTTTATTCTTATGAAACTGATACTAAATTTAAGCCGATCTCCTGAAGTTTTCATGAATACGTTATTAGAAAACTGACAGAATCTCAGACATTTTTGTCTAATGTGAAGAGATTCATGGACCAGTTGAGCAAGTTTTATCAGAGTTCTTATCGCATGCAGCAGGTTTTAGAAAGAAATAAGTATATTCTTATAGTTTTTATGCGTTTCAGAAGCAGAACTTTTGAGAATTTCATGAAAATAGTCATAAAAAAAATTCAAAATCTTTGATATGAACGTTAAATTTGTAAAGATTCAAGAAGCGGTTAAGCCATTTTGATATGAGTTCCATCAGCGTGCATTGAGTTCAAGACTGAACAGGGTTTTTATTGCGATCTAGCCGTCGGTCACTTTTAATAGCGACATCTAGTTATAATTCACGGAACTAATAAATAAATTGTTTTAATGAGAATAACTGCCTACTGGTACAGAGGTCCCATTTTTATTTGGTTCAGTTGTGACAGTGGGATCCATGAAAATTCATAAAAAACTATATAGAATTAAGTCGGTTATAGGTTTTTAAATTAATTATAAATAATTATTTAAGTATACTGTAGAGGAGGTAAAGGAAAGCTAGGAACTAATTATGCAATATGACTAAAAATTCTTTGCAAGTTCACCGCTCCTCCCCCACGACCCCCGAACCCTTAAAAAGAGTTCACTAGTGCATACAACTTAATGATTTTTGTAATTTTTCGTATAGTTCCATTTTTATGAATAATTTAAAAGTTCTACTTCTGAAATATAAAATGAATAAATAACAGAGATCATTAAAAAAATTTGGTGCAGAATACAAGAAATACATACGAGTATACATAGATTTATAGTCTTTCAGTCTAAACGACGCACATAATCTCAGAATTCAAAAAAATATCTTAGATTATGCCATGTTTTGTATGTACGATTTCATGAATATTGCTAAAGTGCTACTTCTGATAAGAATCAAAATCATATAAGCTAATTGATTTTATCTATAACACGACGAATGCTTCTCAATTTCTAATACTTATATGGCTTTACATGTGCTGTTTAATTTTACAAGTGCTGTTAAACTCAATACGAATTCGACGAAGATATTCAATGTAATTCATTTTTAATGACTGTTTTCATGAAAATCTCAAAAGTTCTGCTTGTGAAACGCATAAATACTAAAAGAATATACCTATATCTTTCTAAAACCTGCTGCATGCGATAAGAACTCTGATAAAACTTGCTCTACTGGTCCATGAATCTCTTCACATTAGACAAAAATGTCTGAGATTCTGTCAGTTTTCTAATAACGTTTTCATGAAAACTTCAGGAGCTCGGCTTAAATTTAGTATTAAATTCATAAGATAAAACCCTGCTTAGTCTCAAACTCAATGCACGCTGATGGAACTCATATCAAAAT
This sequence comes from Eupithecia tripunctaria, assembly GCA_955876795.1. Classification (NCBI taxonomy): domain Eukaryota; kingdom Metazoa; phylum Arthropoda; class Insecta; order Lepidoptera; family Geometridae; genus Eupithecia; species Eupithecia tripunctaria. The sequence goes on along the minus strand of OY041616.1, from coordinate 6,750,909 downwards.
GGCTTAACCGCTTCTTGAACCTATACAACTTTAATGTACACATCAAAGATTATGATATTATTTTATGACTGTTTTCATGAAAATCTCAAAAGTTCTGCTTCTGAAACGCATAAAAACTATAAGAATATACCTTTATCTTTCTAAAACCAGCTGCATGCGATAAGAACTCTGATAAAACTTGCTCTACTGGTCCATGAATCTCTTCACTTTAGACAAAAATGTTTGAGATTCTGTCAGTTTTCTAATAACGTTTTCATGAAAATTTCAGGAGATCGGCTTAAATTTAGTATTTAATTCATAAGATAAAACCCTGTTTAGTCTTAAACTCAATGCATGCTGATGGAACTCATATCAAAATGGCTTAACCGCTTCTTGAACCTATACAACTTTAGTGCACATATTAAAGATATGATATTATTTTATGACTGTTTTCATGAAAATCTCAAAATTTCTGCTTCTGAAACGCATAAAAACTATAAGAATACACTTATATCTTTCAAAAACCTGCTGCAAGCGAAAAGAACTCTGATAAAACTTGATTTACTGGTCTTTGAATCTATTCACTTTTGACAAAAATGTCTGAGTTTCTGTCAGTTTTCTAATAACGTTTTCATGAAAACTTCAGGAGATCGGCTAAAATTTAGTATCAAATTTATAAGATAAAACTCTGTTCAAACTAAAACTTAATGCATGCGGATAGAACTCTAATCAAAATATCTTAACAGCTTCTTGAATCTTTACAAATTTAACGTTCATATCAAAGATTTTGAACTTTTTCTATGACTATTTTCATGAAATTCTCAAACGTTTTGCTTCTGAAACGCATAAAAACTATAAGAATATACCAGAATCTTTCTAAAACCTGCTGCATGCGATTAGAACTCTAATAAAACTTGCTCTACTGGTCCATGAATCTCTTCACATTAGACAAAAATGTCTGAGATTCTGTCAGTTTTCTAATAACGTTTTCATGAAAATTTCAGGAGATCGGCTCAAATTTAGTATCAAATTCATAAGATAAAACCCTGTTCAGTCTAAAACTCAATGCATGCGGATAGAACTCTTATCAAAATATCTTAACAGTTTCTTGAATCTTTACAAATTTAACGTTAATATAAAAGATTTTGAATTTTTTTTATGACTATTTTCATGAAAATCTCAAAAGTTCTGCTTCTGAAACGCATAAAAACTATAAGAATATACCTAAATCTTCCTAAAACCTGCTGCATGCGATAAGAACTCTGATAAAACTTGCTCTACTGGTCCATGAATCTCTTCACATTAGACAAAAATGTCTGAGATTCTGTCAGTTTTCTAAAAATGTTTTCATGAAAATTTCAGGTGATCGGCTCAAATTTAGTATCAAATTCATAAGATAAAACCCTGTTCAGTCCAAAACTCAATGCATGCGGATAGAACTCTAATCAAAATATCTTAACAGCTTCTTGAATCTTTACAAATTTAACGTTCATATCAAAGATTTTGAATTTTTTGTATGACTATTTTCATGAAAATCTCAAAAGTTCTGCTTCTGAAACGCATAAAAACTATAAGAATATACTCATATCTTTCTTAAACCTGCTGCATGCGATAAGAACTCTGATAAAACTTGCTCTACTGGTCCTTGAATCTATTCACTTTTGACAAAAATGTCTTAGATTCTCTCAGTATTCTAAGTACGTTTTCATGAAATTTTCAGAGGGTCGGCTTAAATTTAGTATGAGTTTCATAAGATAAAACCCTGCTTAGTCTTAAACTCAATGCACGCTGATGGAACTCATATCAAAATGGCTTAACCGCTTCTTGAACCTATACAACTTTAATGTACATATCGAAGATTATGACATTATTTTATGACTGTTTTCATGAAAATCTCAAAAGTTCAGCTTCTGAATAGCTTAAAAACTATAAGAATATACTAATATCTTTTTAAAACCTGCTGCATGCGATAAGAACTCTAATAAAACTTGCTCTACTGGTCCATGAATCTCTTCACATTAGACAAAAATGTCTGAGATTCTGTCAGTTTTCTAATAACGTTTTCATGAAAACTTTAGGAGATCGGCTTAAATTTAGTGTCAGTTTCATAAGATGAAACCCTGTTTAGTCTAAAACTCAATGCATGCGGATAGAACTCTAATCAAAATATCTTAACAGCTTCTTGAATCTTTACAAATTTAACGTTCATATCAAAGATTTTGAATTTTTTTTATGACTATTTTCATGAAAATCTCAAAAGTTCTGCTTCTAAAACGCATAAAAACTATAAGAATATACCTAAATCTTCCTAAAACCTGCTGCATGCGATAAGAACTCTGATAAAACTTGCTCTACTGGTCCATGAATCTCTTCACATTAGACAAAAATGTCTGAGATTCTGTCAGTTTTCTAAAAATGTTTTCATGAAAATTTCAGGAGATCGGCTCAAATTTAGTATCAAATTCATAAGATAAAACCCTGTTCAGTCTAAAACTCAATGCATGCGGATAGAACTCTAATCAAAATATCTTAACAGCTTCTTGAATGTTTACAAATTTAACGTTCATATCAAAGATTTTGAATTTTTTGTATGACTATTTTCATGAAAATCTCAAAAGTTCTGCTTCTGAAACGCATAAAAACTATAAGAATATACTCATATCTTTCTTAACCCTGCTGCATACGATAAGAACTCTGATAAATCTTGCTCTACTGGTCCTTGAATCTATTCACTTTTGACAAAAATGTCTTAGATTCTCTCAGTATTCTAAGTACGTTTTCGTGAAATTTTCAGAGGGTCGGCTTAAATTTAGTATGAGTTTCATAAGATAAAACCCTGCTTAGTCTTAAACTCAATGCACGCTGATGGAACTCATATCAAAATGGCTTAACCGCTTCTTGAACCTATACAACTTTAATGTACATATCAAAGATTATGACATTATTTTATGACTTTTTTTATGAAAATCTCAAAAGTTCTGCTTCTGAAACGCATAAAAACTATAAAAATATACCAAAATCTTTCTAAATCCTGCTGCATGCGATAAGAACTCTGATAAAACTTGCTCTACTGGTCTTTGAATCTATTCACTTTTGACAAAAATGTCTGAGATTCTGTCAGTTTTCTAATAACGTTTTCATGCAAATTTCAGGAGATCGGCTCAAATTTAGTATCACATTCATAAGATGAAACCCTGTTCAGTCTAAAACTCAATGCACGCTAATAGATTTTTTATCTAAATGGCTTTACAGCTGTTAATTAATCAAAAAATTTCAAGATTTTGAGTTTTTTCAAAGACTGATTTCATGAAAAACTTAAATAGGTCTTGTTTTGAAAATAATGTGAATAACACTAAAAAGTTGTTTTTGTCTTTAACATGATCAAACTGACTCAACTAGTCCTGGAATCTATTCTCTTTAGTCAAAAATGTCTTGGATTCTGTAATTTTGCAAGGTACGTTTTCATGAAACAAAATTATAAATACACCGGAACTATTCCTGAAAACCATCAGGAACTGTTTCTATTATACGAAAGCTTTTAAATACATTGTTTTTATATTGATTCCTGAAAAATGCTCTGCTACGCGAAGTTAGCAGAGCATTATTTCATCCCATTTTTTTCAGGAAAAAACGCTAGAACTATTCCTGAAAAGTATCAGGAACTATAGAACTCACCTGCATGCGAACAGAACTCTCATTTATTTATGCTCTGCTGGAAGATGCTCTGCTAACTTCACCAACATGGTTTTAAAAGGGTGGTAAAGTTATATAGAAAATTATTATTCCTTGGTTATATTTAGCCAAAACGCGGTGCAAATAAACAATGAAGTAAATAACAATTTACGTATTTATATGTATACAAAACTACCCGGGATCGCAATTATTTTTTTATGAAGTCTACGCGGGCGATGCCGCGATGCGCTACAAAGAATTAAAAGGGTTAATTTATTCTCTTCACAGAAAAAGAATTGCAGCTCTACGTACCGCTACCATACCACATCAATACATTATCTGCCTTCTCTATACAGCTTTATCGGCTTTGTAGTGTAGAGACTATAGGGGCTCTTACCTGCTATGATTGCAGCGGTGTGTTTGCAAGACCAGCCAGAACACCACGTGCGTCTGAAGTGAGGAATGAAGCGCATTAATCCTAGCCCGGCTTGGCTCGTACGACGACAATGTTACCATTTTTCACAACCGCATTTTATGGCGAAATAATTTTGGAGCGGTTTCGTCGGTTTAAAATTGTCTGCTCTCGTTCATGAGTGAGGAAAGAGGATCTTTCCTGTCTAGACAAATACAAAATGGTTACCTACTTATTTTTTTCTTTGGAGGAGTCCACAGGAGGACTCCTTAAGTGATTGGCAAACAACCTACAATCAATGGGGGAATGCGTAATTTTACGACTTTTCAAAAAAATATTTCAATAAATTATAAGACCTACAGATATTTCGGGGTTAGGTTCGTAAGGACTATATTGCATATATTTATCGTGAATTAACCAAGCTATCAACTTATCTATTCATAACTGTCCAGAATCTAAATTCGAGTAATAGACCAGTAGGTAGGTAGGTACTATTGAGAACAGGTCTCACGCTGACTGACTTTGAGCAAAATCGAACTATTCCTCAAATGCAGCACAGAAAGGTAATATCTCTACATAATATTGACATGACTTCAGTTTCCTAGTAATTCTCAAACTAGCATTACGTTCTGCCGTAAAATGATCGAGGCATGAAAATTCAATAGAATTTCATACTGAAATGGTCTGCTCGTATGTTAGAGGAATATCTAGTTGATCGATAGGTAATAAAATTATGATTCTATTGGGGAACTTGTTCTCAGTAGTATAGGTAGGTACAGGTTGCATTCCTTTTGCCTGTTAGCTTTGTCTTTGAACCCTGTTTCTTAGAAATTCCTCTTCAGAAAGGAAATAGTATGCGAGATAGCTATTTATTTAGGAATTGTGTATAGAATTCTTGAATAAATTCTTTGTTTAGGACCTAACGTTAACATTTGTTGGTATTATTATTATTACCTACAATTTGTTAACAGCGATCAATGCTTTGATAGAAACATGCCTTTGGAAATGTTTATTACTATGAACAAGATTCATGACTGTTTTTGATCCTCGTTTATTCAGTTAATGTATCCCGAGGGACTAATAAATAAAACAACAACATGTTTTGCGCTAAGGTATCTACTTTGCTCAATATTTGTCTCTCGGCGAACGTTATTTTGAATCTTTACAAAATTTGCTAGAAGGAAGTTGTTAGAATTTACGCGTAGCGCATCATTTAGCGGACATTTTATTTTCTTTCTGGACTCTGCGGGTACCTAGTAAATTTCTTTTGAATTTCTAGGAACAACTTCGTTGCCCTGTACTACCACAGATGAGAGAACACTACATATTTTCGTAAATGCCCTAGCTAAGTACCCTACTAATATTGGCCAGGAACTTGCGGGTGGGTGGTAAATTTCTCTCGAATTCCTGGGAACAACATTGTTGCCATGCACGACGACAAATGATTAAACACTACCTATTTTCGTACATGCCCCACCTCAAACTCAACATCAACAGTTGTATTGGTCCCCACTGATAAGCGCATTTTTAGCGTTTATCTCATGGAGGGTAATGCCCATAATCTTCGCGCTGGGCATGCGGGTGGGATCGCTGGTGCATATCCTTTAGTCGCCTCTTACGAGGCGACTAAAGGAAAGGCCGAGGGAAGAGTTGGGGTGGTTCAAATTCTAAGCCAGCAGTACACATCTATTATAAGCCAGCACCACACAGCTACGTACATGCCGCGGTACTTATATTAGCAATGGAGATAAATCGTTAAAAATTGGTCGGAGTGGCCGAAGACTGTGGCCCGCACGTATGTATTTATTTATTATTTAACTAGCTTCTGCCCGTGTTTGCAAGCTTTTCTATAGTACAATATGTCCTTCCTTGGTTTACCTTGTCATTTATCACCCTGCCAAATTTTGTAACGATCCATTATGTCGTTGGCTTGAAAAGGTAACAGACAGGAGTAGTTAAAAATATAACCTATGTTACTCAGGGATAATGTAGCATTCCAATGGTTAAATAATTTTTTTAATCGGTCTTGTAGATTTTGAGTTTATTCTTTATAAAAATAAAAATTACAAAAATACAAATCTTTCCTTTTTATAATTATCAGTAGTAGCTTAGATTCAAACAACTGCGATAATCTCAAGTAGTAGCTTACTTATTTTAATAGATGCACCAAGATGATTATGGTTTAGGCCAGGAGGTATAGAGGAAAACAGTTGAAAACTGAAAAGATGAAGTTAAAAAGGCCAAAATTGACACACAAAAAGTTACGACCTTTGTGACGCGGCGGCCAAAGGTCCGCTTGTAAGTATAATAAAATAAATATTTACGACTTTAATGTATTGTATTAAGTATATCAGTTACCTAGTACCCATAACACAAGCTTTGTATAGCTAGGTGCTAGATAATGGTCGAGCATTATTTATTTAAATTATTTGTGTATCACAATTACACCGTTCATTCGAGCATTCCTGTTCTATCAACATTTTTTGTACACAAACATAATAAAAGAAAGTAGCAGGCGATCTCTACCCGAATGAACATTAATGATAATGAATGTTGGGTGTATCGATCCAGCATTGACCTATCTCGGCTCACGCCTTTCCGGACACATTAAGGATAGATAAACACTTTAACTCCCACTTTGGGCCGCAGTCAGCCAACGAAATAAAACATTTAGTCACACTAATATTATATTTCTTTACCTATATTTGTACCTTAGTACTAAGTTCCCTGTTTTTTTAACTACAGAAACTTTCGTAGTTTGACGTTCTTCCAACACAAACAAGGTTCGTAGTTCCGCTTACATTCTTTGAATTCCTTGTCTTTTATCCTGTCTGTTTTAGTGCTTTGAATTATAATTTTGAGCGTCAACCTATTTATTTAAACTGACGTATGCAAATGTGTCTTGTGCTTCTACGGCGAATAAATGGATGTTTTACAGATCCATTAACTAGATATCTAGATATACTATAATAGGGAATCAATGCTGCTCAGGTGAATACATATATCGTGCACACATGTATTACATACAATCTAACAACCTTCGAATACAAATATAAAAAATATACTTGGACTATTATCGCTCTAGAACTGGATCAAACTGGATAGATTAAGATGGATAAATACTTTATCTGCCAATTAGAAGAGCCCAGCGAAGTAATAAAAGTTGTAATTGCAATTATAGAGTTGTTGAGACTTGAACAGCGTAAAGCTCGGGGCAAACACTCTACCTAATAGTGGGAGCTCCTTATTTCCGTAGCGAGTTTGATAGAATCAAACGTGGGTTCTTGACAGTTTAAATTTCGTCAAAGACAGCAATGGATGTGTTGTCACCACCATATCGTACATTTAGAATTTAAGGCTAGGCGCAAACGGAACATCCACAGCCACTGGTGGCTGTCGCGCGCTACCGCCACATTTTCAGCAATCACGGAAGCGCGCGACAGCCACTGATGTTCGGAAGCGACCACTTACATTGATACGGGTGATGCGTTAGACGCCTAGTGGTTAATTGAGTGAGTGTCTGTAGCGAAAGGCGGCGGTGTCAAATGGCGAGTCGTGGACACTGCTTTAGCGACGCATGTGCGGCAAGTTCGTACAACATGTGTGGAAAAGCATGTAAACCGCTTGCTCGCCACCGATGGCTGTGGCCGATGGACCGTGTGCGCCTAGTCTTAAATAAGCTAATTCTGCGGCGACATGCATGGCATTTGTTTTGAAAATTGAAGAATGAAGCGTTCTTCGCTTTTCATCAGGCGCGATTGCGGTCAAACGAAGGTCTATTGTTCATAAAAAAAATCTCCTCAAGATACTCACCGGCTTCCGGGGCACGCGTCACTGTCACAGATGCTCTGTAAAATTATTTTATTAGATTTATATTTTTACATTTATATACTATCCACTTAAATATTTCTATGCAAACCGGGCTAAATGTAGGCAGACATGTCTTGTCACAGTCTTCACCCTTCTTTTCTTTGATGAACAAAATACCTGGGATCCTTTTCAAGCGCTTGTTTGTTGAGCGTGGGAGAGCAGACGTCTGGAAAAATAAATATTATTTTATTTCTTGTAAAATAAAATTGCTCAGGTTCTTATTATTTTTTCCAAGGACACTTAAGGTGAAAATATTTTATTAACTCTGTTTTTTCTTTGTTTTCAGAAAAATTGGAAAAATGAAGATCTACACGTATTTGCTGTTAAGTTTTTTAGGTAAGTCTCTAGCTTATAAGACCTACACAATTTCTTTTTTTTATTTGTGTACACAAATGAACCGAACCATTCTCACACATATTGGCAACCGTTTACCCTACTAAGGGTTAGACCAGCCGTGCTTGTAAAACAAGAAACAATTTCCAAGATAAATAGAACCAAAACGTTCGGTAAAACTTTTTAACAAACACAAATGAACATTTAAACTTTTCAGCAAAGCTTAACTTTGTATTTAGGGAATCAGAAATCTTGTAAATCTATTTAATTTTCTCCTTTGTAAACTAACGAAACTGAGTTCGGGAAATACTGATGAAAGTTGGACTGTCTTATCTCCAGACACAGCTTATAGATGGATCTAAACGGCTCAAGCACCACGCTAATTGATAGTAAAATTAAATTCTACCATAGTGTGTTATTTTGTCCCATTTCCATCTCGAAAATATTTTAAAACACCTGTAGATTATTTTTGTATTTCATATTATTTTGTCGCTTGGAAACCTTACGCTATGCAGCTCAGAAAAGAACTGTCTTACTTTACGCAAAAAATCCTTTAATATACACTATTTGGTGTCGGCTGTGGTGACGTAGTGATATAAAGTTATCCATTATTAGTTTCTTAAGGCGCATACCCGAGCCAATCTGACAGCAATTCCTATTTTATCATATTTTTACGTTTATCATAGGAATTTTTAAAAATCCTACGTTCAGTTTGTGGTGTCTATTATAAGCTATTTTTTAATACCTCTTTTATAATTTTATCACATATAGTTTAGGAGGAGATGCAAAAATAGAGTTTGGTGGCCAAAAAGCGCAACTTCGTATCTCTTTACAAAATGAAACTATTACAGAGGCATTAATAAATAGCTTATAATAGATACCACAAACTGAACGTAGGATTTTTAAAAATTCCTGCGTTCAACGAAATAATAAGATATAATAGTTGGGGGCGCCACTTTCGCTGGTGTATGGGCCTTAAGAGAGTGGTCATACACCCAATTAAATTAGCTACTCGACCTTGTACCTACTCAACGTAAGTAATTTAAGTGATTAGGTATTTGAGGGAAAACTTGTTTGTCCCCAGTTTTCCCTCAAGTACCCCACACACAAGAACCGCGCCATTTGGTAGTGGTTGTGCTAATCTCTTAAGACTGTGTTACCAGCGGGGTAGGTATCCTTTTACGTGATTTGAGCAATGTGGTAGCAGGGCTTTGTGTTGCATTCAGTTTGGGAAAGGAATTAAACGCTGTATTTAATAGTTTAGTTTGTCGCTTCAGGAAACCGACAAACAGTGTGTAATAATTTAATTTATGGCAACGTAAACTGGGTTTTGATGGGCGGTGTTAGTTAGCATAGCGTGGAATTTAATTATTTTATGGACGGTATTTTAGAAGCTACCAATAGAAAATGCTTCATAATTATGTTGAAAATATATATGAATTATTTTGAATGAATACAATATCTTTGCTACCGAAATTTTGTCATATTATTATAGAATGACTACCTATTATTTTATTCTGATAGACGATTTTCTTTGTTGAAAATATGTGTGCTGCTTTGTTTTGTTATCATTATTGCAAGCTTTTATTAAGTTTGATCAATATAGTGTCTATCTGTAATCAAACCTTGCAAGTATTCTACTATTATATACTTTCCATGGAAAGGGTGGGTCTAATACTTCGATACTGTCACTTTTTTTCGTTCAAATACTTTTTAAATCGGTTTCCGATTGAGCTAACAATAGGCATATGTAAATCGGATGATAATGCATTATAATACTGACACAGAGAAGGGGCCTAATTCCACTATTTTTAAACAAAATGCCATAATGGCGCCATACGATTGAGATAGAGATTGAGTCGTAAATTTATTTGGTATTCTCTTACCGTAAGATTACAATCTCTATGACTTATAATAAATAAAAATAAATAAAATTCGTTTATTTCAGGCAAAAAACCCATATCACATTAAAAACACAGTCTTAAAGAACAATTATTAAAATAAACAAAAATATAAATAACACGGTGCAAAAAGCTGCCGCACGTCACTTTCTGTTTCCCTCCATATGAAGGGAGATCCAGTGCGTATAAATAGGGTTTTTGTAAACCTGGTCAGAGACAGCCTTCAAAATGCTATTTTTGGAGCGGACCAATCTACTCCAGAACGATGCGACGCGCGAACGGACGATGGCGAAAAGTCGGGAACTCCCGCTTCGGAGAACATGCTCGACGCACTGCAGCATCTCGGTAACCTCATGAGTGCCCGGTACGCGTTATTGTATTGGACTCTGATGGTGTTTATGGCCTTCATAATATCGTGTCAATAATGTGGTGGGGCATATAATCATAATCGTACTCGTAATAGTCATAAATATGGCATAAACAAAAAAAGATCGTGTTAGTAGAATACCAAAAGGTGTCAATGGCGGTGATTGTTACGCGATAATGAAGCGATAATAGTGTCATAGTGAGGCGATTGTGTTAGTGGAATCAGGCCACTGATCTGATGATGAAGCCGGAATATAGGATCTCTGCAATGAATCGACGGAACCTTATCGAGTTAGGCTCGTTTGATTCGATTTAACACTTTTTAAGGACAGAGAACGTATTCTGGTCCTAGACAAAATCCAGCGTTTGATGGTGGAACCAGAAGATGGCGTCCTGGAAGAGGACTAATGGATGGAAACACTGTGATAAATTGACGCCAAACCATCGAGTTTGCGCTCGTAAACAACAAATAAAAATAATTGACGCTAATATTTTCATAATTCTAATGCCTAATTTAACAGTCTAAGGGAACTTCATTTTCTTGTTTCTTAATCACATTATGAGAAACACATTGCGTTCGTCAATTCATATGTTAAGCCAGATGAAAAGTACCTACCCATTAAATTTTCGTGTCTCCTGGTTCTACCACAGCTGGTTCCCTAAAATAAATTAATTCTCCCAAGCCTGCACTGCAATAATTTAACTCAACGTGTGTTCAACAAATACGAACATGAGATCCAGTGACGCGAGGCCCAAGTTCCGGCAGTTACCGCAGAAAGTTGCAAGTTTGCCGCAGCTGGCAGTACTGACGGCAACTTTGTTCTGTCGGTTCACTACCCCGACATCTGAGAGATCCTGCCCCGCGGCAAGCAAACAAAGTCTATCTGTATGCCGTTTATTTGCTGTGTGCTTTGTGGAATGGGTAAGAATAAATACGCTGGAATACCGGTTTTTTGAGGTTTTGTTTGTTGTACAGCGGATTTCAATATCTAGGTTTTTTGAATATTTTGTGAGTGATTAAAAAGGATTTTGTAGGTAGTACGTAAAAATAAAAATAAATCCATTTACATTGATTAATTAAAAAGGGATGATAGGTTACGTTCTCCCAGCGCTTACTCAAAAATTGGCATGTGTTACAACTACACGCAAACACATACTCCTCACACATTCCCAGTCCTGTGCAATACAAAGAAGAACAAAGACGGAAAGACGTATCTAAGACCGAAGCGAGACCGAGACAACAATATTTCACGCGAATAACGACCGCCCGTGCCGCCGCCGATCCACCGGTGACTGAGGTGGGAGCACACAATTTTACACAATATGAGGTTGCCATTTTCGAGAAACTAGTACCTCATCTTCCCTTTTTAATTAATCAATGTCCATTTATAAAAATGTTCAGTAGCAATTTATTTATTTATGGACACCCAACAGAAAAAAAACACAAACTACAGAGTAAAAAAATAAAGTGGTAATAACCACACTATTACAACGTTAACGAACTAGGAAAAATCTCACACATTTTTACGAAAATACAAACACAAACGCAAGGAAAACGAAACAGCATACTCTGATTGGTAGGCCTTATGTATTGTAAGAAAAAAGTAAAGGGCTGAGGGTTGAGGTTTGAATAAAAGTTCAAAATGCAATATTTTCATAAAACGTTTGCATTTGTTGTTGTGAGTGTGCGACCAATCGCATCGCTGGAATGGAACGGTGTGCATTCACCCATGATGTGTAAATTTCAAGCCCAATTTGCGAAGGGGGTTCATTTTATGTGAGGGAGGAAAGTTTTTGAAGCTTATTTTACGTGTTTGAAAATCTATATGTATAAACATCGATGTAAGATAGACGTGAGTAAAATTCTGGAGATTCTGGAGATTGGGTACAAGCTTCTCGAAAGTAGAACGCTCAAATTAGGTCCAATTAGGTTCACCCACCTCCGTCATAGTCGGACTGCCACCGCCGCCGGCGTTCGCATTATTGTCGCGGTCGTACTTCGGTCTACGTATGTTATTCATTAGGAAGGTACATATACATATTATCAAATATTGGAAAAAGCGAATGATGTAGGTTACGCTCCGGGCTTTAAAAAAAGTTTTTTAAAGTTTACCCTTATTTATTAGTAGAGACTCGTTCGAATCATGAATCGAGAATACAGTTTTCCTTATAATCTAGGAAAATTAAGTTATCGCGATTGACGTCACTAACACGAGCCGTCGACATGGTAAAACACTCAACTCCGTGCCGTATTGAGGTCGGTGCAAGCGCAGCACTTTCCATACATCAGCCTTGCGTTACAAGTGTTTTTCCGCGTTTAGTTTTTACACTTGTAACATATACGCCATTTGTTGAGTAGCTATTTGGGAGAAAGAACGTATATCTCACAGACTTCTACTTATTCGTCGATCTATGTGGAAAAACAGACAGACGTTATCAAAAGATTTTCAATAATTTTAATACGATATCTGTTATGTATTTAATTAATGGTACAGGCCTAACTTTCATCTTATTTCGAACAAAAATGTGTTATTCCTCCAGCGTCTACTTACTCTGTTACTTCACCCTTGGGGTACATAATACCCGAGGTCTCTCCTTTGTTATTTCAACTCCACACGTGTATTCTAAAAGACACTGTAATACGAAGTCAGAAGGTCCATGGTAATAAGGCTCCGCACTAAAGTGTTGATTACTAGAAACTATGAGTTGAAGTTTGTTACTTAGTTAAATTTTCAGTTCAAGGTGCAACAACGTAGGGACAGTGTCTAAATTAATAAATAAGTATAGATACGTTTATAGCCTGACTGGGCTTATTAACCATTCGTGGGTAGATAATGATTTTCCCGATGATTCGTTAGTGAATTTAAATCGTAAGGATACCGATGTTCTGTATGCTGAGAGTGGACTGCCATACTGTTTACTACAAAATTTAGGTTAAGGCGCATACCCGAGCCAATATGACAGCGATACCTATTTTATCATATTTTTACGTTTATCATAGGAATTTTTAAAAATCCTACGTTCATTTTGTGGTATCTATTATAAGCTATTTTTTAATACCTTTTTCATAATTTTATCCCATATAGTTTAGGAGGAGATACAAAAATAGATTTTGGTGGCCAAAAAGCGCAACTTCGTATCTCTTCCTAAGCTTTACAAAATGAAACTATTACAGAGGCATTAATAAATAACTTATAGTAGATACCCCAAACTGAACGTAGGATTTTTAAAACTTGCTGCGTTTAACGTAATAATAAAATAAAATAGTTGGGGGCGCCACTTTCGCTGGTGTATGGGCCTTAATTTTATTTTCTATGAAAACATGACAGCGCTCATAGCAGGAACTGTCACATTCCCATAGAAAATAAAGTAACGAAAACTTTTTAGTAAAAAGTATGGCAGTTAGTACACAATCAGTATACAGTAGTAAAGAAAAGACAGTGTACCTCGCAGTTAGCTCCGACAATTCAACCTCTGGGACGCTGCTCAAGGAACTTACACAAACTTCCTTCAACTTTTACCTAAGTGCCTTAAATTTTAAGTCAATTTCATGTCCGTTCGGTGGAACTGTAACAACTCTGGATTTTAGATGCTTAATATGCTGAAACTAAAGTTTCCGGTCTGTTAAAGCTTAGAACTTAATTTTGTTTAGTTACGTTTGTACACAACAACTTCATTCTATTAGGTACGCTTGGGAATTTCTAATTTTCTTACTTAAGGCTATACTACATGTAAACCCTACTTTATCAAATTGAAAATCCTTACCCTAGTTAGTTTTAAGTTCTGTTTAATATTTTTTACAAAAAATAAATGACTAGCCCCGCCGATGATAGACTAAATATAAAATAAACACAACCTGGTAAAGCCTGAGTCAAAATTAAAAACCACCAATCCACTCCCAACTCATGGCGCTAAAAATTATAGTAAAATTCCAGAAAACATAAAATGTCTCGAAAAAATAACGAGTTCGAAATCAAACTGAAATAAATGCTCATAAAAAATTTCTGTACGAATTTGACGACTTCTCTAACGATTATGTCAGCGACTCGCAAATTAAATTGTGAATTAGTATAGTTACCCAATTGTCAGATCATCTTGGCAGAAAGGCACGATACCTGCCAGATTTTCATTGCAACACCCTGTAAATGGGTACATACTGTGATCTTAACTTAAACTCACTTAATCACCGAGTCCTGAATGTATGAATGCAATAAATAAAGTAATGAAAATACGTAAGAAGTCAGCTAGCAGAGAGAAATGAAAAACAATATACTGCCAAAAAACTGAACTTCAAAAAGATCTTCGAAGCCAACTCTACATTGTCACACCTGCATGAAAGTAAAATGCTTTTGGTGTTCTTGGGCTTAAAATTAACAGCTCGGTCGTACTCAACAATTTTATTGTTCTATCGCATCTTAAAATTATCTTTCAAATATTATTTAAGTTGGTTCAGTATTTGGCTTCTTCAAGTACCACTACTACTAGTACTTCAAGTAACCTCAACCTCAACCCCAACCTCAACCTCGCTCCAGCACCGGCCACTGCACCAGCCTCCTGATAAGCGCCTTTTTGGCTTTTATTTCATTGCCCATGTCACACGTTTCGATGATGACGCAGAGGTTGGGCGGGCAGCCCAATGTGGCCCATCTGGTGTCAAGCAGCCATCTTGGATTTGGAACACGTAGCATAGGACGGACAATTACAACACGATCTCTGACTTTGAATTCCATTTGCATAATTACTATTCCTGAAGTAAACTTCCTTTTATTTCAAGAACATTACTAATAGCTTGCCCGAACCACTCCGGTGGTGTTGCGACCATTTTTTTTTTAAATCTATATGTACAAAGCTGGCGGGCTGCCGCGTGCCGACAAGTTAACAAAATACCTTCGGCTGCTGCTGTCGTTAACAATTATCTGGAGATCAGAGAATTCAGAGAAGGTACTACAATCTACAAAAATTCGTTTCCATTTGTTGTAGGTACCATTCAGAACAGACAAACAATTACAGACATCGGAGTATTCGATGTTTTTTGCAAATATTTTTATTCCAAACAATATGCAGTCAAACCAAACATTCCAACGTTTCACCAAAATTAATTAAATGAACCGTGTAAATTATAAACGGGTTACAATTTATTCTGGACAGCTATATTCGTACCTAATTAATCTGAAAAAAGTGAGAACGTGACACGAATGAAAAAAAAACAAATGAACTTTATGCCCGTTTTTACAGCTTTGTTTTTATCCTTAAGATTTAGGTCGAGGGAAATTTATGCAATAATCCCTAACCGTTTTAATGAAATTATTTCTAAAGGCAGACTGAGAAATAACAGTCGTGAGATGTTTAGATTGGGGTCTTGCTACTTTCAAACTCTAAGGAACAATTAAATTAGTTTACGCTTTCGTACAGTGTAACATAACAAGTTTGAACAAATACCTAGTATATGCTTTCGTACGGTGTTACAAATGCAAAACTTGCCGGCAAAGCTTTTATTTAAGGAAAGAATTACTTGCTAAACTGGCAGTCTAAAAGCAAGTATGCTGGTCATACCAAGTGGTTAGATATGATATAAGTAATATATGTCCGTGGTAAATCCCTTGGCAGTTCCGCCACTCGCCTTTATATGGCCGTGAAATATAGCGATTATCATAAACGGCGCGTTTTCGTCATCTTCAGATGCTATTACCGTGAATGTAGAGCAAGAGTTGGGCGATATTTCTACGGCATGTGCTATTGGAGCATACGAATAAAAATAATTTTTCAAAATGATGCCTTTTGTCGAAGATTTTTTTTAATCACTTCAAAAAGTCGTACCTACTATGAGTAAGTAAGTATGTCCTATCAGGCTTTTTCAAACTTACAGGTATCAAGCTGGCTTATTTTTCATCGCATTTCGCTATCTAAATAATTTATAATCCAGGGATTTCGAAGATTTTTTTTAATAAAATAAATGCGCTTTGGAAATTTTATGGTCGTGAAATATGTACATTTCTGTACGAGGTAAATGCTTGAATCATTTTTTTATTTATAATACTGCTTAGCTTGGGGCTAGTTAATGCTGTGTGAATTGTCCAACATTATTATTATTATTATTAATATTGCTAGCGTTCTGTCTCGTGGTCTACAGGTTCATGTCTGTCAGAAAACTCGAATGGCCACCGTTATAGCCCTCTACGAATATTAGGTACATTCCCAGCTCAACTGCGTATGTATTAACATTTTTTGTAGTAAGGACCCCTCAAATGACAGGTTAAAAGAGTCCTATTATGAGTTTATGTGCCTAGAATAAGAATTTACTACGCATTTTCTTAGACAAAATTATATAAATAAAGGTTTGGAATGACTAAACTTACAAGAACGATAAGTACAATAAAGAACAAAAATTGTTGAACGTTTCGAACTCAAATTCTGACTCCCTTACTTATAAAAACGGTTAGCATAAAACGTGTATTTCTTACTCAACAAAGAAAAACAAACGAGTATACCATGTACCTACAAAGAAGCATCCGCTTTTGGCATAGGGCACTATGAATTTATCATATTGTTGACAAGTGTTTTTCAAATACAGAATTAAGTTTTTCATAGACATTTTTTTTTGACAGAGATGAAATTCTTCATTCTGTACCTAGAGTCCGCGCCACGACTCAAGTCCTACAGACGCGGCGATGCTATCGCAGATCTATAGTAAATAAAACAAAATATTCGTTTTATTTACAATAATTATGCTCTTCTGGTCTAAGAGGTCTTATTCCAGAAATTTCGCGGTAGAAATCGCTCGTAGGTAAGCTTGCAATTTTTCGCGATAGTGTTCGGAATTATGTAGTTGTACTCTTTTGCCGTAAGACTTGAGTCGTGGCTCGGACTCTATTTGAAATTCACTTGTCAACAATTAGAGAAGTGCATAGTGGTGCATCATGACCTACAAAGGATTATTCTTTGGCCAGAGTTCCCAAACCCGGTTGGCGTAAAAAGAAGGGATTCGCACTCGCGACAAGCAATGATATGGATTTTTAACGTTTCACGCTCGCTGCGAATACATTACGCCTTGTATCACCGGTCATAACTAAAAGTAATAATCCTAACCAATTAAATGTGAATCATTCCTCGATTTGAATTATACTGCATTAAAATAAACCCAGTTAAACTTCATCTGGTTGCACATTTGTAGATAACCACGCGATCGTACATAATTCGCTTTCCAAGCACCTACTACATACTGTAAAAAAATACCTAAAGTCAGCAACCCCCGGAGTCGGTAACTGTTAAACTATGTTATCAACTTGAAACCCTGGACGGCTACCGGCGTCCGACAAGTAAAGTTTAACTTGCACGGCGCGTCAGTCCGTATTGAATTAGTGCACTCACTGATTCCGTTCCTTGCACAAGTATAACGCCTGACACTGGCTGGTAAAGTTGTAGAGCTGTCAATGCGTTTTGCAAGAAGTTTTTATTGAACTTGGAGTTGGAACGGGCTAATGGCTCTGACCTTCAGGCTTGAACTACGAAGAGATTATTGTTAATTTGTCACACACACAACATACTTACGAAAAGAGGACTTGTTGTTTGCTTGTGCACTGCTGCATGGTATTTTGGATACAGTAAAACGTAGAGCCGCTTGTTAGCTTATGGTCGAAGAGCAATGCAGGGTACCTTGTCACTCCATTATATTATGTATTTATTTATTTGAACTCTACAAAGAGTCTTCTTACAATTAATTGTTATAACTAGGTTTAGAAAATGCAGAGCAACTGTTAGTTAGAGGTTGGTGCTAGTGATAATATGTTTTAAAACCTGTGTTACTAGTCACCAGTTTCCCCTCCACATCCGTTCGTTAAATTAGATGTTATTACAACTACATTGTGCCTGTATTTTTTAGTATATTAAGTATATGATATAAAAAAACTAAGCTTAAATATAGGTTTAGATATCTCCATTTTTGCAATGCTTATTGCTAATTATTGGCTGTCTGTACCTTACAACTGTCTCCTAACAATAGCATTCTGAGGTTGAGTAGCTCGAATTCCACTGTCGAGGCGACCACGAGTTCTATACAATTTCGATCGAATTGTCTATTTCGATTCGGTTAATTATGGTGGTGGAAAAACCTGATAAAAATACATTAACGAGGTAGTTAATAGCTTGTAAATGATTATTTGGGTAAGTATGGCTAAGCAGTTGTTTTTCTACTTAGGGGTTCTGCGGGGGTGTTTTAATTCGTCGGAAAGCCCGTCGGATTCGATATCGGAAACTTTTGACGAATCAAAAGAAACTCTAGAAACTCTCTTCTTCTCAAACCTTCTCTTCTCTTCTTTAGAAACTAGCGTTCTAGAGTTACGTCGGAATAGAATTCCAATTCGAATCTAACGTTTTCGCTTCGGAAACGATTCAAATGAATTAAAATACCCTGACTTCTAAAAGCCGGAGCGATACCCTTTTTAACCGACTTCAAAAAAGGAGAGGTTCTCAATTCGACTGTATTTTTTTATATATTTTATTTTTCATTTATAGTTTTTTGTTGAGGCAAAGTTAGAGGCTAGGACTTGTGACGTCAACGTTCACTGACGGACTAATTCGAGTTTTTTAGTCGTCAGGCCTATATTGTACTCATATAAAAAAATAAAAACAATAGCACCAGTAGATTGGTACCTACTTTTATGTTTTATATTTATTAAACAAAGAACAATTATTCTGTCAGTATTCCTCCAAGTTGAGCGTAATTGGTAGAATCTAGGAACTATAAAATACATATCTACCAACACAGAGCACATACCCAGTAGAGGGGCAATATGGTCATTCGAATTCCGAAACTACTAAGTGATTTGTCACTGAGATCAAGTCAACCCTCGCTCGCGCTAAGACAGTACAGCGCCAACAGCTGACCTGTGTACTGCTCCGTCTAATTACGAAATACGGCTCAAGTAAAACTGGTCAATTGAAACGAAACAATAGACACAGATGAGTCGGCCAATCGGAGCGCAGCGGACGCCTCAGTGATTTGGCGGAACAGTTTTGTAGACAAAATATATGACATTTCCTGACAAAATATATGACATTTCCTCTCTACTGGGTATGTGCTCTGTGTCTACCAACCACAGAGTTGAATCACGATTCCAATCGATACCTAACCATCCGATTTCAATTTAGGTTCCTAGTTACTGTAAAACAAGTTGGGAAATTGAATTCAGAAACGGAATTTCGCGTGGCAAATGTCTAGCGCATTGAAAAAACGAGGAAGAACTTTTTACAACATTTTTATTCGCAAAGTCAGGTTCAGGTTTCATCCTGATACTAAAAAAAATAAGGAGGAAGGTCGTTACGTTACCGATATGCGCAATTGCGCAGGGTGAATATACAATAAAGGTTATTAATTGTTGTTAATTAATTGTTAATTATTGTTGTTGTGTTTTATATATATATATATTATTAATTGTTGTATTATATACATAAATTAATTGAATATAATATTATAGCACATATACACAAGTGTGCGCTCTGTGTGCGCGCACTTGTGAGTTCCCTCTCTATTTCTTAACTCTCATAACCCGACGCGGCTGACTTTTCCCGATCGTGTTAGTTTGCCGATATATTTATAACTTAAAAAGCTACAGTATGCTGAGTTTGTAGCTACCTACTGCCATACTATTTAATACAAATTTTGCGTTAACTTTATTTTCTATGGAAATGAGAAAGTTATGTAAACTTCCCGCTTGGAGCGCTGTTTACCATAGAATTCCATAGTAATTAAGGTTAACGCAAACTTTGTAGCAAACTAAAAATACTCAGCATAGTTAAAGAATGCACAAAGTAAAAAACATATAAAGTAAAGTGAATAATAAAATAACAGATTAAATACATATCCCAGTGCTTGACACAAAAACGGATCGTTAAGCACCTTTACCATAGATTCCTTTGAACAGTGAATTACAAGCTACCCGTTCAAAGTACCCATGCACCCCATTCATTATCCCCGTGACAGAGATGAATTCTTGTTTGTGGCGGTGTATAGATACAGGCGAGGCGATGTCTTGAATGCAAACAACAGCGTACAATATTGTCGTGATTGAATCCTTCCCGGCTCGAATGCAAAGTGGGTGTGATGCCAAATACCAATGCTGAATTAGAATGGTGCTTACAGCGGATGGAGGCAGAGGAGCAGGCTATTAGTGCTCTTCAGCGTAAATACCTATTATAGCTGAATACGTTTCTTTTGTAGGGCGGTTTTTCTCGTGCGGATTTTGAGGCTTGAGGCGTTGTTGCTTCGATTTCGCTTGAGAAATCTATCGAAGGGAGTTTTTTTATGGGTTAATCTAAATATATAAAAATGAAACCCGTTTTCCGTTGTCACGACATAACATGAAAACGGCTTGACCGATTTGTACAAGGTCTGTACAAGGTCTTACGGAAAAAAATATAAAGAAAATCTCTCAGAAAGATTGAAAAATATACATACAAAAATCACCTTGTAACGTTTCCATGGGACCAACGCGTGCGAAGCCGCGGAGCGCAGCTAGTATGAGATAAAAATGCGGATTATACTAAAGTAAAGTAACACTATTAAATCAATCATTGTTATTACAACTAAAGTTGTATTATTTACCATGATTTGAGTTTTGAGCTCTCCAATAAATCGGCACAGTTTCATGCGCCACGATCACGGAATAACTGAGTGTGAGTTTTTATTGGCATATGAATATGAGAGCTTTATTTATAACACATAACACACTATAACTTTACACATGTAGGAAAGTTCCATAATGTTACCCTTAATAACCACAATAAATAAAGATTAATTGAGAAGCGAAGTAAGTAATTTTTCAAAAATATAAATAAGCGTAATCAGTTCACCAGTAATTTTATACTTAACCAGATTAGCAGAGACAGATTTTATCACACACAAAGACTCGCTTGTCTCGTAAAACATTTTATTCTGTACACGAGTTTCATGTCACGTTTAAACTCTTCTCTGAGCTGCTGAGCTTATCTTTAAACTTGTTAAGTAAATTTCCTGAAACCATCGTGCACGCCACTCAAAACCAGGCTTCACACGATAAAACTAGAAGTTCGTAGGCACATAAATATAACGACCTGCATATTTTATTGCACATGTAACGTATGTTGAGCTTCTTGTTGATGGTTTTATTGATGGTCTATTTTGTTAGTTATAGTTGAAGGCAACCCATGTGCTACAAATATACATATTATGCAGCACATGGGTGGTGTATAACTCTTCAACTACAGAGTTAAAAACCAACCAAACTCTATATAGAATACTCATATAACTTACATTCGCTTGCCAGGCGTCAATTTTCAGATATAATTTATAAGCAATATTTTAGGAATCAGTCAAATCGACATGTAGTTCATTCCGTAAAGAAACACGTGGCAATAAAGTGAATCTTAGGTTAAGCATTAAGTAAATTTTATTTTTTGTTTTCTAAAAATATTCTATATCAAGTTTGGCGTTTTTGTAGCTCGTTATTGTACAGAAATGAATTGAAAATATTGCACGCTTTTGAGTTTCTCTGTCTCATTTGAATATGAGCTTTTGAACCTGTTTTTGTAGAAAATCTATAGACAAGGAAGATTATCTGTATCAAAACGACATAACGTAATACGTAAATAAAGCGCCCACGTCTGGCCATATAATAAAACGTTTTACGTCGTACCAAATATTCAGTTACTGTATGGGAGATACAGAACGTACGTGACCGGAAGCCGAGACGTGGACAATGTGGACATGTTCTTAGCAGATGCGAGATATCACAAATGACTTGGTTTATCGGAGAATAGAAACTATTAAGTTAAGGGACATACGAGGGGCTATTCAACCTTGTCAAATCTGTTTATTTTTTAAATAAAAAACAGATTTTTCCCCTTTTTGTTAATCTAGTTGGTTATGAACCAGTCATAATGTTGTGGGAATTGACCAACATTTTTGATCCTGACTGATTGTACCAATTGTTTGTAACTTTCAAAATTTACGAAATTTAATTTAAAGTATTTTATTTCATTTTTGTCCAAAAAATATTTAAAATTTTGTATTTAAGTCCTTGCATAACAATAGCCCTTGTGTAATTATCGGCTTGGCACTGTTTGACGTGTTGAAGCAAATTTTTGCAACTAAAATGATCGTAATTTATAATTAAAACCATCATTATTTACCAAATTTTCAATACCAATTGCATTATATAACATTTTTTTTCATATTAAAATTGGTTTGCAGACCCTTAAAGCATAACATTTTTGGATAATATTGATAATTATTCCGATCATACCGTTTCGAAATACATTCCACTCACAACGAAACCAAAGAAAAATATCAAGTCCGAGAGAAAAATATCACTTTCATAATCCTCTTACCCAAAATATGATTGAAAAATAAAACTTTTACTCTCTATCTCTCTGTTTCAGTTGATTTCCCAACAAAACGGATTTCTATTCAGTAAAAAGCAATGGTTGGTGAAAGTTTATGATTTTCACAATTTAGGTTTGCGAGTATTTGTTTCAGTCAAAAAGAATTATTTTATCTATAAAGGTCTGAAGGACAGTATTCTGAAATCCAATTCTATAGGTTAGTACGGAAAGGGACCTTTTTATGAAACTAAACCACCACCTACTAAAAACGTCTTTTATCATTCAGCTTATCTAAGTTTAATCGTTTGTATTCTTTTGTTAAGACTGAGAAAAAGGGTTATTCAAGAGTTTTCCCCCTTAACAGGGAAAACTGGTATTTGATTATTTTGAAGTCTAGTATTTTTCGTCCTTGAGTAAAAAAATATACTGCTTAATTTGTATGAGTGAAGCATCTATTGGGTATATTTTTTAGAAGACACAGAATACTTCTGGTAATGTTAATAGCCACAAAAGTAAAATTTAATTAAACTCATTCAAAAACATAACAACTATTAATTTAAATACTTACTTTTATGTATATAACAAGCGACAACCGCTGATAAACGTATTGGGGGCCGCGACTCGGCAAACGTAGTGTAGAACGCCCTTCGGCCAGGTGAGATGACGATGTGTGAAAGATTGCAGGCAGATGCTGGATGCGTCAAGCTGAAGACAGGACGCTATGGCACTGATTAGGGGAGGCCTATGCCGTCCAGCAGTGGACTATTAACGGCTGATGATGATGATGATCTTTAGTTTACTTTCAAAACGTTTCTGTTTCTAGTTCTCCAGTTTGAATCGGAGTTCGGGACTTGTTGTTCCATTTTATTATGTTAAGTCCTTTGTGTCAGTATTTTCTTTCACAACATGAAATTTTGCGGCTTTTGATTGTTACAAGTTGTTATTGTTCTTTTACTTTGAAATTCTCCTTATATTTTATTATGCAGGGTACTTTTCTGTTGTATTTTGTATTTTCATGTTTTGTAGTAGGTAGGTTATTTCTAAAGCTATGCATTATATTTCTAAAGCTAGGCAGGGCTCGGCTCATATTAAACCAAACGAATCCTATTAAAATAAGGATAAGCGAGTACAGAATTTGTAACTTATCTAAACCTCAACCTCAACAGCCTTTATTGGTCCACTACTGGACGCAGGCCTCCCCCTGATAAGCGCCTTATTGGCTTTAATCCCCTTATAATCCCCTTGCTGAGCATGCGGGTTGGGCATCGCAGTTCGGTGGTAGAAAGGTTCTGCAGGGGGTGTTGCTGCCCGCCCCCGGCGGATATCCCTTAGTCGCCTCTTGCGACACCCGCGGGAAGAGTTGGGGTGGTGCCAAATTCTAAGTCACACGGCACACGGCTTACTTATGCATAAATAAAATTGTAATGGGAGACCAGACAACATATTAATACTACTGTGTTACGTTTTCACTTTATGGGCCACGCCAATGTCGGTAACGTTACCGACACAGCCGTGAAGCCGCCAAAGAGTTGCCGATATAGCTGCTAAAATCTAACCCAACTGGCTACATCGGTGACTTTGGAGTTTTTAGTATACTCCTTTACATTAAGTAGAGTATACGAATGGCACTTAACAGTAGGTATACAAACTGTACGATGTATTTGTGAAATTTATTGTGGTAAACATAATAATAAGATAAAATAGGTGGCAGCACCACTATGACGCAGCTATGCACCCCAATTCAAAACTCCATTTTCATAGATCAAATTAAAATTGGTCTACAAAAGTGGATACTCTGTCAAAATAACACGAAACAGCCAAAAAGGCCTAGTTACATTAAACATTTTGACGGGTAATTTACCACGGGCACATGTGCCGACCACTGAAATATGAACCTTGCGACGATATATTCACGAACTTCCTCATCTAATATCTGGAGCTGACTATGACGAGTGAGGGCTCTAACTAAAGTGGTATTTTGTGTGAAAAGTTTAACGATAAAGTTGGGTGTTTAGGTCTAGTGTGGATTTCCCTGCAAATAATTTCAAGCGTTTGGTTACATAATAAGTTATTGTCGCAAATGCAGTGGGAATTTATGGATACTGCAACTTTGCTAGAAACCAAAATTATCCATACAAAACCACACTATCACACTAAAAGTTTGTAAGGATGGATGGATGGATGTTTGTTACCTCCACAACTACTGAACGGATCGAAACTACTTGTTGTTCAATAAATGTATCTATATCTTTCTCTATCTCTCTACTTGTATACACGTAATTCTAATCCTGGAATCAAACATTAGCTACTTATTATCCCATAAATCAGATCCCGTGAGATAGTAATCACCTTTATAGGAAAAACGCGTGCGAAGCCGCGGGCGCAGTTAGTAGTATTGTAAATTCGAATATCCTTTTGAAATAGAGATATAGATACTTTTATTGAACAGTACAGTTACAACACAGAACAGATAAGTATTAGTAGGTAGTAAGTACGTTAGCCAGATAGTTGGAACTCATATTCAATAACAGAAACACAAAGAACTAACAATAACTATTACTTTTTTTGCCAATCTTAAGGGTCTGGTCCCATAACCTAATAAAACGCCGTGCACAAAGAGAATACAATAACTTCGGCTGTGAATTTCAGTTGACAAGTGATATTTGTTTACTAGCTGCGCCCCGCGGCTTCGCACGCGTTGTTCCTATGGAAACGTTTAAATGTAATTTTTATCCCACGGGAACAGATTTACGGTATAAAAAGTAGCCTATGTTTTATTTCAGTAATAGAATTAAATGTGTGCAAAAATTCAGCCAGATCCGTCTAGTAGTTTTGGCGTGAAGAAGTAACAAACATCCATCCATCCATCCATCCATACAAATTTTCGCATTTATATTATTAGTGTGATAGTGTGATGATACCGTAGACATAACCATAGACTATTATAGACACCAAGTATACCAATGACAATCCATAGAGACAAATCTATGCAGTTGCATTAGATGGCGTTAATAGATATTTTGATATCAATTTATAACAAGACTTACGTAGTGGGTAAAATAAAAATATAATTTTAATTAGGCTTTCGAGTGTAGGTATGCTCCATGCTGTAACGATGTAGGTCAAAGGACCTCAGCTTGATGCTACCTTCCATTAATAATTGATTTTGTTTTAAAATAACTATAAACCGACTTCAATTATATAGTTTTATCATGGATCTCATTGTCAGAAATGGGACCACACCGAAAGTACTAGCTTTCATATAAAAAAGAATCATGAAAATCCAACCACTCAGTCAAAAATTCTGAGGTAACAAACATAAATTTCAAAAAAAGAATACAGTCGAATTGAGAACCTTCTCCTTTTTTAGGTCGGTTAAAAAGGCAAGAGAAGTTTTCACTCATAACTATATACCTACTCGTAGATGACCGACAATTAGAGGCTATACTTGTTATCACAGTAATGTGCGTGCAAAGCCGAGGGGAGAAACTAGGTTAAAATATAAATCATTACAATTTGTTATGAATGTATTTTTTATATTGGAATTTTTGATGGCGACTCAAAAATTCTAATAAGCCCGTCAGTTAGTAATCAGAAGATATTGGATACGTATTTTTTTCGATTAATAAAAAAATTATGAATGTTACCGGTTAAAGGTCCGCGTGTACGGCTCAGTAAACGTGTCACACTTTTTACTGAACCATGACGTCCCCCGACTACCCCCGAAAAAATACGTGTCCAATAATAATAATAATAATAATGAACCCTTTTATTTCCATAATAGAATAGAATTTACAAAATTAATTATGAATAGATTAATATTATATATGACACTTAAGTTATACAAAAAAAATACATAAAAAACATAATATGTGTCCAATATCTGTTAATAATCTAACTGTCGGATTCATTAGAATTTTTGAGTCGTCAGGCCCATTCTAAACAGAAAATTTTGTATATTTTAATTCTAACGAAAGAGGGTGAAATTTTCTAAATATTAAAAATACCTGTAAAATTCCTACCATAAATTAAACGTTAAAGTGATCAACGGTTAAACCTCTGATGCGGAGGTCATCTTTCATCTTTAATTAAAATTCCGATTGAGTTCGAGATTCATGAGATTTCGTAATATTTCACAAACCATTTAATATTTCATTTTTGCGGAGTTAAATGGCCTTTATTTAAGTTTTTGCTACGAAAAGTCGGTTAAATGGATTGTAAAGCTGATACCTGTTGTTTTTATAAGTTGTACGTGATTTATGGCCGTTTTGTTATTACAGTATTTTTGTTCGCTTTTTTATGTTTCGTAAAAGTTGGATGGGTAATATCAGAAACTTTTTAGCCGAATGAAATTATTTGATTGATGGTTCCTAGTTTTATTAGATAAATTGTTCTATTAGATTGCGTTTGCTTATCAATTATCAGCTGTATTAGGTTCAAATTAAGATGAGACGCAATGCACGCCAACAACATTAGATGTAGATATTTAGGTATTACCACAAAATAACTATATAGTACTAACGGTAATATCTACCTTTAAGTACCACCTCTCTCTCTCTCTCTCTACAGCCTGTTTTGGTCCACTGCTGGCGTTTATCTAATGTCCATATTGCCCACGCTGGGCATGCGGATCGGGGATCGCAGTTCGGTGGTAGAATTCTTCTGCAGGGGGCGCTGCTGCCCGCCCTAGTGGATATTTCTTAGTCGCCACGTAAGACGTCACCCACGGGAAGAGATGGGGTGGTACAAATTCTAAGCCAGCACCACACCTATGAGTACCACATTTTCAGGTAATATGTGACATTTACAATTAGTATGTATGTGAAGTACCTACTTCAAAATTATTAGGAACAATTTTGTAGGTAATATTATACGAGTATTTTATTAAACCTGGAAAAATTATTATGAAGAATACTTCCGGAATTTTGGAAATTGTGTATACTTTTCGAAAATGTTCATAATGATCTAATCCCTTCCTCCAAAATAAAGTCTAGGTTTAGTTAGATATTATACCTGGACTTTAGCTGGTAAGCGGCCTTGTTCGAACTGTAGTTCCAATATTTTTGTACTGTAAGACTGTTGCGGCGACGGCGGCGGCGCGGTGCTCACTCACAGTCGCGCCCACTAAATGTAAATAGGTTCGATT
Source organism: Eupithecia tripunctaria (assembly GCA_955876795.1). Taxonomy (NCBI): domain Eukaryota; kingdom Metazoa; phylum Arthropoda; class Insecta; order Lepidoptera; family Geometridae; genus Eupithecia; species Eupithecia tripunctaria. The sequence continues at coordinate 6,722,873 of OY041616.1, read as the reverse complement.
ATGATAACTTATATCTAGGGAGAAGTAAAATGCAGAATGAAAGGCCTAAGGTAAGTAACCTACATATTTTATAGCCACTGTGTATTATTTAACCTAAATTCATCTCCAGATGGTTTCAGTTTTGATATATAGCCTGCGTACCTACATGTAATTTGAATACTTCAATCGAAACATGCGTCTCTGGGGCTTCTAGTTTTGATCTGAAAATCCCTTACATTTGAAGTATTATTTATTAAATTCCGCCCCGGCGCTGTCACCTATGATAAATGTCCTCATCTCGCTGAAATCTTTAGGGCTACAGTTATGTGGTAATCAGATACCTGGCGTATACGAGCTTATTTGTATGGATTCCGCAGCGTATTGACATGAAAAAGATGCACCGAATTATTGCTTGATTAAGATTACGAATACTTTTAAGATACTTTTGAAATAGACCTACAAAATAATAATGAAATTTATTCATATAATGTACTTCCTTAACCTTTCTGTGTTCGACTAACTTCAACATTAGTTAATGTACCTATATCATGTTAAGATAATGCATGTCTCACAAATAAATATTTTCATATTCTATTCCATGTACATGGTTACATGTCGAGAAAAAACGTAAATGAAGAAAGAAACGTAGGCTACAGGATATTTGCCGACAGAACTAGAACAAGTGCCAAGTAAGAAATCTCTGATTTAAGGACAGCAGAGAAGATAATAGTCTGATAGATAGAAAATTCTTTATTGCACACTTAATGAGAGAAACAATAAAATAAAACAACTTAAAAACTAAGTGACAAGTGGCGGTCTTATCGCTCAAGATCTCTACCAGACAACCGTGGATGGATAGGATCATTGGATATTACTAAGGGAATCTGTGTGCTCGTGAAGGTTGGTAATATATTAGACAAGCGCAATGTTCAGTACGAGTGTTCACCATACTGTTTACTATATACTTATGTTCTATGGTGACTAAAATGTGACAGCGCTCCAAGCGGGAAGTTTACTTTACTTTCACATTTCCATAGAAAATAAAGTTAACTCAAACTTTATAGTAGTAGTAGTAGCTTAATAATAATAGTAGCATGATAGTCCACACTCAGCGTACACAGTATCTCTCTTAGGCCCGTATTATGAAAGAATGCTCAGTCATAGATCTATGTTTGAGTGATGCTTATGTAGGTATAGTTTTGAGTAAATACTAATTTAAAAACAATGCATGGGAACTCGTGTTAAAATCTACACTTACCCATGTGACCTACAAGTAACGATGCGTTCTTACCACGTTATTAGAGACTCGTTGAGGGAATTATTTAAAGAAATACATATTTTAACAGTAATATCGCAATACATCTATGGAAATCTAATGTATACACACAAAAACAGAGATAACTTTATGAAAAGGTGTGATGTTCACAATAAAAATACAAGAAACAAGATCAAATTACACATCCCATCATATAGATTACGAAAGGTAGAGAAATCATTTGTGGGCAATTGCGTAAGATTCTATAATAAGCTTCCATCTGAAGCAACTGAGCTCCCTATTCGTAAATTTAAACTGTACATAAAACTAAATCTTATCAAGAAAGCCTATTACTCCGTAGATGACTACGTCAATGATGTTAATGCTTGGCCGGATGTAGCCCAGTTCCATACAGACAATAGTATGTAAGACCAGTTAGACTTAGTTATCCTAAGATTGTATTAGTTGTTAAGCGATAAACTTGCTAGTGGTTTCTTTTTCACTTATTTCGCTAGTGGACAATGACGACGCTAGTGGACAAGAAATAAGGTGCAATTATTTCTTGTTGATAGTAATAACTATTTATCAAGCTGTTTATATAGTAAAAATTTGACTTTTCTAAGTACTTATTTTGTAAGTCTAAAGAAATAAACGATTTGACTTTGACTTTGACTTTATTACGTATTATTGAACGGTTACCAAGCATTACTTGCCTAGTAGAGAACCATTTCAACGCATCAAAGCTTTTTTTAAATAAAATGCCAAAAATGATTGAAATTGTTGCGTTTCGTTTACCAAAACCATAAAAACCACAAAAAGCTCTAAAAATTTATTGTGATATGCAGGTTGATAAGGTAATTTAACGTTTTTCACCTAGATAAATGTGTAGACCATAGGCACAACTAACTCAAGTACAGATTTTGCTAGTGCAACTAGCTGAATCAAACACACAGCTGGAAAGAATAGGAGTATGTCAGAGAGGCATGGAGAGAAGCTTTATGGGAATACGACTAAAAGATAAGATCATGTAACAATCAGAAAGAAAACCAAAGCAAAAGATGTGGTACAGAAAATCCTAGAGCTCAAATGGCAATGGGCAGGTCATATACAGCGACTCCCTCCAGACAGATGGTCACAGATAGCCACAAACTGGGCCCCTCGAGACAGCAAACGCAGACGAGATAAATAATGCTTGGGGAAGCTTTCATAATACGGGCCTTAGAAGTGCTTGGTAGTAACCAAGCACTCTGTGCAGCTCAATAAGATCCAAACTACTTGCATCAACAAACGCAAATTCTGCCTAAAATCATATCAATCATTTACACGTTTCCTATGTAAATAGGACGACGTGGCATATTTCAGGATAATGTGTTCCCGACGGGCTGAGGGCTGGGATTTGTCGGGATGTAATGTGAGCTGTAGGTACCTTGCTACGTGCCGATTTATACGTCACTTTACCTGTGGGAAGAACCTCCGGTTTATGCGTCACATTATCTGTGAGTAGCAACGGCAGTTCTAATTCTAATTCTAAGTGAGGGAACTAAGATCTGACGCACGTCTCGCATAGGAGTGTATTGTGCATTATCCCCCTGCCTAAGCAAGCCCTACCCAGCCCAGCTTCTTGAAGTATCAGAGCAGGACTTTAGGTGATTGACAGCTTCGTTTCAACTTTTCTGTGGGTGTGGATGGGGTTGATTCCTCAATGAGGCACTTCAGCCCTGTTTTGTGTAAGGCCTCCTCTGTGGCCGTGGAGTGTACCACAACGTGTTCCACAGTCTCTTCTTCTTGGAAGCAGCTACGACATATCATCGTTCTTAGGTCCTCCCGGTTCATCTTGAGCAACGGCAGTTGCTACTCACTATAATAGATAACTACCTACCTACCTAATAATAAATAACTACCTGCGCCCCATGGTTTCACATACCTATCCCACGGGAACAGAGTTATGAGATAAAAAGTAGCCCAATATGTGTTATTCCAGGTACACACTACCTGTATGCAAAATTTGAACGATCCGTTGAGTAGTTTTTGCGTGAAAGTGCAACAAACAAACATGATTACAAACTTTCGCGTTTATAATATTAGGAGGATGTTGGACAATTCACACAGCATTATCTAGCCCCGAGTAAAGCAGAGCTTGTGTTATGGGTACTAGATAATACACTACATACCTCTAGAGAGATATTTTTTTATTAAACATAGAAAATATCCAGAAAATCTGTACACATAATAGGCCAATCTCACCCTGCACCAAACTCTTCAAAACTTTTTTTTTTAGGACCGTAATCTTTTTAAACATGAAATAAAGAAATTAAGAAAAAGTTCACATTTTGTCCAAAGATTTTCTTCACTCAAAAATTTTCTAATCAAATCTAATCATTTATTTGCAGATAACGGGTTACACTTTTTTTTTGTGATGCTGGATAATTCACACAGCATTATCTAGCCTCAAGCTAAGCAGAGCTTTTGTTATGGGTACTAGAAAACTGATATCAGTACTAAATACAATATACTACATAGATAATATATATTTTTAAACATAGAAAACATCAAAAACGCCCTGAACAAATATCTGCAGATCGTACACATTTGGGAATCGAACCCCCGTCGCAGGCACACCTTCGCCCGCTGCCCCCACAGAAGTCGTCAAATTTGGTATGCTTATTTTAAAATGTCTTACGCAATTTATTACCATCTTTAGTGTGCAAAATTATCTAGTAAAATCAAATAGACTAACAAACCATAACAATTCTAATATTTTCAAACTTACGCGATGTAAACACATTTATTATTGTAAACCTGTTGAAACGTCGGGAAAAATAGGTAAATATTGCTTTAATAATATTAATCATAACAATGTAACTCTCTGTAAAAACCGTTTATACTCCATTACTGGGTTCTGCGGTTCAGCTATAATCTGCAAAGGGAATCTTTGCAGTTTCTAAAAATACCTACGTACAGGTTGAGAAAAAGCAAGCAATCTGCATTCTAATCTGCACGACGCGAAGGGCTGTAATTAGGGCCCGGGTAGATACCGCAGAGGGTTCATCAGTGACGTTCGATGTTGATCCCTTACCAACGATCCTTAACTCTAACTACGAGTAGATTCGAATGATAGATAAGAGGTAGGCAGCGTTTATTGTTAAAAAGTTTACAGATTCATTGGTATGTAGAGTCTTTAATCTAAATTAGTTTTATGTAGACACTAGAGTTCTCTCATATAACATCACATCACACTAATATTATAAATGCGAAAGTTTGGATGGATGTTTGTTACTTCTTTACGCCAAAACTACTGGACAGATCTGGCTGATTTGCAATGTATACAAAATTATGCATACAAGTAATTCTAATCATGGAATCAAACATAGGCTACTTTTTATCCCATAAATCAGCTCCCGTGAGATGAAAATCACCTTCTAACGTTTCCGTGGGAACAAAGCATGCGAAGCCGCGGGGCGCAGCTAGTTATTTATAAATACGGTGAATACCTACGAGTACGACAGTTACACAGGTAGTAGTGTAGTGTTACGGTATAGCCCTACTCTCGAACTGAACTCGGCTGATTAATATGAGAGGTGTAATCGCACTAAACGAACTGTATTCTAATCGGCACAAGTAATTATGGTCCTGTAAGGTAAGCACGCGGATCTTTATCGAGGGTAGAAAAGAGAATCATTACGTCACTCTGCCATCGTATGCGTGCATTTTTATGAAATTCATTCCTTCTACTTCAGTAATGTAAGCAATTTATAACGATGCAATGTTATTGATCTTTATCGAGGGTAGAAAAGAGAATCATCACGTCACTCTGCCATCGTATGCGTGCATTTTTATGAAATTCATTCCTTCTACTTCAGTAATGTAAGCAATTTATAACGATGCAATGTTATTATTGTCCATTTTTTCTTAGATAACGATCCCCGCGCATGTCTTACAGGTAGAATCCGCAGAGGGTTCATCACTGAAATTCGATGTTGTACTTTCGAGTTCCAGTAGTATCACACTATTTACTTTCTTTGCATAGAACGCGACGCGCGTTCTCCAAGTTTTAACAATAGATACGCTAAATGAACTCGCTTTGTTTCGAAAAGATAAATGAAAAGGGCCGCGCGGATTTGCTTGAAAATTAAATAGTTGTGTAAAAAGTTTCACGGTGCAGGGCTACTCTACTACATTGGCCTGACTTGTGCTGTGCAGTACAGTTTACGACTCAAATATAGTTTTGGTACAGTACGTTTCGTAATTTTGTGTTTATATGAAAAAAAAAATATAGATTTAAATTTCTTTATTTTAAAACTTTTAAAATCCATCATGGTCATTAATACTAAGGTTATTTAAACCGGGATATTTACCATGATTTGAGTTTTGGGCTTTCCAATATTTCGGCAGTTTCATGCGCCATGATCACGGAATAACGTGTTGTTATTTTATCATGTTTAATAACTATATTTTCTTTTTTTTAGTGCATATAACAAAAAAAGTAGTAATAGTTTAACTTTGATCACATTCATTTAATTTAGTATATAGTAAGTATTCAAAGTAAGTATTTAATTTTCAGGAAGTATTTTCTCTATAAGCTTATTTTATTAGTATCTGCAAGAAGTAGTATAACATCTAGTATAAGAATGCTCTAAGTATCCGCGACGTTCCTTTTTTTATATTTTGCTGCTCTACAATCAATGAACAGGAGGTAGAACATTACGATTGTAATACTCGTAGAATCAAGAATCTTGAAGTATAAATCAAGGAATGAATGGAAAGCACTTGCACAAAAATCATCAAACCAATTTTTGGCACTTTTTTTTTATTTAATAGTTTATTGCACACAATTATAAGAAAAGTACACAAATGGTGGGCATAATGCCGATGGCATTTTCTACCTGCCAACCACACAAGGTCAAAAACAACAAAAACAGCGTGCTTAAACTAAGACATTAACTTACTATGATAAAAAAAATAATGAAGTCTAAACTATAAATATTTTTTTTATATAAAACAATATATACATATATATATATCTACATACAAGAGATACCTACAAAAATCTAAAAGTGTAGTGAAAAGACGGTAATTTAACTAGAAGACGGGTAAAGGATTCCCACAAAATGCTCACGAGTCAGTTTTTCCAATACACATCCAATATTCTACTAATCCTACTATTTTCATAAACGTGAAAGTTTGTATACATGTCTGTATGTATGTTTGTTGCTCTTTCAAGTAAAAACTACTGAACGAATCGGACTTAAATTTTGCATACAGGTACATAGAGTGCTTTTTATCCCATAAAAACATGTTAGAATGTAACAACTGATTCTGAAATCTATAGTAGAACAGTCAAAAATGTATGAGTTTACCATATGCCTTAGATAATGTCGGATGATCCGTTTCGAATTTCTTGCTACCTACGAATCTTTCAATTGTTTTCGATTCGCTTCGAAGAGTTTGTTTTACAATGATTTTGTGATAAGTCAGGATCGATCCCAGGAACATAGGATTACGTGAGTGTCAAAATGTAGATTAATCAACTTTAGTCTGAAAATAACTATCAAAAATACCTATATACATAGAATACCTATTTCAGTATTGTAGTACCTAGTAGTATTTAGCAAACAGACGTGCAAGTCCGACAGTGAAACCAGGTTAATGAAATGTCTGTCAAAACAGGTAGAGTCGGGTTTAATTGAAAATTGGAAGTTTGTTGAACGCTTTTCATGAATTGATGCCCATATATTAACTGTTTGGTTTATAAGTTGCCTATAGTTTGATAAGCTAGAGATGTGGAGAACAAAATAATGTACAAAAGGTTTTTATTATCAATTGTTTTTCCTTGGAACACAATCTCTCAAATTAACTGTTGTTTTGAAGATATCCATCCAGGTTGTAATTGACCGCAAAAACACTCAGCGCCTTCCAAGCCCTAGCAGTGCGAATGCTGACAATAGCGGAAAACCATACCCGAGCCAATATGACAACGCCACCTATTTTATCATATTATTACGTTTAACATAGGAAATTTTAATAATTCATCGTTCAGTTTGTGATATCTATTATAGGCTAGTTTTTGATAACTCTGTAATAGTTTTATCTTATATTGTTTAGGAAGAGATGCGAAAATAGAGTTCGGTGGCCAAAAAGCGCAACTTCGTATCTCTGCCTAAGCTTTACTACATGAAACTATTACAAGGCATTAATAAATAACTTATAATAGATACCATAAGCTGTACGATAGATTTTTAAAACTTCCTGTGTTTAACGTAATACCTAAGAAGATAAAATAGGTAGGGGCGCCACTTTCACTGGTGTATGCGCCTTAATGCGTGAGGAAGAAATGTACTCTTCAGCTTACCAGCCTACCTTGCCACATAAATAATAGAATATGAGGATTCATTTATGTTTTCGCTTATTACACTTTTTCTTGTATCGGACCAATTTTATGGTTGGTACCAACAAATGTAAGTAGCCATAAGATTTTTTTTCCCGAAATGGGCATTTCTTCTGTCATTCATAGATTACGATACAACGCAATTCTAATATCTTTTTATTACCTTACAAATCATAATCCACTTATCGTCTCTTACAACCAGCCTACAATATCTACGTAGCTTATTTCTCTTTTATTATTATAACCCACTTATTTCTCTATTCTAATATTTCTTTACAGCTCTATTTTACCGTAAATTACCGGCAACAGCTTTCCTGTTTGGGATAATCCTTACCTTTATTACTGATGCAGACAAAAGATTCCCCCAGACAAAGACTGGAAGGTACCCAAAGATGTAACCAACTGAAGTGAAGATTTTCTTCCGTAATAGCCAAGTTAGGAAAATGAGAGTCGGAGCTGAAAGGGTTTTAAGTCACATCAAGTATTTTTTTTAATCCACTTGGTAGCAAACATGAGTCATGGTTATTTATCTATCTGCAATGTAATTTACATTTCAGATAGAAAAAACACGTGTTTTTATAAAAAAAAGACATAAATATATTCAGCCCATTTCTACTCAGAATATAAGGTACAACCTTGTGTCTTGGTCATACTCATAATCGTCTTGGCCAGGTATGGTTGGCAATATTTGTCATCAATCTATTATCTAGCAAATTCTAAAAAATTTAAAAAAAAGCACTGCATTAACATTAACATTACATTATGTGGGATTATCTAACAAAAATCTACCTCTACAAATATTTTTATAGCAACCACATTTAAAACTTATTTTCATTGGGTTTATCGCGTTATCACGATCGGTCCTAACGCAACTCACTTGGTTAAGTTGTTATAAACCATAATTGACTTCTGAACTATGAAAATGTAAGTTTTGCAGTACCCAGTACCTAAAAGCAATCCCCCTTGGAAATGGAAAATCTTTTGTGACGAGAAAACTTGAGGGAAAACAGAGAAATTTAAGTGTTGGACTAAGCGCATCTCAAAGTAGTTTGAAACATACTTTCAAACTAATTAAATCATTGAAAAAAATCATTGAATTTGAAAAGGTTCTAAATTTTCCATGTCCTGGTTGATAAGGCCTACCTTATAGGGCATAAACGAACATTATTGCTTCATATCAACTTAACTTTTAACTACCAGGCCATAAAAAAATTTATTTTTTTAACCGTCATTTGTTTATTTTTCTCTCTGAACAGTGTATAATAGTGTCTTTAAAATTCATTATAAATAATAAAATTCTTCACATTATTTTACAAACTACGAGATTTTCTTATATTTACAGCTATAACAACCACTGTAACAACTCCTATTTTATTTTATTTTTTATTCCTACACTAAACTCAATTGCTGTGCTAGTGGTATTGATCACGTAGTAGACAACAAAGGTGGATCAAACACTCATTCTGCCAACTTTCATTACAAATGCAATTCACTAGCTCTATTTTATCTATTTCACGGGGTAACACCCACACTGACCGCATTGAACAGGCCAGTTCCAACCACAGAACTGAATAACTACCCCTGGGTAATTGAAAACACGGGATAGATTGACAAACACTGGATATATAGTGTCATTGACCTCGACAGGACTGCACTGTGGTAAAATCTACACGAATTTTGAGACCTGAGTAAAAAAACGAGGAAGAAAATCAGACTTTTTCCATGGATGGAAAGGTTCAAAATCCCAAGTCCAGTGACCAAGTGTCAATGACCAATATCGGTGCCGTTAGGCAGTACAATACAAATTGACATAAGCACACCCTTAACAAACACATTGATAGTTTATCCTTATTAGAAGGGAGGGTGCGAAAAGGGAATTAGAGATTTACGTTGAAATGTTTATGAAAGAATTGAGGTCGGGTAACTGCCGAATACATTGCACCTTAGGTAGGTGCAATGTATTTGGGAGTTACCCGCGTGTACCTACCCATTTTTTATTATGTTATGTTTTAGAATTTCTTATTACTTATCATATTTTCTTATTAGCTGTGTGGTGCTGGCTTAGAATTTGTACCACGCCAACTCTTCCCGCGGGTGTCGTAAAAGGCCACTAAGGGATATCCACTTACCACCCCTGCATAATAATTCTACCACCGAACTGCCATCGCCCACCCGCATGCCCAGCTTGGGGATTATGGGCATACCCCCCCATGAGATAAACGCCAATAAGGCGCTTATCGGAGGGATGCCTGCATCCAGCAGTGGACCAATATAGGCTGTTGAGGTTGAGGTATATGCAGTGTAATAATATAGGCTTAGAAAAATACAAATTTCAGCGTTGTTAAGTAATTTGTAATCCGCCTACTAACCTTCAACGAAATAAGACAAAATATCATATTATTTACATTTAACGAGTTATTTTCTTCGAAAACGCGACGCTAGGTAAAATATAATGTTACCCCACTCAAACATAAGTGGATCTAAGTGTTACAGGAGCCAGGAGTGTGATCGATTACTCGTAAATATGAGAATTTGTAAATCATTTTCGTAAGCATGTTCTGTAATTTGACAGTTTTACTAGAAAACAAGCTGGGCGAATAAAAGTTTCATTGAAATCTGTCAAAAATCCGTTTTGTTCCCTCTGCCTAACGATAAACCATGTAGCTACTCGTACATTGTTGGTTGTTATTTTGTACAAAACAAGTCAGTTGGTACCTCTAAAAAACTATGAAACGACCTGACCTAACATATAAGAAAGTACCTATATGAAAGCGTATTTGGAGCCCTTGGTATTCCAAAGGGGCTTCGTTTAGAATTTGTAACAGGTCGAAAATATAAGTAAATGCAAAACATATTGCTGGATGAATATTGAATTAACCCAGCAAGGTACGGCGACACCAAAATTTTCTGACAACAGACCCGTGGCTGTATCCTCCTTGGATTTTCTAAAAACGAACAGAGATTTTACAGTTGGTATCCTTTTAGCTATAGGCTTATGGAAGCTTTCCGTGGGCCTTTCGCGGGAACAGCCTTGGCTCTGAGCCTTAAATAATAGAGGATCTTTCTTTTCTATTCTTTTTTTTGTGTTTCTGAAAATCCTTTTAAAAAAATGCAATAAAAAAATGTATGAAAAGCTATGGGGACGAGTACAAATATCGTGTCTTTTTTTGTAACCGCAATGGCCCCATTCTTTCATTCGGATATGTTTCCTCTCGTATTTAGTACTAGTATTCCAGTAAAACTGGATCGAATCATTTAGTAAAAAACAGGATTCAGTGTCGTTACACTTAGAGGTCCCACTTCTTTTAAACTATATGGTATCATTATGGAGGTTTTTTTATACTCTCATCATCATCATTATCATCATCAGCCTATATTAGTCCACTGCTGGACATAGGCCACCCCTAATGAGCGCCATAGCGCCCTGTCTTCAGCTTGACGCATCCAGCATCTGCCTGCAGCCTTTCGCAGATCGTCATCCCACCTGGCCGGAGGGCGTCCTACACTACGTTTGCCGAGTCGCGGTCTCCACTCAAGAACTCGTTTACCCCAGCGGTTTTATACTCTATAAACATAGATCTTTGTATTCGGATGGAGTGCGGGGAGCGGGGTGAGGTGGAGGTTGCAAAAAACAGGATACCTACAACTACTGTGTGTGAACATACTAATAATTTTAACAGAATCCAGTAAAAAATAAATATCTAGAGTTATAATAGAATATTACATGTGTAAGAAAAGTATCAGTACAGAGATGACGACTGATAGTGCAAAACTGAGTACGTTAGTTGGCGAAAACATTAATGTGATGTAATTTAACTTTCACTATGTGGACACGACTAAAAACTTTTGCTTGTCCAGTGTGTCTACCATGAGTTTTGACAATCTGTACTCCCTAGCGACTATAGTTAAAAAGATGTATGGCAACTTCTAAAGCGCCTCTAGCGGATAGTTGGGTACTAAAATGCGCTGTGGATAACTACGAGTTTAAGCGTATTTACGTAACTATTGTAGTAACGTCAGGCAATTTAACTGTGATAACTCATGGTAGACACACTGATGACGAAATAGTAAGTAATACTAATTTTGTGTTTCACCAACTAAACACGCGTGTCTCCGCTATCATGTGTCGAGTTAATGAATATCCCAAGAGAAAAACCATGCTGACTGCATCATTACATCGTTGGTAACGGCGATGATGATGCAGTCAGACAAATCTTGCGTCAGGAAAAAAACTTGCAACCATTTCTCAGGCGGAAAGTCACCCAATATGCCAAAGAGGCCACCACACATTACAATAAAATCGCAATCAAACCATTCCCGAATAATTTATTTTGCTCTGTAAGGAGTTTCTTAGTCGTTACTCACCTTTACGAGGTAAAAGTCGTTTTTAACAGAGTTAGCTCGCACGCAATCTCGGGAATTATTTATGTTCTGGAACACCGGGGATTATATCACCTTTAGAAATAGCCACTACATAGGGGCTTCATATATACCTTGCTGTTAAAATTGTGCAAGAATTTATAGTTCAGCAGGCGACCGTACTATGAGTATATGTAGCTTACATGACGTAAACGTACCGCCATGGGAAAATGTGGTGCGTCTTTGTACCTGTGTAATAATTTCTTATTCATTCTCTGGAACTATGCACTAGTCGTATTTTATGATTTTCTTTAGTGCTTAACAAAGTGCAACATACAAACGTTACCTGGAGTGAAAGATATGATATTAAAATCTACAGGCTGCTTTTTCCACATTCAGTATTTTTGGCTTATCCGTGCCAAAGCTATTATACAAAAGCTTGACAACGATTTTCCGTAAAACTCTAAATAATTATTGTTACTTAACAGGTTTTGTAAGACCTTTTTTTACTTCGATCATCTCGTTAGTTAGCGTCAACGATCTCGCGTAGCCATTGCTACGACCGACTTAGGCATTGCTACGGCGTAGGCGTTGCTACGGCGTAGTCATCACTACGGCGCATAGCCATTCAGAGCAAGTGTGTAGCCATTGCTTTGATACATTCATGCATGAACACTTTACTGTGGTTCAACGTCATCATAGCCATTTAAGTCATTCTAGTGCACCCAGTACTTACCGGCATAAGCCTCCATAAATGTTTGCCAGCTATTATGATAGAAAAAAATTAAAAAATAATTGTCTCATTGTACGGGTACAACTCACCATCGGAGCAACAGACAGCCCTCTCTGCAGAGGGTGACTCAGTAACGACGAATCAGCTGCCCACGTAGTCCTGGAATACGAGTTCAACGTCGACGCTGACGTCGACTGGAGTAACAGCACAACGCGCAGAAACCCTCAACTTGTCGAGTTCACTCTGCGAGGTACTGTGAAGACCCCAGGAAGATTCTGCGCTTCTGGACGGACTTAGGCTGGCTATGCTAGTGAAACGCGTAATGGACCAACGGAGAGTCCAAATGCGGAAATAAGAGTAGTTCTACCATTACCATTAGGGGTACAACTTTTGATCTACATTATACTCGAGTAGTAAATCGGTACTGCAATAATCACCATGGTTACCTATTGATCCCATTGGTGCGAAGCAAAAAAAAAACAGCTGTGAAAAAATTAGACCTTTTCTTACTTGAAATCATAGATACTTCCCATTATCTTCGCAACTATTCGTAGAAAAACAGTCGTATGAGATATTCTAGGTAGTAACTATTGTTATTACACCATATAAACTAGAACCAAATGTAACAATAATAATAGGTACGGGTACCAAGAAATAATTTTACGCCTATCCAGCCTAACTAAACAATGTTCTCCGTACAAAATAATATTGCGCAATATTGGTGGTATTAAATTAGGACTATAAATATAGCCTGTAGGTATTTTTATATGATAAAATAAATTTATTACATTACGTTTATCAAAATATATTTTCAGAGCAAAAGTTACCTTAGCTGCTATTTTATTTGATTTTATCAGCCATTCATGTAGCTCTTGAATTCTGAGAAAACGTTATATTCAGTTCAAATAACTAAGTTTCGAAGTAGGTCGAGACTGAAAACTCGGGGCAACGTGTGTGGCCGGCCTAAGGCTTCGTTTTAGCCAATATCTTTGAAACTACCAAGAAGTTATAAACTTTTGCTCGGTACACTTAAGTACATCGCAGTATAATAGTTAACTACTACACTTTCATTTTTAATAAATATTGCAGGAAGATTTTGTATGCGTCAAGCTGAAGAATTAAAACCAAAAAATATTTATATATATAAATATACAATAAATGTACACTTAGAAAAGTCACTCTTTCCTTTATTGTCAAATCATGTTCTGCTTATAAGTTTTGTAATGTTAGTTTATTTTTTTGTGCCATAAAGAATATTATTATTATTATTATATTATAAAAGGTCAAATTATTAAATTAAGCAACGCTATAAATTTGATTTCTGTCGCTTCGGTACGTACTAAAGAAGCGTCGCAGAAACCTTAGCCCGTTAGTTGTTATTTTTTTAGTTGAAGCAAAACCCTCCCCAAGGTTTTTTATCCTCTAGCTAGATAATCTATGCCTATGTCCAGCAGAGGACTAGTATAGCCTGATGATGATGAGGCTTTAATTTATTTATATTTTCATTATGCATTATATACTCGTAGTAGACTTGTCTTAGTAAGATCGAAGATTCGAAAACATCCTTTACATCCAGATCTATTATATTATACTCTTTATAAATTGATACATAGTACTCGTAGTAAATGTAAGTTTTTTTTATCTCTGCTTTGTAAATAAATATTTTTTTTGTTTTATTTGTATAACGGAGAAAGTAACTGATGAGGAGGCGCTGAAAAAACTTAAGTTTTTGAAGATTGTTGATCAAAATAAATTATTTATGTTTTTATTTAAAAACAAAAACTTCATATATATTTCAACTATGTCTTATAAAAAATGTATGGTGTATTTTAATAGATATGGCATTTTTTTATGTACATAACAGATTTTGGGTAGAGTGCGGGCACAGATATAAAATAAAATAAAAACTTATAACCAAAGAAATTTATATAAAAAAAAGATAACATACGTCAAAAAAATAATGGTGAATTATAAAATAGAAAATTAAGGTAGGTTCAAAGTGATAAAATACAAGACATATTTAAATATGTTAATACTTTGGTCAAAGACATCTCACATATTTATTATATTTGCTTATTTTTATTGGTTGTTTCTGAATGATTTGACATCCTATTCGATATGAATTTCCATATTCCGATTATGGAAACTACACAAACACCACACAAACTGCCTTCACTAACATTGAGTTAGATGGGTGCATGCACATTATAGAGGCAACTCCATACATGCAAATAATCTTAACGCAGAGTGGAACTGACAGCTGATAGAGTAAGTGCTTTAAAAGCTTTCTCTAGCTATACATAGCATAGCAGAGTAAGAACAGCTTTAAGTTGATAAACGTTTGCAACCTTAACTTTCTTACACTTGAACTGGGAAGTGTGCAAACTGTACTTATGATGTTGTTGCTAGCGTATTTCTTCATTTAATTATGACAAACTATGAAATTTGATGCAGAGGGTTATGAAGTAGATGTTGACCCTGTGATACCCTACACGTGTCCTCTGGGTGGTGCTAAGAGCGGTACCCTCTGGTGGTAGGCTTCGGCCGTAGCTTGTCACCACCCTCGGGACTGGGCCAGTCCGTGAAGCAACTCAGTTGTGTTTCGGAATGTGGTCCGGAGTAGCCATCTTCTAGACCTTCGTGATACATCGTCGGCCGCATCTTCGCTTTCCATCAGGTGAGATTGCGGTCAAACGAAGGTCTATTTCTGATTTAAAAAAAAAATAGACAATGTAACAATCGACGCGACTTCGAAAACACTAGTAGAAAAGTTCAAAATGTATGGGTTTGACATATGCCTAGATATGTCACGTGATCTGTTTCGAATTTTTCCCTACGAATATTTCAATTGTTTTTGATTCGCTGCATAGCGAATGCCTTTTGGCTGAGAAAGCGGGATTTGTCTATAAAATAAACGTTACGAGCGCTATAGTCCCAAGAAATAACCAAAGTTTCGTTAATCGAACTCGCGGTTAACTATCACTACATGTATTTTAAATTCGGAATTACTCTTGGTTTCCCATCTATCTGCCAGTGTAGCGAAAACCGGACGTCACCTACCCAAAAAACTCCTAAAGCTACTAAAAAACTTCGCAAACGAAGCAAAATCTCTCCACTTCATTCGGCCCCGTTACTCTCAAAAATCTCTAGCAAGTTGTACTCAAGTAATCGTAAGTCTCGCCCACTCCATTGACCGTCGACACGGATCGTGCCGTATCAGCTGATCGGCCCTCCACCCCAGGCCGAGCCCCGAGCGAGTTACTTTCTGTGTCACTGCTACGGAAATATTGAGAACTAGTTATTACTCGCGGCTTTGTCGGCATTTTTATACCTACGTTTAGTTTTTCTGCATCTATTTTTAGGGTTAGGGTACGTTTTGCCCGAATCCAAAACACGTCTGCGAAAAGATTCGGGTGAAATTTCCCCTTCACCTTTAAAGTGGGTATATTTCGAACGAATCTAAAATCTCTTGTTTTTAGATTCGGACGAGTTATACCCCAATGCATAAGTGGGTTAGGGTACGTTTCGCCCTAATCTATTCGTTACTTTTCAAGGGTCTCTATATCATAAACATGCAGCCACAAATGTTAAGCTGTGCGAGCATTATGTACAATATTTTTTATACCATGTAAACTGTATGAGTGTATGATAATTCATATTATCTACATTTACACTGATATTAAAAAAGGGAAGATTTGTATTTTTGTAAGTATATTTGTAACGAATAAACTCAAGAACTACTGGACTGATTTAAAACATTTTTTCACCATTAGCAAGCTACATTATCCCTGACCCTGAGTAATATAGGCTATATTTATAAATTTACAAAATAAATATACACCCGTGCAAAGCCGGGACGGGCTAGTAATATTTATTTTATACTAATTGATGGTTGAGGTAAGGCATTTCTTTGTTAGCTGCATATATTGCGGTATACAATCATATATTGACGACCTCTGTGGCGCGGTGGGCGAAGGTCTGCCTGCGACGCAAGTGGTTGCGGGTTCGATTCCCGCCTCGGGACAAATGTGTGTACGATCTGCAGATATTTGTTTAGGGTGTTCTGGATGTTTTCTATGTATAATAAAAAATATCTATTTATGTAGTGTATTGTATTAAGTATATCAGTTATCTAGTACCCATAACACAAGCTCTGCTTAGCTTGGGGCTAGATAATGAGGTGTGAATTGTCCAGCATTATTTATTTGTTTATTTATTTATTATTGTTTGTTTATACTCTTTCGTCGATCCATCTTGCAAACGGGAGCCCGATTTTTGTATTCAATTACATTCCAAAAACAGGATTTCTATGGCAGCAGCGGAGCGGTATATTGCAGCGAACATATTTAAATAGAATGTAGCGAAAAACATAAAACAAATCTATAACAGGAAAAGTAAATTGTTTGACGAACGTAGTAAAATTAAATCTTTTGACGCTGTGAAAATATAAGCTCCTCCTAGATAAATCTGTTGTAAATATTTTCAAACTTGATCGTGATCTGAACACAATTATTAGTATTATTAAACGGGTGTTTATCACCTTTATTTATATATTTTTCCAACAGATTTACACACTGTCGTACTCACGGGATGACATAATGTATGTGAAAAAGGTAAATAAATGGGTAAGTTCTCTTTAGGTATATAATACTAACAATAAATACATCGTCCCTAGTATAAGATTTGAGCCCCATTTTTTGAAAGACACGTGCGTAATAAAGGATTTTTGAAGCGGGAAGTACTCACTGCCGTGAGATTAAGTTGGTGCTTCAACGCGTAAAACTGATAGAGCATGACTGCGATCAAATTGATAGCGAAACGGTATCAAGTGTCATAAAAATATTTTTGTCCTTTAGGTCAGGATAATTGACTAAAATTTACGAGTAATTTAAGGTTGCCTTAACCTTAAATTACTCGTAAATTTTAGTCATTATCCTGACCTAAATGACAAAAAATATATTTAATTGACGAAAAATGTTGATCACGATATTACCTACTATTTAGGTACCCTACCTTCTTACTAAAAACTTTTATCAGTGTTATGTACACGAAGCGTAGGCATTATTATGTATCAAGGTTTTTGAAATTTAACTAGGTAGGTACATAAGTTCAAGCACAGAAGAAATTTATAAATATATACGTTCGAGAAATTTATGTCCTTTCTTGTCAATAAAAAACTACTATTGTACAACATTATTTTCCTTTTGTACTCAAACCCGTTTTGTATATACAGGATATACAAACCCGCTTATACAACCCTGTATACAAACGTGTATATAACATTGTAATATGTTATTTGTATTGACCATTTTATACTTCTGATTAAAAACTCGTTTCGTCGAGTTTTACAATACGTCCTCTTAAAAACTGTCAAGCTTTTATAACAATCAAACGAGCACTTTAAAGCCTTGTCGCAATTACTAAAATGCATCCAGAAACAATCCAGTGCAATTATTGGGCGAGTGCAGTCTCGGTACGAGTGTTGCCAGGCAATGTCGACAAACTTAAGTCGGATTTTTTTATGATTATCCGACTAAAATTTATTTTAGTGGACCTAAATATATGACTTTAATTAAAAATATTAAAAAAGTCAAATCTTAAGCTCACGCTTCTACAAAAATATCCGCACCCCATTTTAAGCTCAAGAAGTAGATTTGCTATATACGTAATATATGTATGTATGTACATTTGTAACTAATGCTAAGTAAAGATTAAAAAGGTACTTACCTCTAAACATGAACATTTTCTATCAGGGTTTATTTACTCGACCCAAAACAAATATTTCAATTAATTTCAAAGTTAAAAAGCAAATAACGTTTACGTAAAATAAAATTATTCCATAATTTAGGAAACATACACCAATGATATCAAATCATAAGTGTGAAATCTTTCCGGCCCGGCCTTTCCTCTACAATACAGGGCAACCCTTCGATCAAGCTATCGAGAGCGCTCAGGCTCGCACAATGGTGACTCGTAATTAAAAATGGCCGACTATTCAAAGCACTAGCTCCCGGATCGTTAAAACTTTAGAATCATATTAAAAACGCCAAAAGCGAGGAGATTTGTTGGTGTTGGCAAAAACTGTCTAGTCGACTGAAGGTAATTATATGAATATTTACAGTCATTTTAATGAAAATTTGAAATCTAAATATATTTTTCTTATAGGAATTTAAACGTAAGGTGGATATTTGCGCAAGCAACTAACAATATCACTGCTCGATATTGCTGGTATAGATATGATTACATACATACATTATTATTACTCAGGTTACGGTAGGAAAATATCCTCTTTAACACTAGAGTTCAGCATAGAGAGTTGTTTTCCTGAATATAAAATCGGTCTAATTATTGACAAGACGTTTGTGGTTTGTTTGTACTGACCCTAAAGTTTATCAGTTCGATAATAAAGTAACGCATTGTTAGGTGCTAACAGGGATGAAATTATGCTGTTGGTAACTTTGGAAAGAGTTCGGGGTGACCTTGAGTTACTTTATAAACTAAATCTTATCTTTATTACCTCACTGACTCAGCTCTAATTTGGTACCAATTATAACTTTTTAGCAAGGAATGTGTCTATAACACACAAAATAAAATTAGTATTTCATCAGCAGCATAATTTTCAGACTTATTATTTTAATAACCTATCCACTGCTGGATTTATAGCCGCCATAAACCTTATATAAAAGAGTATTCTTATCCTAAGCAAACTTAAAAAAATACACAAAAAACCAGGAAGTCAACAGTTCAGCACCCAGCTAGGTACTTAAAAAGCATTTAAACGAAAACACGTAGTAAACACGTGCTTTTTCCGTAAAAAAAACAAAAAATTCTTTGCGCACGTAGCTCTCATAAAGTGTTGCCACGTACTCCCGCTATTATTTACCCCAGAATTAGGTACGCGAGCTTACCGCTGTTTATTAGCTGGGGAAAATGCGTTGCTACTTGCTAGAAAGTTGCTACTTGCTAGTCAGATACAAAGGTACTAGGATAGAGGATTTATTTTCCTTTCTAAAACGGAACCTTTTATTTTTCTCTGCAGCCTGTAATATTTCGTTGTATCAAATATACCTACTTGCCTTATTTTAGGCAAGTACATTTGATTCGCTTGGGGTTAGATAATGAAGTGTGGGTTGTTCTCTATTAGTTTTTTCACTCAATTGCTTCAATTGTTATACTCAGTCCAATTTATTTATGTAACGTATTATATTGTAATTTTTTTCAATAAAGTATCTTTTCATTTATAACATGGATGACAATATTTAACATTTTTATCGACTTATTCCTGCTGCCTGTATTCAGTTGAAATATAAAAAGTTCGAGCATTCATGTAAGATGAACACTTTATAGGTATTTACGAGCAGAGATATATGTAGGTAGCCATAGCGGTCGCAGCGTGAGAATCTTCAAATTCCTTTCTTACTACTTATTCCTCCAACTTAAACTAAGGATGTCGGAAGAGTTGCCTAACTACTAGGAAACTATTAGAAAAAGGGCACCAGTTTGCTTCTCTGTATTTTTAACACCTCTACTGCGATCTCCGATCCACCTGCCAAGCGTGTTGATTATGGCAACACCTCCCTTGTTTTGGGGAGGCGCTGTGTTAGTAATGAAAAAGAGATATATAGATACATTTATAATATCGTCACCTCCATGGCAAACTTACGAATCTGCTGTTTTTGTGATAGGAGATTCGTAAGTTTGCCATGGAGGTGACGATATACAAAATTGAATCACTATCTGCATTCAACCACTTCCCACGTCCTTCCACTTTATCGTTTCGATGGCGTTAAAAATTGCAGTAAAAAGTCACAGATACCCGACTAGAATAGTCGCAATATTTTATGATTCCCGCAAAACTTGTCGGTCTAAGCTTATTGCAAAGTTTTGTGAACGCGGCAGAAGCACAAGAGTAGTTTTATGCAGAGAGATAGCTCCCTGAGGCGCAATCCGGATACGGAAAGGACGTGACAAGTTTTTTACTACTTGTATTCTTCCCAGGAGGAAAAGCAATGAGTTTTTACTTCCTTTATATTGAATATACCTAATACCTTAATATTGAACCATCAAATCTAAGCGATTTTTTTATATGGGTAGGGGTAGGAAGAGAAATTTTTGTTATCCAATATTTTGTCTTGGTTTTGATTTGCTATCTACAGTGGATTTAATTTCACAAGTCCATAAACCTCTAAACTATACTGAACCAAATATAAATAGAATATACCAACTCAAGATAGAAGACCCATAAAAACTGCGTATATATAAGTAACTTTACACATAACAAAATATTTTTAATTTACGGAACACTTGGTTGATATTACTTATTGAAAATACTGGTAAAAAACTGTTATCTAAAAGTTATGGATAAGTTAACCACTAAACATTTTGGGTTGACCGACTCATCCAAGCTGGATGAAATCAAGCAAATGAGATGACCTTGTTTGATGTGAAACCACACGAAATTTGCGAAACCGCCCAAAATTATACAAAGAACACTTATGTATGGAGGACTTGAGTCCTCAAGGGATCTGAATCCCTATTATTAGGGATCCCTAGATCCCTATTATTATTATGGGAGGTGAAGGCCTCCCCTAATCAATCATCAGCCTATATTAGTCCACTGCTGGATTGTCCAGCAGTGGGCTAGCATAGGGCGATGATGATGATGAATGATGATGAATCAAATTCAAATTCTAGCTAACTCTCTGCGCCATGCATTTGTGCCAGCACAAAGTATGTACGTTACAAGACATCTTGCGGTATATTGACTCCGATATTGGCTTGCGAACTTTGCTCTCTGTAGTCACGGACTGAAAGTTGGCAAAACTATTCTGTTGCTGATTGTATTCTGACTTTCTGCAGGATAGCATGAACAAACACTCATTTTTAGGTGGACAAAATTATTTTCTTTGAAAAGAAACTTAAGGAAATTAAATTTATCGAAAAAAGACAAACTAAGAAAAAGATAAACGCAGAAGTGGCTCTCAAAATTAAAAGCTACGACTAAGCTACTACCAACGTATGTTTTTTTTTCGTAGTTTGACCTAAATATCTACGGGATAAGTAATATTGATGGAGATAAATTTTATGAGTATTTATCTGAAGGTATACTAGATCGACTTGTCTTTTCTGAATTATGGTATTTTGAAACCGAAAGGAAAATTAAAGCCATAATGATGTCTGCCCATACTTAACTCTCGATTATGATTTTATTGTCTCTTGATTTCAGTTTTTCTTGAGTAAAATAGAAATGGTATTTTTTTCCGTAGGCACTATACTATTATTGTACTCGGGTCACACTGATTGTTCCGGTCTTTCGAGCCAGAAGAAGAAAAAACGATGTTCCTTAATATTGTACTTATAGGGTGTTCCCTATAAGTACAATATTAAGGAACATCGTTTTAAGTTTTAATATTAAGGAACATCGTTTTTTCTTCTTCTTGCTCGAAAGACCGGAACAATCAGTTCACGTCACGTTTAATTTTTGAGTAGGTACTTACGCAACAGGTTAGAGAAGAAAATTGTCATGATTGAGCCACAATATTCTAGTAGGTTTAACAAATTTTACACAATTTGAGGTTGCAACTTTCGAGAAACCATCTTCCCTTTTTAATAAAACAATGGGTGTCACACGATTTTGTAATAATTCTCATCAAAGTTTGATAACGGCCCGACAAAATATCTATTGTTGGATGGTAAATCTATTCCATATTTCAAATCCTAGTTACAATAATGTTTGTGACGAGGTTGTGTGATCATTAATAGCACTTTACTTTGCCCGGAATGGAAGCTAATCGCTTTGTATTGAATCGAAAGTTATTCATGCAACGATTGCATTCAATTATGGTCTGGATTTAGCCCTATAGAGCTTCCACTTGGTACTTGATCGTAATAGTAAATTATGTTGATATGTTACTGAAGAACTTTGGTGGCGCAATGTGCGAAAAGGTTACTCATAGATATTACTAGACGCAGATGGCATAAGTATACTTGCTACTTGCTGTGTGGCTTAGAAATTGCACCACCCCAACTCTAAATGCAGATAGTCATGATCCGCGAAATGATAGGAGCTTTGTGCAGTAATATCATACAAATGTAGATGTTACGATCAATGAATCAGTTATATTACAGAGTAGCCGATTTATATGTAAAATGAGACGCAATAAAAAGTAGGGTGAAATGTAACTTCCTGATCTACCAAATATAAGATTTAGGACACTGTAGACATGTGGCTTTCAACAAATGTAATTAAAGTCAAAGTAAATCAAAGTCAAAGTACTTTCTTTTTATAATAAAGTCCACTTAGAAATGGTCAAATTTTATTATAAAATTATACACTAACACGAAATAAAGGGATATTTTTTGATTTCCGTCGCTTCGGTATGTAGACTTAAAGAAACGACAAAGAAACCTTTAGCCTGTTAGCTGTTATAATAATAGTACTAATACTTTAAAGTAAATTTGGATGGCACAAATGTCGGGACGCCATCATTAAGTAAAAACCGTCTGTGGATGATGATGATGATTATGATGAAATTTGGGGCAAAGTAATCAAATACATACATATATGTAGGAGTATTAACTCACCCAACAGACGTCCTTAAATACCAAGGACATAGGCTATTTTCTCAGATTTTCGTCGAAGTTTTGCTTTCCTAAGAATCATATTAGGAATACCCTGAATGTTTTAAGTGAGAGACAATTTTAAAACTTTACTTTTTTAAACAACATTTTATTTTCTGCGTTTTTGCCTTGTCCACAACATGTAGCTTAGCCGTTAACAGATACCGATAAAGGTAGCATTAAAGGTAAAAAGGACCGTAAGTACATAAAAAAATACAAATTATCAACACCCCACTCCTGCCTGTCAGAGTCTGTTCTCGTTGAGCTCAATTCAATTCCGTCATATACACCTCTTGTCTAACGTCCTCGGCGACCCGTCGACCGGAAAACACCCACTGCCAATGAATTAGCCAATAAAAACAAATTGAACCTCATAAATTTTGCATTACGCCTGTTTTTCTATTGCCTCAAGATTGGGGGAGTTCGTTTATTTACGGAGACATCATGCTAAAACAGTTGTTTCTTTGAAACTTTATTTTGATGTGTTTGTGCTTCATCGGAATTTTACTAAAGGACGACACTCTAAGAGAGAACACTTTCCGTGAACCATCTGCTCGTCAAGGAACCTTTACTCGGGTCTAGAATCAAAGATATTTTATGTCAACAAAGGCTGAATGGAAACTTCACATAAACTGATAACAATAACAGAAAACAACACACGCTCGATGGTCACAAAAAACACAAACATCTACAGTGCACAATTGCACAAAAGCAATAAAATGAGTTCAAAATAAAACGGACGATGGACGAATGAAAGCATTGTAAAAGAAATCTACAGCAACGATATTGCTGCTTTTCCATTCAGCCAGTTCTATAACTAAAATATTTGCCTTCAATACGTATATTTTATAAAAATTATTATTTTATTTTACAATTATTGAAAAACTAACAGTTAGGTATTTATAATAACATAAATAGTGGGTTACTGGTGGCTAATTATAAGTTTCTATAAACTTATTGAAATAAAACATTAACAGTCGGTCATGTCGGTGATTTTGTAATGCCTTTTAAAATTGCATTATATATCTACTGAAGTGTTTTGTACCGTGTATACGTACATAGTCCTGAAGAAAAACGTAGGTACGCCCATTGTTGTAAAGTTTCGCCTCTCTAAATTCATTAAAAACAGGAACTGCCTTACCGAGAGTTGAACAGCTAAGTTTTGAAAGTCTGTTGGAACTGATAGCAACTGCGATATTCTGGTTAACGGTTCTACTCGTACAAGCTTCTTTGCTTTGTATAATTTGTGACTATATTTGTTTTAGGTAGTTGGTATAAGACAATTTATCTATAAAATACCTACGTTAATAAATAAATAATGATGGACTATTGACAGATTAATAGCTGTGTGGTGCTGGCTTAGAATTTGCACCACCCCATCTCTTCCCATGGGTGTCGTAAGAAGCGACTAAGGGATATCCACCAGGAGGCGCTGCTGCCCGCCTCCTGGTTCTTTACTGTTAATGTTCATACGTTTCCACAAAAGAACTAAGCATTGTAGCGCTTGTAGCACAGTCATTAGAAGAAATGCTGAGTCCCAAAGTCGACCTGTGAATTTTAATGTTACGAACAAAGCTGGTATTTCCTCGGTAAAAAGAACATTATGCTGGATATCGCAGATTGTGGAAGCAGCTATATGTTTCCTGCACGTAGAACTTAGGTATTACGTGAAAGACTTAGCGACTACTTATTCCAGCTGAATCGGAATTGTCATTTAGGTTTGGAGTTAAATTTTGAAATGCTTATGAATGTACTAGGTTCTTAGGAGAAATATGCAGTTCATCAACTTTATTCATTTATTTATTTAAAAAGGTTCATCAACAGTATAGATATGCATCATGCATATGTGTATCACCTGTAAAACCCAAATATCGAAAGATTTTCTTTATGCTTATGTCTATGTCAGTCTCATATTTAACCAAAATTTACTGCCAAATCTGAGAATTTCACTGCCGCATCACTAGGCAGTAAAATTCTTAGATTTGGTAGTAAATTTTGGTTAAATATGAGACTGACATCGTCCTAAGCATAAAGAAAATCTTTCAGTACACAGTAGAGTGGCAGCTGGTTAGTATTTATTGTTAAACTTAAAGTGAGAACTGTCTTCTCATTTTAATAAGTACCTCATTATAATAAGATGAAACTCGCACGCTAAAAATTCGGCCAGAGATAAATTCATCATAAAAGACGCCCTGTGTGCGTCCCCTTAAATTTAATTACATTTCCGAAATGAATCCCTCGGCTCTCATTCCTTATAATTATAGCTTAGACTTGAGGTTCTTTATGTGCCAAGTTGATATTGTATTTTACTTCTAATGTTTGCGAAGTGGAGTTGATCGCGTCATGCGGGTGGTAATTTGCCAAAGTAGTTTCGGTAAATGAGTTTACATGAGGGATATGTTTGACTTTGAGTAAATATTTCCTCTCTTGCGGCTGTGGTTGTGATTCACTAGTATTTAGGGGCCAGATGATGCTGTATAGATTGTCCTCCGGCCAGTAAATTCGCTTCGAAATGACACGCTATGTAATGGAACTATTCGGTAAAATGACGCCCTGGGAAAGACTGCAGGACTGGACTGATGGAGCTATTACGCTCTATAAGGGGAGGCAAATGTCGAGTAGACTAGGTTTTAGGCTGATGATGAAAGTAAAAGCAGCTAAAACAGTAATTAAATATATATAAGACTTGATTTCTTCCATTTTCAACAAACCTACAGAAATATTGTCACTAAGAAAAAAAGGGTGTCCGCCGGCTGAGTTCACACTTTGAACTGAGCTCAGAGCGCGTAGAAAGGTGGCAGCAGCGGGGTGAACGGAGTATCTCTGGATGCGGGAGTGCTGCGAGTTTGTTATGTAATTGTTTTGCTAAGAAAAAATGTTCGCTCTTTTAATTTTTTGCTAGAGTTGTTGTGGAACGATTTTATACGCCTACGCGTTAGTTACATACTTTTTTTGTGATGAGGCGCATTTTCATATGGGGGATAAGTTAATAATCAGAATATGCGTCATTGAAGTGCGAAAAATCCAAAAAAAGTGCATGGATAGCTTCCCCACAGTTTAAAGACCTCAGTTTAGTATGCCATTTCTGGAAAATGACCTTATTTTTTCAGCAGAGGGCCGATGTGCGTTAACTGTTTCACTGTAACGCACAACGGTAAAGCGCGATGCTGGACACCACTTTTTTATCCTATTTTTCATCCCGGAGCTTCTTAGTTATGTTGGTTACAATAAAAAAACACATTTTCAGCTGTATTGGGCCACAGCACACACTTTTAGGGACTCAATGACTAAGTTTAGAGAGCTTTTTCCTGGAAAATTCATAAATCACTTCAGCGACATAGCCGCCTAGATCACGCAATCTGACCACTTATGATTTTTTCTTGTAGAGAACTCTAATTTTGCATAAACAGTAATTCGCTATCAACAATAGAGACCCTATAAGAAAATATCCGACGAGAGATTGCACCTATCCAGAAATTCGCAAGCGAGTTTTCACCAACCTGATGGGAAGATTGCAAGAATGTTTGCGGCTAGAAGGACGATCTTTCAGTGAAGTGATTATTATAAACTGAAATCGCATGACTTGTGTGTACGTTAATAAATAAATAACTTTTGTATCCATATTTTTATCGTATTTTATTTTTTGAAGTGTAAAATCTGCCGTCGGACTCCTTGTACTTACCAAATGAAATGACAAGACAAGTTTTGCAAAATGTCCTTGATGTTAGAAGAAATAAAATAGTACTACGTAGTACATTAGACAATTTGATTTCACAAAAGGAATAAATGGAGGTCACAAAATTAAATTCTAAGGAACATAACAAAGGAAAATACCTAGTCATATTTTTCACGGACAAACGCGTTTCGTTTGTGACAGTTTAGTAGTACCTACTAGGCAATATAATTCTGGATAAGTTCAAAAACATATTAAATCTTATAACAACGGAAAAAGGTACGAAATAAAAGAGCGTGTGGTGATTTATGAAAATGTAATACCCTTTTACTCTTGTAACCTAAACACATATAAGTTCTCATTAGGTTTCCTTTCCATTATCATGACAAATATGAAATGGGGCTGTGAAATAATTTTCCGTAAAAGATACTGAATGAATGTTAGAATAATATCGCTCATTTGCTGCTCTGTCGGGAAAATTATCGGAAAATTGGATGATTACTCATATATAAGTGACTGCCGATATAATAATAATGGTATTAGGTGCCTAGTCTATAGTAGCATACTTTAATATTTTTATTACTCCTACTATCTACTTAAATAAACATAGCCCTGAGTTTATTTGGACGATGATATAAACGTCTCGATATTATCAAGACGTTAGGTCTGGCCTCCAACAAACTAGACGAGTGGAGAAGAAAAACCAACCCATAGAAAGCGAACATCTTATCAATAGTCCGAGCTAAAACAGCTCGGCTGGGATACATCATCATCATCAGAACGCCTTTATTTAAATATCTCGTCTACGCTCAGCTTCAGTGTATACCACCAGAAATTAAAGGAATATCGAAGCGGAGATGTGAGCCTTGATAATGTAACAATCCGTCATCGAAAGCGATAGTAGAAAAGTCAAAAATGTATAGGTTTGACAGATGCCTTAGATATGTCACGTGATCGAATCTTTCTATTCTTTTCGAATCGCCTTATAGCGAATGCCAGTTGGCTAGGCCCTCTTTGCCTCGCAAGCTGGTGACGATACGCAGCTAAGATGAGAAAGAGATGTGAGTGGAATGTAGAACTAAGGTACACGCGGAAAGCGTCTGATGTTTCTTGAAATTTGTTAGTATTTGTACGTTCGTCTTGCCGCACGCACCGTAGTTCTGTTCTAGACGCATCTCCGCATAGCTGCGGTGGAGACACTATAGCTGAAAAATGTCTCTTTTGTCTCCGCCTCGGACATCGCCGCACATCTACGCTTTGGTGGAGTCTGGTTGGCCTTATATAAAATTCAACGTGACAAATTTTCTATGAGGTATGGTTCAGCGCTTCTAGTGTATGGTGAGGACACGGAACTACGAAAATGAGTCGTCAAGAAATCAGTCAATTCTGATCCTGATATTTGTCACAAGCCACCAAAGAAATAAAACA
Organism: Eupithecia tripunctaria; assembly: GCA_955876795.1. Taxonomy (NCBI): domain Eukaryota; kingdom Metazoa; phylum Arthropoda; class Insecta; order Lepidoptera; family Geometridae; genus Eupithecia; species Eupithecia tripunctaria. The sequence goes on along the minus strand of OY041616.1, from coordinate 6,694,441 downwards.
ATAACTAAATTACATATAAAACGTACCTTTGGTAAAATATAAAGCCAGTAATGAACGACGTTACAAGGGATAATGTAACGTATCACAACGAGCGCTCTTGCAGCCAGTACGGAGAAATAGACGCCAGCAACGAGATGGACTATTAGATTCTGTTCAAAAAGAGAAGAGCCATGTCGTTTTGGTGAACTTACACTTTTAGTCGTAGGTACTGCAATAACAGAGCAGTGTTGTCAACGCAACAAAGTCAAATTGGCACCCAAGCGCCCTCACTTCCCACGACTTTTCTCTTTTTGAACAGACTCTTGCACTCGGCGTAACGTATCATGCTCCTTGCGAGTGGTATATTACTCCTTGGTACGATTCATAATTTTACTATGCATCGATCCATTATTAGCGCAAAATTTCAAAAGAGTTTGACCTCATTATCACGCTCTGCTGGAATTCTTCCAATCTTTTCTATTGTCTTCGGAACTGAGTGGTCTCACCCATATATTACAGCAAATCTCGACTTTTAACCCGTTATTAATAAATTTGGTTTTGTGGCAAAGTAGACCAAACTTCGAGCCCTGATTATTTTAATCTGTAGGTTTTACTAAGATATTAAGATGGCGGCATGTTCTAGTGTAGTGTGAGCGAAGGGCGTGTATGAGATCAAAGCTTATTGATTTATACGGAGTTAACTTAAAAGACCCAGAATTATTTAAACCACACCATTCAGTGATGCGGCAATAAAATTATTTGGATAAGTTTTAGTTTTAATTTAGATTATAAGTACCTACTGGCCAAGGAACCGGTATATTTAAACCAAGCAATGACCAAATATTCTTCATCAAGTTCAAAATAAAAATGTAACAAATAACCTTCAACCAGAAAGGAAGAAATCGATAATTTTTATTTCTTTACGCTTACAAAATAAGTATAGAGACAAGTCTTAAACTAAATTACTATCAAATAATTAGTAAAAAAATATCAAAATGTATTTGATTGAAAATTTTTATTTGAGAAATGATCTTATAAGAAATAAAGTTTTATTTGATTGTACAGTAACAGTAATGCAAGAGGGCCTTATTCGTCAAGAATTTGGGTCGAACAGGAAAATAGGAACCCAACATAATCCTTCCTCTTTGCTTAAAATAATGATTCTAAAGTTCTGTGTAATATGACACTTTTTACTTATAACGTAGAGAAACCGAAGAGATGGAATACGTGTCGTGCATTTGTCTTTCTAACCAATGGGGGTAATTTTGTTCTTCGAAAACAAATGGGGGCATTACTCATCTAGAATTTTTTCACTTTATATCCGTGTTACATACACGCATAAAATTTTATTTATGTAACAATGTAGAGCCGAGAAAACACACAAAAATTCACCCACATCTTAGTTAAGTACCTACTTCTAAGTAGATAGGATATGAATCAGTTGGGCTACCTTTAGATTGTTTGCAGCAATCTATGGCTAGCTCAACTGTTTCAATTGTAAATACTAGAGGTAGTTCTAGTTTGTTTCTTAGGTAGGTAATGTATATACATAATATATAGGTAATTAATTCAGATTGATTATATCTATATTGCACGATCAATACATAACAGGAACAAAGAAATTACTGCCGACTATATCTAGAGTAGCACAATCGGCAGCCTTATCGCTTACAGCGATCTCTTCCAGACAACCTTAATTTACTAACTAACTACAGGTGAACGGAATGCTGGCTTCTATTTCGATCAACGAATTAGCAGAATGCTGACAGCATTGTTACGTTGAATGGCAATCATTCAACGTGACAATGCTGTCAGCATTCTGCGCACTCTGTCTTCTGGTAACGGCTCAGCTTTTTAAGAAAATTGCTGGACGATAAAGGCTTAACCTTCTTATTACCTACTAAACTGACATAATTGTTCACACCACAGTTAGTAAAATACCCAAAGGTTTCAATGCTATGCTGCTGGAATGATAAATATTTGTAAATAAACATGAAGTTATTTTCCTATCTTAATATGTTTTATTTAATCTATACTAATATTATAAAGGCGAAAGATTTGATTATTTGTTTGATAGGCTCCGAAACTACTGGACCGATAAAAAAAATCTTTCATCATTAAAAAGTTTACTTTTCAGGGACATGGGCTATATTTTATCCCGAAATTCCCACGGGAACGGGAACTACGCGGGTGAGACCGTGAGGGGCTGCTAGTAAAAAATAATATTCAATACGCAAGCTTCTGAACAAAAGCAGAAGCTTATAGGAAAATCTTTCAAAAGGGTAAAGCTCTAGGAACCGAGCCATTCAGTTATTTCAATTAATATCATGTGACTCAATTACTTCAATTAGCAATCGAATGTTTTAATTATTTAAATAAATAATCAAATCAAAGAGCCCACTTTACATTCCTTCCTCGGCCAGCACCCTCCGAGCTAAGCCGGAATTGAATAGCCATCGAACAATTACTTAAGAGCCTGTTGACCTATTTTACAAGAGGCTGGGTGTGCCTGGGAGACCATGCGGACTGGACCGCGTAACGCGGTACAAACCATTCCATGCAAACCTACAATAATTCCTTTCATGGAAACCATTCCATACAAACTTACAATAATTCCCATTGTCAGAACTGGACCAAATGAGAAGCACCAGCTTTCAAATAAAAAATAATTATGAAAATCGGACCACACCGTCAAAAGTACGGAGGTAACAAACTGAAAAAATAAATAAAAACAACAGTCGAATTGAGAACCTCTTCCTTTTTTAAAAATCAACACAGTATAACAATATTGTGTTGATTTGCAGCAACGTCTCCTACAGTTTAGCGCTTGTTTGTTTGACACTGATTTAATATTCCTAAGTAAATGAACAACAATACGTAGGTAAGCAAATTGGTGACGAAATATGTTTGAGTAGGTATATCTGCTTAGCTATACAGAATGGTTCTGATGGGACCCCCTTAGTATCGAATCTCCTATATATATATTTCTACCACCATACTGCGATCCCCAACCCGCATACCGAGCGAAAGAGTGAACGAGTGTTATCCCCCATGAGTTATAATCCAATAAGAAACTTATCAGGGGAAGGACTGAGTCCAGCAGTGGGCCATTATAGGATGTTGAGGATGTGAATGAGGATTATGAATAGATAAGAAATATTACAATACTACGTAGTACCGCACGCACGATAGTTATAAATATATAAATGAATTGCTGTTCGTTAGTCTCGCTAAAAGTCGAGAACGGCTGAACGGATTTATCTTATCTTAGTCTTGAAATATTCGTGGAGGTCTAGGGAAGGTTTAAAAGGTGAGAAAATCAACGCGTGCGAAGCCGCGGGGCGCAGCTAGTAATATTATAAATTTCAAAGTAAAACTATGTCTGGATGTCGCCTGTGCGTGTCTGTCGATATTTTCACCTTTTTACTCCTAAACGTCTGAACGGATCTCAATTTAATTTGGCAGAAAGGTAAATGATTTCCAAGGGACGGTCATATGCTTCTTGAAAAACGTGCAAAGCCGCAGTCGAAGTATGTAAAAATAATTAAATCTAAATTCAAGAGCTCGTTGTATCGAAACAAGAACCGACGACGACGTTTAAAAACGTATTATTATTTAGAATAACAGATAATATAATACTACAGTGCTAAGTGGATATGAAAATAATCTGAGCGTTAAGACACTAATATTATAAATGCGAAAGTTTGTATGGATGTATGGATGTTTGTTACTTCTTCACGGCAAAACTACTGAACGGTTCTGGCTGAAATTTAAAATAGACATAGTCCTAGGTCTGGAATAAAACATAGGCTACTTTTTATTCCATAAATCAGTTCCCGTGGGATGAAAATCATCTTTTAACGTTTCCATAGGAACAACGCGTGCGAAGCCGCGGGGCGCAGCTAGTTAGGCATATGCGGAAGACGAAAAGGAGACATCATAATGACCAAGCGTTTTATATGAAGAATATAAAAGTTTCCGCGACTAAATGACTCAAATAAAAATAACGAATTAAATTATGCTGTTTCCGGAATTTCTGTGTAAGTAATTCAAGTAAAGTGCTGAAATTGAGCCTCAATCACGTTGATTGACACCCACTTGACCGATTTATGTTATTGACATCCATTCCAATTTTACGAAGCGCCGTTATTATGCCAGATTGAATTGCTGAATTTTAAAATAAATTGACTTTACCTATACAGAGCCAATTTATTTATCATCCCAAGTAAAAAAATAGTTTTAATTCTAAGTCTTAGAACTACAGTCCTTTGTGCTTGTTTACGGACGCGGCGCGTGCAGCGGCCTGCACTGTATTCAAACATATGGCGTTGGTAGAGTGTGTTTACGGAGAAGCGAATTTACACGCGTTTGTTTGATTTGACGCATCGCACGCGGCGTACACTGCCACTCTTCACGCTTTGCCTATCAGCGTCCGAGTCAGAGACAGAGTCTATCCATAAACAACAACGAACATTGCGATACGTTTGTGCTTTCGCGTGCGATGTCGGGGCCGCTACACGCGCCGCTACACGCCCCGCGTCTCCGTAAACAATGCCTTAGGTATGTATAAGTCGTGAAGGTATAGATTGTGATTGAAAACATCATGCTTAGATCATTCTTTGACAAATTTGATATAAGTGGGACAGCATTACTTTTTCAATGCCAATTTTTATCTACACGACTGACACCCGAATATTCCAAAGCAACTCTTTAAGGACGTCTGTGTAACTGCGGGTTGAACTGACCTATTTATTATAACCATTTATCTGTAATTCTGTTCAACTAAACCCAAAAATTAAAAATTCTTTACCATCTGCACCAGCTTGCACATAAATTTCAGATTCTACCTCACTATTCATAAAATATATTTTCCCCAAACAAAATAGGCGAAAAAGGCGAAACACATACGTTACCGGCTAATGGGTCACATAACTCGAAATAACTACGGAAGGTGCCGTACTTGTTGCAAATAGGAGTAAAATAAACGATGTTTAAGATATTGGGGGTTGTAAATGGCACAAAGTTCGTTTGTTACTGACTTTACTGCTTTGGGCAGTGGGGTAGTTGTTGAGCTCTTTGCGTGTACATAATGGCCTGAACAAAGACAATGTTTTCGAGTAGGAGTAACTGACTGAAAAAGGTACAAATGTTTATACAAAGTCGTATTATTATATGTACTACTATGGATGGGATTTATTACTATTTATTTACTATTACTATTTATCTCCATGTAGCATTTTATTCTGAGGTGAGAAGATATAATAAAAAAGTGAGTTAACCCCGCTTACTTAAACTTCTACACAGAATAAACAAAATTAACAATTCACAGAGCAATATCTAGGCCCAATCTAACCATCTTGTGTTGTGGGTACCTACTATAATATCTGATATATCTACTTAATACAACACACTACATAGATAGATTTGTTTTATTATACATAGAAAACATCCTGAATACCCTATCTGCAGACAGTACAAAAATTTGTTTCGAGGATCAAAATAAAAATTGCTCATTACAAAAAATGTCTAGTTCAGCGACTTTGCGAATTAGGGGTACTTTAGGTATAGGTACCTACTCATGGTGTCGTTACACGATAATTAAAATCAGGCTTGTTAACAGTTGAATTTTACTAATCACTGATTACTTATACATGTCACTTGCGTTTGACACTTAACAAAGTGCTAAGCTAACAGTATTTTTTGTGTCACATCTAGCCACTTTCCCAAAGAGTTGGCAGCACTGAGCTGTAAATAAGTAACCGAACGCCTGTTGCCTAATGGTGCGTTCTTGTCGAACTCTCTTTAAGCAAATAAAAGTATATTGATATTGCTAGGGAACGGTCGCGGGTCAAAGGAAAATGGACTTTATTGTTTTACGGTGGAATAGCTGTCGCTTAAAATGGGGGATGATATTTAGCGTCTTCGAGTCCGAAACTTGGTTAACGTAGAGATGAAAGAGGAAGAATTGGAAACTTAAACGAGCTAGGTTGGGGATGAAAGGGATGGAGAGTAATCTGACTAAACATTTAGAAAACGACAAGGTTTATTTTATTTAATTGAGGCATCTATCCCATCCACACCCGCAGAAAAGCTGAAACGATGCTGTCAGTCACCAAAAGTCCTGCTCCGATACTTCAAGGAGCTGGGCTGGTTAGGGCCTACTTAGGCATGGAAATAATGCACAATACACTCCTATGCGAGATGTCCGTGCAGATCTTAGTTCCCCTACTCAGAATTAGAATTAGAATTAGAATGGTTTATTCCCCACTAGTTTCTGCCATCTACTACTTTCTGGCTTCGCACGCGTTGTTTGTATCTAAACGTATATACATGATTTTTATCCCATGGGAACTGATTAATGGAATATAAAGTGATTCGAGGATAAGAATTACCGGAATGCTAAATTTCAGTCCAATCAGTTCAGTAGTTTTGGCGTGAAGAGGTAACAAACATAGGTACATCCGTCCAAACTTTCTCATTTACAATATTATTTTGATTGCTACGATGTAGTATCCTACGGCGTAGCTGTTTTTACCCAGACGACCAGACTCTGGTCGTCTGGGTAAATTAACCTTTAGTAAGTGTGGCCCAGACATAAAACGACAAGACAGCTGTGTGGTGCTGGCTTAGAATTTGCACTAAACTCAGCAGCGCCTCCTGTAGAATAATTCTACCACCGAACTGCGATCCCCAACCCGCATGCCCAGCGTGGGGATTATGAGCATCACCCACCACGAGATCAGCGCCAATAGGCGCTTATCAGGGGGAGGCCTGCGTCCAGCAGTGGACCAATACAGGTTGAGGTTCAGGAGGTTGAGGAAACATAAAATTGTTTGCCAAAAACAAAACTAAAAAATCCCCTTAAGTTTATATGTAGTATTAAGTGTTTGCAGTACTTATAAAATATCCCATACCACAGAGCACAAACATGTGGATTCATAAATGGACTGGAACTCGTTTTAGGTAGATTCGTAGTAAATAATTCATTGGATAAACAATAACTAGGTCTGTTTGTACTCTTCATGTCACAACAAATCATGAACACGCTTAATTATTCAGTTCCTTCGCGATGGAACTCCAGCTGTCAAAAGCTTAAAAACAAAGTGGGTCAGTGTGCCTTTTCCCGCCAATTTGTTAAGTGACGTCTGAGTCAGTCGCGATCTCATTTTGTTTATTTCTGTGTCATACGAGAGTCAACTCTAAGTGCAATGTTTTTAGACTTGATACTGCTTGATACCTAGTAGGACAAAGTGGCAAAATCTCGTCACACAAAATGATCCTGCTCAATATCAACGTTTGTAAGTAATTTTGTTGATCTTAGTTTGGGTAGCAAACGGTGATTTTGGACCTTGACAGTCTTACTACGAAAAAGTTACAGATTTGTTGAGCGCGTGTTTAACAAAACTGCGTTTTACGATTGTTTACAGACACGGCTTAGACAATGTTTATACGAAGGTTAAAAACTCTGTTTAGACACTGTTTAGTTACGTTAACACTTGTAAGACCAGTGCTTACGTTGTTTTTTGTAGTACCGCTGTAGACTGCTACAATATGTTATGGTACACAGTGTCACATGACCATTGTCGGACTACGAAATATCGTTTCGTTTTCATTAATGAGTTTAACAACAATGCACAAATCCAGAAGTTAACAACCCGAAATATTAAGCACTACCTGCTTCCCACAGCACGCGTGTTTTCTGTGGCAATGTTTAATGGTGATTTATATATATCCCATGAATAAATGGGATTAAAAGCAGCCAATGTTTGCAAGTCTCGAATTATCTCTATGCAAAAATTAGTAGTTTTGGCGTTAAGAGTAACAAACATCCATCCATCGTTACATCCAAACTGTCTCGTTTATAATATTAGTTTGATTTTTTATTTGACTTTGACAGTTTATATTTTAGCTGTCATGCTGATGCTGACGTTGTTGGCAGAATGCAAAACTACGCTTAGTCATTAACAAAACAAAGTTAGGAGGGGTAAAGCCGGGTGTCCACCGAGAAAGGGTAATGAGCGGGAAACAAGAGATGAGTGAATGGAGTTAATTTAGTTTCAACGTTTTCTGTTCGCTCAGTCCCTTCCGCAATTATGGAAATAAAAGTGATATGTGTCTTATTGAGAATAAAGTTGTTAGAAATCTGAGTAATAAAAATTAAAAAGCAGTTTAGTCGTGCGAGTAAAACGAGTCCATTCCGCTCGCGTTGGAAACCTGGCTTCAAAGTTTGGTTAGCCGTCACATGTCAGCTGTTATGTTTTTTAGCAGCTGCCACGAGGATGATTTGGGTTCATCTCATTGGGTTCAGCGAATTAGGTTATAAATAATTCACGTTCTAATCGCATTTAAGCGCGTAGGATATTTTATTTTATAACATTTTTGGCATCTGTGGGAAATTAGTAGCCGAGAATAGGAATAGGTAATTCTTTATGTACAACACAAACTTAAAATACAATACAGTAGAAAATACTTAGAATCAAGGCACAGGAAGGTACAAAAGGCGGCCTTTTCGAGTGATATCTTTCAGGCAACCTTGGGATGGACTGGACATAAGAGAACAACATAGACTGAGCGTTTGTCTAAGATTTACGGGCTCTTATGTGCTTATAAATTCTTACCAAGGCCAAGTTGTACCTACTGCTTCAAGTTGCTTTATATTTCACACATCCTCAGCATCTCATTACCAAGTTTAGATTAAGTTTGCTAGTTACCAAGATGTCTTAAATATCTTAAACCAAGTGATAAATACCTTAACATGCCCACTACCTAGTCCAGTCTTCTTACATTTTCATATAATGCCTCAATTATTAGCCAAAACCGCGGGCAGAAGCTGGTAATTTATATAAGTCCTGAAAGAAAGTAGGCATTGCCAATAAAGAATTATCGACAAATGAGAGTTAATTGCTAGTAAACGTAACAATAGAAGAAAACACAAAAACGGCCTGCGGTAGAGGAAAATAGTTAAGAAAAGGAACACGTTTTTGCAACGTAAACTATGATATACAGGATTGAAGTGAGAAAGCTCTTGTCTTTGAAGTAAACCTGAAGTAATAGACAGAAAATACAGAAATATTTTGAAATAATGAGGCTTGGCTAGTCCTAGTAGATAATTAAGACTTCAGATAGGTTTGACGACCTCTGTGGCGCGGTGGGAGAACTTCCGCCTGCGACGCAGGAGGTTGCGGGTTCGATTCCCGCCTCGGGACAAATGTATGTGAGGATACAGTCTAGACAGTATGTCGTGAATACTTTTTTTACCATTCTCTTATATCTCTTGTAAATACCTCTGTACACCTATGGAATACAATAAATGATTGAGTATTGAGTACCTACTATGGCTATTTAATATCCCACATCATCTAATTATTAGTTTGGATTACTTCATAAAACTTGGTCACAAAGAAATAAGTATCAAACAGCACGGAGTTGGAAAGTTCAACAGTTGCCAGGAAGCCAATAGCGAATTGGAAAGAAAAACACGCCCAAATAAATTTGGCATGGCTGTCGGATATGTTAGCTCGTAGTTTCTTTACTCACTTCCTCCTGAAATTTGTTTAGAGCCGAGAAGGCTCTCAGGAATTTAGCTTTTTCGATAAATACACTCGGTATCTATCAGAGTAGCTAGTATAGCATTGCACAGTACCAAAACTTATCTTGTTTTCGAGTTAATTAACGTATTATGGGCCTCCATAAGATAAACGCCAAGAAGACGCTCATCAGGGGGAGGCCTGCGTCCAGCAGTGGACCAATACCGGCTGTTCAGATTGAGGTACTTGCCAAAAAGGTTCATAGGACAAAAGTCATCTCAGTATGGTAATACCTATCCTAGCGCCTTCCTACAAGTCGTATCTCCAGATTAAAATTTTACCTGATTATTAATTACTGAATTATGCCCGTAGCTTCTCACGCATTTTGTCGAGACAAAGAGTAGCCTATGTAAGGACATATAACGGACAGCATAACGGATCCTAATTCAATTTGACAGGGAGGTAAACGGTATCCTAGTGCCTTCCCTAGTATACCGTTTACCTCCCTGTCAAATTGAATTAGGATCCGTTATCCTGTTTAGGCGTGAATGTAACAGGCAGACAGACATAATTACTTTCTAATTTTTATATTTATAGTACCTATGGGTGAATATTGAATGCTTATTATAAAGCCCAAATACGTTTAAATCAATAATTAAAAACCTTTTTCCAAGCCCGGCACGAGCTTCAAAGTTGCTGTAGCAATCAAGAATTTTCGAGTAATACTTATGTTGTGGACTCTGTACAAAATGTCGCCTATTCAGTCTCTTTATAAAAGAATTTCAGCTGTCGACGTCAGCCATGAAAAGATGAGCTGAATTCTTTTATTTTGTTTGCTTCAACGCAAAATTTAAATGCGAAATTTAAAGCAAGTAGATATGAGATGGGTTGAAAGGTTGACAGATGTTTTTGGTGTCAGTTGGTGCAATCATATAACACTCAGATACATAGGTGTTTATTTAATTTTTATTTCGTGCATGTAACAAATAATTACTTAATTGAAAACTGTTAAATACCTGAGTCGATCCCTGTTTTTTTTACTTTTATGCAAAATGTGAAGGTCTACAAATTATACAGCTTATAACCACATATTAATGTAGACGAGTATTTTGATAGTATAAAATACAATCTAATTTAAAAAATAATTCTATTATCTTCATGGATGCTTTGAGGTAATAAAGAGACTCAGAAAAACAAACTTTAACCCGCCTCTAAATGTAATAACAAATCTATGGCCACGGTTGTTCTGTAGGATGGTAGGGTTATGTCTGATCGCCAAACGTAACGCCTATCCAGTTAGAAAATATTTTGCTTTGCGTTGAAAACAGAAGATATCGAACAAGCCGGGGTTGGCAACTATTCACTTCACAGAAAAATCACCCTAGTGGTGGTAAGGCGCAATTTTTGCTGACTAAGAGGTTCACCTCACTATTCTGGTAAATATTCGATAATCACTTACAAAATTCGAACTAAAATTCAAACTCAAAACTCAGTTTACTCATGTACATGAAGTTGTTTTAACACAGTCTAAAATTTTATTCATATTTTTTGAATGCAATGAGTTTTTCATGCCATTTGATATAACAAAAAACGAATACATCCAAGCGACAAATTCCAACTTCAAAACTATGACAAGTAAAGGCTAAATTGATAGAAAATCGAGTTTGATCCAGTCTTCTGTAATGGAATAACCATCAAAGGAAGTTTGTTGTGGCTACGGCTTGCTGATCGTAGCGCTACGACATAGACTCGTAGAGCCGTTCATTTCCGCTTCCGCTGTGAGCGCGATGGCTTTAGATGGTTTTGTTAAACATGCCGTGATTACAAAATAGTGCGTTTGGATAATTTACATCACCAAAAGCAGCAGTATAAATTCATTACGGATGTAAGCAGGCTAACTACGAACCTTTTTTGTCTTACATCCGTAATGAATTCGTCAAACTACGATAGTTTTTATAATAAAATAGCAGTATAAATATTGTCATTACTAAAATATCTTTATTCTAAGATAGAACAGAATAAAAACCTAAGGACAGTTTAAGAAATTTGTAGATTATGTCTGGGTATTTTGTCGTTGATCTTACTTTTAACTGGTTCTTGGGAAAATGTAACATAAAATACAGATATTTTATTAAAGAGAAGATTTTTTTTTCAAATCTGACTCTTGAAAATATGGCAAATTGTTGGTCCAGACCTTTCATAATAAAGGTTCAAAATAAGGCCCAATTTACTGGAAAAGTTGCCACATTCTGCTTATTTATTCGCCCTGGGATTTGCTGATTGGCTATTGTTTCTATAAACAACATCGCTTGATTGAGGATAACGTTTATTGTAATGGACATAAGGCATGTATTATTCATGAAAAATAAATTGTTGTTTTGCACGTTTAGCAATATTATAAGGTCCGAGCCGACGGGGTTTTACGATCAGTTACGGCCATTAAATTGAGTTGGCTCTAGGCACTTCACGAACGCTCCCCTAGTACTAATTCATCAAGAAATAAATGAACGCTCAACAGCAGTCGTTGGTTTGACGGAATATGACGTATCGACGTACCTAGTATTTAAAGGGCAATGTATACGCTTCTACAATAAAACCTCTACTGAGCTGCAAAATAATCAGTAAATATCAAACAAACTGTCAAAACTTTACGATGCAAAAAGGCTTATATCAAATTATATAGAGGATAAAAAACTTAAGTCGGATTTTGCTCCAACTCGAAAAATAACAACTAACAGGCTATAGGTTTCTTCGTCGTTTCTTCACTTTAGTCTACATACCGAAGCGATCAAAATAAAAAAATACCACTTTATTTCCGTGTCAGTGTATTTTTGAATATGATTTGACCTTTTCTAAGTGTACATTTATTGTATTTATGGAAATAAAGCATTTTTGAGTTTGAGTTCGAGTTAGGTGGTAATAGCGTATAAAGTGAATACTTAGGCCTTGGCGTGCGCGACGCGTTGGGCGTTTTGCACTGTGTGCGGAGAAGCGAGGCGTGCAGCGGCCCCGTCATCACACGCGTAAACACAAACATATCGCAATGTACGGTGATGTTTATGGATAGGCGTGCAGAATGGCGGTACATGTCAAAAGCCACGCAGCGTGCAATCAAATAAACGCGTGTAAAAACGTTTATCTGTAAACACACTCTACCAATGCCATATGTATGAATTTAGTGTGGGCCGCGCAGCTGCTCGCACCGCTGCACGCCCCACGTCTCCGCCTTTATACTACAGAAATGTATCCTACACTACCTGTGTACACTTCACACTCTTCCTATATACATAGTTTATTTTATTACGTTTGTTGTTTAACGAAGCTAATATAATACCTACTACTGTATAGTGTACCTATGTAAGTTTTTTTGTGCGTGTGTTAAATACATTCTATAATAAGGTCAATTATGCTTTGTTTCTTCAAACTATTCGTAATATGAAATGAATTTTAGACCGAAACTGAGACAAAACATTATAGTGAAAACCCTAGATTTTTGTATCTACAATAATAACGTCAATAATGTTCCGTTTCTTCAAACTGCGAATTCGCAATGTGAAGTGATTTTGGACGGAGACCAAGACAAAACAGTAAAGGAATTTATTTTATTACACAATAAAATGATAATACAAAATTATAGTAATTATAGTACGTAAAGTAGACAAACATAAACCTTTGGATTAAAATTTAAATCATATTGTAAGCAGCAGTGTCTAGTAGAGTTTTGAGAAACTACTCTCATTATTTGGTAAATAAAATATCCCGATAGATAATGTTTTTATTTCATACGTCCTACTCCATAACTCTTAGATTGAAAAATATTCTGTTCATCGTCGGCAAAGGGTGCGTTAGCTGTAGCTGTAGCTTTCATTGTATCGTAAGCTATTGTCTCCTTAATGAGCAATCAGTCTTCACGCAGCTCCAATGCAGGAGATAGAAAAATACTAGGATTTTATGATTTTGTACCTTAAAAGGCCTTTGAAATCATTATCTTTTGCAGTGGCAGCTGATTTGTTTTTATTACTGAAATAATTTTAAAGCACCTTGATGAAGATTTTTTTGGCCATATTATCCTTTTTTACTTTTTATCACTTTGTCGCCATGTTTCTAGAAAAATAACCTACTTACCCAAGCTCGAAAAAGCTGCGTTAAAAATAAGTCCAGTGGGCAGGCCGTAGGAAGAATGCCATCAGGGCGATATTGCTTACTCCACGTACCTTTCACGTTCCGTCTCCACATTTTTTACTAGCTATTATTAAATATTCATGAGATTTTCCTCACGGTTTTACGCTGAGAATGCGTTCCTTTCTACGGAAGTAAAGCCAAAGTACCTGACATTATAATGATACTACTTTGCGTAGATTTTTCGCAGGTAGATACTTAGCAGCTGATTTCCATGTTATTTAAGCCTAAATAAATCAATTATTGGTTTCAAAGCTAATTCAATTTAATTAGTAGGTAATGATTGCAAATTTGTGTGAAATGGTTCAATTAAGACAAATTTTATACCGTTTAAGCGCTAATTATTGGAATACACATTATTATTGAAAGCTTGAAATATTGTGCAGGGATTATCGGAATACATCGGAATACATATTAATAAATTTCCTTCTGTATTGTTTTTTATGTTTGTGTGGTACAATAAAGAGTTATCTACTCTCTCCCTGCCTCTGTTTTTCCGTCCAATTACAACCTAGGTCTCTTCAAGACAAGGGTGAATAGGTATCTTTTAGACCTTCGTGATACACCGTCGGCCGCATCTTCGCTTTCCATCAGGTGAGATTGCGGTCAAACAAAGGTCTATTTACCGTAAAAAAAACTATCTATCTATCTATTGCTTATTTTATGCAATGAGCAAAGTAAATAATCCACCTGAATATTTGTTAAAAGGAGAGGAAATAGAACAACGCTGATCTAGCACACGTAGGCAGCATCGTTCAAAATACGTTTCTAAATCCGTAAATTTGGAACCACGTCTGGAAGTCGAATGGTAATTAAGTACCGGAATATCCGGCAATCTGCGTTAATTGGAACGTTAATTAGCATTCCCGTATTCCGGGGCTACGGGGAAAAAACCACAAACAATATTGGTTTTTTTTTTCACCCGCAGTGTGAAATCATCAATCAAGGCTCTTTAGAATTTTTAAAAGTTTGTGGTTTTTTGCTAAGTTTTTCGATATTTTTATTCCCTTACAATGAAAAGACTGACTATACTTTTGACTTTTGTTGAGAAATTATGATATATAATAGCAGCTTATTTTTTTTCTGATTTTTATGATGAAATAAATGAATAATAATAAAATATACACTGATTTATTACCGTTTCAACCTCGCGGTACCTAAAAAATTTAAGGGAAACCGTTTTTAGTGAAAGTGGTCAAAGTCAGAGTCAAATCGTTTATTTCTTTTGACTTACAAAATAAGCACTTAGAAAAGTCCTACACAGGTCCTAAAGAACTATTTGATAAGTCAAAATACAGCATCGATAGTCATCGATAAAAGTTTATGAAAGCGCCATTTTTCTTGCAAACTGTAGGTATAGATATTTCTTAACAGTCAAGACCTTAATAACAATTTTCCTGTAGCACAACGGTTATGGTATCTCCCCCATCTAAAAACCCACCATCATTGGGTAGCATGTAAGTTTTTTTTCATTCCTCAGTTCTTGAAATATAGGTTAAGCCAGACAGGGCGCTGCATCTGAAGCCAAAGATTATGCTGGCTTAACGTTTCAACGGGAGGTTTGAATGGAGGCAATCAGGACTGCATTGGTTGGAGTGTAAGACGTACTTGGTATCTATGGTTAGACGACTATTTTGAATAAAGGCAGCTTATAATTATTGTACACTAGCAGTGTCTCGCGATTTCACCCGCGTAGTTTCCATTCCCGTGGGGGTTTCGGAAAAAACTATATATTTATTTTTTTATTATAAAACTATATAGCCTATGTCACTCCCTAAAAAGTGAGCTTTCTAACGGTGAAAGGTTATTTATAATCGGTCCAGTGGTTTCGGAGCCTATTAAATACAAACAAATAAACAATCAAATCTTTCCTCTTTAATTAAAAAGAGGAAATATTAGTATAGATGAATAACGAGTCCTCCAAATAATAAAAAAGCGTGAAAAATTGAAACTAAGAACAAAAATAACTAAACAGATCATGATGTAATTTTGCGTAGACAAATGTAGAAAGTGGTTTAACTTAAGTAGTAGGTAGTCAAAATACAGGTAATATATGGGCAGAAGCAAGTTTCTAAAACAAAATGTAGTTATATAGTGTAGGAGTTAGTAGGAGAGAGTAGTAGTAATATAAAATCAAGCTTATTATAAAAGATCTAGTACTTTTATAATGCACCGCCATTCACAGAAATAAAATTCTAAAAGATCCCCGTTCTAAAAATGCTACCGACATCGGCCTCATTTTCTTTTTTATTTGTTCTATCACTCTCAATTTAGAAGTAGAGCATTCGCTCAAAATAGAATTCACTTTGTTATATTCAACTAAAGTTTGGATAAAGTTACTTATAGGTTCAGTTGGACTTTGGCGTTTATTTATTTACCGGAAACACTTTAATTTTCGGTAAATAGCTTAACGTCAAAGTACTATAATAACCTGAGTATACAACCTTATGTAGCTTTTGACAGCAAAATAATAAGTTCTGCTAATATACTCATAACTCCATAAAAACATCTATTTAGAACCTGGAAACAAGTCGACTTTAAAAGAGATGTGAGTAAGTATAAGTAGTTTAACGAGTTTCAGTAACAATACAATTTCTCAGCGGAAACTCTTAGAAATCGCAACAAAAGTCACCAGTAATTGGCACATTCCCGCATCGCGCACGACATCACGTATTCGAAACGAACTTGGCGTGAATATTGCCACTCTAATGTAATAAGGTCCGTACGAGCCAGATGGAGGCACTTATTAACGCGTCAGCTGTTCAGTACCACATTGTTACGGTTAAGTTATCTTTGACCACATGTTAATTATTTTATAAATGGAAATTATGACCTATTTAGTTAGTTACCGGGGCGGGCAGCCGCGCCTCCCGCAGAACAATTCTATCACCAAACTGCGATCCCCAAACCGAAGCCCAGCATGGGGATTATGGGCATTACCCTCTATGAGATAACGGCCAATTAAGGCATTTACCAGGGGGAGGCCTGCGTTCAGCAGTGGACCAATATAGGCAAGGCTGTTGAGTTTGAGGAGTTATGTTATTTAGTCGTCCTGTAACGTATTGTTTTGAAGGATTTTTTTAACTTTAAATAATTATACATATTTCTATAATTTTAACTCAGTAGTGTAGTTTAATCTAGTTTAGTCACATACCTACGTATTAAGTTATATGAAAGTTTCCTGAATATTTTTATAATAAAATAAATAAAAAGGTAAAGATAGGCGCTTTAATATTTAGGTACCTACCTACTTACCTACATTATGTAAGTTTTACATTATATAAGTAGGCACCTAACATCAGGAGTGCCGGTCCATTTTTGGTCCGGTTATTTAATTACTAGGTATTAAAAAAACACCCCACATAACAAAATAATTAACTGTTTGACCACAAAGGACCTAGCTTCACTACCTTTTTAAAATTCAGACGCGTTTCATATTTTACGACGTCACATCCCGGAGACTCAATGTGTCATACAAAATCTCCATATGGCAGACCCCATTGTGCAAATCAGGCATTCATCCTTTATACCTACCCTTCTACATCCCGTATTATCCGAGACTATTATACTTTGAGAGTAGCTACCTACCGAATCGCTAGCTTGAATGAAAGTAGGTAGGCACCTGCCTACCTTCTCTTATTGAAAAGTGCCTACTCAGCTATTTCCTTTAGCTTTGTGCCCCCAATTAGCGTTTCGTAGCAACGCCGTGTTAAACCAAGATTTATTAACTTAGAGTATTCTTGCAACTGCATCGATTTAATCTGTGCAAACTCTAGCTATTTTCAGTCACAATGAATTTACTGTAACTGTAGAATGAACTGTTACACAATGCACTTAGGTTGTCTTTCCATCAAACATGTATTGTGTGAGGGAGTGAATCTAAGGTTCACAAAGCTAGTTGTCTGTTTCCTGTCTTCTACACAATACATCCGGTTATGTTCACATTCGCATAACAATAAAATCTAATGCTGTAGCGACCCGCATTATAAAAACTTTTATCAGTCACATTATATTCCTTATGCCATAGTGTTACACAATCATAAATTGATGACTGAGCAAGTTTTTCCAATACGGGCCTTAATCTTTAAATAGCAGAAGTATAGTCCTCCGCTTTAGATTACCAATTGTGCGATTGGGATTTTTTTACCTAAGTTATTTTCAACAGCTATCTGAAGTGTCCAAGAGCCTATAAAGCACTTTGACTTTTGACTTTTTTGCCTTACACCTTTTTTGCCTAAGGCAAAATCAAAAATAATGCAATTCCAAAAGTAGGTAGCATTGATTTATTAAAAACGAAGATGAGGTACTGGTTGCTCGAAAGTGGCAACCTCAAATTGTGTAAAATTGTGTTCTCCCACATCAGTCACCGTCTGACCGGCGGCGGCCCGGGCAGTCGTGATTCGTGTGAAATATTGTTGTCTCAGTCTCACTTCAGTCCTAGATACGTCTTTCCGTCTTTGTTCTTCTTTGTATTGCACAGGAATGGAAATATAACTGTGAGCGTATGTGTTTGCGTGTAGTTGTAACACATGCCAATTTTTGAGTAAGCGCTGGGAGAACGTAACCTATCTTCCCTTTTTAAATCAATGGTAAGTAGTTCATTGGTTTAGTGTCAATAATATTTTGCATAACGAAACCAAAACGAAATGTGTTAGATTTATTCTACCTGATGTTAAATAAGTTACCTCAACCTCAACCTCAACAGCCTGTATTGGTCCACTGCTAGACGCAGGCCTCCTCCTGATAAGCGCCTTTTTCTCAAATATCTCATGGGGGTAATTCCCATAATCCCCATGCTGGGCATGCGGGTGGGGATCGCAGTTCGGTGGTAGAATTTTTCTGCAAGGGGCACTGCTGCCCGCCCTCCGGTGAATATCCCTTAGTCGCCTTTTACGACACCCACGGGGGTCGTTGGGGTGGTACTAATTCTAGGCCAGTACCACAGCTAAACAAGTTAGGGCTGATGTAAACGTAAAAGTTGAAACGTTAGGAATTGTAGAAAGTACCGTATTCTTGGTAATCACCTTAGATAATCAACTTCAATGGGAAAAATATGATTGTATGTTTGAATGGGATAAAATAGTTAAAACTATAAATTAATTTCATACCTTCGAGTAACTATGATTCAAATAATTTTTCAATATAAAATTTATTCATTCCAGAAGAGGAACTAATTCGTGACCCTTCAAAGAATATCAGCAGTTTTTAGGTAAAAATAAAAAGGTTCAACATAAAATTCAGGAAATACCACTAACTGAATTAGAAAACCCAATCTTAAATCAACGCCCGATAACAATCCTTTCCCGCAAAAATATCGTTGGTAAACAAGGAAATAGATCACCGCTTCATCACGTCACATAGACAGGTAGATAGATACCTTCTCTGTTCTGAGAATATATTGTTTGTATCTACACTACGGTGTCAACTTCCCGTCTTCATATTGCACTATCTATTTCCGTCTAAATCTCCGGTTTCCCACATAGTAATTTGCGCCACAACACGTCGATTAGTTCCGTCAACGTTCATTATAACACTATTAGTCAATGGTTCTGTCTTTGCCCATGAAGACGAATTTCATTTATTTGATTTTACAACAGATATTTTGCTTATTTACAAAGAAAATTAGTAAAGGTTTAAAAAGTAGCCTATTTTTTATTCCAGTATTATTATTACCTGTGCGCAAAATTTCAGGCCGATCCGTTCTGTGGTTTATGCGTCAATAAAAAACAAACATACATCCATATATCCATACATATAAACATTCTTTAAAACTTTCCCGTTTATAATTATTAGACAGTGTGTCCCGGGATAAAGTGCAACCCCACAAGGGGGTGAAAGTAAATAAAAATTAGCGACAAAAATTATCACGATTTTTTTTTAAATTTATCAATTAAATAAAAAAATCAACGAGGGTCTATTTTATTAACATAACAACCATTATATTATATTATATCCATGTACCTCGTGGGATTTTTATAGTGTACAATAAAGAATTTTTGTATTGTATTGTATTGTATCATGTAAAATGTAGTGACGATAAAATAACAAATTACTCACAAACGATTGAATATGGTGAGTTGAAGTTTAATTTTTGTTTCAAAATTACATATTTTTATGCTGGTTTTTTCAATAAACTCTAAAAATATGTGTAACATGGTAGAATGTTTAGCACCTAGTAGCAGGTTACCGGCACCTTTACCGTTGAAGCTATATGAGCCTTTTTTGCAACCGACATGCAAAATATTTGCATACTCGAAAACCTAGTCAAAGAAGCAACACGCCTGCCTTTGGTTGCTTTTCCTCTATTATGATAAGAATAAGCCTATCTGTCGATGCTACAACCAACAGACGAAAGCAGACAGAATCGTGGTTGCCTGGAATTGAACGGAAATCGAACTCTGCGGTTTGCGGTACTCGTCAGTATTGACTTATCTATACGATGTGAGGGTGCATGATTTTGTTACGCTAAAGCAAAAAGAGTCGCATTTTTGAGGATTTCGATTTTTATTTATTTTTTATATATTAATTATTTTTAGAGTAAGCATTCATAATTTCAAATTACTCTAAGTTGTGTCTCCTTCGTTGGTGGGTTTGTTATTAATAAATAAATCATTAATAATATTATTATGGGTCTACGAGTAAAATAACACATCGTTTTTAGTCTGTATCATCAGGAGTACCATGACACCGTCTAAAACGATGTGTTTTTAAGAAAAGTGCTTCGATTGGGGACTGAAAATAAAGAAAACTGATTTTAATCGAAATTCGTGTCTCAGTACTAGGGTGGTATCGTAGGGAAAAGTATCCACTAATTATCCACTTCGGGTATGGTCGGTGGTACGGTGGGTCAGAAGGGTAAATAAACGTCATCTTGGTGGTGACTACTTAGTACAATTATGTTTGTATTTTTCTGAGTTCGCCAAGGGACCTAAGTTAACAGGCATTCCTACGCCTTGTTTTATCTATTTGCTATAAGCTATGGTGTTCTGTCACCTTGGAAGTTTGCGAAGACATATATTATACGTACTCTATCAAAATTATTTCGTGAATTTATAAAACCACCCGGAAGCTTCAAAATCCTCCGACTAAACCACATCATTTGTTGCAGCAGTGCGCGCATCGCCAGAGCCTCGCAGAGCGCCGAGCGTTCAGGAACCTCCACACCACGTGGAGTTCTCTAACGACACGGGGCTCGTGCTGACCTGTAGCACCAGGGGAGAGTATCAGGTATGGACAAAAATTCAAAATACAAATACAAATCGTTTATTTCTGACACAATAAAATGTTTACAATATAATGTTGATTCCGCAGGATCCCGAACTAGCCTAAGCTGTATTATAGGACCCAAGGCTTCTCTTATTAATTAACACATTGAGTCTTTAATAGACTATGTACAAGAACTAGGTATCTAAATAACTTAGCCCAAGCCGAGGTCCGTATACAATTGGTGGTTTTGCGTGCTATTCTAACTATTATCGGCCTAAGTGTTTTCTGCGCTCGCCATTATTGGGTAACGCTGAATGGCCTTCTAGGGTTTACAGCATTAATTTAGGGTTTACAAAAATGTAATCATATTCCACATGGCAGATATTTTCAAAAAAAATCTTACCATGCATTCAGGGCATTCCAGATGCCTGTGTGGCGTTGGTGAATCCTATGCCAAAGCAGCAAGAGGCCGCAAATTATGCTCTGTCATTTGCGAACACTTGTAGAACTGTAACTTCAGAAGACGTCCTCTAGCTAGGATAAATACTAAACACCTGAAGTAAATCACCTGTGTGCATTAAGGCCCAAACACCAGTGAAAGTGGCGCCCCCAACTATTTTATCTTATTATTACGTTAAACGCAGCAAGTTTTAAAAAATCCTACGTTCAGTCTGTGGTATCTTACTATAAGTTATTTATTAATGCCACTGTAATAGTTTCATTTTGTAAAGCCTAGGCAGAGATACGAAGTTGCGCTTTTTTTTCGCCACCAAACTCTATTTTCGCATCTCCTCCTAAACTATATTAGATAAAATTATTACAGAGGTATTAAAAAATAGCTTATAATAGATACCACACTGAACGTAGGATTTTAAAAAAACCCTATGATAAACGTAAAAATATGATAAAATAGGTATCGCTTTCAAATTGGCTCGGGTATGCGCCTTAAGTGCTACGCAGGGTAGACTTTGTGCACCTGGGTGAACAAAGCACAGCTTTCTAAAATTATCTAAAATTATCTCACAAAGCTTTATTGAAAGATAACATCTCAATCTAGTAACTGAATTAAATTGGAACTAGTATTTATAATTGAACCGATTGAGCTAACTGCAGACTGTTGCAAACAATCTGCCTTATCTCATAATTTAATCTCCTTGATAATAGGATGTATCTATAGGTGACATTTTTCGTTATTATAATTTAGTTTTAATTATCTTATTATTTCGTCTGTAAATATCACCTAAGAATTTGTGTGGTTGAAGTTAAGAATAAAGTTATTTTCTTTCTTCTTTCTTCTTTCTTTCAATAGAGCACCCGGTAGACTTAATTCACCTGGAGTAGAGTTTTGCTCTTCATCAACAACAAAAACATTATGGCTAACTCGTTCTTCAAGTGGAATGTTAATCGTACGAGGTGTAAAATATTCGTTTCTCTAAATCGATGGGATTATTTATAACATTAATCACACTTATATTATAAAGGCGAAAGTTTGTATGGATGTATGGATGGATGGATGTTTGTTAATTCTTCACTCCAAAACAAACATAGGCTTGGCTTGCTTAACTTTTTATCTCATGAATCTTCCCGTGGGATAGAAATAATCTTTAAACGTTTCCATAGGCAACGCGTGCGAAGCCGCGTGGCGCAGCCTGTTTATTATATTTTGGTACTTATTCAATAGAAGTATTCTTTCTGTTCTAAGTAAAGACAATAAATGGAGTAGGCTGTACATGGTCTGTCAGTTAGTACCGGAGTAGGCGGACGACTTACCGCCTCTAAATCTAAATGGGGAAAACTGAAATAAGCCAACCTAATTCACAGGGTGTGTTTTGATGGAATATTAAGAGCGATTTGTATTGAGAACCGCATCGTACTTATTGTGTTGTACAGTACATAGCTCTAGCAGTGAAGATTGTCAATACTTTGACCAGATCATCACTGAAGGCCTAAATCATGGATGATGAAAAACCTTGAGCGTAAAGAAGGAACCTACCCATCAATGAAAAAGTAAATGTAAAAGTGTTGACGGCATACTGCCTCCAACTGCAATACTTACAAAAGCAAACTGTATCCAATATTTGCCACCTTATCGAGTGGTTTGCCACACAATCCACAAATTCTTCAGTATGAAAGAACGTAAAGTCTGTTTAAAAAAACAATGTGAATTAGTCACGCGGAACGATGAGATCGCAACTTTTGTCAAAGTACCTAATCGCTTCAACATTCTCACTGATCTCGCAATCGCGCTTGAACAACTCCTGAACATTCATCAGAAGCCGTAAAGTTAAAAGGCTAAGAGCAAATTAACTTTTATGCCGGCAGCCATAACTTCCACCGTCGTCGATATAACTGCAGAAATCAAATTCGTGGCGTGTAACTAATGGAAAGAACCACAATAACAAATTGAAGACAGTGGGTGGGCTAAAGGGATAATTCCTACGAAAGTAGTCACAATAATTCCTATGAAAGGATAAACAAATCCTTCTTCCAAGATATTTTATCGGGACACGCTGAGATTTGTCTCCGTTCCATGTTTGACCTACTTACTTTTAACCTATTTTTGGATTCGCTGGTGAATTATTAAATTGTCGAGCTTTATGCAGCTCAAAGGGATAAACTCAGTTGCTGGAAATCTTCTATTAGGTATTCAGAATCAGCGAAAAACGTAATATCGTTTTAGTGATACATGGGCCTCGTAAAACGTAGTGACATCCTTGGATAAAAGCACCGTAAGTTCTTGACTGAATATCGCACATTAAAAGTGAAATATGTTGTTCAGAAGCTTCGCTCGGTTCTGATTTAGTATTCACAAACCAGCTCTCCCTGACTCAAATATAAATAAAGTTTTTCCATTTGAGGGAGCTCGCTGGAAACTTTACGGTCACGAGGCCCTACCGGGAAATAAAGATATGCGCGCCGGCCGGCCCATTCATAAATATGGAAAAATGTCAGTAGTGAAGCCCAAATCTTCTCATTAAATCACTCCCATTAACCCCTTAACTTGGTATCCTACTTCTTCACTGTTTTCATTATGTAAATCATCTTCTACCTGACTGAATAATATTGTAGGTTCTAAGCGCGGTCAATTTGGCTTGCCTCCCGATAAGAAATGCTTTAAAACGAATTAAACCTTAGTTGTCGGTACCTAGAGGACAGAAATACCTTATTTTCCTCTCCAACTGATATAAGCCGATAGCTATGAATTCCAGGGCCCTTCGGAAAATGTACGGCAATTTATTTAATCCGGTCCCAAATAAGCTTCGAGTACCTACCTATACCTTATTCAATGTTTCGGGGAAAGGAAATATACTTTCATAATAGCATTCTGTGCCGAAGTAAGAACTCCATAGACGTGAGTTGGTATTCGTGGAAACTTTTCACATTCAGCGTCAGGTATTCGCCCAGCATGCCCGTGGGAGCACTGCCTCGACATAGAGGCAGCCGAATTTTCGCGATTAATTTCATAACTTTTCACTCGGAATTTTATTTGAATTTCACCCCTCATAGAATTTTCGAATAGAATGTGAAAGTAAATTAAGGTTCCGAAAAGGCACTTCGATGTTATTAGCAAAGTATCGATAAACAAAACTTCAGCCGGCGAATTATCCTAAAAACGTTAAAGCTTTCGTGTTATTTGTATACTACTAGGTATGTAGTCCACTCTACTTTATTGACGGGGACGAGAATAAACTGATGTTTTATTTTACAGCCTCAGTCCAGGCTCTAAGGTTTAAGGTTGAATAAAAGGCAAAACCGAGCCTATGTGCCAATGCAGGGCAAAAGTCGCTGCAAACAATCGCAAAATACGGGCCACAGTTGCTCGGAAAACTAATGAAGTGCTCGCTCCTATGCTTTTAAGGAATTGAATATTACGAGAGCTAGCTACGCAAATTGAACGCAAGGGAAATACTTGTATGTTTAAAACAAAGCTATTGTTTTAAACATTTGTAAAGATTTCAAAAGAGGTTAAGAGTTTTAAAACGATGCGCTTTATTTTGGACATTAGTCTCACTCACCACATCTTTATAACAAAAAATAAATAAAACTCATACGAGATACTTTAGTAACCTATTTACCACCTCCTAAATCATCTGTTTTAATATAGTACCAACTCGAAACAAAGCAAGCGTCAAATGAGTAGGCACTACACTTTACTTTTCTACTAAGTTCACTCAAGTAAAGAGTGTTTCCGGAATTCCTTATCTCGACGACTGGTATCTTGCATGTTTGCAAGTTGTTTGGTATTCATTTCAAGTCATGCCAAGAGTATACAATTAATTCAACTTCAATTTCACGCTGTTGGTGTTTTAATTGAAAAAGTTTTAAAATAGCTGTGATGAAAAATTCAATTAAAAAATGTTAATGGAGAGCGTGTGAGTGTCCTTGTACGTAGAAACATCTAAATTGGAAATCCAGCATTTATTACAAATTTAAATTCAGCCCTTGAGATTCACGTTTCAATGTCGATAAATAAAAAAATATAAATTAATTACTTATAAATGATGTTCCTACTAACATGCTAAGACGGATGAGCTTTGCAAGCTTAACATCAGTATTGATTTATTTAGTACTTACCTTGTCTAACTGATTTAATTTCTTGTCGGCACTGACTAAGTTCCTACTTGCTACCATATTTTATTTCCCAACCCTACGGACTGCGGGCCTTTAGATAAAATCGAAGTAAAGTACCTAAATTCCCTCCACGAAACACATAAACAGCAACATTCACGTCAGATTTCAGGGCCCCAACTCCCTGACTTACTCATTTCGGAACGCTGATCGTATCGTATCTGTTTTCGAGAGATTCTTCTGTTATTTTCCATGGAAATTTTGATACTGGTGCTCCAGGGTCAGAGCCCAGCGTTCAATAGTTTATTTACCACACGCAGCTCGTTCCCGCCTCTCATGTGGCGTTCGGCAATGGAGATAAGGTTATATTGGAAACGCATCATCGCGGCGTTTAGATAAAGCTTGATGTGGCGAAAATGAGCTTTGTTGCGTTGATTGGGAAAATAAGTAGGTAACACGGTAACAGGTTATGGTTAGGGTACATTTTCGATGAACTACTGGAACGAGAGTAGATTTTGGACGGTTTTCAAAGAATAATCCTGCACGGCAGGCAACTTACACAATAACCAAGATAAATTTAGAAATATCGAAATGTTTGTTGATCTATAAAATCTTATCCCTTTAATTCGAGTAGGTAGAACTCGATATGGTTCAGCACAGTATGGATAGTCGTCGTTGACTAGCAGACGAGCGAATTTAAACCTTCTCTACATACGCATAAAGATTACCAATTCTGTCAGGGGATCCATATTACTGCCGATCAACTATACCGTAGGCGGAATCTTGAACAAAGCCCAACTTCTAAGCTCAAGTACCTACAAAAGAAAAATAAAAACTGACAAGTTTCAAAGGGATGATCCTTTTTGTTTAAGGATTGGGATTCCTGCGATGGATTGCTTTTTGTATTCTAGTTTCTCGGGTAAGTATACTTTCAAATATAAGGAGGCGGCGTTACTAGGCCCACTAGAGCTCTATTTACAAATTCCGTGAACTAAATATTTGTTTTCAAGTGTTCAAGATATCTTCTATAGATACCCTGTCCAAAGACGTATCTTTTTTTGACATAATGCATCACCATGAATTTATCTAATTGGTGTCGAGTGATTTTTAAATACAGAATGACGTATTTTCAGACCTCGTTTCAGACACGCAGTTTTCTTTTGACAGATAAAAATGAATTGAATTACTTCATTCTGTATTTAATCACCCGGAACGGAACACCAACTCACTTGTCAACAATTAGGGAAATTCTAGCCAAAAAAGGATACTTACTTCTTTGAACAGGGATAATAAACTACTTTTTATATCAAGACGAATCAACAATAGCTAAAGTGATAAGGTATCTAAAAAAACGTAGGTTACCCCAAAAATTTATCTTTGCTAGATATGAATGTAATCCGTATATCACTACATTACTACATAGTATAAAACAAAGTCGCTTCCCGCTGTCTGTCCCTGTTTGCTTAGATCTCTAAAACCACGCAACGGATTTGAATGTGGTTTTTTATGCATAAAGTGAGTAAAAAGGAAGGTTTTTATGTATCGTAAATCAGCATTGCACCCGTGCGAAGCCGGAGCGGGTCCCTAGTTCTTTATATGACTTTTTGTTCTTGTTCAAGACCTCGATCGACAAATCTTAGTCACAATCAGTCTTCTATTCGTCTAAGAGGAAATGTTTGCCTTTACACGAACGTGTTTTGCCTGAATGAGTACGACGTGCCCGGAAACAAATACCTTTTATTTCAAGCCTTGTACCAATTCGATCGGAAGACACTATCAAAGGTTTTTTGTGACAGCTGTCTGTTCTGTGAACGGCAAAACTTTAACAAAGATATTTGACGGTTTATGCATGTTTTCGGCATACCTTTACATTTTTGAATAACGTACTACTTTATTAGAGTCTGTTCAAAAAGAGAAGAGTCGTGGGAATTGAGGGCGCTTGTGTGGAAATTGACATCTTTTGTTGCGTTGACAACATTGCTCTGTCTTTTCAGTGCGACTAAAAGTGTTAGTTCGCCGTAACGCCACGACTCTTCTCTTTTTGGACAGACCCTATTAAGTAAGTATGTCAATTTAATATACAATGTACCTAAGTACCTAATTATATTACTATTGAACATTTGCACGACTAACAAGCGAAATAGTCAAAAGTGATACCTAGGTACTCAATTCTAAAACCAACATTGTTAATTTATATTTAAGTAAATAAATACAATTTCATTTCTTTTCAACTGATTAAAAAAGTAAAACTAGACTCGGGTGTGTTTCATTTTTATTTGTATAAAAAATACTAAAAGGAGACAAAGTATAGAAAAAGGTCTCGAGGACAAAACAACATTAAAGGACATTAAATACCTAAGGCAAAGAATAATTTAATTAATTAGAAGAATTTGTCTTAAATGAAACGTGCTTCGACTTAAACATTTTGGTTTTAATTAAAATGGGGTTTCCTCTTAGAATAAGTATCCAGGAATTCAAAATTAACTGTTTATTTTGTAGATAATATAAAGTAGGTACTAGATGATACCTGTTATTAACTAACTAGCTGGTGCAAGCGGTTTAGCTTGTGCGATACATGGATAAATTTGTTTCTAATAGTTATTTGTATACATACGTCAAAAATGTAATAGGTGTATGTGAAGACTAACTGAACACAGTTTAATGTGTAGATGGGACAATGTGGGTTTCTAAGATTTAAAACTTTTAAAAAACATTCCTTAAATTTAAATAATTTACACGACATTTTCTCTACTCTAGCCTAGACATAAAATCGTTATGCTAGGGGGCTTGTTTTTATCCAATAGACATCAATCAAAGTTTTCGCCGGAGGAGGCCGCGAAATACCTGTCGAATCGAATCCCAAAGATGAATATTTAGTACATCCTAAGAAATCTGGATGGTGTACCTATCTACTAACTCAAATCACGAGGCCAATCGAGGCGAACTAATCATATTTGTGCGCTCTATTCACACAGGAATAGAGATTCTATCCCCAAAGCAACAGAGATGCTATTCCTAAGGGATATAGACTGTTGAAATGGCTGGAGCACTCCATACACTGGTGGTGATTTTGGCAAAACTTCAGGTTGTTTGAGGTAGGCATGTTTAGCAGTAGGTAGATAGACGTATATGTGGTGATAAGGACTTTGTATGCCTACAAGCATTTTATAGCTACGAAATTTGAAGAAATATGCTACGCGGAATCCTTATTCCGCGTAGCATATTTCTTTAAATTTCGTAGCTATTCGTAGTAATCATAATAGCTACGATGACTTATGTTGCAAGTAGAATAATATCTTCATAGAACAATTAATCTATGAGTTTATTCTTGGGTACATACAACTGCAATATGACAATAGTTTTTTAACCATACAATAGTTTTGAATATCTACCTACTTGTTAACCTTTTTTTACGAATAAATATTTTAATTATTATTATAACATCCGTATCGTTTTTGTATGCTACGATGCAACTTTAGATGCACGTACCTTTTTTCGTTTTTCTCCTTTCTTCCTTTACGTAGGTATCTAAAACAAATTTCCGTATGGGGCTGGTACACAAAATTCAAGAATAGTTTCGTAAATCTATACTTTAATTCAATTCAATGTCGTCTAATAATAAATATGTATACAGATAAAATAAATACGTGCTCTAGCTAATTTATTAACGATGTTTTCTTCAATTTCAATAGTAAAGATAGGTACCGATTTAATTTCAATAATTATTAGATAACCTATGGCCATGCCACTTGTATCAAATATGTCACCATACTTGATTAAGCTGTTCCTCGACACACTGTAACCACTCCAAGTGGGACTTCAGTAAATGGTGCAGAAAAATGCAAATTTACTCACCGCAGACCTCGAACCATCACGTTTAGTCTGATTTAGTTTGTGGGAGTGGAATAGATACGAAAACTGGGTTTAGAGGTAGAAAATTAGCTGCGATAGTATGTATTCGGAAAGTACAAGCCTATTTTTTTAAATAGCTTCTGCTTTACAAATTCAGGTAGAGCTTGTGTTAGGTATGGGCACTTACCTATACTAGTTACCTAATATACAATATATCACATACTTATAGGTATACATAGGTAGTTCGATAAATAATTTTTACTATCTACATATAATAGAAAGCACCAGGAAAGATATCAGGAATAAAAAATAGCGGGAGTCAAACCCTCTACCTCCTCCTGCGTCTTTACCAGCTGCACTACAAAGGTCAAAAGGTACATTTCGCAATGACTGAAAACTCATTTCAACTACCGTACTAAACTTTGAATAGTCTGCATCTTTATACAAAAGGTACTTAACTTACTAAATCAACCTAATAAGATATTTTTAAAACGGAAATTTTTCCAAAATCCTGCTTTGGGAAACAAATTCTGAGCTCATGCCGCTCCGAATTTTCCCGCAAGCATTATAAATATCCGGTATTTACCGTCACAAACAGCGCCATTTTGAATCAACTTTATTTTTCTAACATTTAACCGGGATTGGAAAATCCCTGAGCTGGGTAGTATGCATCATAGATAATAAAACCACTACGTTTTATATGCATTAGATACATCTACTACACTACAACAAACAACAGCCTATTTCTATTATAAATACTTATCTGAACTTTTAGCTTGCCAAGCTAAAAGCACCACCTCCACCAGCAATCACCTCCTTGCTGGAAACTAACAAAAATGTGAAGCCTCTTTGTTCCGTCGATCGAACTTAGCGAAAATAATCCAACCTCTTTGGTTTTTAACAATCAAAAAGGTTCTTGATCGTAGACCGAGAATCAAGGCGTGTTGTTGATGCATTTTTATAATGTTCGAAGCATCTACTACAGCGCTTGTCCGCCCTTTGATCGAGTCGACATAAGTGTGAACATCATTGACTTGTCAAATTAATGCCAATTATTCATGTGAGAACTAGCTGTGTGAGCAGTCGTTATTACAGATTTATTTTTCGTGGCTGAAAAATGGTTAAATGATACGTGGACTAAATTAAATTATCACATACCACCGGTTAGCAATTTTTTACCCTAAAATAATTAAATTAAAATTCGTTTCACGGGGGTGAAACAGGGGTGGGACGCGGGACCACATGAACCGCTCGCACTTCACCGCAACCTGCCGATTTAACTAGTTATGGGATGTTGTCCGCATTTTTGACCGACTTCAAAAAAAGGAGGAGGTTCTCAATTCGATTGTACTTTTTTTATGTTTTACCTCAGCACTTTTGACTGGGTTGTCCGATTTTCATGATTCTTTTTTAGATGAAAGCTGGTGCTTCTCGTGTGGTCCCATTTTTATTTGGTTCAGTTCTGACAATGGGATCCATGAAATCCATGAAAAAAATATAAAAATTGAATTCGGTTTATATTTTTTTAAAACTAAATTAATTGTCGATATTTTTTCGCATGTTTCATAAGGGAGGTTAAGCTTTTAGAAAATAATAAAAACTAACACTCTAAAGGTTTCTTCGTCCTACATTAGTTACATCTTGAAGACACAGAAATAAGAAACAAAACATTATTTCTATGTGTATTTTAATATAAGGTATTTAATTTTTTTATGTGTACATCTTTAGTTCCTATTCATAGAAATAAAGATATTTTACCCTTATCTTGACTTTAATTTAGATTTTTCTTTGATTTAGCTAGAAGTTTTTTTTATAAAAGTTACTGTTTGTCTGAAAGTCTGAATGGAAAAACTATTGAGACCAATTATAGTTTTTAAGACTTACCATGTACGTACTCAATTTCACAAGAATTAAATTTTTATCGACATATTTTACGTATCCCTATCTCTATGGTTCGAAGAGATTTGTTTCTGAAACCCATAGCCATGAAGCAAGAAGTTGAAGTTAGTTACTAAAAGTGTGGGAAAACCAAGAAAATGAAAGTGTTTTACGCTTGTTTTACGTTAAAAAAATATTCTCAATATTTTCAAATCACAATCATCTACAAACCGAATGATCACAGCTGTTTTGCAAGTAAATGTTTTGCAAAATGAACTAGAGATGGGAAAATGCTAATGCCATAAGTCAAAATAGAAAAAGAAATCGACAATAATCTTACCGATGACCCCCATTGCACATTCTATCCTGCGTACATAGCCACCCCATTCTACGGTATTTGATTTTTTCTTTGTTCTAGTTGGACTGGCTAATGGCTGACAACACAGCAGTGACGCTGGTCACTGGCCTGCGAAGATTGCTGTCCAATGGTTCTCTGGAGCTGTCACCGTTTCACGCCGACCGTTACAGGCGAGACGTGCACTCCACCACCTACAGATGTCGCTTGCGGTTTCGAGGCCTTGCTGTACTTTCCAAGAATATTCACGTACACGCAGGTAAAATAATACCTCTTATTGTTCCCCTTGGAGTTGACCTAGATCCGGGTTTCTTTTTAAATATCTTAGGCCCGTATTATGAAAGCTTGCTCAGTCTTCAATCTCTGCATGAGTAACGCTTTTCTATAGCATAAATGTTGCTCAAGCATAGCTCGATGACTGAGCAAGCTTTCATAATACGGGCCTTAGTCTGGTCAAAGTGACGCGTGACCTGAGCGCTGATGAGTATCTGACTAGCGCATCAGCATTGCCATACAGCAGAGGGGTAATGCAGCCAGCGTCTTGTTGACGCTTCCCATTGGTATTGAAATGGATCAATTGAGCGATTTTTAATAAAAATTAAAAAGTTAGTATAAAATTTAATTCCTGAGATGCCTTCAAAATTAGCCTATCATTTTAAAAAAGTAGTTACATACGAGTTTAAATTAAGAACCATTGAATGAGTGACATTGTTGTTTTCACTTACTCGTTTTTTCATAGAAAATGTACATATGGGAATTGTTTTTTTTAATTATTGCCAAAAGTTACGATTTGATTTGGAATGTTCCTTTGGGAAAAGTGTTCCTGGTTGGAAATAGAGTTGATTAAGGCCAACTTGTTTTTTTTGACAAATGTCATTTTTTGGGCGAACCGTAAATTTTTTCAAAAATCTAAAAATGACAATATTCTTTTCTTCAAAATAAAACAGAAAGTTCTAACTACAAAAGAACTGGTAGCTACCCTTAAGGGGCCAAAAATTTTCCACATCCTGTATAAACAGCTTGATAAATAGTAATTACTATCAAACAAGAAATAAGGTGCAATTACACACTTATGCGTATCTTGTGAACATCTTGTGGAAAAGGCTAGTCTCCGTTGAGACTAACCGAATTTCGGCTTGGAGAACATCTAACTAATATCATAAACGCGAAAGTTTATAAACATGTCTGTATGTACATGTTTGTTACTCTTTCACGAAAAAACTACTGAACGGATTGGGGTGAAATAT
Organism: Eupithecia tripunctaria; assembly: GCA_955876795.1. Classification (NCBI taxonomy): domain Eukaryota; kingdom Metazoa; phylum Arthropoda; class Insecta; order Lepidoptera; family Geometridae; genus Eupithecia; species Eupithecia tripunctaria. Next base: position 6,661,649 of record OY041616.1, on the reverse strand, counting down.
TGCATACAGGTAGTTCTAGGCCAAAAATAAAGTACCTACGCAGGTACTTTATATCCCATAAATCAGTTCCCGTGAGATAGGCGTGCGAATACGCGGGGTGCAGCTAGTTATCATATAAACCAACAATTAATAAAATTTTCTTTTATCAAATATAGATAGACCTGTTACCTTTTTTTTTTTTTTTTTTTTTCTTCGGCGAGGAAAATTCGTTTACGAATAGACTGGTCTGGGGAAGATACCTAAGTACTTTTAAATAAATAATTTTAAATCGGACCAATGGTTTTCTAATCTAAAATAATATAATAATTATACCATGAGGATTACTTGTTTAGGTACCTATATACCCATTCAAGAAACGGAATTATGTATCTATGGTTTATCCATTTTGAATGAAGCATGTTAGTAAATAAAGTAGGACACAAATAACAAAATCTCACTTTCTTGGCGTCGAGTTTCAGATATAAATATAAGCAATTTTTATTGAAGGGAGGATTTAAAATCGACAAGTAATGTCAATTACGTATAAAAGGTCGCGCCAACAAAGTGAATTTTAGGTTAGGTATGAGCGGTTTGTTTACGTTTATCATCCATTCAAAATGGATACGATATAGGTAATAATAATAAATAAACAAAATGTAAACGATAAAACTCATTGTGATTATTTTGAAACTTGAATCTTAGCTACGCACAGAAAACATTTTGGAAAACAGCATTATATTGCTGACTCGGTTAAGATATCAGGTAGTAGAAACATTATTTTATAGCAAAACAAGTTAAGGTACGATCTATTCACGAAGAACTTGGAAATAGTCCAAGGAGAACAACCGAGCTCTTTGCGGACGGGCGTTCGTGAAAAACTTACAGGGATTCTCTTTATCTAACAACAAGTTACAAGTACTTAAATAAAAAAGCTAACGAGTTCTTTGCGGAAGGGCGTTCGTGAAAAACTTACAGGGATTCTCTTTATCTAACAACAAGTTACAAGTACTTAAATAAAAAAGCTAACGAGTTCTTTGCGGAAGGGCGTTCATGAAAAACTTACAGGGATTCTCTGTATCTAACAACAAGTTACAAGTACTTAAATAAAAAAGCTAATGAGTTCTTTGCGGAAGGGCGTTCATGAAAAACTTACAGGGATTCTCTTTATCTAACAACAAGTTACAAGTACTTAAATAAAAAAGCTAACGAGTTCTTTGCGGAAGGGCGTTCATGAAAAACTTACAGGGATTCTCTTTATCTAACAACAAGTTACAAAAACTCAAATAAAAAAGCTATAGGTACTTCTCTAACAATTAACTTTCTAAGATTAAAACTTAATTTTAGTAACGGAAATCGATTTGGTATGTAGGTAAGTGAAATAAAAATGTTGTCCGCGCCACGACACGTCACATATCAATCTTTTTTGACTTGTCTCAGTGCTTATTTTGTAAGTCTAAAGCTCAGATGAATAAAAAAGCAAGATAGAGTTTCGCCGGCCGACTCACCGATGGCGGCAAAACTAAGCCTAGCCGTGTACATACACAGTTACACGCACAGACATAAAACGAAACTAAGCCATACCTTGTCAGTCGAGCTATGCCGGCGCGCGGAGTGTCACGATATAATATTTCGTATTTTTTACAGAAACAATGTCAAATTGTGTTGTAAAATGGTGTAAAAACCAATCTTCAATACACAAGAAGTAGGATGGAATCACATTTCATACTTAAGTAAACTTAAAAACATATATTTTTAGTAAATCAACTTTATAAATTATCATGACAACTTGGAACACAAAACCACCACAAGTGCTGCCAACACTAAGCGTCACAAAAGTTCCCGTTTGTTGAGGAAGTTATTAATGTGACATGACACGTAATGTTATGTATTAATTTACTTAGGTACCTATTTTTTTTTACCCGACTACCAACGGAGCATGGATAAATAAGGTTGGCTTCGTTTGTAAGTTTGTAAGTAGCCGATTTTATTTTCTCACGTAGCGCTGAAACTATAAGTCCGATTTCAATAAATGAGGAGTGTAATGATTCGTCTTGTCTTGATGCCCCGGTAGTTATAGGATAATTAATAACATCAGACGAAATTGGGGTCTAACGAGATATCGTGGTCTAAGTGGGTCTAAAAGTTAAATGTTAGTAAATATGCTGGACTAAGGGATATCATTAAGGACATGCAGAGACAAGGACATTTTTAGGAAAATGTATATCTCAGGCTTAAGGAAAATGCCGACTTTTTGAGATTTGCACCCCCCCGGGGGGGGGGGGGGGCGGAATAAATCTTGCCCACAGACTAATTTGGATAACAACATTTATGGCGTTGCCTTCATATAGAAAGGGATATTTTTATTGCAAAAAAGGTATTACCTTATTACCTTGCCCCCAGCCCTCCTTCCCCTTTTGTAAGTGCTACTGAGGGTTTTCGATTGCAGGGAACTAGAGGCTTATTTTGCATCGAAATAAAAAAAAAAACCACTTTCCTCTCACCCCCTTTTTCTTAGCCTCCGTTGAGATCTCCCGAACGCAGTGACTTGAAAGATATTGCTATAGAGGAAAAATAATATTAAATTCAAAACAAAGGTTGCCTCCCTTACCGTCGTATACTCCTTTTATGTAAAAATACCAAAAATTGCCCTAAAAATTGTGAAACTGTTGTGCGTAAATAATGTAATGAAAGCATAGTGATAGTTAGTGAAAAGAAATATAAATCAGTTGATAAAAAGATTTTAAAACGATTTATTGGCAAAGACAACATTTTCTCTAACTTGGAGACTGAGCACAGTTATGCTGGCCAAGAGCATAAAATAAGCGATGCATCATCGAAAAATATTTTTGTACCTAATACGTTTCCACCATATTTCGAAATCGGAAACAATTTCCAGAACGGTGGACAGTAAATGACAGTTCTACAGAAAACTTACGCAATATAAAGGCCATTAAAACCAATGTTTGATATTACTGTTGTTTAATTGTCCCCCTTTCTAGTCGGAATAAACATACCTACTTATATACTACCTCTAAGTGAGGTAAATATACAATTTGAAAAAATGTCATCTTATCTACTATTTACTTATCCATTCATTCTGCTAATACAATAAAATATTAGGGGTAATTCGTTTTTACTACACGGCAACACTCATCAAACGCGCACATGTTTACGAAACCGGCATCAGTTTGTCGGCCGGCGTCACTCTGTCTTGTTTTTTTACTTCGTCTGAGGTCTAAAGAAATAAACGATTTGACTCTGACTCTGAATCGTGAGGTTCTAGCTTCAACTCATCACCATGAAGTCGTTTCATATATTCAGAATAGTTATAGACACGTTATTAGAACGATACAACACACTGTAATAATGTGTTTCTACGTACATGTATGAAATCTATAATGATTTTGTCGCGCTCGTCTCAGCTAGAGTATAAACAGAGTGTTGCGTACGTTTGCAATATAAAAACTGGAGGTAGGTGGAACTAAATGCAATAGTTTGGCCCTCAAAGGCCTATTTGCCTATTTTTAAGATTATTTTAAAGAATTTTCGATATTTTTCCGAAATTTGAACTGTTTAGTACCGTAACTTGATTTTTACTTAATAAAATGGTTTACAATCATTTTAATTTACATCTAGTATGTTAGCCATCACACTAATATTATAAAGGCGAAAGTTTGTATGGATGTATGGATGTATGGATGGATGTTTGTCACTTCTTCACACCAAAACTACTGGACGGATCTGGCTGAAATTTTGCATACAGGTAATTCTAATCCTGGAATCAAACATAGGCTACTTTTTATCCCATAAATCAGTTCCCGTGGGATGAAAATCACCTTTTGACGTTTTCATAGGAACAACGCGTGCGAAGCCGCGGGGCGCAGCTAGTTACTAATAAAATCAATAATAACGTGAGATACAGGTAAATGGTAACGCTATGGCAGTGTTGAAAAGAGAAAATTTAATATTGAGAGTTCAATATATGTATAATAAATAATATTAACGTACCTACCACAACATACTACACTACCACACCTTAGGTCCCATTTCGAGCTACAGGCGTGGGTCCGAAGAAAGAAATTTAATAAATATAATCATTCTACTCCCACTAAGGACTGCCATCATTGAAAACCTGATGGTTGTACTGTACAAGCAGTCATATCACCAGAAAGAACGTTTACGATATTACTAATCTCTACCAACATAGATGAAGCCCGATTATTATAATTCCCTTAGTTTCGCCAAATTTATAGAATTATTTAAATGATGCGCTAAAGTCGGTATCATGAAATCATGAAGAAACTCTACGCAGGCTTGGATTATAGGGATAATGCGTAGTCGGCAGACTTTTAATTGCGTGCCCTTTGGAGTGCTGACCCGAAATAATTAGAAGGGATAACAATTTTTAAAGGGTTTTACGCTATTTTCAATCCTGTTTATTTTTATCGTGGGAAATACCCGGAAAGTTCGTTTAGGTACCGTTATTGCATGGATTAATCTCAGAAATTGTAAGTAGATTATGATCTTGTGCTCGATAAAATGAAAAATAAATTTCTCTGACAGGATAATTTAAAAGATATTACTATTTCTGCTGTCAAATATCAGAGAAATTTGATCACGACCAATGTATTTTTTTTATTTTTAAAACGTCATTATGCTGAGAGTGACTTAGATAAGCTATCATCATCATCATCAATAACAACTTAGTCCACGGCTGGACAAAGGCTAAAATCAATTTAACGTACAAAAGGCACCCCTACCAGAAATCTTATTAGAAAAGTCAATAAAACCGCCTTATCGACAATCTGATAAAACTTTATAGATGGAGTAAAGTTTAACTCAAAGTAAATTACTGCTTAACTTGATCTTCTTTTTCTATTTCAGTGCTAAGCGTGCCTTGGGAGGTCCACGTTCCTGACGAGTACGTGATAGCTGGCAACGCCGCAGTTCTGCGCTGTGTGGTCCCACCGCACTGCAACGATCGCGTCAGCGCTACTGAGTGGCTCACTGACGATGAAGTCAGCGTCCTCCGGTACTTAGGTAAGGGTCGACAACGCCGCAGTTCCATGCTGTGTGGTCCCACCGCTTTGAAACGACCGCGTCAGCGCTACTGAGTGGCTCACTAACGATTAAATCAGCGTGCTCCGGTATTTAGGTAAGAGTCGACAACGACGCAGTTCCTTGCTGTGTGGTCCCACCGCATTGCAACGACCGCGTCAGCGCTACTGAGTGGCTCACTGACGATGAGGTCAATGTGCGAGGCACTTAAGGCCCATACACCAGCGAAAGTGGCGCCCCCAACTATTATATCTAATTATTACGTTGAACGCAGGAATTTTTTAAAATCCTACGTTCAGTTTGTGGTATCTATTATAAGCTATTTATTAATGCCTCTATAATAGTTTCATTTTGTAAAGCTTAGGAAGAGATACGAAGTTGCGCTTTTTGGCCACCAAACTCTATTTTTGCATCTCCTCCTAAACTATATAAGATAAAATTATAAAAGAGGTATTAAAAAATAGCTTATTATAATAGATACCACAAACTGAACGTAGGATTTTTAAAAATTCCTATGATAAACATAAAAATATGATAAAATAGGAATTGCTGTCAGATTGGCTCGGGTATGCGCCTTAAGAGGCTCGATAAAATAAAAAAAAACACGTACAATGTTGTTCATCTATAAGAAACCCCGTATTAAGTTTGAAGTTATTTTATACAAATACGCATACAGAAGTATTTTCGACGGCGTAGAGGTAGGTAGTAAAAACTGATTTAGTATCATTCAACCAATTGTCTCAACTGTCTTAACTATACAGATTATATTGTAGTATAAAATCTCGATGTATCTAACTATGTGTACATAAATTTGCTAACATCATATGTTTTATGTAAGTACCTATTTTTGTGAATTGTATTTACCTACTGTAAGTAGAATTATGAATTCTCATATTGTTTTTGGTAGGTATAGCTCTATGCAAAAAAATATTTCATCTCCAAGAAAATCCTTGCTTATCTAAACGTCTCATCTAAACGCTCGTGAGGTGACAACACAAACAATTACGTTTTCATCATGAATCTTATTTCCCCGAAAAGAAAATCTCGTGTTTAGGCGCAAGCTCTTCTCTCAATTTTTCCCTGTTTGATTGGAAGGGAAAATTGGGCTTTGGCCTTGTACCTATAAACGTTGCTGTGTACGTACTTTTCGGGCTTACACCTTCGGGTGCCTTCAGGCGGTCTGGGTATTAATTTAAATGAATGGAATCTTTATCTTTATCTTATACTCAGGGCCGAAGTACCAGCGCCTGGACGACGGCTCCCTGTACATAAGTGCAGTCAGCTCCAGCGACCGCCATCACGCCTTCCGGTGCCAAGTGCGGGACCGCGTCACCGGCGCTACCTACACTAGTGAATACTTTGGTAAGTGCGAGGTTTATTTAATAACATTGCAGTTGATGCATGACGGAGGAACATCGATCTTATACCTAGTAGATTATGCACCGAGGGCAACTCGTAGTGTATATCACGGGTATCATTGAATTCGGAGCGCAACTCAGGATTCTCGAATAACTCACGAGCAAAGCGAGGGAATAGGGTATATGCATTAATACATGTGACTTCAAAAATGTCAATTATTTTTTTAACGTGTTCTTTATTGGTATATTTATATAATATATATCTGAATATTTTATTTATGTATATTTAGATTTTTTATTGTGAAAACTAATCATTGAAAAGTAGATATTTTAAATCTCAACCGCAAAATTTCTAAAAATTTCTAATCTATTGGCAGCCGAACCGTGACGTCACAATAGTAAATTTTTGTATGGCCATAAAGCTTTGACTTTGAGTTGACAAAGGTAATCCGATGATCCGTGACGTCATAAAATGAAAGGGCTCACATTTTTATCATCCAAAACTGAGAGCAGTTTTTTTTCTCTTAATAATTTTTAATTTTGTGGATGTTATGTTTTTTCTGCGTATTCACTTAAATAATCGATAAAAAAATCCATGCATATGGACCCTATTACTACCCTATTACTAGAATCCTGGGTCCAAGAGAGATTTAATCGGACTGATTTAATGAAGACGGTTTTATGCTTAAGGTAAATACTCGAAAATTTTGGGATTTCTTCACAAAGTTCGGAAGTTCTATCGTGTATGTTTCTAAACAAAATAATCTCGATATTCCCTTCAAATCAGTAAGAGATTTTTGTCGACAGGAAGGTTGACAAAGGGGTTGTTTTACGGTCGTTGTGCCCTAGAGGGTAAAATGTTAAAACTCTGATGTGATTATTTTGATTGAATTTCGAGAATGCGTAGGTAGGTGAGTTAACCAAGAAAAGATGAAGGTATTCATCTCCTTTCAGTTTAGCTGTTTCTGAGAACATCTAAATTGAAACGCTTCTACTTTTTCAGTAATATTTATAAAGCAATCCGTTACGTTTATCAAGCTTTCATCTAACATAAGACGATTCTTGGAAAACACCTCTTCGTATTTATTCCGAGCCTGATTCCGCAATCAGCGGGTATTTCTTTTGCACATTCTGAAGGTACTTCGCCAAGGCGTTTCTATAAGACTGGTTTCGGCTCGGAAACTGAGCCTTCAATGTGTTTGGAAAAATATATTTGTGTGCCATAAAGCTTTTTTGATAAATTGCTGATATCGGCCTAGACTGTTATTGCACTGAGGTGTCTTTTACTCAAGAAGAAACGGAAAAAAATGTGTGAGAATATCGTAGAAACACCCTAAGTTTTTAAAAATATTGAAGAAAGAACTTTTAAATCCATCATGGTTATACTAAAGTTATTTACAACGGGATATTTACCATGATCATGGCACATGAAACTGTGCCGAAATATTGGAAAGCTCAAAACTCAAATCATGGTAAATATCCCGTTGTAAATAACTTTAGTTTTAATAAAGAAGTTAATAATGTAAAGTGGACATTAAGGTGCGAAAAAATCCATCAAATGATCTTTGCAATCGATTTTTGTGCACCTAGGGGTTTTTCTGCGCTTGCTACCCGTAAGTAACCCGGAGTAGTTACAAAGCTCACATGGTTTCCTTGTCCAGGTCACGCGATAGTGACGGAGCCGAAAGGCGGCGTACGCCCGCGCATGGCCGTCGAGCCGCGCGTGCGCCGCGTGGCAGTCGGCAGGGACGTGCGGCTGCCCTGCGCGGCGCATGCTTGGCCAGTACCTACCTATAGGTAAGTGTCTCTACTCTACACCAGGCTGATGCGACCTAAAGGCGACTTGCGCCTGCGCATGGCCACCGTCAAGTCTTGCGTGGTACATGCTTGGGCCGTTCCTACCTATGGGTAAGTGTCTCTACACCAGGCTAGGTCACGTGACGAGACCTAAAGGCGACTTGCGCCTGCGCATAACCGCCGTCGAGTCTCACGTGCGCCGCGTGGTACATGCTTCTCCCGTTCCTACCTATGGGTAAGTGTCACTAAACTAGGCTAGGTCACGTGATGGAGACCTAAAGGCGACTTGCACCTGCGCGCCACCGCGTGGTACATGCTTGGCCCGTGCCTACCTGTTGTAGGTAAGTGTCTCTACACTAGGTTAAGCAACGCGATAGTGATGGAGCTTTAAAATGGGCGTGCGATCCTAAGTGACTACACTCACACATTAAATCTTATTCACGTTATAATTGGATACAGTGTATTCTATCACACTGAGAGATAATAATAGGACGATGTATCTACTAAGATGAATTGAAACCGATCCAGTAATTTCATAGGCTACCAATTGGGACAATGTTTTTTTTTCGAATTTTGCTGTTTGATTACTGTTGACCGCAGATGGCCATGATAGCGTTACCGGACTTTTGGCGGGCGCAGATGGCGCCTCGCCGGTAAAATTTAGGTCGGGGCGACTTGCACAAGGGCCAGGGTAGTGTTCGGTATCGAATCGGTTGACGTCACCTCCGGGTTAGCGGCGGTGAGTGGGTCAACGGGGTTACCGAGAACATGTCTCGGTCTAAGGAGGAGAGACAATGAAATTTTTTAGCAGGAAGGTAGTATTTGTAGTGCTGGCTTAGAATTTGCACCACCCCATCTCTTCCCGTGGGTGTCATAAGAGGCAACTAAGGGACATCCACCGAGGGCGGGCAGCGCCTCCTGCAGAACAATTCTACCACCGAACTGTGATCCCTAACCTGCATGCCCAGCGTGGGGATTATGGACATTACCCCCATTAGATAAACGCCAACAAGGCGCTTATAGGGAGGCCTGCGTCCAGCAGTGAACCAATACAGGCTTTTGAGGTTGAGGTTGAGGAGTATTTGAAAGTATTTAACAAAATTTTACTTTTGAAATTTAATAATGAAATAGTTCGAGTGTTACTTTCTTCCTAAAATTGGTAAAGCGTTCTTGAGGTTGGCGATCGACAGGCATAATACCTATATACAGGGTGGGGCAAATTCTAGGCCCCTTAAGGGTAGCTACCGTTTTTTGTAGTTAGAAGGTTTTGTTCTTAAGAACCTTCTGTTTTATTTTGAAGAAAAAAATATTGCCATATTTAGTTTTTTGAAAAAATTAACGGGTCGCCCAAAAAATGACATTTGTCAAAAAAACAAGTTGATCTTAATCGACTCTATTTCCAACCAGGAAAACTTTTCCCAAACTAACACACCAAATCAAATCGTAAGTTTTGGCAATAATTAACAAAAACAATTCCCATACATTTTCTATGAAAAACCGAGCAAGTGAAATCAACAATGTCACCCATTCAATGGTTCTTAATTTAAATTCGTATGTAACTTCTTTTTTAAGTTGGTCGGCTGATTTTGAAGGCTTATGTCCCTACCCATGTTTGATCTAACGAATCGTCGTTAGATCAAACATGGGGGCTTATATGTAATGTAAATAATTTGCTTTTTAATTATTATTAATCAAAAGAGCTAACATGGGTAGGGACATAAGCCTTCAAAATTAGCCTACCAACTTAAGAAAGTAGGTAGTACATACGAATTTAAATTAAGAACCATTGAATGAGTGACATTGTTGATTTCACTTGCTCGGTTTTTCATAGAAAATGTATGGGAATTGTTTTTTTGATTATTGCCTAATCTTACGATTTGATTTGGTATGTTACTTTGGGAAAAGTGTTTCTGGTTGGAAATAGAGTCGAGTTTTTTTTTTACAAATGTCATTTTTTTGGCGATCCGTACTTTTTTTCAAAAAACTAAAGATGGCAATATTTTTTTCTTCAAAATAAAACAGAAAGTTCCTAAGAACAAAACCTTCTAATTACAAAAGACACGGTAGCTACTCTTACGGGGTCAAAAATTTGCCCTACCCTGTATAGGTAACAAAAAAGAGCATTTTTAAGTAAATTGAAACTTTAGTTGAAAAACAACTCATGTTTAAATGAATTTCCATTAGCATGCAACATTTTGTCTTCATTAATTCCAATGTTTACCTGAAACTTACAGCAACAAACTAACGCATAAATCCTGAGTAACAATAAAGCTTTAGAACAAGTTCATACTTAAGTTCTAAGTTAATTAAAAACTCCTTATTTGATAATGGAGGTTTGGATCGTGCCAGATAGCAAAGAGGTTACCTTTTAGCTGGCACATACAAAGGTATCTGCCAGCTAAAAGGTATCGCCACTTCGCTGAGCGAAATGTGGCAACAACTTGGAAGTTGTGCGAAAGCCTACATTGAAAAGTGAACGTCCTGTTTCTAACGAATGTTATACAAAGTGGAGCTTACGAACAGCTTCGTTTCAAAATCATTGCTGTGGTATTCCGTTTAGCATACAAGAACCCTTATTTGATAAAATGATAATTCGGATTGGTCAGATGTCATTTTAATGATTCGACTGGTAAAAGTTTAACCAACACAACGTTAATAAGTTATACTCAAACTAAACTCGTGAAGTTATGTCTACCTTTATATCAAAACCACTACAATTTATACAGGATAGATTATTTTAAGGGATTTTAAGGCTCAACTTGATAATTAAAGCTTTATCTTAATATATAACTTAATATATCTTACTAAATTTTATCGGGTATTCCGAGTACTTTTTATTATTATATCCTCTACGTTTAGCTCTGCGTTAAATACCCTATAAAATCATTAATTACGTTAGCAAATCGCGAAAGTTTAAGAAGTTATAAAGCTTATCTGTAGTAGGTATTTACGCAAACGAGCCATCGAGCGTTTATTTCTTTTTATTCGTTTAAAAGCTTTTAGGGAATCGATTGTGCGGAATGCTGACTGTGGAGAAGGTGCCTAATGTGTTATCGATTTGTTGTTTTGCGTTGGTTGGCGTTTTAAGGAATTAGAAAGAAATAACTATTCCTACCATAAATAATAAGAATACCTACTATTCTTAGTAGGAATAGTTATTTTTATATTATTTATTTATTGCACAATGGTAACCACTTTGGAGCTTAATCACACTGCTGACCTCAAAAAAGGTGTAGGTAGAAATCCATGCACCAGGAATGCATAAACTATGAAGAAGAAGATTGCATAGCATAGACCATGAACCTCTGTATCGTAGCGTTATAACTGAGGGTCTAGACAATAATGAAACAATTGATGGTAGAAAAGTCCATAAATGTATGGCTTTGACATAATACAAGTATGCCTTAGATAATGTCACGTGATCTGTTTCGAATTTTTCCCTATGCATCTTTCAATTGTTTTCGATTAGCTTCATAGGGAATGCTGGTTAGCTCTCAGATTCAATTTACGAGTAGTACCTACTCGTAGAAACGCGAACTACTCGTATAACTTGTAAAGCATTATTATTGGTGCACTCTTGCAAAACTATACGGTATAAACCCGCTTACCGCATTCAGCAAAATTTTCTTACGGTACATTGGTTCTGCGGATGCTATTCGTTCGAATATAATAACTACCTACCAGCCAATATCTTTAAGTATGATCTTATTTTATGACTAGATTTGATATCGAGATGAATGTTCGAGTTAAGTTATAGGTAGGTATAAAAATATATCGTTTGACCAATAAAATTTATTAATATGACTAGAATTCGTTTTAATTTAGATAAGGTATGTGGACCACGTTGACAACATATCAACCGCTAAAAAATTTGAATTATTTTAGATGTAGGTAAACAATAATTTTCACAAAAATTCCATGTATATTTTACTTCAACCAAGAAACATTTTTAAAATGTATTATTAAGAAATAAGAAGTTGGAAAATATTCGTTTTAGTTCTTAGAACAAAATAGATTTTAAAATTCACTATAATTATTCAGTTTTTTAAATGTGTTTTCTAACATTATGAAATAGTAGACGCCATGTTATTACGTCATACGGCTGTGGAATATGAATATACCTAGGTTACTTACGTATATTCATATTTAGGAACTTGAACTAGGAACTGGACTTATTTTTTTTATAACCTATTGTGAAAGTTATTTTAAATAGGTAATTCTATTGATAGGTACTTACATCAAAATGATCTTCACAAAAGTACATACGAGTTTTTTCAGATAATAGTTCGGCTTTGAACAAAGTTTTTCTCATATTTAAATCAGTTGGCACTTGAATCCACAACTTGTCCTTGAATACAGGAACAGCACACCAACGATAAGTGGAATAATAACTCATTTTTAGATTTGCAACAAATATTAAACCTACATACAGGCAGCGCATTTAATTTCACAGCCAAATGACGACGTTAATGACCACAGAGTGATAATGGCGCCCACTGAGTCTAGCGTTTTCTTCAAATGACGCGCAAAATTCGAAAATGTAAAATTTAAATGTAGTTTAACGGCACATATCGATTGAATAAAAATGTTGTGTATTTTTTGTGGTTTATAAGCCCAACAAAATCGGATTGAGACACTTTTAAAAAATGGGACCCTATTAGTATTTCGAGTCATCTCATTAACGCTAATTTCATCCACTTCTAATGAGTGGGTTGTCCCCAAAGTACTCCACGAAAAACAATACTTTATTGAACGAGTTTCATTTTACTCCAAAATATAAAATTATTCGCAAAGTACTCCAGCAATCTGGTTTTAAATAAGCCGTATAAGTACTAATTCTAATTCCCATACAACTCCACACGAATTTGTCATGAGATACATAGATAGCATACTTACTACTGCAGAAAATAGCTGACGTACAGTGTGGTGCAAAAAATCGAGTAAAATATGTATAACTACGAGGTAAAATTTACTACACAAAACTGATTTGTATTTTTTTATATTCTAAGTTCATAAATACATTTGAGGTAACTAATAACACTGTTTTTTTGTAAATTAAAAACAGACACATGAAATGAATTATTGACTCGAATGATGATCGTTTCATTTAACTTTATTCGACTAGATCGCGTTCTATAATACCTGCATAATGTGCCTAACTTATTCAAATTAGACGATCTGCGAATCTGTTTTAATCTGCTAGTGAGGATTCAACCTCAATTTTATAATCCCGGGCGACATGATTCGCTTTTACTGCCAAGCAGCAATTTGGACCGACACCCAAATGGCATTATACCCTACCTATCCCTCCATTCGCACCTCAGCTAGCAAATTAGCTGTTTAGATATGGAACTCCACGAAATAAAAGATATTGGCTTTATTTGCCTTCTTTCAACTAAAGTTTAACATAGCATGTTATGAAGGCATGGATTTGGTAGAGGAAGATTTAAAAATAAACTGTAAAAATAAATAAAGTGAAATATAAGTACTTCTATGAGAGATAAAATAAAATTAGAAAGAGCAGATAATGTCATCCATGGTCTTCCGTGGTTAACATGGAGCATGAGGATTTAAAAAAAAATCCAGAGATTTAAAACCTAATAAGTGAATATCGTCTAAAGCTTATGCATAAAATAGAGAAATAATACAAGTTGTTTTTAAATGATTACGAACAAAATACAAAAAGCTAACAAGCATCATCGTAATGAGTTTCTTATCTATTCAACCTTATTTTATTCTACTTGTATGTCTGTAAGTCTGTACACTTAGCTTGTTAGGAAAATGACGTGTAATTAAATGGCTTTTCATAATGTTATCATTTTGTTGTCTCGCCTCCGACAACGCTGGGACGATGTGCAAATAATTAAACGACGCATGCTTTTTGTAATTAAAAACTTTCTAAGTTTTCAGATGGCTGACCTTAACTTAAATTAAATTTATTAATTTAAATTTAGATAACTTATTATAACAAAATGTAACCTACAGACGGAAAATAAGAAAATATATGTTTAAAAAAAATTTGAATAAGACCAGGCAAAAAATAAAGAAACTACTGGACCGATTCCGAATGCTACATTATCCCTGAGTATTTAATATATAGTGTATTGTATTAAGTATATCAGTTATCTAATATAATATACTCTTAACACATGCTCTGCTTCGTTTGGATCCAGAAAATGCCGTGTGAATTGTCCAACATGGTTCATTTATCTTTATATTAAATATATTGTTTAGGTTTTAAATCTCTAACATTTCAAATCCTCGTGCGCCATGGTAACCACGTAAAACCAACGCCTTGCATGATCTGCTAGTACCTACATACATTTTTAACCGACTGGAAAAAAGGAGGAGGTTCTCAATTCGACTGTATATGTATATATATTTTTATGTTTGTTACCTCATAACTTTTGACTGAGTGGTCCGATTCACCTGATTTTTTTTTATATGAAAGCCGGTGCTTCCCATGTCGTCCCATTTTAATTCTGTTCAGTTCTGACAGTGGGATCCATAAAAATTAATGAAAAAACTGTAAAAATTTAAGTCGGTTTATAGTTTTTTAAAACCTAATTAGTTATGCATGTATCAATTTGACCTGCCAATGTTACTAGGTGTAACGAAATGTTACTAGGTGCAGCTGTGTGGTGCTGGCTTACAATTTTCACAACCCCCACTCATCCTGTGGGTGTCGTAAGAGGCGACTAAGAGATATCCACCGGGGAGCGGGCAGGAGCACCCCCTGCGGAACAATTATTATTCTACTACCGAACTGCGTTCCCCAACCCGCATGCAGAGCATGGAGATTATGGGCTTATTGCCCATGGGAGGAAATCCCCCATAATGATATAAACGCCAACAAGGCGCTTATAAGGCCTGCGTCCAGCAGTGGACTAATACCGGCTGTTTAGGTTAAGGTTGAGGTAACGAAATGGTTAAAAAGTGAAATAATGAACTAAAAGTAAAAATACGATGAAGTCTTTTCCTCCATTTGATGTTCCTACCCATTGATTTATTAAAAACGAAGATGAGGCACTGGTTGCTCGAAAGTGGCAACCTCAAATTGTGTAAAATTGTGTTCTCCCACATCAGTCACCGTCTGACCGGCGGCACGGGCGGTCGTGATTCGCGTGAAATATTGTTGTCTCGGTCTCATTTCGGTCCTAGATACGTCTTTCCGCCTTTGTTCTTCTTTGTATTGCACAGGAGTGGAAATATAACTGTGAGCGTATGTGTTTGCGTGTAGTTGTAACACATGCCAATTTTTGAGTAAGCGCTGGGAGAACGTAACCTATCTTCCCTTTTTAAATCAATGTTCCTACCTAAATCCTCATAAGAAATTCACTGAAATAAACTCTGCGCAATACCTACACTTTATTCGACGAATTGATTATCTCAAGTTATGAGATTATCTGAGTGAGTGTTCCTCAACCTAATTTACATTATTGGGCCTTCTTGAAACCTCTACCTTCAATTTGTCGGCTATTGCTTTAAGGATATTACCAATTTTTCGCCAGTAAAATTACGAGATTAAGTGAAGGTACACCTTCATGTATTTAAAGTGTACCGTACCTGTATAGTAGCCCAACTTTATGTATAATGTTTGTTTACAAAACCGCCCAGCCAGTACATAACCTAAAATATTCTGTTATCGCGTTTTTTAGACGCAATTTAAATTACTTTTCGATTTGAGATCCTTTAATAAATGTTGCATGCAATAATTTTACCTGAAACTTAACGCCAATAAAATGAGGATTAGTTTCTTTGTCATGGTTTGTTTATAAACATTATATTATCTCAAAAAACGTTTCTCCTTTCTACATCTTTCTCACGCTCTTGCTCTGCGCTCTTCTGAAAGCCTCGTGCTTCAAGTCCTTGTGCAATCTTCTTCTTTCTACGCCCATTCCTTGTCTGTCCGGGCTTTAAACTATGGAACGAATTACTAGTCTCAGTAAGGCGTGCAAAGTCGCTGCCAATCTTTAAATCCTTGAATCAGAATTAGAATCAGAATCAGAAATATATTTATTGGTAAAGAGTACTACTTGTCCTGTCATCACTGAACGCAAACCAAAGTTTCTTTGTTA
This sequence comes from Eupithecia tripunctaria, assembly GCA_955876795.1. Taxonomy (NCBI): domain Eukaryota; kingdom Metazoa; phylum Arthropoda; class Insecta; order Lepidoptera; family Geometridae; genus Eupithecia; species Eupithecia tripunctaria. The sequence goes on along the minus strand of OY041616.1, from coordinate 6,645,379 downwards.
ATTTATATATATATAATATATTAAGTAATATATACGTAAACTAGTATATTTAACGATAAGTATGTATTTATGTCTATGTATAATTTTATTAGTTCCTTATTTTTATAACATTTTAAGACTTACAGAAGCACACATATCCCCGTGTAATGTCCCATGATCCATTTGTCGTTAAGTTTTAACTTTTCTTGTTGTAAATAGTTCCTTTTAGATTTAAGTGTGTAATAAAGTATTATCTATCTATCTATCTATTCTACTTTGAGTTGAGCTACTGTAGGTATATGTATGTACCCACGAAACCGTGTCGATGGATCTAGGTTGAGTAGATATAATCAACCCTTATCTACATTGTTATGTGTCTTATCCTATGTAGGTATACCTAATAACATAATTAATACAAAGGTTAGTTAACCATGCATGAAATGTATACAACCCAAACACATAGCAGAATCATAATGCTTACCTAATTAGGTAATCAATCCCTAATTAATAGCTATAACTTAATAATACCTTACGTAACTAAGGCTAACAAGTTACCTACTGAAGTTGCACAAGTTAAAGTACCAGACGTTGTTAGCTAAGTTTAACTTGCCTACCTCAGACAGGCTTCCTACCTATTAGTAGTTGAAAATATATGTGGAGTATATAACTTATATAATGCTTTGTGGTTACGGCTTAGACTTTGCACCTCCCAAACTCTTCCGGCGGGTGTTGTAAGAGGCTATTAAGGGATATCCACCGGGGGCGGGCAACAGCACCCTCTGCAGAACAATTTCCCCACAGAAACTGCGATCTTCAACCCGCATGACAGATTTAAGTATAAGTTGTACTAACATGAAATAAAATCAAATCAGATGTCGCCAAAACTAAACAAAACTAATTTGACATGACTACAAATGATGCCATCCTTATTATTTTGATAGTTTTGACAGGCACGGTGACATTTTTAGTCATGTCAAATTAGTTTAGTTTAGTTTTGGTGACATCTGAATAGACACCATTTGTCTACTTCCTAAGTAACTTCCAATTCACAAAGTGATAAAGTTAGTACCTAGTCGCCTTTTTGGCAACCTTTTTTGGTTTTTAACGTTGTCATGTATCTTCGAAACTACAAGAAACTTACCGGAGACATGCTGAAGCTCCTCAAACACAGTATTTAGTCAAATACAGGTGAACACAGCCCGCAGGACCACGAACTTGTTTCATGGTGTTTGTCTTGCAACTGCCAAAACAAACAGAAGTTCAACTGAAACCCTATCCACATTTTTATTCATGCGACGAACAACAGACTTCACTCTATTTGACTTCATAATGGAATTAATGGAATTAAATTTAACTAGCAACTAGAGATTCTTATATTCTTATATTTTCACATCACAGCACAAGACTTGAAGCGGCCACAGACACATCGCAACATCATGATGGGTCGAGGGTTTAAACCCCATCGGGCAAATAGGGCATAAACAGGGCAAATAAGGCAAAAACGAGTTTACGCCCAAATAAATGCCCGATGACAGGGCAGAAACTATGCTTGTAGTTTTTAGACATTTTGAATACAATATATAGATAAATATGTTGGGAAAATGTATAAATAGCCCAAAACATATTGATTTGTAGCTGATAAAACCTTAATCTATATTTAAAAAAATATTGTGTTAGTTACACTATTTATAACTCAAGAACGGCTGCACCGATTTGGCTGAAAATTGGTGGGGAGGTAGCTTAGAACCAGGAGACAGACATAGGATAGTTTTTATTTCGTTCCCGGCTGAACGAATCTTGATGAAATTTGGCAGGGAGGTAAACGGTATCCCGGGAACGGACATAGGCTACTTGAATAGAGCGTGCGAAGCCGCGGGCAAAAGCTAGTACACGATAAGTACCTAACTATTATGTTATTATTATTATTTATTGTTGTGTAAAGCCCTACGCACATCAGCGCTAATTTTTAAGCGCGTCCTGTGTCGCGCGATTTTGTGATATTTGCTTGCAGTAAATTTTGTACTAAAACGCATACGTTGACGCACACTGCCGCGATTCGGCTTGTCCGAGGCGTTTACTGCGCGTCTTGAGTCTTGCTTCTTGCGGGCAGTGGTACAAGGTGGCGGGCGGGACGGTAGTTACCCTCTTAGAAGAAAAACTTTTTTACAGTTAGGTGTTTTAACGTCGATCTCTTCAATTTAAGGTATTATATGGTTTACTTCGTGATGTCTGGGCGTCAATATTATTATTAATTAAGTATGAATAAGTGGTACCTTAAAGCAATAAAACCCATGAACCTACATAACTTCCTAAGAATAAAACATTAATATCCTGATTACCTTTGTACTTACCTACTTTTTTACTTTACTTTTACATCAAATAGTATGTACCTACCTCCTACGTACCTTAATATAAAACATTACTTTACCAAGGTATACTTCCCCCCAAAAAGGTACAGGGGGGGGGAGGGTCAGGATTTTTGTCTTGACGAGTAGAATAACTCAATAAGTAATAGGTACCTAGACACAGACTATTTAAAAACGACTTTTATTCATTTACTTAGTTTAATCGATGGAATCGGATAGCTGATGGATCAACGCCATATGAATACCAAGGTAGGTAGATTAGATAGGTAGGTACAGAATTTGTTTTTCATCGACATAATTTAGTGTAGGTAATGGTTGAAGCTGGCGCGTTGTGTTCACAGAATGCTAACGGAGTTGTATTTGATTGGCCACCATTTCAGTAAAAATATCTACCATTTCAAGTCTGTAGGCACCTAGGTGCCTTCTTAATTTGATAGGTACTTACTACTACGTACGTACGTACGTAGCATAGCAACGTAATTTTTTTCGTACGTAGCTACGTACCTAAGTAAAACAAGATTTAATACGTTCTGAAGAAATTATGGAACAAAGAAGTAGGTATGTAGATACTTCTCTATTTAGAAGGAGAAACAGACGCCTATTCTTGCATGGTGTGCATGTTCTAAAGGTAAAGAAATCGTATCATTAGTTTTGAGGTAGGTTTACCTACCTACTAAACAATTACCAACCACCAATTACGGGGTGTTACGAATATTCGCATCCGCATCCGTAAATGAGAATTATTCGCATTAATTCAGACATCCGCATCCGCATTCACATTCGCATCAATCAAAGCGGAGTTTTTACGGATGCAGATTCACATCAACAAACAAGTTACTACATGAGAGGCTGCAATATGCAATACTGCTATTTATTAAATATAAATTAACAATTATTAGGTTTATTTATTAAACAAAGATTTTTGATGATCATGAAACTAGAAGCTTAAAATCCGTATTCAGTATTCAGTATTTATTGCATTCATACAATCAGGTCTTAGTGATAAGGTGAGTTTAAGTTAAGATCACAGTATGTACCCATTTTGGGTGTTGCAATGGAGAACAGGCAGGTATAGCGCAGTATCTTAAAATTAATAATAGTGAACTTAATATTATACTAATTTATAATTTAATTTGCGAGTCGCTAAAAGGATTATTGAAGAAATCGTCAAGTTTGTAATAGCATTTTTTTATGAGCATCTCTTTCAGTTTGCTTTCGAAAGTGTTATTTTTATCTAGACATTTTAAGTTTTCTGGGATTTTATTGTAAATTATTATCGCCATAGAGTTGGGGGAGGATTGGTGGATTTTTAGTTTTGATTCCGGCTTCACCAGGTTATGTTTATATCTAGTTTGGTATCGCCGGGGCTGGTCATGAATTTTTTGGAAAAAAATTGGGTAGTTTCTCACGAATTTGCTTATTTCTAAGATATATATACTGACTAAGGTTAGGATTTTCAATTGAATAAAGTGCGGTCTACATGTTTCTGGCACTGTTATATTAGCTATGGTACGGACGCATTTTTTCTGGGAGATGAACAGATCATTGGCGTCCACACTATTTCCCCATAATATGATTCCATAACCGATCCAAGAGTATGCATATGCGTAGTAAGCAGATAAGCTTGTTTTAAGGTCTGTTGCTTTGCGAAGTTCGGACAAAGCATATGAGAAACTAGACAATTTGGATTTAATTTTTTTTATATGGTTTTTTCAGTTAATATTTGTCCTGTCCATCCTGTTGTATCATCATAAATAAAACTAAAAACTTGTATAATTTTGTGGAACAAAATTTGTTCCTAAAAATGATTAAATAAATAAAAAAATTAAATTAAATTGATTTTCAGTTGTTTATGCCCTTAAAATTTAAGTAATTATCCTTTTAAAATCCCAAAATCCGCATCCGCATCCGCATCGCATCCGCATCTGCATCCGCGGATGTCTAAATTTTCCTTCCGGACCCAAGGCACAACTACGATGCTCAACTGGTTGTGCCGCTGGTACTTTTGATTCCCTTCTACACAACTAAGGCACCAATTACTCAACCCGGACCCACGGCATAACTACTATGTCCACCTGGTTGAGTCGTAGGCAATTCAGAAACCACTCTCATTCCCCATAGCACAACTACCTCTATTCTCTCAAGCACTAATAGGAAACCTCTTTGTTCACGTGTTGCACTTTACGTTCGTCATCTTTTTAAAACATATATACTTATATATTTATATTTATCTTTTTTTATCTTATCTTTTTTATCTTTATCATTTATTTTTTTAACTTTATCATCTTAAAATAATACTACGTCACTTTGCTGTCTGCTTTGACGTCCTGATCAGTTGAGAAAAAAAATTACCTATGGCCCAACTGCCACAAACTGGACACTGCTGAAGTTAATACTTACTAATAAACCCGTGAAAATAATAAAGGTATCATAATAAAGGTAACTCAATTATTTTATTATCATTTTATCTTAATTTATCTAAGGCATGACCGAGGCTTATTTCACCGTTGACAAGTTGCATCTGGACAGATCGTATTACTATGTCATTGATGATCTGAACTCGTTTACGTTTTGCGGAAACGCCTTTTGCTAATTGCATATTAGAATTGGAGACAATTACTTTCAGAGCATTCAGTAGCCGCCAAACATTGACCGTGTTTTTGTTCAAGGCTTTATTTAATTTACTGTGCCATCCCTCTAAGTAGTTATTTGTTCTGTGACGCTCCCCAAATACGGAAAGAACGGACAGCACATTACACTTTTTATAAAAAAGGTGATCTATGTACTTTGTAAATTTGAGCATTTTTAAATTATGGACTTTGACTTCCTCTTTGATATATTGCCAGCCTTCTATTATTCTTTGTTTTGGCAACAAAGGTAAAGCAGCGGTAAGACCAACAATTCGTCTTTCGGCCTTTAGCTTGTGGCTTAAAAACTTGCCTTTCCGCCACATATTTTTGTTCCAATGGTAGTAACAACCACGAATCGCGGCTTTTGGAAAAAACTTAGCAACAGTGTTTATTATAGCAACTTCGAAGTCGCAATGCGCTTTTGATATGGTCCATTTACAGTCGTCGTTGGTCGTAATTTGTGAAATCTGTGACTGTATAAGATGAAATATCCTTTCGTAAGTGGCTTGCTTCTTATTTGGCATTAGTGCAAACACCAGTGGTTTTACGTTCACCGTCTCTTGTGTACTGCCAAAGTCACCATGAATAGAGAGCAACTGAGTGAAGGGCTTTGGGCAGCTTTTAAATGTTGCATCAATAAAATACTCCTTAACGTTACATAGTTGTAGTCTTAATTCAGGTGAACAGAAAATTAAAATTCTATCTTCTCCATCGTTGTAGTCAGCCATGAGAAACTCTTTAAATTTTTGTGGTATTTCCACTTCTCCTAAATCCTCAAATCTGGTTTTATTAGCACCTACAGCTTTCTTTCTGGCATCATTTTTAAATTCCGGCATTTCAGTTACAAAATTCAGGCCTTTGTCCATCAACCCATCAATAGTCTCAGCATATAATTGCGGAATGGGGCGGTCGTCACTTTTTACCTTATTTTTTAATGCTGCTTTTTCTTTTATTATAAAATTTTTGTTAGGATCTACTTCACATGTATGTGGCTTTTCACTTATCACGCGTTCATCCTAAAAGAAATAGGATATATATACCTACACAAAACGTGCGCAAGAAGGAAAACATAAGGATCTAGATACACGGGCAGCTTGAAGCACTCAGGATCGACTGATTCAACCTGGCGAATGCATAGTGAACTGTTCCTGTTTACAGACATACAGAACCGTTCGAGCAGTTGCATAGTTCAACATGCAGTCGCACCTTGAAGCACTAGATCTTGACTGCTTCAAGTTGGCCGTGTATCTAGGCTCTAAGGCCCAATTCAACTTTGTCACTGCCGGTTGCTGCCATATCAGAGTAAATCGAGGTTAAAACTGAAAATTAAAGTCACTGCTTACCTGTACCGTTATTTTTCCTGGGCACTTAGTTTTTTTATATGACGAACACCTCAGTACGGAAGAACCATTTTTATAATTGCGAATCTTGTGGTACTGGTGTTCACGATAAAGTATAATCTTACCGCCATTGTAATCTATACAGCAAATACTATCGTTTTCATTCATTTTTATAAAATAAATTATATTTTGAGCAATTGTAATTACTAGGACGTCAAAGCAGACAGTAAAGTGATCTCAGTATGTTTTAAAAATATGACGAACGTAAAGTGCAACACGTGAACAAAGAGGTTTCCTATTAGTGCTTGAGAGAATAGAGGTAGTTGTGCTATGGGGAATGAGAGTGGTTTCTGAATTGCCTACGACTCAACCAGGTGGACATAGTAGTTGTGCCGTGGGTCCGGGTTGAGTAATTGGTGCCTTAGTTGTGTAGAAGGGAATCAAAAGTACCAGCGGCACAACCAGTTGAGCATCGTAGTTGTGCCGTGGGTCCGGAAGGCTAAATTTTGGCATCCGTAACAACCCTGTTACCTACATAGCTAGGATAGATAGGTAGGTTGCACAGTGCACACTAGCGTAAACAAATACCTATTTACCTTTATGAGTTTTTCTGATTTTTGGGCATATCTAAGTACCTACCTACTTACTTACCTACCAACACTGATTCGTATCTTTGCGATTTTTATTTGACTTGAATTACTGTTTTTAGGCAGTTAAGTACCACGCGAATTCCTGTTTGTAGGTGCATCGAACTACCTACTTACAAACAGGAATTACAAAAAAACAAAGTAGGCAGTATTCGACGGCCTTCGTTCGCGTAGGTGGCACGCAACCGCCCCGCCGAAATCACGCTTAAAAATAGCCGCACTGCAATATGCACACGCAAGAATAGGCATCTGTTTCTCCCACGAAATAGAGAAGTACCTACATACTTACTTCTTTGTTTCATGGTTTCTTCAGAACTTATTAAGTCTTGTTTTTACTTAGGTACGTAGCTACGTACGAAAAAACGTTACGTTGCTATGTTACGTACGTACGTACTTAGTGTGTACGTAATGTCGATGAAAAGCAAATACTGTAGCAACTTATCTCATTTTTACCTTTTGTGGGGGAAGTATACCTTGGTAAAGTAATGTTTTATACTAAGGTAGGTACATACTATTTGATGTACCAAGGTACTACTAAATAGGTACCTTAGTAAAAGTAAAGTAAAAAAGTAGGTAAGTACAAAGGTAGGTAGGTACATGGTTTTTATTGCTTCAAGGTACCACTTATTTATTATTACTTATAATTTAACTTATAATAATATTGACTCTCAGACATCACGAAGTAAACCTTATTTATTAGGTCCTTACATATGAAATTGGCGTTTTGTACGGGAGGAACAAAAAGTCGAATATTTTTTAATTTAAATTTAATTAATCAAAGTATGAACCATTATTTTCTATGCGCTTTTGCCATCTTATAGGTAGTTCATTGATCCCTTTACTAAAAAAACCAGTCGGACAGGAATCAATAAAATCTTTGAAGGCGATTTGGACTGCCCCATCGGAGTTGAATTTTTTCCCTTGCAAGAAGTTATCCAAATTTCGAAAAAAATGGTAATCTGTTGGAGCAAGGTCCGGGGAGTACGGAGGATGTCTTAGACTTTCCAATTGAAGCTCTTCTAATTTAGTAGCCGTCTGTTGCGCAGTGGGTGGTCTAGCGTTGTCGTGAAGCAGCAGTGGCGTGGAGCGATTGACCAGCCTAGGTTGTTTAGCCGCTAGCTTTTCCATCATGGTTTGCAATTGCTGACAATAGACATCAGCCGTAATAGTCTGGCCAGATTTGAGAAAACTGTAATGAACAATACCGGCACTAGTCCACCAAACGCTTACAAGTAACTTTTTTGGGGTTAATTTTCGCTTGGGGCAGGATTTGGCTGGCTGGCCAGGATCCAACCATTGCGCTGAGCGCTTCCGATTATCGTAAAGAACCCATTTTTCATCGCAGATAATGATTCGGTTTAAAATACCTTCATTATTGTGCTGGTTTAGTAATGTAACGCAGCAGTCGACGCGCGTTTGCCGGTTTGCTTCAGTCAATTCTTTTTAATCTTCCCAATTTGCTTCAAGTGAATTAAAACAGTTTTATCACTAACATCGCAGCCTGCAGCTAACTCGGACGTGGTTTGCGATGGATCCGCTTCCACAATAGCCTTCAACTCTTCATTATCAACTTGAGTCTCAGGTCGTCCACGGGGCTTGTTCTGCAGGTCGAAATTTCCAGAACGAAAACGTTGGAACCAAAAACGAACTGTGTTTTCTTTTGCAACACGACCGCCATACACATCATTCACCCTTCGAGTTGTTTCCGCAGCACTAGTGCCACGGCGGAACTCGTACTCGTAAATAATGCGATATTTTAAGTTTTCCATTTTGTAAAATGAGTGACGCAAACAGAAAAAAACAGAAGAAGAAAAACAAATGAATGACGATCATCGAAGCACAAATACATGAGTCTATAGCTGTACAAATTTGAATTTGGAATTCCTTACCAAAGAGGAGAAATTTGTGATTAAAGTGGCCAGTACGAAAAACGCCAATTTCATATGTAAGGACCTAATATAATACTTTAAATTTAAGAGATCGACGTGATAACACCTAACTGAAAAAGACTTTTATGAGAACTTCTAAGAGGGTACAATTACAACTACCGTCCCGCCGCCGCCGCCACCTTGTACCGCTGCCCGCAAGAAGCCAGACTCAAGACGCGCAGCTTCAAAAAAAGCCAAATCGCAGCTTCAAATGAAGCAAAATCGCAGGACGCGTAAACGCCTCGGACAAGCCGACTCGCGGCAGTGTGTGTCAACGTACTTATGCGTTTTAGTAGAATAGAAAATGTACTGCAAAAAAATATCGCAAAATCGCGCGACACAGGACGCGCTTAAAAATTAGCGCTGATGTACGTAGGGCTTCACACAACAATAAATAATAATAATAACATAATAGTTAGGTACTTATTGTGTATTAAGGTTTTATCAGCTACAAAACAATATATTTTGGGCTATTTATACATTTTCCCATTTTTACAAGTTTGAAGGCCTATATCCAGCAGTGGGTGAAGTCGGGCTGCGGATGATGATGATGATGATGATGATGATACATTTTCCCAACATATTTATCTATATATTTTATTTAAAAACATCAAAATATCAAAAAACTACAAGCGTAGTTTCTGCCCTGTCATCGGGCATTTATAAGGCATAAAAAGACATTTATTAGGCATTTACTCAATACGCCCTGTAAATGCCCGGCATAAACCCATCTCTACTAGCAACTGTTTTAGACTCCCTGTCTTCGCACGTGAAGCAGAGCAGTTTCATACGTATTACATTGTTTTATCTCCAATTTATCGCTGTTGTTTTACGTGGCGCACGCTAGCAAGCGCTAGCCAGCCGCTAGCAGGCACGGCGTTAGTTTTTACGATATTTTCGATAATTATCGTCATACTCATACAAATTTTTTATAATTTGTGAATTGTTATATATAAAAATATTCATTATCATCATCATCATCAGCCTATACTAGTCCACAGCTGGACATAGGCCTCCCCTAATGAGCGCCATAGCGCCCTGTCTTCAGCTTGACGCATCCAGCATCTGCCTGCAGTCTTTCTACAAGTCAAAAAAAATATTACAAGTCACAAATTATGGAAAATTAATTTAGCAAAATTAAATTAAATATAATAAAATAAAATTAAATTAAATTAACAAAATATTCTTAAATAATATTTTAAATCGATAATTATGCAATTGTAATCTTATAGTTGCATTGAATTAAATTAATTTATCGAAGTCAAAGCCGAAGTAAAATTTTAGTAATTTTACTGGGTCACTATGAGACATAGAATGCGTATACCAGAAGAAGATAGGAAGTTTTAAATTATTCATGAGACAAAACTGTTCTTTTTTTAAGATGTACATAGGTACTACAGTTGCAAACATTTTACACTGTTTGCGTAAGTCTTATATTAAATAACGCTTTTGTCCGCATTAATACTCAATTTGTTCCGTTAAGCATGCACATTTGGCGCATTTTGCTATAGTGATAAGAAACTGATGGTGAGGATGATGAAACTACCAATTAACTAACAAGACTCCCTTTGTCTACTCCACTAAATATTGAAATTGACAAGACAATCTCCAATAGTTCGCGCTAGAGATTCATAAATATTCGAGGCACGCTCCGAAGTATAAGAAGGGGTCGTTGAATACTAATATTTTACCGAATCAGCCGATAAATCTTCCGGTTTCGCAACATCAAAAGTAACAGAGCATAAAACTTCGCGAACGTCGTCGGTGAACTGATAACATTTTATGTTTTCCACGAAGAATTTTAGCCACGGTGCCTCCGCCACTTAGGTTACCTTTGAAAATAACTCTATAGGTAAAAATACGTAAGTGAATTTGTAGTTCAACAAAAGGTTTCGCGCGGCACTTTAAAAAATTATGACATCTTGCATTTGATCATGTCTTCATCACGGGGCTTTATCAAGAATGTAGGTAAGTTCACTTGGCCTGTAGTCGAATCTTTAAACTGCCAGCTTCCATTCTGCTAAGGTACTAAATATTTAGCAACCAAACTAAAACTACCTCAAAAATCACAGTTTATTTGGCAGGAACCTAACTTTTCCTAAGCACCAAACTAATTAACAGCGATAAAATAGTCACTGTTGGACAAAAAGTAACTGCAATGTATTTTCAAAGTGAACATTCAGCGAGTTAGAGACTATTTCCTCTGTCGAAAACCTCTAGTACGCGCCATAAACTTTCATACCCAGAAACCTTTTAGAATGCAAATGTCTCAGTGCATTCCGGCTCCTTTCAAAACTATTTCTAAAGGGTACAACCTAACTACGAAGATACGTCCCGTACTACCATTTTCATTTCCGTTGGAATTTCGCATGGGATTGGAGATCCTTGGAGATTGTGTGTAATAGCGACTCTGAAAGTGCTTAGGGACCTTGTGCACAACTTGCTAATTGTGCTGACTAAATGAAGACCTTACCTAGTTAGTTTTAGAGTTGAACCATAGAGAGAGAACTTTATTATTTAAGGTTACTAAGCTCCTGCTTGGAGCTTCGTAAGAACAAGTCATAAATGTGTTGAAAAAGTCCAGCTTAACTCAATTCAACAATTTATAATAAAAAAATAAAATATAAATAGCTCGAGCGCGGTTAGGTACAGATCAGTATGTTTTTCTCAATTTAGTTCCTGTTTTTTATACATATGTTAGACTTGAAAAATTCTTTGTTGTAAACACATTAAGATATAGACGTAAGTATATCTTTGCAAAGACAACAGCGGTTTCTCTACATACCAATCTAGCAGAGTAAACTGCCAACAAAGTCAGTATTTCTAAATTACCGTAGAGCTAGTTAGATTACAAATAAACGTGGGTAACTAATTTATATCAATTGCGGAGTTCTCCGATGCAGGCGATGTGAAACGGGCGGAGCGAGTAATAATTAAACCAAAGGAATTGCAGTAGAGCCCAGGCCACGTATTTATTATGCTATAAACCTACCTGGTATTAAGATTTAAGAGGTATCACAATGTATTTTACAGGATGAAGCGAAATTACTTTGCTGTGAAGTTGCTTCGTCTACTAGTATTTATGAAAAGCTTAGTGTGGTAATACAAATTGGATTAAATGAAAACAATTAACTTATGAACCTAAAATTTTCCTGATGTTTGCACAGAAAAATTTAAAAACAGTTTATAGAAGTTATTTATGAATTTATATTTTTCTTGGAAGGTTCGAGTCAACCATCCCGCCCTACCTACTTACCTACAGTTAGACTCTGTTCAAAAAGAGAAGAGTCGTGGCGTTACGGTGAACTAACACTTTTAGTCGTACTGTAATGACAGTGTTGTCAACGCAATAAAAGTTGTCAATTGGCACCGAGCGCCCTGAATTCCCAAGACTCTTCTCTTTTTGAACAGTTTTTGAATATATTTTTTTTTTTAGGTTAGGGTCTTAGGAACCTTCTATTATATTTTGAAGAAAAAAATACATTCATCGGTTCTTAATTTAAATTCGTATGTACTACTCTTTTAAGTTGGTAGGCTAATTTTGAAGCTTACGTCCCTACCCATCTTAAAAAAGTAGTTACATACGAATTTAAATTAAGAACCATTGAATGAGTAACATTGTTGTTTTCACTTACTCGTTTTTTTGTAAAATATGTTTTTTTTATTAGTAATTGCCAAAACTTACGATTTGATTTAGTATGTTTCTTTGGGAAAAGTGTTCTTGCTTAGAAATAGAGTCGATTAAGACCAACTTGTTTTTTTGACAAATATAATTTTTTGGGCTTACCGTACTTTAAAAAAAATCTAAAAATGGAAATATTTTTTTCTTTAAAATAAAATAGAAGGTTCCTAAGAACAAAACCCTCTAACTACAAAAGTAACGGTAGCTACCCTTAAGGGGCCAAAAACTTGCCCCACCCTGTATATAGGTATTATGCCTGTCGATCGCCAACCTCAAGAACGCTTTACCAATTTTAGGAAGAAAGTAACACTCGAACTATTTCATTATTAAATTCCAAGGCAGATTCCCATATCTCATTCAATTATTTTTCAATCAGATGGTTCCGCGAGCACCACGACCAACTAGTCCCAATAGAGAAGACATCCCTATGGCCCCGAGCGACGCTGCTCGGTGGAGGCCTACTTAGCCTCGAGAACGTGCGTCGAGAGGACGCGGGTAGATTCATCTGTTGGCTCAACAATACGGTCGGCAGCGAATCACTGCACTTCACTATTATTGTCACAGGTACCTTTACAATCATGAAGTCCATTTCATCAGTCCACGTGGTCATTATTACATATACTGTTAGCTAGTTCCAATGGAAAAGACCCTATGGCCCGGAACGACGCTGATTGGTGGAGGTCTAATCAGCCTCGAGAACGTGCGTAGAGAGGACGGGGGTAGATTCATCTGCTGATTTAACAATACGAAATAATATTAGTGAAATGACGCTGCCATTTCACTAATATTATTTGATCATTAAAATGTGTATTTATATTTAAATATTCCAATAGAGAAGACATCCATATGGCTCTATTTGATTCAGAGTGAAAACTTGTCCGTAAAGAATTTGCATTTAATGATTCTCCCAATAAATCTTGAATTATTACAACCTATCATATCAAATAAATAGCCACATAAGCCAAGGCTTTCGTTAAATCGACACTTTTGTAACGGATCTTGTTTTATAAAATTTACAACTATTGAGTCACTGTTACGCAGAAAACTACAGATCTGCGCATAACCAGGCTCTGTAAATTGCCCGAAAAGCACCTGCTTGCTATATGTTCATTCCAATTTTGGTTTCAATCTCCATGTGGGCCGTGGGCATATGTGATTCGGTTCTCTTTTGGAAGCCTCATGAAGCTAATGAGTTCGTGATTACAAAACCGAACATCGAAACCATTCTACAACCAACAAGTACAGCTACAGTTCTTGTTCCAGAACCTTTTTCCGTCCGAATAAAACCCGAAGTTCTCCGAACGAAGCCGAACACCAACAGCAGTTTGGAATGCAAAGTCACAGGGCACCCTGTCGAGCTGGTGTATTGGATACATAATGGAAGAGTCCTCAAACCGAGTGATAGAATCAAAATATCAGAAGACGGCCTAAGAATACATATCAGAAGTTCTCAGAGGGATGATCAAGGAATTTATCAGTGCTTCGCTAGCAATTCGAGGGATCAAGCTTACGGGATTTTAGAGTACGTTATTGAAGGTGAGTTCATTTAATTTGAATGTAACAAAGTCTCGTTGGTATTCCGCGAACGTAAATTATGTCGCCGCTGCTAGAAATAAAGCCAATCTTAGAACCGATCTTAGATTTTTAAGTAGATTGAATTGAAAATGTACAACGATATCATCGCATCGGCCTCGATTTATTTCACCTACCTATAAGAAATACGGACCTTTTTCTTTATACGGGATATTTCTTCTATAAATTGTTAAGCGAACAAACTTCGGAATCGTAATTAAAAAAATTGATTGGGAAACTTTCCTCCATTGATCAACAAAGTTTGAGACAGAAGTTAAGCTTTCTTTTAAAATACAATAGAAAAGTTTGTGCAATGTTTGATTCCCTTTGAAGCAAAGAAAGGTTTGTGAGTTTTTTTTTCGTTTGAGCAGAAGTGCTGAGATCTTTTTAGAGATCCACACTAACTACATGGACATAGAGTAGTTGATCCCCAACCTGTATAGAAATCCCTCAGTGTCTAGCATACAGAGAGTAGTGTAGGTAGGTATGTAAAGTAAATATTGATTCGAGAATTGTAAACATGCTCGTAGTGCAAAATTCCGTCACAATTTATAGATTTCTCAGCAAATAGTGATTATTTCGAATTGTCTCAATTTTCATTTCGATGCTGGATAATGCAAGTTGAAGATAAACCGTAATGACACCAATTAGGGGCAGGACTATGTTCAGCAGTGACTATTATCTCAGAAGAAAAATATTATTATGATACTAAAGGTCTTAAATGATAACTTGCAGCGAATGAGAACAAAGCACAGTCGACGGCGAACCGATCGCGTCGAGCGCCCTACGCTAGAAGCACGCACACACACGATACGGATTGGAACTTTACTGGGACAAGAGGTATGTACAACCTGAAACTATCCTCAGAACAGCTTTGATACATGAAGTACTTACTTTAAACCACAAATAGGCAATGTAGTCCTTTAGTTACTACATGTAATACCATGCGACGTCTTCAAGTGGTATTTGCCATTTTTGGTACAGTGATGTTTTAATCCTGTTAAATCAAGAAATACTTCTGCAAATAGGTATTGTTTTTGTTGAATTTCTCCGAGGAAAGTGTTCTATTATAAACTATGTTCTAAAGTGTTTTAGGTACCGTTTTTATAGCAGGCCATGTTATTGTACTCGTCAAAACACTTGTTAACCACAAGAGCCTAAAGTTGTGTAATAAAAATGCCGTCTTGTTATCTCAAACAAGTATTCCAACAAGATATCTTTTGTGTAAATAAAACAAAAGACTTTTGTAACTTCCCTCACTTTCGTCGTACTCCCTTCTGACCCCGAACAAATAAAATTGTCACGTCATTTACCTAGAAAGAAAGCCCAGAAGCTGGTTAAACAAATTACTTGGGGCGATACAACTATCTGAAATAAAGGGCTCATATAACTTTTCCACTTACTGGCCCGGTGTCGCAACTGCTCCCAACTTTATCATAAACAAAAGGTAGCAAAGTTTTGACATTGAGCTACGATATTCGGCCGTTTTTGTGGCTGGCTTTGTCGACCACATTAATCTTGGTTACCTATTTAAATATTGGTTGGTAAAGAGAAGGCTTATACCCAAACGTGGGTGAATATGGACTGATGAGATAAACATAATCTTCGTATTACGCAAGTCTGATGAGATGACTGAAACCATTGGCAGTTGCCGTAAACGAAATAGGACAGCATCATCGTCATAATGCAGGCGTAGATATACTTGTAAATTAAAGTGATTTATTTTTCTACTTATCTAGCATGATGTAGGAGTAGAAAGCAAATAAATTTACACACTTTTTATGAATAGTAAGAAGTAGGTAAGCCGCAATAAAACACTTTTTAATCTGAAAGGAGAATCCATAAAGGAAAGAATTCAATTTCCTTTGCGGTTCAGCAATTTTCGTAAAATATCATCCCCGTATGAAAAGCCAGCGCAAGTTTATGACCTGGGGGGTTATGCTCTATGACCAATTCCACGTCTTACACAGATACGACAAGATATCGGCGGGGAATGGGACAAAACCGTATTCTGTATGCCTTCGTTGGTTTTCTCAGCTGCGTCACAGCGCGATTCGGGCAAGAATTGAACTGTCAAGTAAACACGCGCTCTGCCAGCGTGTTAGGGCACAGATTAGCGTGTTTTTGCGATAGTTACTACGGCTCACTTCTTCAGATTGTGAAAGACATGTCAAAGTGAAATCAATAACAACGCAGTGTTTATTTAATGCGGAAAAGGCAAGTATTATTCAATAATTCATCACAAAAGACGTATACATATACATAGCAGCGACAATAGCCGTATGGCGCCGGTTCAGAATTTGCACCACCCCAACTCTTCCCGCGGGGGTCGTAAGAAGCGAAGAAGGAATAACCACCGGGGGCAGGCAGCAGTCCCTCCTGCAGAACCATTCTACCATCGACCTGCGATCCCCAACCCGCGTTCCAAGCGTGGGGATTATAGGCATCACCCCACATGAGATAAAAGCTAAATGGCACTTATATCTGGGGAGGTCTGCCTACAGCCAGTGGACCACAATAGGCTGTTGAGGTTGAGGAGACTCGCCTATCCAAGCATTGATTATTCAATGCCTAGTTTGGTTGAGTGTTTTTTTTTCAATGTGCCGAAAGAAACACATGGCTTATTGATCAGTTTCATTTGCAGAATGCAAGCAAGTACCTACCCGCACGAAGACCAGCTCAGCCTAGCTTTGACTGAGCACATGTAGGCCCGCACGGCAGTGGCTGCAGATCAGCAGTAGCACCATAAAAGGCCGTGCAAATATATGAAGAATTCTTGGAAAGTGTCTATAGTCTTGAATTGTATTTATCAAAGAGAATTCAACTACGTGGTGTATATCCATCATCGCCAAGCTGGACTTGGCCTCGCTGCCTCCATAGGCGCGATGGAATTTGTCTATAAATTCTATCGGTGCTCTTTATATAGGATATTTCAAATAAACTGGATAAATAAAATAAATTTGCTACTTATAAATCTTTTATTTCGTTTTTTATTCGCAATAAATACACCTACAAGGGAGGCCTATAGAAAATTAGACATAGGTAGGTACTATTATTATCGTTTACAAACACAAGAGTAAAACAAGAGTTAAATTAAACACAAATACATCATTAATGTATGATGCCACATAGGCGTCATCGACCATCGTTTTTGGGATAGCCAGCAGACAAATCCACCCACTTTGAGGAGTCACTATCCTGCTTACAAGGATCCCTCATAAAAAATAATAAAGATGCCTAGTAGGTAATTATTTGTTTTGTTCTTTGCAGCAATTTAGGGTCCATTGATAGAGGGTCCGCAGTAACCTCCTGTTAATTTATACTTGTGCTTTGTTGGCGCCAACATCTTACCCGTCGTCTTTGTATAAATTATATAAATTTTTATTTTGCTGCTTTGAATAAAATTATGCTTAGGGCTCGTTTAGACACGCGGGAACCTTGCCGCCTATCGCGCGTTAGGGATCCGCAAAATTGTTTTATGAATGCAGACAGTTGCGGCAGGGCTCGTGATTCAAATGTATAAGTTATTATACCTATATAGTTATATAATGTTAAATATCTATCTAGGTACTACGATTTTCATAAATTTATATTTTTTCCAGACGGCGGCGCGGCGGTGGTGGCGACCGCTCGTCACCCTAAACTGTTATACGTGTATGCATGTGGTTCGTAATGGTTAGCCTTACGCATCATAGGTAAATTACGTTGAATAACCTAGTAAAGCCTAGTAAAGTGACTGCTACCTAAACTGCATTTGTCTTAATCGCTGATAATTTTAGGTAGGTACTTAGACTAAGTATGTTTATTTTATGTATATTTTCTTTAAAGTATCTTTATTTTTATCTCTATCTTCCTACAACTTCATGGCTTTGTGGCAATACGCCGTAACTGTCGACACTAGATGGTTTATAATGTCGTATAAATAAGATTAGAATTACCTAGTTTTGATTAATAAAGAACTACAATACTACTAGGCCTAATTAAATTGATCGGGGAAGATATTTCGACCTCTTAAGTAATAATAATAATAATAAATCAAGAAAGATATAATATGAGGGCAAGCATTTTCTAGCTGTTGGCTGTCGGTGTCTGAACTAACTACGGGGTATCTACGTGTAAACGATTACGATAGTAATAATATACATATAAATAAGACCGCGCGATTCCCACACCATTCTAAAATCATGGTATCGCCGCGTCTGAATGTAGCATTAGATAGGAACTTTTACTGTCTATTTGACACTAAACAACAATGAAAACTGCTTTTTCGTTCCGAAACTAGCCATAAATGACTTGAATGATAATATAAATCGTTAATTTTGGGCTGCAAATTTTTAAAACACACTAATATATTGTAAGCTCAACAATTGATGGTTAAGCCAACATATCATTTTTATTTAGATACAAAACATTAAGTATAATAAAACCGTTAATTTTCCGAGTGAACCGGATGTAAGATTTTGAACGAATCATGTGAAACTCAAAACGAGGTATAGACAACTAGTCTTGTGGCATGCAGAATACAATTTTTGAAAATCACACCACGGCACGGCCAAAAATCGCGTTTGTGTTTAGAGCACGCTGTGACGTCACACGATTTGGGCAAGAAATCTCTTAGGTCATAGAGCATAACCCCCCTGGCTCTAGCCACGACGTGCTCTGGTTTCCATGTAAATGTGTACTTAGGTAAAAGAAAAATAAAATAAATCCAACTTTTTTATTCGTCCTCTGCCCGACATCTTCATAAAATATTTAACCACTTGAACGTCCAGCGCACTCAGCGCAGCGAGCGACTTACGTCCCAGCCTGTGCGCCGCGAGCGTAACGTGACGCGCTGCGCAATCTTCCCGATAAAACTATTTATCACATAAAAAGTACTGCAGCAATTTCAAAACCAAAAATTATTTTGTGTACATTATTTTATAGCAAATAAACTAGAATAAGAATATGTATCATCGTACCTACATTTTCATATTCTAAAAACTGATCAAACCTAAGATGGTACCATATTTATACTGATTTTCCGCAAGTTTATTTTTTTGTGATTTACTTGTGATATCTGTATTAATAATAAAAATGGTTTCACAAACAAGACTCTAATCCCGTTGAAACGCTACCAAAATAATAATTAACTATCCAGGAGAAGTATTTTAAATAAATTTATCAAAATAGGTCCTCAAGCCCAAATTTCGTTCAACGCAAGTTTTCAACTTACCAAATTCGATGAATCTATGTAAAAATAAGATCTTGATTAGTTTGTTCTTTGTAATGAATTATTCTAGATAGTTTATTTTACGATATAAAGACATTACTACTCCAAAAACTTATTTTAATATCACGTAAGAAAACATGAAACAACCATTTTGATACAAGAACACCAATTCGAATTCGACTATCTGTTTTGCTCAATTATTTAACTTTGGAGTGTAGGAGAGTATATTGTTTTTACTCTTATTTCACGCGTAGAATCTAAGGAAAAATTACATGTATCACAATCCCAAAAATAAACAGTAAAACAAAAGAATTTACGACATATTTGCAGCTCGGCACTTCACGAAAAATATTCTCTCACTCTGTCAACAAGTTTTGTTTTTTTTTCATAATTATTATTGCCAGGCATGGGAACTTTTGGTAGAAATTAGTAGATAATTGTTAATAGTGCCATCTAGTATCGACGGACAACAACTTAGAAGCATAGAGAATACAAAAATCGTTATCCAAAAGAGCTAGACGTCCCGTGGCCATTTTATACCACGGACGTTTGCGGGGGTAAACGTTTGTGGTACTTAAGTACCACGGGACGTTCAAGTGGATAAAAGTCCATTTTGAAGCCCGGATCCGCTGCAAGCTATTAGAGTCAGCTCTTCAGCTCAAACAAAGAGCTTCAGCGACGCAGGCACGCGGCCGCTGGCGCATCCAGCCCTCGCACTAAATACTAAACCGCTGATTCTTCAATTAAGATCCTATCTCGTACCACATAAGGTCGCTTTTACCCGCCCCCAAGAAGCAATATAAGCTGCTTTGTTTCATTATTAATTCGTTCCCCGCTATTTGGTGTCGCTGCTCTTCAGGGTACGGTATACGTAGAGTCGCGGCGTACACCCGTCCACTTATTTCGCTACTGATTTTTTTCCCTCTTTCTTTGCACCAACCCTGTGATTTAGCTTTCATTTCATGGGAAATGGAACATGAATATAAACTAGGTTGTATGATGCTGTATGATATGGCTCTCCGAGTTAAATTGAATACATTTTTCTTACATTGTTATTCACAGGCTTCAATAAAAGGGCATCGTACCGTGCAGACTGCCGACATCTCTTCAAAAGTTAATAAAAGGATGATTTTACTGTAGCGTTTGCCTTTTTTGTAGCCATTTTTACTGAAAATAACGTGCTGTATCCATAGATATGAATGAACTGATTCTCTTTAAATATTCGGAAGAAAACAGGGCGTGTTTCACTCAATAAGTTATACTCGCCGTAAGTCTGACTTTCCGTTAACAAGCGTCTTTGTCTCCCAAGGGGATAAACACGTCGACAAGGAAGAATTATTTCGCCTCTAAAGCTACCTGAGCTTATTTAGCGGATCACATTTTGTTAAGTCAGCGGACACGTAGAATTCGAAGGAGCAGAGAGCACGTTGAATCTACAAAGAAAGGTACCAAGAAGAAAATATGAGAAGCTTTGGCTTAACAATGCGTTGAAACAGTTGAATAATAGAATTTTTGGCGTCATGTGTCCATGTTTACTGAACAATACCGTTAGGTACGTTATTTCTATATTTTTTTTAAATATAGCGTTTCTATGCAATAACCTTACCTCCGCCATATCCGTTTACGTCGGTCCGCTCAATATACATTCAAGAATATTCCCGTGTAAATAAAGCCTGCTCTGATGGAGTGAAGAAGCTGTATCAATGTCATAAACTTGTACCAGGTGTGCTCAAGAAATCCGGACATTCCAAATAATACTGTGTAATTTGTCGTTTCTGAAACATGGCGTTATGTACCGCGACATCGTAGGCAACTTTACTCTGTCTTGTGTTGTAAATAAAGCTTAAAATGTGCTAGGTTATTCGAGCTTACAATTTTGATGGGTATTAACGCGTTGGCGCTGTTGAATTTGTAATTATATTTTTTGGAGCTGACGAGACTAGTAAATATTGCAGGTTTTGAATTTATAACGTTTAGTGCAAATGGATAATGTACACAGAGTGCTCCAGTGAAAAAAACGGATATTCAGTAACAGCATTGTGGCCCATAAAGATATACCGCGCCGTCATAAGCATTTGTAAAAATAATTTGTAATAAAATGATCAATTTTCCAATATAGTATCGTTTGGGGCTTGGTTGTTAACTAAATATTAATCTGTGGTAGCAGGTGAATACCCTTCTTCAGTATAGATGCATTATTTGACTAAACCCCTGTAGACCGTGTACATTTAGCTAATGCGATACAATGCGACAATATGGACCTAAATTGATTTTTTGTGTTGTCTGAAATAAATGATTTTTATTTTATTTTATTTATTTGATATCAACTTGCTACAAGTGAATTGCAACCTCTTCGATACCGATGGATTTTGAGTAGCAGGATAAGCTGAGATCGACATCCCAGCTCAAAACACAACTCTCCAACTCAAGTTCGCCACTAGAATCCGTTCAATTAAATTTCCAACTTTGTTAGTAACATCAAACACCTACAACATCAGTTCTAATTATATCTTCTGCTCGTATTGACCGGCGGCGTCTGGCTGGGAAGTTCACAGACGTGCAATGCCTCGGAAAACACAGATATATGCATAAAAGTATGGAAGATAGAACTATTTCCTGGGAATTCACCACGGAAATAGTCTGAATATCTCGACTATTGCACTTTACTCTTTGAATGTTAATTATTCAACCAGATGTCTCGTTCTTTGAGACTTTTACAAGTGACCTTCAAAGACATCTTATGCAGTTTCATATTTTGGCTGAAGCTTTTAGTCGTTTCATATTTCAGCAAATGTGAAACGACTGAACTCAATGAATGTTAGTAAACAAACCACGATATAAATAACTAAAACTCGCTTATCGTTGATATAAGTGTAAGCAATATTTATTGAATGAAGGATCTCTAACCGACAAGTAATGTAAATTGTATATAAAAAGACGCGACAACTGAGTGAATTTTAGGATAAGTATGGGCAATTTGTTAACAAACATTCTACATCGAATTCGGATAGTGTATACTTTCTAAATTTCACATAAGTCAGGGTAGGGTAGTTTATATTTTTTTGTAAAAACTTCTCTATTCAGGAAGAGCAGTAAAACGTAGCTGATGTAACTCGTCCAGCTACTGTTATGCTAATGATAATTATTAATGTTTTTAACCGACTTCAAAAAAGAGGAGGTTCTATGTTCAGCTGTATTTTCATTGATTAATCTCTCCGTCGCTTGGGTACCGATTTTAATGTTTCTCTTTCTATTGTATAGAAAATGATCCCAAGGTGGTACTTTAAAAATACCGGCGAATTAGTATTTGTTTCGCGAAACGAATTTAAAGTAGTTTTTAAGTTTTTTTTTAAAGTTTTTTTAAAACAAACTAGAATACGATCGAATGAAAGAATGTACAATTTTGAAAGCAATACAAATCATTTCTACCTACTTGAGTTTCTATGTTCTTTTGTAGTAGCTACAAACAGTAGCTTATCTATAGTTCCTATATTCCTTACACAAAGCGCATAGAATGTCCAGTGAAATTAGACGTAAGTGTTCTGAATAGCCATATCTGGGCATTGTTTGGGATGGTTCTGGTGTGTACATCGACTGCTAATGTTATTGGCTTTTGCTATCACCTGGCTGAAATCAGTATGGAAATAGTGAACAAGCACTCAGTTGATAGATAAAACCAAGTTTACCTTAGTAGTTTACAAATCAGAAAGTATTGTAGTAAGGTTTAGTTGTTTACACAGGTTGTTTTTGTAAAATAAGAAACCAATAAATAACAAAATTTGGAGAGCTTTCAAGCTCGTTTAATTTACTTTACGATCTAGTAAACACAGACTAAACTTATTTGAATATTCCTTTCCACTTCATACTAAAAAGCTCAGCAAAGTTGAGTATCCTCTTCAAACTCGACGTATATCCTTTATAGGAGAAAGCTTTCGTCGACTCAGCAGTCTAGATAGTTTACAATCTCAGAAAATAAAAGAAAAACTAAAGTATGAATGCTTTAAAAACAACCATAATTCAGGGCTCGATACTCGATACGTCGGCCGCATCTTCGCTTTCCATCAGGTGAAATTGCGGTCAAACAAAGGTCTATTTACCGTAAAAAAAAAACACTGCCAGCCTGGCCAACGTTATAAATGAATTTTATTTGAATGACTGAACGTTCCCTCAGGCCTCCCTACATTTAACTGTCGCAAAGCATTATCGCTAAGACCCCTATAATACTGGCACATTAATTTAATTTACTATCCGTACCTGGGCAGAGATCAAATCGGGGCATCCCTATTCAAGACTGAATATTATAGCCTATACAGACCCCAGGCACGGTTGGCCATAACTAAAATGTGGCTATACACGAACTGTATAATGAAGGAATTGATCCTGTCTGGTGTTTACTGAAAATTTAATATTATCTATTGTGTAAGCGACATTTGAGTCTTTAGTAGCATATTTTACATCAAATGGAAAAAATCAAAAATATGTATCGAAGTTCCTAATGATTTGTATTTTATAATACACTCATTACATGGATAGCTATACTTAGATTGGGGCTAGACGATGTAACAGAAATAGAAAAGATGGTGTTACTGCACAAAAACGAGTGATTTATGGGCATAATCTCGGCTTTCCTATGCTTCAACGAATCTCAAAGCTTTAGCAACATTCACTGTATATTATCAAGTGCATTCTCGGGTAAATGCAGTTACTGCGATACCAGCAAAAGCCTAAGGATGTCAAGTGGTTGGAAAGTCACGTACATTATGGCTGCTATGCTCTCGAACCGTAAAAGTTCCATACAAGTAGAGAATAGATACCAATGGTTAAAGTATATTATAAAGTTATTTCATGAATCTCAGCGCGCTTTCTGTGCGATTAGGATAATTGGGTTTGTTTTACAAAAACTATGAACCTACTTCAATTATATGGTTTTCTCATGCATGCCAATGTCAGAACTTGACCAAATTGGTAGTGAAAATGGGACCACACGGGAAACACCAGCTTTCAAATAAAAAAAGAGTCATTAAAATCGGTTCACCCAGTCAAAAGTTCTGAGGTAACAAACATAAAGACAACAGTTGAATTGAGAACCTCCTTTTTTGAAGTCGGTAAAAAAGGGAGCTCTTCAAATTTAAATATTACATACGAGCTCAACGTAACAAAAACGTTACGTATGCTAAAAATAAAAAACATTTTTCAGACTCAGATGTCAACGGTCTTCGTAGCATGATCCTATGAAATTCGTAGCATGTCTACGAAAATGTAGAAATTCTACGAATTTCGTAGCTAACGTCTACGAAACACGTAGCAAGATTACGAATCACGAACCTAGCTAAGGTGTAGGTACAAAACACAAAGTATTCGAAATGCGTAGACCGTATATAGTAAAAAATAAAAAACAATTCTCACTAATTCCACCTGAATTTAGCACAAGAATACACAAACATTATGCTAAGTCCCAGCAAATATGGCACAGCTCGGAATCTACATCGGTTTATGCAAACACTACGACTGCACCTGACAAAACCTCTCGTATGCGAAATTCAAGAAAACTGCAGCGGTATTATGTAAATTGTTTAATCTACCATGCGGCACAAACTGCGAGAATAGAAGATATCTACTATTTCTCGTTTCCTCACGGAATAAACTCTGGGGGATGTTATTTTGCTTTTAATTAGATTCTACACTTTTATGGGACAAAACTACTCTACAGACTGTTATATAAAAGCCAATTCTGAAAAATATACGGTTTATGTTTGTTGTAGGTGATACGCCAATATTAAAAAGCGTGTTAAAACAGAAGCCAATACCTAACAAGTGAAAAGTTTGTATCATTTCAGGTTAACAACCCTAAAAATGATTATTATAAGTAGTTTAAGACAACTTGAAATTCCATTCGAAAATTAAATGGATCCTAACAGCAAAGGGGCATGAACAGCTGTTTAATATTAAAGATTAAAATTGAAATAAGAATTAAATAGGATCATAAACCGTGCCGTTGAAGCAGCCGACCGGATTTGTGCCATCCGGTCCAGCCGGTTCTCAGTCTGATCTTCTTACCGTATTGTACAGCAATGTTTTGTCGTATTACTTATGTATGTAGGTATGAATGTATTGTAGTGCACTTGTTTTAGAATGCAATAGAAACATTCGTATTATATGCACATATCAAACATAATGTATATGTAAATCTTAAACAAAAACATGCAGCGTATGACCTTTTTTGCAATGAGGGGTGGTCAAACGCTCAACCATCATGACAGGTTAACATATTAATTTGTGTACGTTTAATTAGAATGTCATGTAGCATGCAAGAAACCCA
Source organism: Eupithecia tripunctaria (assembly GCA_955876795.1). Classification (NCBI taxonomy): domain Eukaryota; kingdom Metazoa; phylum Arthropoda; class Insecta; order Lepidoptera; family Geometridae; genus Eupithecia; species Eupithecia tripunctaria. The sequence continues at coordinate 6,619,704 of OY041616.1, read as the reverse complement.
TTATTAATAAGCATAAATAATAAACAGCATTATCTAGCCTAAACTAGAGCTTATGTTATGGGTTAGCCATACATAACACAAGCTTTTTTAACATAATTACTGTTCCCTTGGGTGTCCTATGGTTCAATGCCTTAAATCAAATAAATTATGGTAGATATTTTAAATAGATGTTCATACATTTCATAATAATGAGCAAAGTACATATGTTACGGGAGCCAAATGACAAATATTTTTTGATTATAAACTTTTCCAAAATTCATATTAACAAGTTTCTTAATAATATATTACACACACAACAATCCATGATTATTACACGTTACAGAATTTAGTATTTTAAATAAAACGCTCTGTAATTTCAGACGGCCAGGCACAGTTGAGCACAGTCTAATAAAACTTCTCACAGACTAGAATAACTCTGAAAAAGCCACCAGATAACAATCTTTCATTATCTGAACATGCAATGCTGTCCGTTTCTTTACTTCATCTAAGTCCGTCTGGCACGCAATGAGGCTATCTAGCAGGACGATAGCCGAGGGGCATCTCATTGCTTTGAAACTACTGTGGACTGCAGGGTGCTCGTCCTTTACAGATTGAAGAGTAGTGTGCTCATTGTATGGATTTCAAGACTAGGATGATTAGTTTCGTGACCAAACATGAGTATTTACATGCCTAGTTTACTTAAAGTTTTAGATTACTGTGTATATATTGACCGTAGACAATTATTACGAGTACCACCAAAAAGAGAAAAAAAGGCAAAATCAACAATATAACGAAACGCAAAATTGACACAATGCTATTTACTGTTTTTCTTTCCTTATTTCCTCCGCTCTTAATAGCCACTAAATAATCGCCATATTTGTCTGCAGAATCGAAGCCAGAGTTAGTCTACTGGTTCTCGGAACAGACGCTGCAGCCCGGACCGAGTGTGTCCCTCAAGTGTGTGGCCATGGGCCACCCACCACCACAGTTCACGTGGCTACTCGATGGATTTCCGATACCTACTAACTCAAGGTAAGAATCAATAACAGTTTTCAGCTTTTCACGTAATGATATAGGTACTTATGTATACCAAGTTAAACTGAGCGGAAATATGGAAACCAGCGTCTCGTTACTGATTTGTCTGTAGGTAAATGCGCTGCCCAAGCTTCCGAGTAATATCCAAGTGCAGTATTTTTGTCTCATTTTAAAAGTTCTAAAAACGACTTTTATAGAAACTACAACTGAACAATATTACACTATAAACAGATTTGGGAAATTGAGTCAATATGGTTTGAAAAACCTTAACAGATTGGCCATTCTATTACTTATCCATAGCATACGTTCAGATTAGGTACCGACTGTTTTAGAGCTATGAAATAAAGACTTATCTACCTTTGTTGCCGTCATTTTCCTAAACCCTTTAATTATAAAATTATTATCAAGGTATCTTATAATTCCTCCAGATTCGTGGTCGGCCAGCACGTAACCCTTCAAGACGATGTGGTTAGCCACCTTAACATCAGTCGAGTTACGGAGCAAGATGGAGGAGAATACGCTTGCGTGGCTTCAAACACAGCGGGAAAAGCCCTTCACGCAGCAAGAGTAAATGTATACGGGCTGCCGTATATTCGAGAGATGCCTAAAGTGACTGCGGTGGCTGGCAACGATTTGAATATCAAGTGTCCAGTTGCTGGGTATCCGATTGAGACGGTCACGTGGGAAAGAGGTGAGTACAGAACAAGATGGTTGCCTCTGTAGACATACAGTACAAAATGACAGATCAAGGCCTCTGACAACATACGCGTTGATTCAAATATGTGGAAAGCCATTGATGAATTTAAGATTCATTTAACTCTTACCATATTATGAAATAAAAAAATATCTATAAGTACTAAAAAAAAATTACAGAACCTGAAGCCGATTCAAGTCCTTCTTTTTTGGATATTAATTGATTTCTTATAAATTACCCTGAGTGAGCTTATAATAATAAATAATAATTAACATGCGAAAAAACTTACCAAATTTGCTTTTTTATTTATTTATTCAAAGATTTCTAGAATCTAAATGAAATTAACATGGTTTAAGTATTCAGGCATGACCTCACCGAAATTCTTCCCCAACTCTATAAAAATTATGTTCTTCTGTATAAAACTGATGAAGTCCATTCTCCCGATGTTTCCCGTCAATCTTTTGCCAAATAACTCGGCAGTGTTGGCACGACTCCCGCTGTTCAATTTCACTAAAGTATAAGGTTCTTCATTGCGGCTAATTTTGCGATATTAATTAGTTTTTAGATTACCTTGGGCCGTTAAATTTATACTAGCCATTTCTAATTAATGGTTTGATGGGCCAGTCTATTATTCTTCATTAGGACTAGCAGTTTTGTTTTTTCCGGTCATTAATTTACAGTTTAATGAAACAAAATTGCTGGCGAATAAACATTCGGCTTTACTAATTGATTACCTTAACCGCCCACAGCATGATAAAAGTCTACTATTAAACAACGAATTAATCTTATTAGAATTTATAGCTGAAAACGAAATATACTACGACGTAAAAAACTGATTTTACTAGAACTAGTATGCTGAGTGTGAACTGCTATCGACTGCCATACTTACTACAAAGTTTGCGTTACTTTATTTTATATGGAAATGTGCCAGGCAGCGCTGTTATATTATAAATAGGAAAGTTTGTATGGATGTATGGATGGATGGATGTTTGTTACCTCTTCACGCCAAAACTACTGAACGGATCGGGCTGAAATTTTAATCCTGGAATCAAATGTAGGATATAAATCACCATTAAACGTTTTCATAGGCACAACCCGTGCGAAGCCGCGGAGCGCAGCTAGTGTTATATAAACTTCCCGCTTGGACCGCTGTTTCATAGAAAATAGATTAACGCAAACTTTGTAGGATACTGTAGGTATGAACAGTCAATAGCAGTTCACACTAGCATACGGGCGATTATCTATCTGACACTTACATGATACAATGCTTACTAGGTACTTGAGTACCAAAGTACCGATTAATCAATCAATCAGGCATTTTCGTGGAAAATATATTAACGCAAACTTTTAGTAAACAGTAGGTATGAACAGTCAATGGCAGTTCACACTAGCATACGGGCGATTATCTATCTGACACTTACATGATACAATGCTTACTAGGTACTTGAGTACCAAAGTACCGATTAATCAATCAATCAGGCATTTTCATGGAAAATATATTAACGCAAACTTTTAGTAAACAGTAGGTATGAACAGTCAATGGCAGTTCACACTAGCACACGGGCGATTATCTATCTGACACTTACATGATACAATGTTTACTAGGTACTTGAATAATAAAGTACCGATTATTTAATAAATCAGGGCGAGGCTTATACCCCGCAAAAGAAAACAAATGAGTCCGACAGGAGTTTCAAACACCTGGGCCTCATTAAATCATCCTTTCGGCTCTCGCTTACTAAAAATAATTTCTCTAATTGAGATAAAATTGTGGCAAAGGAAACCGTATTCGACTGAATGCTCTCGCAGTTCAATCGCGGTAATGATAGAAAATTGACATCATTTCGCTCAGTGCCTCGCCGCCGCCACCTCGGTTGCTCCAAATTAACTTGCTGCAAACTTATTACTTCTATATGACACGGACTTGGCTCTTTCGCTGTTCAGCGAGTCAAACTTAGATAGAGACATTCTTACCGCTATTATAGAAGGATGATAAAAAGCTTATATCATTTCCGTATAACCAACAAAGAAGATTATTTAAGGAAGAATACCCATAGATACGAGACTCGACGTCAGAAACTGAAATTAGATTGTACAAAAGCCGCTCATCCTACCCGCCAAATATTTATTACCCAAAAATGAAATTTCATTACGCTATTCAATATCCTCTCATTGAATTTCGACGACGCAGCCAACAAAGAAGTTGTTTACCGACGTTTACCAACAAAATATCTCTATTGAGACAAAATTCACCAGGACACGAGATAAACCGGCGATACGTTAACGTAGTATCGAATTAAAGTCTGAGTTTACTTCTTTAAGCAACAGGTTCGGAACTAGGTCACGGTTAAGATATCCGTGGGTTTATCTAGCGTGAAGAAACTGGAACTATTGAGTCACGTGGTTCGTGTGCCGTGGCTTAGAGTGAGACCATTTTTAAGCTTAAAAAGCTTGAGGAATTGTACATAGGTTGTAGGGGAACAACATTGATCGATTAATTCCTACTGTTGTTATTGTGTCTTCTTCATCATGGGATCACGGGAGGTGTTCTGTGAAACGGCTTGAGCAGATAGAGCTTACTTTTAAAATAACAAGGTAGATTGTTACATAAATGAAACCCGTTAATTTCTAATTTTCTTGAGGCTGCTTCGTTCTTTTTGCTTGGTTTTTTTGACCCTTATACGCGGATAGGTATGTATGTATGTATATACGATTTTTATTGATATTTTATTAACATTATTATCCGTACCTTTTTTCGTTTTGGTGTCCAAACATACAAAGTAACAACTTGTTTGGTTTATTTTGAACCTAATAAGTTGATTCCACCTTTTTATAGACAAGTTGCCATCACCCTATATTGTAGCTTTTACATTTCGTCATCATTACTATGGTACATGCTGAAAATCAGCGTTGTGGGGTTACTCATAACACCAGCTGAGCATGAACCTATTCTGATAGCGCAGGCGCACGGCACTGATGATTACACACGACCATATTACAACAATATTATTATATAAAGCATGTTAGTTCTTAAGAAATTTGTTGTCTAAACTTATTATATATATTTTTTTTTATTTGGTTAGTGTGACATTTTTGTTTGTCCATCTATGTAATCTGAGTTAGTAGGTACCTACCTATCAGAATAAATATATTTTATTTCATTTCATTTCATCATTGTATCTTGAGTTGATGTAGCTTCACAGTAACCTTGATCAATATTTGTATCCCTAGTTTGTTTTTTTCTAGTTAACACATACCTTGTTACGATAGTGTAGTTCGTCATAAATCTAACGTTATCAGAATTAAAACAGAAAAGAGACTAGAATTTGAGATATTCAAATCAAAACCGCACGGTGAAATATTTTGTGGCGAAGAGTGTTACAGAGCACTCTTCGCCACAAAATATTTCACCTTTGCAACAAATATTCCGATAACGCAAACGTCTGAAGCCGAGGTTCGCGTAAAATTATGGATCTTGATATTTTCCCCTTGTTTATTTCGAAATTCTCGACGCCAAAATTATGGAGACGCATTGCCTGTAATATTAAAGACGCAACTGAATATTGTGCAAAGACACCTCGTCGTCCAACCCAATTAAGGGTGGATCTGCACTTAAGGCAGGTAGGTCCCCATAGAACTGCGTTTTGTTTCAGCCAGCTCCAGTTTTTCAGTTACATTGAAAATGACTGGCACAAAAAATAGCTACACTATAGACGTACCAGGCTTTTCTTTGTGAACAAGCAATTTGTAGCAGTTGCGTTAAACGAGCACGAGCACGGTTGTGAAAGCATTAATTACGTATTTCAACTTTAAATTACTTTATCACAAATGTCGATCGTTACAACCAATAACGGTTTTCAGAATTTTATGATTACACAAATTGGTGTCAGCTGGTCAATCAATGTGGCCAAATTGCGCCATCTCATATATTACAGTACCGCTGCATATTTTAACCGTGGTAAAGTACCTAAAGTAGGTGTAACTGTGCTATTTAATCGTGAAATAACTTTATTTTCTAAGATAGTATATAAATTGTAGGTAGGTATAGAGTGAAAGGTCAGGCTAAGAACCAATTGCAAAATCACTAAGCCCCATTCAACAACTAATGATAAAATCTTCCAGCGATCCGCCGCGCCGCCGCCGCCGGAACCTTTCAAAATCCAATTATGCCAGGGTCTTCAGTAATTTTACAATTTTTACAGCGACCCTTGTCGACAGCCTTATCTCTTTTATGGGACGCTAAGGTGGCCTAGGGCTTCCACCTGAATCTTTGAAAATTATTTAAATGCACCGAAGCCAATCCCACCCTACAGCGTCCCTATTAACCAATAACATGCTGGGTTTTATTAAGGTCGTTCAAACATAAATGTTCTATTAAATTACTGAGATTGGATAAAACACCTACTGAGGGCTCAACAAATAACGTGCTATGTGCCTATAAACAGTAAATTACATCAGGCTTAGGAAAGATTTTACAGTCTACCCAACAAAGAACTCCTAATTTTGTTTTGCAATTTATGTTTTAGCCGGACGCAAAATTTTGTATTTTATATCGCTGCCCACTTTTTGTCTGGTATTTAAATTTTAAATTTTGTGTTGGTGTTGCCGCATTCGGGTAAACTTTCAGCCTTTTAATAGCCTAACTGTTGAAATTTTATTTCGGCCGGTTACTGGCAAACTCGACCGAGTTCCGTGTCGCTGAGCACAGGGCGAAATTAGAAATTATTTTACAGTTCCTACTTCGTAAACTCGAATTAAAAAGTACAATTAGTGGATACATTTTCGTTACTAAGCACGGCGAAGTGTTAATAGAGGTCATTATCGCGTACTATAATTGTACTCATTATGCGCTACGATAAGCTTTGCCGACCTTTAGGCGAAGGGAAGGTTCGGCCAAGTCCTATTAGGCGGGTACGGTTCGGATTACATTTTTGGAAGAGCACATCGTTTATTTTCGAACCTGCCTACGCCAGCTATTGAAAAGCTTTGTCACGTAACATTCGACAATCCAATACACTGTGGCGAGGTACACTGGCGAAATGAAATGTTTCATCACGGCGTTCTGTATTGTTCACCAAATATTTAATATCTGCGTCAAAGATGGATGGTCCAATCGGAAAATGGGATTTCATACCCAACGGCGGCGTAGCGATGTTATGAAATGAGAAACAAGAGGTCTAAGCCCCGCATGTAATTGGACTAATTGGTAATAGGTAGGTATGAATCGGGACTTTATTATAAATAAATAATGCTGCACACAGCATCATCTAAGCCCAAGATAAGCAGAGCTTGTGTTATGCTATGAGTAAACGATAACTGATATAGGTACATACATACGAGTAATATATAACGCTGCATAGATAGATATTTTTATTGAAGATAGAAAACACTCAGGACATCCATAAGAAATCGTGCAAATATGTCGGAGACGGAATTCGAACCCGCAACGCAGGTGGACCGTCTCAATAATAATTTCAAACCTCTATTCTTACATAAGATTTCTATTTTCGTAATACTTATTGATTCATTTCCATAAACCCACACTACAGCAACAACACAACATAGATTCATGCCTCCGGGCAATGCTTGTCCATCCAATCCAAGATTCTAATCATATGTATAGAAAGCAGATACATGTATGTGACTGAGAGGTGAGTGAGGTCACTGCATTTGATGTATTGATTTATCATAAAAGGTAACCCGAGTGTTCGGTGACCTGTATTGCTAATTTAGGTATTGCCCGGTGTTACGGGAGCATGTTACAGAGCATGTTACGGTATGGATTTTACTATCTTGCTAATCGTTGCGAGCGACCTCTTTCCCCGTACTGCACGAAACTCTGTAACACGTTACATTATACACCTTAAAATTGGTCAGTACCCACCCAACAAAATAATGTAGATACCTAACGATAACCTAATATTAGTATAGTAAAATCAAAACAAATTAGCAAAACTATAGGGATATTGAGTTTGACGAAACTTTGAGCAAATCAATTTCAAACATCTGAAATTGCCGTTACATCTCCATCTCTATTAAGAAACAATCATATACTAGATTATCCATCATTTAATAGAGTAAGACTCAAGTTCACCAACATATGGTTAGATTTTAAACAGTTGTTTTGATGGTATTGGCTCAATTTTTCATACATTAAACGAAAATCAACGAACCTTACTAATTATCTGATTATCTATTGGTGAATACAGACCTAATTTATCTAACAGAAGGACAAACGCTACCGCTGAATAGAAGACAGAAGGTGTTTCCAAATGGCACACTTATAGTAGAACAGACTCAGAGAGGCGAAGACGCCGGCACATACACTTGCCAGGCTTCGAACAGACAGCGCCATGCTGCTAGGAGAGAAGTGGAGGTGCAGATCTTGGGTGAGTCTAAATGACACTTTATCTACAAGGAGAAGGTACGTGTATAACAGATTGTCTCTCCAAGAAAAGCTTCGATAAGCTTACTGGTATTTAATAATTTGTAACAATTTTGCAACTCTGTAATTATAAGCCTCCTGCTAATTTTCCTTGACATAATTTAAAATTTACCTGGTTAATTACATAACGGTAGTTATGGGTCGTCATTTTCTTTAATGAAATGTTTTCTTATCCTCGCCTATCAGTTCATAACATGTCCTTATAAAGTTCGTCTTTTTCCACAACATAAATTTGAACAGATTTCCCAAAATCAAAAGTAATAAATGAGTCAGTGCACCAATTCTATATTCAACAAAAACGTGAAAGTTTTATCACAAACTGAATGGTCTACCAAAATATATTCAATGTGAATAGTCTGAATAGGTCGAAAATAAACTTCACAATAACAGAATAAAAATTACAACAATTAATACTTTCCTCGCATGTAAAGAAAACAATATTATCAAAAGCCTTTCGCAAAGTTATTATATACTTATCACAGTTTTACTATGAGCCGACTGAATCCTTGTAATTTCTAACATTTATGTTTTAATCCTTGGCTCGACACGTGACAAAACTTCACACATTTGTACTGAAGTCTCGAACAAGCTGGCAGTATTCTTCGTTCCGGATATCTATTCCGGAAGCAATAGACGCTTTAACAACATCATTTTATAAAAGTGTTCCATATCGTTGTTGTAGTAGGTAATTATTTTCATAACATTATTTTGAGACTATTATCTTGGACGGAAATACAATAAGGGCGTGCTCACTTTGGACACGATTTTATCCAAATTTGATTTGTGTGTAAACGTACGACTACACACGAATGATCCCAACCAAAACCTTCTTATGACTATGGGAGCGTTCACATTGCGTGCGATTAGTCGTACGTATACGTGTGTGTTCTTACAACGTCGACGCCCAAAATCATAGAGTAGGTTAGTTATTCTATGGCACTGCCTATTGGCGGAGAAAAACGTATTCAGTGTGAGCACTCAATTCGTACGAACAGTATTCGTATGTTTACGTAGGAACAAATTCGGATCCAGAGTGAGCACACCCTAAGACAAGACAGAGGCCTAAAACCTTTACCTATCCACCAAGCTCGGTGCTCCCAGAGCGCTATCGTACTCATTAAGGGAGGCCTATGTCCAACAGTAGACTAATAAATATAGGCTGATGATGATGATTACGATGAAGTTATGTTAGCACTTATAATCTCCACCAAATTTCATTCAAAATATGCCTTTGAAATATTCCAAAGCTGTCTCTTATATGGCAGGTATTTTTTTGCCCATTAAGATAAAATACCACTTCCCAGCTCCAGGACTATGTAGTTACAGAAGTCATTTCAACATAACTTTCTCATTTTCTTCAGTAAGATTTAACGCGCTATAAAATCACGAAGCCAGGGTGAAGCGCTCATCCGTAATTCATTAAACTTGGCGCATTTACCATTACCGAGCATCCACGGGGCGTTAAACTTCTGCCTTTTACCAGTTAATAGGCCAATAAAAATATCGAAAAATTCAAAGTTCAGAGCTTTCTTCCTAAAAGCATTATGCGGGTGAGGTTGCATTATAATTTTTAGTAAAGGATTATGGTTGCTTTCATCGGTAAAGTTTGAAAGCTTTATCAAATAAAAGGATAATAATCTACGGTTGGTTCAGGTTTTTGATAGGCGCTATCAAAAGCCTAGCCTAACCAAATAACATGAGCTTAGTCAAGATAAATCTACGTGCCGGTACACGAAAATATTTTTCAGATGTGTTATGTATTTTATACAAAACAGCTTAAGAATTGGAAGGAATTTACAAGAAACAAACAACAACAACGCATATTTGTTCTACAAAAATCCCTGCAAACTTTTTCTTTACCAGCAAAATTCCAACCTTATTTGTCGCAGTTCAACCGAAAATCCTGCCAATACCGGCGCTAACAAACCTACTTCGAGAAGGTATGAGGGCTGCGATCTCTTGCCAAATACTGGAGGGGGATCTACCAGTGGCTTTTCGCTGGGAGAAGAACGGCCAGCCTGTGACGTCATCGCCCTACGCTCCTAGCGGAATTATTACAAGGAGGTACACTTTCCTTCTATGAGCGATCACTTCTTATATCTATGTATTTTATTACATAGTCACTCAATGTGCTTTAAATTGAGAAATAAATAGAAATTAAGCTGGCTGTGCGCCGGCCATCGGCCATCGGTCGGTTCATCTCCTGAAGAACCGACAACAACAACCTACCAGCAACCTTTAGATCAAGTTTAACTTATTCGTACCTGCATATGAAAATAGGTACACTTCTTTTTAAATTGAAACCCGAGGAATGTTACACTCGGCTCAAACCCCTACAGATTTAAAGGGTGTTATTAATTTAGAAAATAAACAAATAAAAAATTACACATTCTTGAGTGGAAACCGCCTGTAGAATTTTCAAACTACAGGATCTTGTCATGTTGTCGATCAATCTACATATCTACAACACAACCAAAAAGAACCTTCTAGGTATTTGTATGTATCGTACTGTTTTAGGATGGATGAATACAGCGCTTCGTTGGTGATCGAGCAGATCACGTCGCTGCATAGTGGAAATTATACGTGCATTGCTTCGAATGTCGCGGGTTCGGAGCGGTATACTGTGCCGCTTACTGTCAATGGTAATTATTATAAGACTATGGTAATATGACATTATTTTTAAGTTGTTGGTTAGATTGTCAGAAAATAGTCAAGACTCTAAGGCCCTTAGTATGAAAGCTTCGCCAAGCATTTCTTAAGTCAGTCATTACGTGGGTTCTACTCAAGCTTAGAATCTCTGCTCAAGTAAATCTTTATTACAGAACGTAACTCTGACGCTACTAAGCTATTTGCACAAGCAAAATCTCTACTTGAGTGAGTATGGTTTTGTCTATGGTAAACACATTTATTTATGCAAAAAACTTTCTTTTACCTTATCAACCTGACAATCACAATTAATTTTTAAAGCTTTTTTATTGTTTTGATGTTTTTTGTGAAACGAAACGCAACGATATCAAACATTTTAGACGCTTTATTTAAAAAAAATCTTTGTTGCAAAGAAATCCTTTCTAAGTCTTACTCAAGCGTGGTCCAAGCCACATTTGAGTAAAGATGACTTCAAGAATCACTTGGCAGAAATTTTAAAGTTTGAAATCGTTCTAAAATATGCTATTACTCAAGTTATGCTTGGTAACCGTTCATTAATACCTAATAACGTGGTAAGAACCCATCGTTACTTGAGAATTACATGAGTGAGTGTAGATTTTGACACAAGTTCCCAAGCATTGTTTCAAAATTAGTCTTTACTCAAAACTAAACATAAGCATCACTAAAGCATAGATCGATGACTGAGCATGCTTTTATAATGCGGGCCTAAGAGCACGGAGGAAAACAAAACGGTGGCCTAAGTTTTATTCTAATACCACACGTTAGGTATACCTTTTTGTTTCTCTAAATTAGAACATTTATTTGTACACAGTATGTCTGACACACCCTCAATAGGTATTTTCAGGCACACACGTACCTGGGTGCTCGGCTGAATTCCAACCAACCGGATGCCAATAAAATCGATACCTATAAACCATCTTTCGTCGATGTCAACAAGTTAATTTATTTTTAGCATATAAGAAGAAATAACGTGTTACGATGCATATTTTTTTGTACCCAAACACATTAGGTGGAACACGACACTTACAAATAATAGGCATAGGTATAATTATGAAGAATCCAAGTAAAATATCGATAACAGAAACAATCAATAAATCAAATGGGGCAATAACGGTCCCCACAGCATCACCAAAGTAACCACAAACATTGTAACATCTTCAACAACTTTCAGCCTCGGATGCAGCGACTCGTGTAAATATGTTCAAACTACTATGTTAAAACTTCTTAGTAAGTTTGTTTACCCTTTAATGTATTTGCAGTGCCACCTAGATGGCGACTGGAGCCAAACGACGTAGCCATCGCAGCCGGTCAAGACGTTACATTACCATGCCAAGCCGAAGGCTATCCTAAACCAACTATCACTTGGAAGAAAGCTGTCGGTAAGTACCGTTGAACGCAAACCAATTACCAAGGCAACTTGCGGAACAACAACAACGAACAAGTATTAAACATTGTTCGATCTACTCTTAGTTCGCTACGACCATAGTTTTGTGGTCTGTGGTTGACATCTGCAAACATCAGCGTAACCGTCGCCAGCATAATATTGTTATCTAACATTTTTTCACCAGCGGCTTCGCTCACGTCTATGGACACGTTTATGGTTAATTGTAGGCGATGGAAACTGAGTAGTTTTGGCGTGAAGAGGTAACAAACATCTATCTATCCATCCAAACTTTCGCATTTGTAATAATAATAGTGCAATTATTGTGAAGTAATAAAAATATATACCTATCTCTATAATACATTTAGATACAAAATGAGACTAGAGATGACAGCGAGACGGCATGCTATCACGCTTAGATTATATTATTTGACTAGCAGCGCCTCGCGGTTTTACCGCGTAGTTCCCGTGGGAATTCCAGAATAAAATTTAGACTATGTCACTCCTTGAAAAGTAAGCTTTCTAATGGTGAAAGATTTTTTTTTAATCGGTCCAGTAGTTACAGAGCCTATTCAATACAAACAAACCAACAATTAAATATCCTCTTTATAATATTAGTTTAGATTAAAGGTGATCAAAGCGGGACTACATACCCTACTGTCCCACAGTCATTTCAGTCGCATTATGTTCAATCTCATTCCTTATAAAGTTATACGGTTATAAGACATTTTAGACACTGCCACTATATTAAATTCCATTGTGAAAATAAGTGGAATTTTTTGTAAAGGAATTTTTAGTTATTTATTTTTTTGTTTAGAATCAAAAAATTGATACTTATTTGAAATCTTGAAATTGAACTACCTATCGAATTCATTGAATTTAGTTTTTTACGAAATCTGAATTGACACCATGGTTATTAATACTAAAGTTATTTACAACGGGATATTTACCATGATTAGAATTTTGAGCTCTCCAATATTTCGGCACAGTTTCATGCGCCGTTATTCCGTGATCATGGCGCATGAAACTGTGCCGAAATGTTGGAGAGCTCAAAATTCTAATCATGGTAAATATCCCGTTGTAAATAACTTTAGTTAGAATTGACACCATTTTACATGTCTTTGTTTATATTGTATCATACAAAAATGAATCAATTGCAAGTCAAGGCCAATAAGAAACATAAAACCAGAAAGTCGGTAAGTTTAGGAACATTCGTCGAAAAATGTTGGCACTAAATTGGATCAAAAATACCTCGTGCATAAACAATTCACATGAAAATTTTGGCAACCCAAACTCTGGTCGTAACAGCAGACCAGACAAGATCTAGTTGAAAGCTTTAAATGGCTTGCATTCCGGGACACGAATGTCTATAATCAAGAAATTCACATCAGTAGGTACAAGTGTTGTTCAAGTTCTGAATGACAGTGGTGCTTTCCTTCTATTTACATTGTCTACAGTTAATAATAGGAGCAAGTTTAACGTCTTTCCTTTCTGAAGTTCTCTCTCCTTATTGAAGTTTGGTAATTGCTGGTGGCTAGTGTTTCTAGATAACCTAACTGGAGATGGGTCGAATGGACTTTAAGAAAATTATTTAACTTCAAATGTGTGTTTTATCTAAGATGCTAAATCCGTGTAAATTTTAAATAGTTGGCGCGATCCCCTTTTGTTTTACGTATACTGAAGCACAGAACTAAAGTAATACGTAACTGAAAGCCTGGACTTGTGTAAAAAACAAAAGACAATGCACGCGAGCTATAAAAAAATCCTCTATATCAGTACGCTGAGTGTCAACTGCCATATTGTTTACTACAAAGTTTACGTTACTCTATTTTCTGCGAAAATGTGACAGTATAGCGCTCCAACCGGGAAATTTACATAACTTTCATATTACCAAAGAAAATAGAGTAATGCAAACCTTGTAGTTAACATTATGGCAGTACAGTCAGCATACAGATAAAAATATATTGAAGAAGAAAACCTTGAACCAAAGACCACGTTTACTAAGCAAGTTAAAATTCAAATCCACCAGGTAACACGCCCGGTGAATACAAGGACTTCATGTTTGAAGGCACCTCACGAGTGCTGGAAAACGGCTCTTTAGTATTCGAGCGAGTCGCGAAAGACAGCGAAGGACACTATCTGTGTGAGGCGAGGAATGATATAGGAGCCGGACTGAGCAAACTTGTCTTCCTCAAGGTTAATGGTAAGTGTTCTTTATAACTATTTAAAGTGTTTTAGAGCGATGTCTTTAAGTTTCTACGGTATGGTGAGTATTTGAGAGCGATATTAGAACACATAGCGAGCCATAATTTAAAAACAATTTGAAAGTCAAAACACAAAAATCATAAAACGATGTTTCAGTTCAACCAGCCCCCATTTAAGACCCTTGGAACTTGGCGAATTTAATTTGCATGCTACGCAAAAACTCAATAACAAAGTTACGTACGAGCTTCATGAGAAATTTCCGTTAAAAGCCAAAGTCAAATCCACAAAAGTAAAGGAATTTTTAATACCAGCGACAGCTCTAAACATTAACATCTGTACGTATAGTGCACAAAAAGAACGGCGGATCATCTTTTTGTTGAAAGCCTGTTGTGAAAAGTTGTGGAATGTCTTGATGAGAACGATGAGAGCGGGACACCGCCCGCGCTCAAATGAAAATTCTTTCCTGTCATTATTGTTCGAACTAAACTGTGGAGTACTAAAGGATATTTGGAGCGAGCTGTATTGTAATTCTAGTATTCTTCGGGGAAATTCAGTTTGACTACTTTCGTTTCAAATTCCACGGAATATTTTTCACTCGGTTGCATTACTCTAGTTAAATTTTCATGAAAGTTGCAAGCTAAGTGAACTTTTATATCTTGGTTAAAAGTTCAGCTTTAAAAAGCTAGCAGCAAGATACGAAGTGAATAGCTTATAGATAGTATCAGCGTGGATCTTGGTCTGTTACATGGAATAACAAGTAAATTTCAACCTTCTGTAAACACAGGATGATTCAATTCACTCCTCCGCAAAATACACTTTCACACCGCTCCATAACACTTTTAAAGAGAAATATTATCTCCGATTCTGTATTATCACGTAGGTAATAAAGTTGCAACACGTACGCCAATAAACCGGGAGTCGCAGATATTCCAGCTCAACGTTATTACCCTGCAAGTCTGTCGCACCTTATTTAATTTCCAGAACCTCTTTCGATAACTCGCACAAATTGCTGAACTGGCAGTGGCTTCCATTGTACCCTCCACAGATTAAAGGAAGTCAATTTTCTAACCACTCTACGTCCCAACTGTCTCAACGTTTCAAGTTAATTTAGATGGAGTTCGAGCTAACAATCTACTGAAACTTTTATGAAGCTAAAGGTAAAGAAGTCGCCAACTCTATTACAAACTATTTGTAAAGTGATTTTATCCGTTTGAAATTTTCCAGCTCGTGCCATACCTATTTACTAAAGTGTGTTAAAGTTTTGAATTTTATCGCACCGACCTAACAAGACTACCTACTCTTATTATGAAATGCCACGACCGAGCATAACGTTTTAGTATCATGGTATTTTGATCATGTAAGCACTTCAAGACGGCTTAAAATATTTGAAATGCTAAGCATTTGGCACCCCTATACCAACTATAAACTGGCAGGTCATTTCATTTTGATCACGAAAGTATCCATATTCTAAAGTTAGCTAGACTCTAAAGTTATGAGGCTCTTCGCTACGCAAATACGTTTTTAAAAAGCCACTCCTCATTTACCTACACAATAATTAGACACGTCTGCATCACCCAACACAATAAGACATCCGTCGGTTATTCAATTGTCACCCATCGTGGGGCGTCTGAGCAGAAAACTCAATGGCCGCACGGCAATACGTCTCCTCTTTATTGGAAAACGAGACAGTTGCTTTCCACAAGAATAAGCCGGCGGTGTACGTGTTTGTGCCCGGCGATATTGGCTTTTGTTAGGAAGCAAATATCGTGAAACGGCGGACGGCGGTGTTCGGCCCGAACGATGATGTATAAATATGGGGTGCTTTTGTAATAATGCTGTTTGTTTTTAATAAAGGACTGTTTTTCTGAAACAAAGTTAGACGTATTTGTTACAAAGTTAAGAGTTTGAGCAGTGAAGTAAAATCAATCATTTTCAGACCAACCGAGCATATTCGAGATAAGGGTATCGTATATATTGTAGGTTACAGTATCCGCAACAAAGATGAAATTTTAGCCTGCACTGAAACTCAAGGCGTCACAAACCTCAAATTTACTGCTCGAAATGGTGCTCCCGTTTCACTGCACCCCTATCCCGTCACGTTCTAAAACAGAACGCTAACAACTCCGTTTCTAACTCGCTCGAAATGTAATCGTATTTCCCGCTTGTTTATTTCGGTTTGACAAAGGCTCGCCGCGATTTACGCGGCTGTTAACTTGCCAGATGTTCACTTGAGCTTGGAGAAGTAATAGCGTTTATGTTTTACATAGGTAGTAGGCATAAAAGTAAAGCTTTCCATCAAGGGTCGATATAGTATTTAATTTGTTTCAATGCCATTTCTTACCGAAAAAGTGTTTGCATACTTTCTTGTTAACACAGCAAAAACAATTGTTATAACATCCTAAATAAATAAACGTCAGCTTCAAATACAAAAGGAAATTGGAGATTTCCACTCAGACAAATTATCATACTTTAGTATAAAATTAGAGCAATTTTCCCGATTTCATCCGGTCAAGAATAGATAAATCGTCCACTTAGAAGTTCCAAACTCCTATCGACCGGAAACAAAAACCTTATTCTGAAATATTGCCCCAGATTTTCACTGAAGCAGCACAAATGGGGCTATAATATTTTAAATACGCTGTAGATCATAAAAATACGAGGGCTTCGTAAACAAAGTGCCTTTGCCCCAATAAATAAGGATGTTGGAACGTAACCGCATAACGAGACGGTTTTATGGGGCCCAGCCACAACCTTGAACTGTCAAGATATAAGATGAGCAGACCATAAAATTGTTTTACTGGATTAACTGAGTGTCATAGACATTTCCCTAACCCGATTCAGCTAGTAGATTTCTACCTACTGCCTGAATTGGGTTAGAGAAATGTCACAGTCTATTAACTCAGCAAAAGTAGGTACCTACTAGATACACGGTCGTTAAGTTTCTAATTTCGTTCGATATTTCTATGTGCGGGTTGTTGGTATTGGTATGTTCAATCTTTGTTCAATTTTCTAACAGATAACCCCACGACGCGAATCTCTGCGTCGGTATAAGATATTAATTAGGTGACTGTGTACCGGTAATGGTAGGTCATAAGTCCCTAAACGGGACAACTGAATGTGAGAATAAGTATTTTCTTTGAAAAGTGTCTTTCATCGGCAGTATTTTTAGCTGTTTTTTCTTTGATGAAAAACTGTTTAGTTTGTTTGATGAAAAACTGTGCATCTATTCTGTATAATGTACCTACCTAATGTACCCACCTCTGTACTCTACGTTATATCGACTAGTTATTTAGATTTTTTTGAAACGTGGCTTTTCATTGATCTTATGTAGCACCAGCGCGATTCCCGATGAAAAGTAAAACGGTGCAAGTCACTGCCGGCGAGGCGGCCCATCTTCAATGCGCTGCGTCCGGGGACGCGCCCTTAGAGGTCAGCTGGAGGAGTCCGCATCATCACACTATTGCACATCATTTGGATCAAAGGTCAGCATTTTGTAATGTTTTGTTGGACTTTTTGTATTGACATCTCTATCTCTTTTATTTAAACAAGGACTTGTAGTTTTCGATGGGTAACAGTAAAAAACACAGGAAGTTTTAATTTTCCAAAAAGTAAATGCACGCTCGAAGACATCATCTTCTTTTGGAAAGTTGTCTTATTTTTTCGAAATAATGTCGTAATAGTCTATTAAGGGAACCTAGAAGAGCAGATTCTTCGTTTGTATTTTAAACACATGTACTGCGATCTCCAATCTGCCTGCCAAGCATTATGATTATGGCAAAACCCCCCCTTGTTTGGGGAGGCACGTTCAGCAGTGAATGTGGGGAATAGGAAGAGGCTTGTATTTGTCACATCATTTGTCTAGGGCAAAATTATAACAGTGTGATCGGAACTAGTTTGAAATTGCAAAACCACCCTGCACCCGGAACATCTGCGTATGTTTATGCAATATTCAGAATTTCATTTCCAGTTTCCATCAATAGTTGCATATATTTTCAGATACACGATTCGAGAGCAGGTCCTAGACGATGGCCTAGTTTCGGAGCTGAGCATATTGCAAACGTACAGGCAGGACACAGGTGCACTCACTTGCCGAGCTTCCAATGCATACGGCCAAGATGAAATGCTCATCCATCTTGTCGTTCAAGAGGTGACTTACAAAACCATATCATAAACAAAATATTAATCAGATTGAGGTTATTCAAAAAGAGCTTTCTGTAATATTTAAGGGGTCGGCAATACGTGTGTAATGTCTCTGAATATTACAGGCGAGGCGTCTATAGGCTGCGGTAACCGCGCGAGCCGGACGCCTGTTGACCACCTATGCGGTATAGAAAACAACTGAAACAGCGATATAACACAGCTCTTGTTTTCAGGTCCCTGAAATGCCGAAAAATATAAGGATAATAGATCAACAATCGAGGTCAATACAAATATCTTGGACGCAGCCTTACGCTGGGAACAGTCCCATTATAAACTACATCGTTCAATACAAAGAAGCTCCAGGTATACCTTGAAAAAGATAAAAATATAATAACCCAAATACAGGCATAAGGCCTGTGTAAGTATACATTATATTCTCTGATAGACCTACGATATCTCGTTGCAGAGCCTTGGCCTTCAACACCTCAGAAGGTTATTGTACCAGGCAGCGTCACATCAGCTAGTGTACAGAATCTACAGCCAGCGACATCTTACCACTTAAGGATAATTGCTGAAAATAGATTGGGGCAAAGCGAGCCGAGTCAACTGATACAAGTAACTACGACTGAAGAAGGTAAATATTTAGAAATTAATAAAAGGCTCGGAAATATTAGAAGTAGTTCTGAACAACATTTTATCGTCTCCGTTTTAGTGCCAAGTGGTCCACCATTAGACGTGCGAGTAGAAGCTAAAAGTTCCACTGAGCTTATTGTCAGCTGGGATCCGCCGCAAAGGGACCTTTGGAATGGAAACATTCTTGGATACTATGTTGGATTTCAAGAAGTAAGTTTTTTTTCGTAGAATTTCTTAATTATATCTTTTTATCTTCATTCGATGAATCCTACTTTCTTATCTTCAACTTTCTCAACTATTTTCGTTTTTTACATAGTTTAGCGACCCAAATTTTGTCTTAGCCTTTAATAAGATAGGTTATCACACCATTAAATTCGTAACTACCAACAAGCAATTAGTTGCACTACCTTTATTCGCTCTTACCAATTCACACCCATTTCTTATTGAATAATAATTTCCAGCTGAATAGCAACAGCACAGTCCTAAGTGCAAGTGGTCCAGGCGGTGCATCATACACGGTACGAACAGTGGAAGGAGCAGGCATGGCTAGAGCTCGCACGACGCTATCAGGGCTTCAGAAACATGCGGGCTATGCTGTGGTGGTCCAGGCTTACAACAGCAGGGGAGCTGGGCCCGCATCACCGCCGACCACTGCGACTACTATGGAAGACGGTAATATTGCTGATACATCTGCAAAATATTGCTAGTTTTTCCTGTAAGAAAATCTGGTTTATGCTCGCACCACGCTATGGGCTTCATAAACATGAGGACTACGCTGTAGTGTCCAGACCTACAACAGCAGAGGGACTGGGCCCGCTTCACCGGACTACTATGGAAGATGGTAATCTTGCTGCTTCATTTGCATAATTATATTAGTTTAGTCCGTGAAAAGATCTCGCCAAAGTTCGCTCCACGCAGTTCCAACGGTAACTCTGACGACCAATAGGCAACTTGGACGACCCACATTCGCTTTTCTGACTGCTCGATCCTAACCCATTCGGACTACATGCCAGAGACAATGGAGTTTTGACTCTCTTGATTCTCCATTTCACTCCTTACACATTCATAATTTGAGCTATCTATCTAACCAGAATAATATTTTCTTCCAGTACCAAGTCTTCCACCGGGCGCCCTCCAATGCACAGCGCTCAGCTCTCAATCAGTACGAGTGGCCTGGGAACCCCCTCCTCTGAGAGGCCGGAATGGCGTCTTGCAAGGGTACAGGGTTACTTACGCTCCAGTCACTGAATGGTTTGGTAAGTTTAAACGCACAAAATATTCACACGCTAACCTATATTTACATCTGTGCTAAATGAATGAGAACTTTATTCATTTTAAGATGTACGCATTGTAACTACGACCTAAGTTTCCAAATCACACTTTAGGGATGATCGATTGATCAAATCTAAAAAAAAGATCATTCTGTTGATTGTGTGTGAATTAGAGTCAATTGCACCTTATTTCTTGTTTGATAGTAATAACTATTTATCAAGCTGTTTATATATTAAAAATTTGACTTGTCTGAGTACTTATGTTGTCTAAAGAAATAACCCGTCATGAGTTGCTTTAAACAAATAAAATTATTTTATTTCAGATAACTGTAATCCATAATTTGTTAGTAGCAGAGATCACTCATAAAATAAAATGTTAGTATTCTTAGGCCCGTATTATGAAAGCCTCCTCAGTCATCGATATATGCTTGAGCAACGCTTTTCTATAGCATAAACGTCACTCAAGCATAGCTCTATGACTGAGCAAGCTTTCAAAATACGGGCCTGGTTTCTCGAACGCTTATTATTTTGACAAATTGTTGACAATTTGTCAGGCTGTACACGCACTGCTTTTATTACTCGCGTGGTTTTTTTTGCAGAATTCTGTAACTTGAAGTTCACTAGCGGAAAAATATGAATGTTTGGAGCACTATAAAGTTGTAGGTAGCTAAAGTAGCAAGGAATTTTATTCGTCGTACGTGTAAGTTACGTTAAGCACGCAGGTTATATTCCGCGAGATTCCGCAGTGCGTATATAACAAGCCGTTGACTATCCATTCAATGTGACGGTGAATGTGAGAAGTCTACGTAGGTACTGGCTATTCAAATTAAAACAATATAATGTCAAATTAAATTAAATCTAAACTAAAAAAATTAAGATTAAAATAATGAATTAAAATCAAAATTGCATTGCAATTGCTTTGGGCTCAAAATCTAAAAGTGAACGAAAAGTTCAACGGTTACTTAATCCTGTGGCTAAGCAACACAAAGTATTTCTTCGCCGCGACTTCTACAGGCATCCCGTTTCTGAATTGTTGTTCGATTGCTACCAGCGTCAAGTGCTCGGCGACTGGTGAATAAGTATTTAGTCTAGTTTTACTGAAACGTTTCCTTTTTCTAGGTAACGAAGACGCAGTAACCAAGCAAATATCGGGACTTCACACAACACTATCTGGTTTAAAACGATTCACGAACTACTCGGTGACGGTCTGTGCGTTTACTGCAGCTGGCGATGGCGTGAGGGCTGCTCCAGTTTACTGCCATACGGAAGAAGATGGTAATTATTCTGTATCCCATTGTCCTCAGGGGCCAGTTTCAGCATAAATAACCTCTTGTTTTGCTGCTTCAAGAACCTCAAGAGGTTCTGCTTCAAGTGGACACAACCCGTTTCTCTCTATCTCTAATAATTGGTGTGGTATCTTCAACACAACATTTTTTCGTTTTGTCGGATAAAACGAACGAATATAGACGGATGAATTTATAAGTTTCTTGAGTTAGTTACGTCAATCGTAGCAACGCATGATTTAACTACGTTATCATGCGTATGCTATGTCTTTTCAGTAAGTTTATGTTTTATGTCTTAATGAATGCATTGTTATTGTAAGCTTTCTCTGTTTTCAGTACCATCTGCACCAGCTGACATAAAAGCTGTCGTTTCGTCGCGCAATAAGATATTAGTGTCATGGCTACCACCAGCGGCACCCAACGGCGTTCTTGTTGGCTACACTTTGTATATGAGTGTTATTGAAGATGGGAGAGAGGTAAATACTACATAGAATTGTCAGAATAGGTAATTTCTTGGGTTTGTGTAAATAATTACAAGATCTTGCCGATTTCCTTCATTAGAATAATCTTCTAACACCCTTATCACCGTGGCAAGCGATTTCAAAGCCATGCGATTGAGCAGCGAGCACGCCGCGATGACACCGCGAACGTCTTGTGTTCGTGTGACTTATCGTTATCACAATGAACTGGCTTCAACCTTGGTGTATTCTCTTCTTTTCACCAATCTATGTCCGATTCAGCTATACAATCTAACTGATAATCAATCCGATAGCATGAAGGTAGTATCGGAGTGTTATTCTCCAGCTTTGTTCAGGCTCCGTCTTCAACAGATATTGCTTTTTGATGAGTTTCGATTGTATTTCTAGGAAGGGACACACAAACGAATGCTTTCCCCGAGTACGCTATCGCACGAAACTTCAAGGTCACCTCCGCGTGCGACGCACCAGTTTTGGGTGTCAGCTTCAACCAGGTTGGGCGAAGGCGAAACTACGAGAGTTGTCACTGTTCTTCCTTCTGATTCAGGTACTGTGTTTAAATAGTAATCTTCTGTGTTTCTTTCAAAACAACGAAATAAGGTGTTTTTAGAAACTGGAAAATTCAGACTGGAGCGTTTTAAATTAAACCTTTTAGTTTTCTTGGTATTGGTATTAGATTGTAATTGTTTTGGCTAAATTTTGATTGTGTAGGTGAAGATTTACCCCCTTAGTACACACCACAATAGTCAATAATAAGCAGTGTGCTAAGTTAGCAACTTAGCACACTGCTTAATCTCCGCTCTGTCTTCTTCTAGTGTTAGATGATGCACCCTGGCTTAGATTTTTTTAAAGGATTTTAGTGTCTTGATTCAGAAGACTCCGAGATTCTGTTTCAAAGACCCAAGCCTTATTTCAGCTAATATGTTGTATCATTTAATAGGTAGTTTTGGTTATGATCAAAGAACTGTCTTCTGTTTCAGTGCCCGCAAGAATAACATCGTTCAGTCGTAACATAGTCACGCCGTGGAAGGAGAACATATCTCTTTCATGCAACAAAGTCGGCGTGCCGTCGCCTTCGACCACTTGGAGTATGAACGGAGTCGTTTTGGAGTCTACGCTAAGGAAAAATGTTACCACGGACGGGACTCTTATCATCAGGTTACTGAGATTTTATATCGCGTAGGTCATATCTCAACATAATTCAGAATATTTGACGGTAATCTTGTGAGATTATTATAGATAATACTGAACATTCTTGAAACTGCTTTATTGGCAAAATTCAACTGGTAGATGTTGCTGATTGTTGCTAGATAGTTATGAGAATCATGAGTCTTATAACAAGCAACATTATTTGAGAGCACAAAACAGTTTCTTTTTGCCACAATTTATTGAGTTTGTTTCTTCAAAATTACCTCGAAAATCTAGAAACTTCTTTTATCATAATTGATCCGACAGACTACAATTTTTAATAACATACACAGATTCGATTCGTTTCAACATAATATTACTAATCTCGTTTATATTTATTTTTCTTGTCTTTCCAGCATGACACAATACACAGACTCTGGCAACTACACCTGCCTAGTCGAGAACAACCACGGGCGTGATGACGTCACGTACAGTGTAGAAGTAAAGGTTCCTCCACAACCACCGGTGTTAGCTGTTGTGGATTCTTACGCAGACTCTCTGCATTTGCAATGGAGTGACCAAGGCGATGGAGGCAGTCCTATTCTTGGTAAGATCGAAAACCACCACGGGCGCGACGACATCACGTACCTACAGGTAGAAGTAAAGGTTCCTCCACATCCACCGGTGATAGCTTTTGTGGATTATTACGCAAACTCTCTGCATCTACAGTAGAGTTCAGGGCTTTGGTGGGAAGTCCTATTTTCGGTATAACACCTACAGGTTTTATGGAAAAGAGCTCGTTATTCTTTTCTCTACCACCTACCCTTTTCTTTCAAACGTTTTTAGCTGACTGGAATGACTTGCCAGATAAAAAGAATATCAGATGGGTCTTCCTTGAGGTTATATGTCATATATCAAAACCATTAACAATTTTAAATACTCTTCCCTCAGGGTACGTAATAAACTACAAACGCGAGCACGGCGACTGGGAGGAGCTTCAAGTGGAAGCGGGAACATCGGAACACGTACTGCCAAACCTTTGGTGCGGGACTAGATACCAGCTATACATTACTGCCTTTAACCGGATCGGGACTGGACTGCCTTGTGATATTGTACATGCGTATACTAAAGGGACTGGTAAGGATTTTAGACTTGGAACATAGATAAGAAAAGTGTTTTCCTAAAGTCAACCTTTGGGACTGACTAGGTTGTCCTCGTCACTGTTTACGCTGGAACATGGGATGCAAAACCTTTGGCTGTGCCTTTGGTGTGCGACTACGTACGAGTTTTACATAACTGCCCGCAACCGTATTGGGACTGAGCTTCCTTATGATATTGTGCATGCGTACACTAGGAACTAGTGAGGATTTTATTTTGTTGAGAAAAGTGCTTCCCTAGACTCGGAAACTGTGATTGGGATTGCTAAGTATAAAGAAAAATGATGATCAAAAGTTCTAATAGAGGCACAATTCTGTTTCGTGCGCAAGATCAACATTGTATTTAACATTTATGTCATTTCTTTCCAGTGCCAGTAAAACCGAAGCACTCTCAGATGATAACTCTGAACACAACGACAGTGACCGTCTGGCTCGACTCTTGGGGAGACGGCGGCTGTGGAATACTGTACTTCGTTATCGAATACCGCGAGATAAGCCAATCACAGGTGACGTTATTTAGATGTGTCTTGTGTTTTCTATACTAATACAAACGTTCTAGGAGTTTCTTTATTAAAAAATCTAGCTGACTGCAAACGCGACTGCGATGTTACGGAAAAGAGTAGGCGATCTATGCATTAGAAGATCCTAGATATTGTTTGGGGATACCCGTTGAAGATATGTTTTTAAGAGTTCAAGACACATCATAAAATTAGTCCTCTTCAAATTATAAGCCTTACTTATTCATTTTTACTTTGTTCTGTACCTAAATAAACCGATAATTTCTCCTTCTAGTGGCGCCTAGTATCAAACAGCGTTCAGGCAACGGAGCGAGTATTCAGCGTACCAGGGTTAACGCCAGCCACACAGTACCAGCTCAGAATCACAGCGCATAACAATGCGGGCCATGCTGTGGCATTGTACAACTTCACTACGCACTCTCTTAGTGGATGTAAGTGTAAAAAAAAAATATTGGACAATTCACACAGCATTATCACATAACTGATATATTAGGTCCTTACATATGAAATTGGCGTTTTGTATGGGAGGAACAAAAAGTCGAATATTTTTTAATATAATATATTTAATTAATCAAAGTATGAACCATTATTTTCTATGCACTTTTGCCATCTTATAGGTAGTTCATTGATCCCTTTACTAAAAAAACCAGTCGGACGGGAATCAATAAAATCTTTGAAGGCGATTTGGACTGCCCCATCGGAGTTGAATTTTTTCCCTTGCAAGAAGTTATCCAAATTTCGAAAAAAATGGTAATCTGTTGGAGCAAGGTCCGGGGAGTACGGAGGATGTCTTAGACTTTCCAATTGAAGCTCTTCTAATTTAGTAGCCGTCTGTTGCGCAGTGTGTGGTCTAGCGTTGTCGTGAAGCAGCAGTGGCGTGGAGCGATTGACCAGCCTAGGTTGTTTAGCCGCTAGCTTTTCCATCATGGTTTGCAATTGCTGACAATAGACATCAGCCGTAATAGTCTGGCCAGATTTGAGAAAACTGTAATGAACAATACCGGCACTAGTCCACCAAACGCTTACAAGTAACTTTTTTGGGGTTAATTTTCGCTTGGGGCAGGATTTGGCTGGCTGGCCAGGATCCAACCATTGCGCTGAGCGCTTCCGATTATCGTAAAGAACCCATTTTTCATCACAGGTAATGATTCGGTTTAAAATACCTTCATTATTGTGCCGGTTTAGTAATGTAACGCAGCAGTCGACGCGCGTTTGCCGGTTTGCTTCAGTCAATTCGTGAGGTACCCACCTTTCAAGCTTTTTAATCTTCAAAATTCGCTTCAAGTGAATTAAAACAGTTTTATCACTAACATCGCAGCCTGCAGCTAACTCGGACGTGGTTTGCGATGGATCCGCTTCCACAATAGCCTTCAACTCTTCATTATCAACTTGAGTCTCAGGCCGTCCACGGGGCTTGTTCTGCAGGTCGAAATTTCCAGAACGAAAACGTTGGAACCAAAAACGATCTGTTTTTTCTTTTGCAACACGACCGCCATACACATCATTCACCCTTCGAGTTGTTTCCGCAGCACTAGTGCCACGGCGGAACTCGTACTCGTAAATAATGCGATATTTTAAGTTTTCCATTTTGTAAAATGAGTGACGCAAACAGAAAAAAACAGAAGAAAAAAAACAAATGAATGACGATCATCGAAGCACAAATACATGAGTCTATAGCTGTACAAATTTGAATTTGGAATTCCTTACCAAAGAGGAGAAATTTGTGATTAAAGTGGCCAGTACGAAAAACGCCAATTTCATATGTAAGGACCTAATACTTAATACAATTCACAAAATAGATAGATATTTTTTTTTATACGAGTACATAGAAAAGCATCCAGAACACCCTGAACAAATATCTGATCTTCTGATCGTACACACATTTGTCCCGAGGCGGGAATCGAACCCGCAACCTCCTGCGTCTTAGGCGGACCTTCACCCGCCGTGCCACAAAGGTCATCGAAACTCCAGCTTAGCTGTACTGACTCAGAATCAAAGCGCATCATAACGCGGGCCATGTTGTGGCGTTGTACAACTTTACAACGCACTCTTTTAGCGGACGTGAGTATATTATGTTTTCAGTTAGACAACAGAGCGAGTACGTAGCATACGAGTTAAACGGTCGTTTCCTTTACACCCAACAAAGCTTCTGGTGACGAGGATGAGAAAACTTCTCCGTTTTTTTATGCCACTAATGTTTGTACTGTTGTCACAAATATCTATATTGTTTCAGTGGTAGACGGTTCCCTAACACCTCCTGTGCCGGCCGGAGCAAGATCTCTTGGAGGTGCGAGAGTCATCCTTCCAGCAGCACTGTCCCTGCTTGTGTTGGGCGCACTGGTCGCTATCGTGTTCCTCGTTAGGAGAAACAGTAAGTTATCTAGAGGTTTAACTAACAGCAACTTGTTACTGTAGACTCTACCAGAGGGCGTAGCCAACCGGCATTCGTTATGAAGCGAATCGAAAAAAATCGATTCGTAGGGAAAAAATCGAAACAGATCACGTGACATATCTAAGGCATATGTCAAACCCATACATTTTTGGACTTTTCTACAATCGCTTTCGACATCGATTGTTACATTGTCTAGGCCCTCTGGACTAGATTGAGATATCGCGGAGGTCAATTGCAACCTACGTCTCTTCAAGACAAACGATAATGGACGGATTCAAACTAAACCTTTGTGATGCATTGTGGGCGACTTTCTTAACATTTAATAATATCACTTAACGTCTAGTTAACCCGCGAAGGTCAGAAGATACATGTGTGGTAAGGACTGCTGAACGTACCTCAACAACAAGGGAGAGTCTTCATAGTCACCACTTAAGAATTGAACCCGCAAGCTTTCACTTAGAACGAGAGCGCGCTGCCTATTGCGTCACATCCACATCTAGTCACAAGGTCAAGTAACAAACTAGTCGAAAATCTTTGGGATTTTGCACGGACTCGTGCGCCGCGGCCCGACCTTGTAGTCAGATAACGGCAGGAAACATTGAAGTTATCCAATCTTGTTCAAATCAAGTCAATTCCTATGATTGCAAACTATACAAACAGAAATAGAGCGACTAAATAAAATCAAATGAAGTCCACTTGATCCTTTCAGAAGCCGGGACAACAGAAACAGTAGCGACTGAGAGTGGAGTAGGAGAGTCGCCATCTGTCGCGCAGTTGCAGAACAAAGTGAACCGGGACCAGCAGTACTTGGCGGCGCGCGCGCAGCATCCCGCGCCGCAGCATCATTACAAACATGCTTCTAACGGTATGTTATGTTGACGACGACCTCTGTGGCGCGGTGGGCGAAGGTTTGCCTGCGACGCAGGAGGTTGCGGGTTCAATTCCCGCCTCGGGACAAATGTGTGTACGATCTGCAGACATTTGTTCAGGGCGTTCTGGATGTTTTTCTATGTATAATAAAAAATATCTATCTATGTAGTGTATTGTATTATGTATATCAGTTATCTAGTAACCATAACACAAGCTCTGCTTAACTTGGGGCTAGATAATGCTGTGTGAATTGTCCAGCATTATAAAATATTAATATAAATATTACAAAATGTTATAACCTATTTTAATCAATTATGTCGGTATTTTTTGCTTTTTGTGGCATTTCGTGTCACTGCCGCCATGATAGGCGTATTGTTATCGGCACTTTTTGTGTTCAGCTTCGAAGCAGTGGTGTTCTTAATTCGTCACTTACTCTTGCATTGCAGCTGCTAGGTGATGTCTTTTAACTCATCTGGGCTGTGTCGGTGCTTGATCACAAGAATGCTACCTTTTTGCGTCATCATATAAAAATACTTCCGGCTATAGAACACCCACTCATAAAAAATATTTAACTCTGTCATGGATTGAATTAATAGTTTAGGTTATCTACTCCTAGTAGCCATAACACAGTTTGGGGTTAGATGTTGCTTTGTGCATTGTCCAGAATTATTTATTTATTTATTATCTCTACTCACAGAATACATCGAAGACATCTGTCCATATGCGACCTTCCAGCTGACTAAGCCGACAGCGTACAGCGAGAGCAGCTACAGCGGCAACGTATATAGCGGCCCTTATCACTCCGTCCGGGGATCCTTCGTGTATCATGATCTGAAGCAGAATGATAAATATAAGGTTCGAATTCTTATTATGGTTTAAAGAGCCTAGCTCTTGTCGGTAATAATGCAGTTTCTGCACTTGTCTCTCTCTAAAGCAATGTTCAAAACTTCTATACAAGACATGACATGTTAGAGCTCAATTTTTTAATGTTGACCTAGACCTGGCCCATATGTTATATGCATGTTTTATCTCGAGAAAAGGCGTGCAAAGCCATATGCAGCAGCTAGTATTTTATGTAACTATGAACTTGATTTATTGATCGAAAGCACTTTTTTCGGCCTTGTTGAAATTTACCAGTTAAAGGAATGTAGGGTTCTGTGAGCAGTTAAATAAGGTGCCTTTTGGACTGTAATTCGCTCTCACATATAGTAAAAGTTAAAAAAAAAAAAAATTCCTCTAATGATCCAGGGCAAAGAACCAGAATACACCAAAGTGAGAAGAAAAGGAAACAGACTTCGCGACCCTCACTCGGAGAGCCAAGGTACAAACTCTGATAATACCCCTGTAGGTAAAAGTCCCGCAGTCTAAAGCTTAAAGTAGTTAGCTACATTTTGGTTACGTAGATTGCACTATTGATTACTTTGTCCCGTTATGTTTAAGTAATGAAATTGAAATTTGACGTAATGATCACCTTTTATGCAACCCGTTGGGAGCGTAAATGGTATTATTCGTAAGGTAAGCATGCACAGTACAGATATCTCGAAAATATACTATAGGAAACCTACAAATAGATCGATTTCACAATGCTCAAAAGAAAAATCATCAACCAATGAGGTCAAAGCGATTCGCTCCCATAGTATATTTTCCGAGTGTAACGTTCGTTTGTTTTGTTGACATTGGGTGTTGTTTCATTGACATAGTTTTCTGGAATGCATTTTGTTTCATTGCTTGTATCGCTCCATTCCCTTAGAGTTCGTCGTAAGGTATGAAGACACCTCATATCCATTGGTCAGCGTTTTGTCACTTTGTCATGTGCTTTACGCTGCTATGGTCGCACGGAAATAAACGGAGAATAAACTTGCAAATACGTCAATCTACAGATGAAATCCCACATAGATGAGAAGATATTTTGAAACAGATCGTTCCAAAGTTATTATCCTGCTGGTGAAATCACTTAGGTTTAGACTTAAAGTTTTTAAAACCGGCTCAAAGATCTGATAAAGGAAAGTCAGTTAAAACTTTATTCGAATGGTCATGCAATAGTTTTGATTCGATTGATATGAAAATTTAATGAGACTAATATACCTAGCATATTAAAAATGTTGCGGTTTATTTTTAACGATCAAAATAATAAACATTTTAAGTATGTATTGCCATATTATTATAGTAACCATCGCTATCGAAATTAATGACAAATCCGGCTCGAACGACCAAAAGTAACTTATTTGATTAATCGCACGATCACTCTTAAAGTTTGGTTGATACACCCTAAAACATTCCAAAACCAACCTTATTCATACCACCCCGTAAACTATTTATTTCCGTGTCGTCCAGCAGCTTCACACATCACACCAGACCTTACCCCTTCTAACCAGCCTCCATCTTCACAGAATCCGACAATCTCGGTTCAACCGATTCCGAGGTGAAGAAGATTTTGACGCTGCACCTGCCCATTACAGAGTATGAGGACGATGCAAGTGACGACGCCAGTGCACCGCATTCTGACAGCGAGCACGCGGCGAGGGTCCGACCGGCGCATCCTACAGCTTGTACGTTAATACCTATTTTGCGCATCTAGAACTAGATGAAGCTGTGGTATCGGTAAACATAGGCATCCAAGAAGCCCGACAATGCAAAGGCCAATTGTCGGGCTTTTTGCATAATCGCCACGCTTGGCTGGGGTTGCCGGTCGCAGTTCGGTGGTGGTGCTGTTCTGCAGACCCAAAGTCATAGCGCCCTCCTTACAGTCTGGTTCAACTATTTTTGTACTTGTTTTAGAACTCGGGCGAATCGCAATGTTCAAATTGTAACCTTACACCACCATAAATTAATACACCTTATTCCACATTTTTCAACTTCTCAGACCCAAACGTAGAACGTGAAGAATCATCATCGTCATCGGAAACATCAGTAGGCGGTGGCCCCTGTGCGGTTCGCAAGGCGTTTCCTTCACGTAAGGGGAAGGCAGGCGCGCTAGGCAAGCGGCACGTCCGTTCATCTAGTGGATATAGCAGCCATAATGACGAGACTACATTCAGGTAACTATTATAATTGAGCCTAAATCATGTTGTATCTATAGTTAGATAGACTCGAGATTCGTGTGTAGTTCCGAAAATACCGAATTAAGTAAGGCTTTTCTTCGCGCAAGAGGAAGGCGTATATCGCAGCTGATGATGAGATTACCTACATTCAGGAAACTATTCTATGAGGACCAAGATAATCGTGTTGTATCGAAAAGATTCGCAAGATGTGCCAGAGAGAACAAATCTTTGGCAAAGAGTCGGTAAAACATACAATCTACAAAGGATAAGCACGTAGCATCAACATTGTAGCGGCAATTTAGATCAAGTACTACGACGTAGACCTGCTACGTAGCGACAAGAGTAGGCAGCTCGAGAGCGCAGAGCAAGTGCTACGACGTAGACCTGCTACGTAGCGACAAGAGTAGGCAGCTCGACAGCACAGCGCAAGTGCTACGACGTAGACCTGCTACGTAGCGACAAGAGTAGGCAGCTCTACCTTCAGCGCAGAGCAA
Organism: Eupithecia tripunctaria; assembly: GCA_955876795.1. NCBI lineage: Eukaryota > Metazoa > Arthropoda > Insecta > Lepidoptera > Geometridae > Eupithecia > Eupithecia tripunctaria. The sequence goes on along the minus strand of OY041616.1, from coordinate 6,587,895 downwards.
GTGCTACAACGTAGACCTGCTACGTAGCATCAAGAGTAGGCAGCTCGACAGCGCAGAGCAAGTACTACGACATAGACTAGCTACGTAGCGACAAGAGTGGTATCTTAATAGCGCCGACCAAATGCTACGACGTAGACCTGCTACATAAAAAATATTTTGTAGGAAACGATGAAAATGGCTTCTTCAATCTAGTCTCAAATAAAATATATCTTTTGACATAACAGATTGCTATTTCAGAGTAACAGATACAGTTACTATCATTTTTTTTATTTTCTGATGTGAAAAGGTTCAAATGTTTTTTTCATAATTCTTTATTGCACAATATACAAGTACAAAAGCAAGACATTTCTAAAACTATTCTCTTCTAGAAGACATACTAAAACAACAAAGGAGTTAAAACTTACGTTATTTACTTCCAGCATATCAAATTACCCATCATTCAACGAGCACATCCACCCTCCCTCCCGTTTCTCCGACGACACAGAATGCGAAGGCCACCACCGGAGGAAGCGAGGCCACCACCAGGAAGGCAAGATGACCCGGGAGGCCTTCCAGATAAACGTATGAAATAAGGAACCTCGGTACGTCACGATGACTGGGTAACTCAGTGCTGGCGTCACTGAGGGCACTTAAAACACTGGACTTTATTGAGCGGTGATAAAAATGAAATTAAAAATATTTTGATGTGAGGGTAGTTTGATCCTCCAGATATACGTATGAGATTAGCCTCGGTACTTCACTACGACCGGGTAATTCAATGCTGGGGTCACTGACGGCACTAGGAAGAATTGGACTTTAGTGTGCGGTAATAAAATTGAAAATCGAAAAAACTTATCGGAGTGTAGTTTGAAAGGAACTTTAAATTGGACTGTGTTTGGAAGTGATAAGAATGAAAATGCTGATTTTCATTGATCCGTGTTGTAAATTACGATATTCTATGTTCATGACCACCAAATTAAAAAAAACTTGGAATCAAGAACGTTCTGCTTTGGTAAGACAGACTATTGTATAAAATTTGATGTGGCGTAACTAGATAGTATTTCAACAATGTTGAAGATTAGTTTTTATGGTAACTAATAATTATTGCGCCTGGAATACCTAAGTCTTTCGGGGAGATAACCAACAAAAGTTGTAACTATATCACTTTGAAAATTTAAAGTGAATTTCCGATAATTGTTCAGTAATGGAACAGTTAAGTAGGTATAGGTACCTGCATAATTTATAAGCACGTTATCACAAACAAAAATGTTGCCAAACTGAATAAACTTCTCTGTTATAAATTTGTGTAAATAATGTTGTAGATAACTTAGATAGGTATAGCCAATATCTAGTGCCACATAATCTTTTTTATACTCCAATATCGAGTATGTGTTATTTATACTAAATGGTACGTGTCGTTATGTAAATAATAATGTAATAAACACATATTGATTATCGGAAAATATAAAAAGAACAATAATTAAAATAAAAATAATATATTTTAAACTTAATGCCTTATTGACCAAAGTCTTAAAACTAGTTGCGGATATAAATTATTATCCCGTATAAATACGAATTGTTTCATTGTTGTAAAGTTTATGAAAGCAAGATGTTTTCATTCACGAATCTAAGCGAAGTTTTAACTTTAGGTGACCAGATACATTCCATGTTAAATATCTCCTATTTATAACTCCAGAACTATGGTCACAGGTTATATTGAAGTGCCAATTATGCAACTACCCTCGTATTAGGTAATAAAATAATATTTAAAAGGCAGATTATCATAAAGTGGGTACTGAGCGGCGTTACGGGGCGTAAAGTATCATTTGCAGCGAGCGTTAAACGTCAAAATCCATATCGTTGCTCGTTGCGAGCGCCTTCTTGTAACACTTCCATGTAACGCGTTACATTACGCCCTATTACAACAGTAGCAGTACCCGGCTTTGTGAAAATGCATAAATACTGAGCACTTATTACATAATGAATTGTTATTGTTCTTACATAAATATATGCATTGGCATTAATTGTAATGCCTTTTATGGGCTCACGCAGTACATGTAAAGAGTGTATTTAGTGACATAAGGACGTTGTAAATTGATAAAATAGCATGTATAATCCTCAGTAACAGTACCTAACAAGAGACAATACAATTACTTTCATATTATTTGGTGAATATGGCAGAAAGTTGCATAACAATGTGCTGAGTAAGGAAAGTAATCTATGAGTGTCGAACACTACGTAATGTTACGTGTTACACGAGTTATTATGTGAGTTGTGTGTTTTTTAATACTTTACACTTGTTTGCGTTGTTCTTTAGTAATTCCAACGAAGACTGCCCTATATTTAATTGAGATCTATTTTATATAATCTAGACACAACCTAATGCTAGTCCATGACATTTAGATTTTTGTAGCAGACTGTATCCTTGGCAGGCGCCAGCTAACTACACTCTTATAGTTTTCTACAATTACAAAATCCAATACTCCCATATAATTTTAAGTTTGTTAATATTAAGCCTACAAAATAAGTATGCTATCAACGAAATTTCTATCCGATTTTTTTGTAAGATAACGAATTATTTTGATGTCATCGGAATTATAATAAACTATCATTTATTCTAGTCATTTTGAATAGTCAATGTACCATATCATTTTACATTTTGTTACTATAAATAAACACGCAAGTATTTAAGAATTAGTTAGGGCCACTTCCACCAAAGACAGTAAAAAATTTAACCAAAGACTATTGATCTGTCATTGGCTAAATCTGCCTGTGATGTAATAGGCCCTTAGTCCTGTTGTTACAGATATGTTTTATATTGCAAACAAGCAAGTTATTAGGACAGTATGATGTGACGAAAATAAAACAATCATTTACTTGGAAACTGCATTTTATTACTCCTACCTTATTACTTTTTAACAGGAACGTCGTAATAAAATAATTCATTTTAGCTTTAATGTCACGATCAATGTGTTATCATAAATTTTCATTTTAAATTGTACACTATTCAAACTCATGTAGATGATTTTAAATTAATCGCCCACACTTAAACTAAAGTTCACTCAGTTTCAGTGTCTTTTCATACGCAATTTACCTATTATTCAATAAATATATCACTTATTGAAAAAGAAAATTACAATCTTACAATAAAAACAAAAATAAATTTAAACTAGTATTTACAATTGAAACAAATGTATTGACTAACTGCAAACAATCTCCAATATTATATGAAACTCTTCGCCAAGCGTGAGTTTAAGTTATTCGTGACGTGGTTTGTTTCAAATATCCTACATAGAGGTTGGATAGTGTTTAGTCTCGGATTTTTAGCTACATTTTGTAAGTATTCATTCTCATTTTTCGCAAAGCCATCCGTGAGTGTGCGACATATGCGACATTTCGTACAAATGGCCGCGACATATGAGAGGTTAGGCGAGTGAAAAAGTAGTTTCGGGTTTTCTTATACATAATATGTAGTCTTCAAATAGAATAGAATAGAAAATACTTTATTGCACACTTTAAATCAAAAGAAACTAGTTAAACCTATTTCCAATGTCTAGTTTATCCTCAGAACATGTTGAGGTACATGATTATTACTCCAGTTATTCTCATAACTGAGTTACTGACCAAATAAATAAGTAGGTACCATATTGAAGTGTCCAAAATTATTTATATTATGTACTCGCAGTACGTAAATGACAGAAAATATTTACCTTTCCATGTCCCACACAAAGTGGCCAATGTTTTTTTCTTTGTTCTGTCTCGCTCTATCATTTGAACTATTAGTCTCTCGCGCTAATTTACTATTACCGCTTCATCCTATTCTTTTAACTGTAATTTTTCTATATCCGTCTCGCTCTAATCACTGTCACTCTCTACTCGTGTGAAATCGTACGGTTGAAACTTCTCCCGAAGAGCTTTGACGTAAGCATTCTCTTGTTCTTTGTCGAGTAGGCAGGATCGCCAGTCAGCTTTATCCTCACAGTTAAGGATTTGTGGACTTGATAGGACGTCTCTGAAAAAATATTTTATTTATCAATGAAGATTCAAAAGTGGGATAAATTTTTGTACGATCTGCAAATATAAAAAATATATTTATGTAATGTATGTGTAATTAGTCATTTAGTACTCAAGATCAAGCTATAGCTATATATAAGCCTTAGCTTGGAGCAGTTGGGGCTAGATGATGCTGTGTGGATTGTCCAGCACTATTTATTATTATTTATTTATTCAATGACACAAGAGTAAAAAGGTGAAGCCTGATGCCTACTCGAGAAACGGAGACCGAAATTTCTTAGTTTTCAAGCTGCTTAGCTAGGGGCTAGAAAATGCTGTGTGAATTATCCAGCATTGGCAGCATTATTTATATTACACTACTCAAAAAAGTCTAGGGACAAGGGATAAAGGTATTTTAGTGTATATTTTAAAATCATCGTTTTTTTGTCCCAGGTATTATACATCAACACAAGCCTTATTAATTTCAGCAATTAAATAAAGAGCGTTCAAGTAAATGAATTAAGGTAAGTCAGAAAAACTCTGTCTAAAGTCTAAAACGAAAAAACATTTTTCTGTAAATAACAAAAACATCTGATGCTTCAGTGAAAATTAATAAGCGATAATGGTCACGAGAAAAATTATCGATACTCATGAGAAAAATCACTCAACACTATTAATGCTAGCAAACCCCTTACTTGGCGACCCAGCTCGGTTTTCCCTTCTTATTTAACTAATATTTTGTTATAATATTTTGAATTTAGAACAAAAAATTGAATCCTCTTCCAGCCTAATTTTTATATTTTAATGGTCAGTACTTTTTTGCTAGTTTTACAAATACGTTGGAGTAGCTATAATGCTTGACCCTAGACTTTGTTGAATAGTGTATTTACCTATACCGTGTCCATTTTGAATGAAGCACAAACGTAAACAAACCGCCCATACTTAACCTAAAATTCACTTTGCTGGCGGGTCCTTTTATACATAATTTACATTACTTGTCGATTTTAGATCCTCCCTTTAATAAATATTGCTTACAATTATATCTGAAACTCAACGCCAAGCAAGTGAGATTTTGTTATTTGTGTCGTATTTTGTTTACGTATGTTGCTTCATTCAAAATGGATAAACCATAGATTGATACATACCTGCCAAACTGCAGCGGAAAATTCACTTTAGTCTTAGCAAACAGCTGTTCTCCTGAAGGCAGTTCCACGTGGAAGTAAGTAGCGCCCGGCAGCGCCATCTGTGTTATTTCTGAGTACGGCGGGAGAACTTCCATCTCTATCCGATTAAGACCGGCTTCATCCTGAATCAACAAGTCAAACATTGTTATGAACTGGCCTGCGTATAATTCACAACTTTATGGGTTTGATTTTAAGTTGGTAGAGCCGAAGTTCAGCTGTGTGGTGCTAGCTTAGAATTTGCACCATCCCAATTCTTTCCAAGGGGGGCGTAAGAGGCGAGTAAGGGATATCCACCGGGGGAAGGGCAGCAACGCCCCCTGCAGAACAAATCTTCCACCAAACTGCGATCTCCAACCCGCATGCCCAGCGCCCCCATGAGTTAAACACCAATTAGGCGTTTATCCTGGGTCCAGCAGTGGACCGATACAGGCTGTTGGGGTTGAGAGGTAGTTAACTATAACATCATCTATCTGCCAAGGTCCGTAAAAAGGCTTGGAAAATACTTTATATGAACTATTTTCTACTGTAATACTTATCGTTCTTTTTCTTGCATCATTTGAAAGGTTGGTTCTAGGGTAGAAAGAAAGTTAAGAATGGTGTCAATTCAGTTGCTGTCAAAACTAAACTAAACTAATTTGACAGGACTAAAAATGTCGCCGTCTCTGTCATAACAATCCAAATAATAAGGATGACATCATATTTAGTCCTATCAGATAAGTTTAGTCTAGTTTTGGCGACATCTGAATAGACACCATTGCCAGTCGCGACATCTTTATGCTGACCAAACTGAAGATAAAAAGTTTGTAAACATTACCCCATACTTAACCTAAAAATCACTTTCTTTTGTAAATTTTTTGACATTTGCACTACTTGTCAACTTAAGTTCTTTCCTACAATGCATAATGCTGATAATTATTTTTGAACTCTTTGCCAAACCAGAATTTCGGGTTTTTGTATTGTGTTGTCGGTTGTTGACCAACATTTGATCCTCAGAATAGCTCCAGTACAGTAAATATAAACATACCTGAAACACCTCAGATAATTGCGACTCACACAACCTCGGTACAGGCACGCACTGTATTTGCATATGCGACGTTTTGAAGTTGCGTTCGAAGAACACTGCCAGCTTGTTTAGGGACCGATAGAAGTTCGACAACGCCTCTTTGAACTTCTTTATTTCTTTTACTACTTCCTCTGGTGCCTGAAAAGTAGTATGAATTTTTTTAGAGTGTAACTACCTACTGGGTTATATGCTCTGTTGTATGTAAGCGATCGCATGTATTTTTGGTGGCGTAGTAACGGACGATCCTTTGCTGGGACCGGTGGTCGACCATAATTTATACGTCATTCATTATCATCATCATATCAGCCGATCGATGTCCACTGCTGGACATATGTAGGCCTCCCCTAAAGATGTCCACAATGACCAATTTTGCGCAATCTGCGCCAGGTAGGAGTGGAAGCCGATTCAGATGACTAGTTGCTTCAACTGAAGGGGATGACAGGCAGAACCAACATGACTCAATCTAGTTATAGACTGATGATGTGCTATTATAGGGAGTATCAGCACATGGTGCGGCGTCAGCGGTCCTTTAGCAAGCGCCAGGTAGGAGTGAGAGCCAACGCAGATGACTAGGTGCTTCTCAACTGAAGGCGATGACAGGCAGAACAAACATGACTCACTCTAGTTATAGACTGATGATGTGCTATAGGCAGTATCAGCACATGGTGCGGCGTCAGCGGTCCTTTAGCCAGCGCCAGGTAGGAGTGGGAGCCAACGCAGATGACGCACCTACTAGGTGCTTCTCAACTGAGGGCGATAACATGCAGAACCAACATGACTTACTCTTGTTATAGACTGATGATGTGCTATAGGCAGTATCAGCACATGGTGCGGCGTCAGCGGTCCTTTAGCCAGCGCCAGGTAGGAGTGAGAGCCAACGCAGATGACTAGGTGTTCTCAACTGAAGAGGATGACAGGCAGAACCAACATGACTCACTCTAGTTATAGACTGATGATGTGCTATAGGCAGTATCAGCACATGGTGCGGCGTCAGCGGTCCTTTAGCCAGCGCCAGGTAGGAGTGAGAGCCAACGCAGATGACTAGGTGCTTCTCAACTGAAGAGGATGACAGGCAGAACCAACATGACTCACTCTAGTTATACACTGATGATGTGCTATAGGCAGTATCAGCACATGGTGCGGCGTCAGCGGTCCTTTAGCCAGCGCCAGGTAGGAGTGAGAGCCAACGCAGATGACTAGGTGCTTCTCAACTGAGGGCGATGACAGGCAGAACCAACATGACTCACTCTAGTTATAGACTGATGATGTGCTATGGGCAGTATCAGCACATGGTGCGGCGTCAGCGGTCCTTTAGCCAGCGCCAGGTAGGAGTGGGAGCCGACGCAGATGACTAGGTGCTTTTCAACTGAGGGCGATGACAGGCAGAACAAACATGACTCACTCTAGTTATAGACTGATGATGTGCTATGGGCAGTATCAGCACATGGTGCGGCGTCAGCGGTCCTTTAGCCAGCGCCAGGTAGGAGTGAGAGCCAACGCAGATGACTAGGTGTTTTTCAACTGAAGCGGACGATAGGCAGAACCAACACGTTTCTGAAATGGAAATAATTGCGCCTTTATGCCTTTACTGCTTTATTATTACAGTGTACTTATACTTATCCAGGTTTACTACACTTATAAAGAAATTTCAGCTCAATCTGTTCAGTAGCGTGGGCGTGAAGAAGTAACAAACATCCATCTATCTGTCTATTAATCCATCCCTTCATCCAAACTTTGGCATTTATAATATTAGCGTGAAATAAGAAAAGAGAGTTAGCTGTGTGGTGCTGGCTTAGAATTAGCACCACCCCTATTCTTCCCGTGGGTGTCGTAAGAGGCGACTAAGGGATAACCATCGGGGGGCGGGCAGCAGCACCCCCTGCAGAACAAGTCTTCCACCAAACTGCGATCCCTAATCCGCATGCCCAGCGTGGCAATTATGAGCATTACCCCCCATGAGTTAAACGCCAATGAGGCGTTTATCAGGAGGAGGCCTGCGTCCAGCAGTGGACCAATACAGGCTGTTGAGGTTGAGGTTGAAGGAAAAAGTAAACAATTGCCCTGCAATGTCAAAAAGAGAGTAAAATAAACAAACCTGCATCAAACTCCCTTGGTTTGTCGTCGTGTCTTCTCTTACGGTTCCCTTGAGTGCGGTCGTCTTCCGCTTCCATGTTGTAAAAAAACTGGCCGTTGCCAGAGTACTAAAAACATTACAAGTAGTAAATTTAAGTTACAACGAACAGTTTGATTTTCACACTAGTATCTGCCGTGACTTCGCTTGACTGTGTTTCTAGACTACGGCAGTGCCTCCAGTTTTGCCAATATTGCCTTAGATGGTGTATCCCTATCAGTCGGCTCAAATTTCCGGTACCTTGGTTCATTGATCCAAAACAACGGCGAAAGGATGTCAAGAACAGGATAAGCGCAGGATGGATAAAATGGCGACAGGTCACAGGCACCAAATGCGATCAGCGAATGCCTATTAAGCTGAAGGGGAAAATCTACAAGATCGTGATAAGACCTGTCGTACTGTATGGATTTGAATGTTGGGCAACAAAAGGAAAGGATGAACGAACTGTGCATGCAGCGGAAATGCGAATGTTGAGATGGATGTGTGGTGTGGAGTGACAAGGATGGATAAGGTTAGAAACGAGTACATCAGAGGAAGTTTGAAAGTGGCGCTAGTTACGGAAAAAATGAAGGGCAACAGGTTAGCGTGGTATGGGCATGTTATGCGGAGGGAAGAGTATCATGTGACGAGAACTGGTTTGAATGTGAAGGGATATAAGGGAAGAGGAAGACCGAGGAAAAGATGGATGGATTGTCTGAAAGAGGACATAGCTAAGAAAGGTGTAAGTACAGAAATGACGGCTGATAGAGCAGAATGGAGGAAAATGACATGTTGTGCCGACCCCACCTAGCGTGGAATAAGGACCGGAAGAAGATCTGCCCGTGACTTTGCGTGTTTCTTTAGAAACATTTAAGTTCTGTGTCTAATTTCCACTGGAACTGAATTATGGAATGGAAAGTAGCTTATGTTTGATTCCAGGTTTAGAGCTACACCTATGCAATTTCTACTCAAACTGTTTAGTAGTTTTGGCGTGAAGTATTACAAATTCTTCAAAGAAACTCCTTTCTTTGTTGCAAAGGGGATTCACTGAAAAGAGTGACAAGTTAGATCATGATGACGATGTCCTCTTGCCAGATTTTGGCCACGGCAGCCAGTCTCAACTAGAGAGACGCGCGCGGGACATATTATAGTATAGGCAAACACAAGTACTGTCTCTATTATTGTACACATTTTGACACTGGGGCATTCCACCTGTTGAACATTTGTCACATTCACTACCCAGTCCCTGAATGAACCCTGCTCTCATCACAATGTAGCAAGGCACCACACATTTTGTTTGCCTTCATCAACCCTAAAAGATCAGGAAAAATCTCATTCCGATTACCTTTACAACCTTCCCTGGCTGATGTTGCTTCAATAGATCAGGATCAAATGGACATGGCGTCTCATCCGTGGTACCTTGCAGTAAATCTGTTATCCTCATCTTGGATATAGGTTGGAGGGAGCAAGCGTATATCCACTTCTCTTTCTTTTTGTTACCCACAGGCGCTAAAGCTATAAATCGCGTCGCGCACTCTCTGTAGTCTTGGTGGACACCCTGATTTCTGGAAATTATAAATAAATAAATAATCAAGTCACACAGCATCATCTAGTCCTAAACAAATAGGTCCATATTAATAAACTTACTCACAGAGTAGTTTATCTCCGAGTAAGCTTGTAATTACTTAGTTTTAAAAACGGTATCTATTATTAAACCTGGAATAATGACGGAGTAGGTATACCTAACTTATTCCTCCGGTTAGGGCTGAAAAAAGCATAATTGATCAAAAGTCCCAACATAAAAATACTAACAAGTGACTTTATACAAGTTTATAAATAAGCCCATCTGATGGGCTTATTTATAAACTCAGAGCTTGTGTTATGGGTAACTAGCTGCGCACCGCGGCTTCGCTAGCGTTGTTTCTATGGAAACGTTTAAAGGTGATTTTTATGCCACGGGAACAGATTTAGGGGATAAAAAGTATCCTATGTTTTATTTCAGTATTAGAATTACGTGTATGCAAAATTTCAGCCAGATCCGTTCAGTAGTTTTGGCGTGAAGAGGTAACAAACATCCATCCATCCATCCATACATCCATACAACCATACAATCTTTTGCATTTATAATATGTGTTTGCAACAATCTGCAGTAAGTTCAACTATTTCATTTGTTAGGCTATGCTAACAGCATTGAGCAGGGAAGATATCTGTATCTAGTAAAACCTTTTTTTACCTGAATAGATAAATTATACATGTATAACTTACCTGTAAGGCTGCCTTTCAAAATATGTCTGTGATGATGGAACAAAGTGGTATCTTGGTTTTAAGTGCATTGACACCCATGATAATAAATCTGATAGATTTTCTTTCTCCACCTCTACCTGTAATAAAAAGAATAAATAATGTTGCATCATCTAGTTAAGCTCAAAGTTAAGCCTATAATGTTCTATCTACCCAAGTAGCACAAAACTGCTGTTAAATGGATGAATAACAGATCTAGCTTACTCCCAAGTCTGTATTAGAAGGTTTTATGTAGGTTTCATTAGCGCTTATATACCTCTTGTAATGCCTATTTTGGTCCCTATTAAACAGCCTTTGATTTTAGAACACTCTTTAAACACCATTCAGTTCTAAAATTTCTGTTAAGTAGCTTACTCCCAAGTCTGTATTAGAAGGTTTTATGTAGGTTGTATTAGCGCTTATACGCCTCTCGTAATGCCTATTTTGGTCCCTAATAAACAGCCTTTGATTTTAGAACACTCTTTAAACACCATTCAGTTCTAAAATTTCTGTTTAGTAGCTGTAATCACTTGTACAAAAGAAGTATCAATAGATAATAAAGTCCAAAAAACATGTCCAACGAACAACAAGAGAATACCAGAGTACCATACTAAGGTGTGGCACTCCAATTACATACGGCTGTACACAATTTATGTTTAACAGGTGTTTTATTGGACATCAAATACTTATTCAGATATATTTATTTTCTCACAATGAAAGCTTAGTTGCTAGAATATATTAGTGCAAGTAGTATAAAATACAATACATTACCTTTTGAATTTCATCATTTTGTACCCCCGATGGCCACATAGTTGTAATCAGTACGTCCACCCCTCTATATTCACTTTGCCCTCTCAATGATGCATCTCTCAGTGCACTACAGTCACTTGGCTCAAATGTGCACAAGGGAATGTCTTTGCCAAGCTCTTGCTTTGAAATTCCAGTGAGGTAAGCAATTTTTACATCAGCGCTGGTTGTAAATATTCCTCTCTTACCTAAAACATAATATAATGCATTATATGTATAATATATGTATAATGCTGGACTAAACACACAGCATCATCTAGCCCGAAGCTAAGCAGAGGTACTAAATGACTGATATTATATAGATATAGATAGATAGATACGTTTATTGATTTATGAATGATACATTTTTATGGTAAGTAGGGTCTTAAATCCTATATTAGTTTATCCTAAATTAGTTTATCTAGACACTAGGTTCTCTAATATAAACTTAGACACGCTTAATAATAAGGACAGTTATGCACACAGGCACAGCGGTACCACTACCACCGTCTTGGGTTCTACGAGATGGCGCGGTATGCAGTTGCACACGCACGCTCCGCCAATCACGCGCATCGGTCAAGCGACCAATGAGTGATAAATGTGATAAGATAATGCTGCGCCTGAGCTTAGCTATAGGATGCTCCTTTTTATGGCGAAGTGATATATTAAAATAAATATGCATTCTATGGAATTTAAAAGAAGTTAGGTATGTAATGATAAATAATGTTTTACTAATATGGCTTTAATATTTTTTTCAGTTATTTTATTTTTAAGTTCGATTGGCAAATTGTTTATAAGGTATGGGATTAAATATTGGGAGGTTCGCTTACCGTATAAGTTGTTATATGAGGAGATTTTAAGTTTTTTATGTGTTATGCTTCTAGTAACCCTGGCGTAATATGTACTTAATAGAATACATTACAAAGTTAGATTTTTTTTATTATACATAAAAAATACCCAGAACATTTGTCCCAAGGCAGGGATTGAATCCACAACCTTCTATGTACAGGTTTTGTTTTAATTATTTCTTCGGTTATTTCATCTTATTTAATCGGACTTAAAGAAAATTTGCTAGCCTTTACTGTTATTGAAAATTAAACAGGATTTACCAAACCAATTTAGAATAGGCAGGTGTTTAAATAATTTGCATAAAATATGTACTTAGTACTCACCCATGTAAATTATATTAGGGACAATTTCAGCTCCCTCTTCTACATAATTTTCTACATGCTCACTCTGTGATGGTCCAAATACATAGGTTGTAACAGGTACTGAAATTACAATATAAAATTAAATTAGTATGGCCTAGCTCAATCAAGACTTGTAAGGGCAGCAAAGTAGCAGTAGATTCATTTTTCAAAGAATAAACAGGCAATTGTTTACGAGTTTGATATTATATACCTACTTAGACTTATGGAAGGAATTGTAAGCACAAGAATGCTACTTTATTAGAAGGAAAGGTTTTGCAGGTTAGCAAGTTTTTTGTAACGAACTCTACCTTTTCTTGTACCCATTCTATACGCATCCAGTTGAGAATTATCATCGCCAAAGAAATTTCCAACACACAGGAGAACATCAAATGGTCCAGATTTGCTGACGATGGATTCGACGCGGGAAAATAAAGTTCTAAAGTTCCCGTTCACGTCTCCGCAAATCAAGCTGTAAATCATAAATGGGTAGTTTTTAGTGATACAGTGAAAAGATAAAGCAACTGGTGTTATTTTAGCGCGCGTGTATTAATCTTTAATGGTTCTACATAGTAAAACCCTGTGAGTAAACATGGGTAAGCTTACGTTTTTTGTTTATCTGACATTATTGGTATTATTATACTATACGCTTGTGACGAACTTGATGTGTGTGTTTCACAGAAAGTTCTACCCTTTGAGGAGCGCCACACACAAATCTTCTACAAAGAACGATCGAGCAATTCAAACGAAAAACATAAAATAAATCAAAAATCCGAATGAAGCAAACAAACAAAACAGCCATTCAACTTCAACTTCTTTCTTATTGGCGTCGCTTCTTTTCGCTATGATGATTGACGTCTCAACTCTACCAGTGTCTGTGTCAGAATGTTAGGAGTGTGTTTAACCAGTTTACTTTAAAATCGTTAGCTTTCACAGAATCTGTGAAGGTATCTATATCTTTATTTAGGGAAAAGTTAGGTACTTCGATCTTTTATCTTGAATTATGTGTTTTAAAAATACGATTGGTGAAAGCTTTCCCGACAGTTTTTTTAATTAGATGTTTTGCATATTTTTGCTAATTATCTCAAGAACAGCACCCTTATGTCTTCGGCTTTTGTTTTGGAAAGAAACCTACCTAGAAGTATTTTTTTTTTGTCTGTTAATTTTTTATTGGTTGTTTTATTAACTTGTAATTAGGTAAAAACTGTTTTGGTTCGTATAAAATTCAGTTCACGTCTCTGCTCTGTACTTCTCACTCGCAAGAAATCCATATCTTGTCATCCCACCCAAAATCCATCTCGTAGCGGCGTTATTGCAAACTGATAGACAAAAACAGATAGATCTGTTTTACGAACAAATTTTTTTTTTCATGATAAACATTAGGTACCTACTCATAACTCTTTTATTCGTTCCTTATTAATTTTTATAAATTCACTAATAAAATGTGTATAGGATTAATGTGACAAACGCTCAAAAAGGTTAGGTTAGAAGAGACTTCATGCGGAGGACGTCGTAGTTGTTGTTGTTTTGACACAGATAGTTTGCGCAGAGCCTGACAAGGTTATTGCATACGGAACAAGAGATAAGTGGAGCAGAATTTATTTTATTTTGTAAGTAGGTAGGTAACTGAAAATAATAAAACTGCGTTTTTACAGAAACAATCTGTATATCATACCGTTGCCTTGTACTTTCATATTTAAATTTATTTAGTTCCTTCTAATTTCTACCTAATAAAATAAATAAAAATCATATCTTTCGGACAGCAAATAGTTATGTTGATGGTTAAGAGAAGTCACAGAACTGTTGCTGTGTAGTATACATCTATAATAGTATACAATATACAATACATAATAAATATAGTGCAACAAGAAAAGAAAAAAATCTAAATCAAAATAATAATCTAGTATTTTTTTTAATGTTAAGAATAAAACAAGATGATGAATCATTTTATTGTATTTACTAGTTGGTCTTAAGAACTACAAATAATTGTCCCAACAGATTGTCCTTTCGGACATACAATAATTGTTATGTACTATACCAGTACAAAGGTACTTAAAAATACTTAAAAGTTTAGTGAATTACACATTTTTTATTACACAATGTTAAGAATAGGAAGTCAATATCAATAATTATCTAAATTTTGAAGGAATCCCTCCAAGTATTCTTTAGTATCATAATGAGTTTTTGATACATACTAAGTATTTTCTGAATTTTATTTTGAACGTATTATCTTCGATCTATAGTTTCTATTGGTAGACTATTGTCAATTTTAACGGTAGAAATATATGAACTTTTGTGGAATGTTGCATTATTACTTGAGGCATACGCATATTATACTAATAAATGAAAACTAGTCTTTATAATATATTAAAAACGTTAAAACACATGAAAAAAAAACTTACATAAAAATATTGCCTCTCTATTCATGAATTTCGAACACAGTTAAAATCGTAACTTATGCAAACCAACAAATAATTTTCAACGCCGATTTCTTGAGGTAGGGGGCAATAATTGTACATTCAAGTGGTAAAAATGCATTCAAACTAAATACATAGGAAACCCGCCTTTTTTGTGTCATGGACGTGTGATTTTTGTAATTTTGCTAGGCATGCTTTCTGTTCAAGCGCTCAAATGACATATTCCTTAAATGCCAAAAAGGAAAGCTTAGGATACAGACAGACGGTTTCAGAGCACGCATTGTATGGGGGGGCCGGCGAAAACTTTGATCGATGGTATAGTACCTACTGTACCTACTATTATTATATATCTATGATATAGTACTAACATTGATGCCTAGTATATGACATTCTTAAAAAATAAGTTTGATATTTAAATAATAGGGAGACGAGAAAATAAACTGAAAGTATTACTAAAAAGACGAAAGAAAACGCAATCAACTCAAGCAAAAAGAAAGCGCAATAATCGAATCATCTTTTCAGACTAGAGTCTGAATAATAATAGAAAAATTAATCTCTACGTTTTGTCCTAAGAGAATACAATAACTTCGTAACTTCGTACTTCGTGGTTTTGTCCTTCTAAATTTCTGACCCAACGACTTGGAAGAATAACAGAGCACCCAATGACCACAGACTTCAACTTCTTATATTTCGCTCAGACGTGGGGTGAATTAGGTATCTTCTAGACCTTCATGATACACCGTCAGCCGCATCTTCGCTTTCCTTCAGGTGAGATTGCGGTCAAACAAAGGTCTATTTACTATTTAAAATAAAATTTAAAAAAAGTCAATCCCAACACAACTATAGTCCGACCAGAACGAGTAGAAATTAATTAATTGGAACTAAAATTTACTATAAACTGGCAACTCTTTATGAAAGACCAGTGTGGCCGCGTGAGTTTGTGGCCAGATTCAGCTTTTCCTTACAAAATTGAATTATGCACGTATTTTTTGATAAAGTATCGTCATGCTTAGATACTTACATTCTCTTGCTTAAATATTATTTAAAAATCATGCTAAATTAAAAGAATCAAGCATTCAAAATATTTTGTTGACATTTTGAATGCTTGAATGAAAAACATGGCGAATGACTAGGACAAAGCTAGATTACATAAACTGCATTTATAATTAGACATGGATGGGAGGAGGCCTGTACCCCAAAGGGGTCCAACCAAACCAACAAAAATATATATTACAATTTTAATCGACGTAAAATTAAAAATATTTATAACATGAATGCAATAGTAAAAACCTAGGTACCTATGTAATTTAATTTTAATTGATAATAAAAATAAAGTAATTTAATAAAAATTACTCTAAATACCTAATAAAATTTATTCTTAATCACTGTAGTAAATGAAATTGTTTAGTTGTATTTTTTTGAATTCATTTAATTTGACATTAATTTGAATTTTTTTGTTCAGAAGCGAATATTTTTTTGACTAACCAGAATAATTTTCCGCTTGTGGAAACACTGCAATTTCGGTCGAGCGAGTATTCGATTTTTTTGTTTTGATTTGTTGTTGATGTTTTTATTTCTAAAAGCAAATAAATAATTAAAATAAAACTATACGCAGTGGGCTCGTGACAATATTTACAAAGCGTTTATAAGATGTTTGGCTGAGTATCAAGCCGGGACGCTGCTGACTGAATTAGAAGACGTTTATAAATGAAAAGCAGATTGAACTGTAAGTAGCTGGTTAAAAATAATAACATTGGACGTAAACTGTTATAATTTACTAAAAGAATCGTTTAAATCCATCCAAAATCCTAGTTTATCATACATAGTCTTTGTTGATTTTTGTTCCATTGAGTCGTATTTTGTAGTGCAATCCTTTATTTTTGATACTTTACTTATGTTTTGTTTCAGGAAAATCCGAAAGCACTGTTAGGAGGATTTTTAATGAAGGCAAAAAAAATATTGTAAATTTGGTACAGAGTGAAGATGAAAATTACGGTATGGCAGGAACTTCTAATTATGTTCTACCACAACATTTTGATGAAGAATCGATGTCGGGTATTGATTGAGTATCTTGACTTTGAGTCATTAGAGTGATTTATGTGTGATTTAGTACCTATTATATAATTATTCAACAAAATTGTCTATTATTGTGTTTTTTTCCCTTTGAGTATACAAAATATGCTTGCTTTCTTTTTAGGTTGCGTGCACTCACCATTGCTATTATTATTATTCGTCTCGGTATCGGCGCGGTGGACAAAAGAAGGCTTTGATTTCTTTAATGCATGTACTATATAATAAATAACATTTTTACTTTACTTTACTATAGCATAGTGGGTTTTATTCTTATTCAGGACAAACCTTTATGTGATGAGCATACATATTTGTTGTAAAATTTAATAAAATAAGAACTGCAATGTGTTATAAATATATTTGAAAATATTAAGTATCAAAAAGTAGTAGCCAAAGTATATGGTGATACCATGTAAATTGTAAACAATTGTGGCGCCCTCATTTATTTTCTACTCTTTCCGGTCGGACTGTACAAACGCTCAGACAACGCTGTCTGTCGTTGTCAATCAATTGGCAGTATTTGGCAGTCAATGTCCGGAAAGAAGTTGATGATAAAGAAGACGTTGAGTCAATGTCATGTCAATGATAATTCCTCCGAAATAGCGGCGCGCCGCGCCGCGTCGCACGCGGTGCGGGTGCGTTGCAGTTGTGCAGGTGTGGATCTTTTTGGTTTATTTCGGACTTTTTTTTACCTCTGTGGATCTATTGCGAAACGTTACGTTGATTATTCTCTGTAGTTTATTTCTCCCTAAAACTGAATTTATAAATTCAAATCATGGCAAATATCTCTTTGTAAATAACTTTAGATGTTAGTCTTGTTCATCAAAATCCGCGCTAAAACTTTCGCGTAAACCGCGCGCGTAAAACACACAATTACTCCTAATCTAGTTCCCATAACACAAGCTCAAGCCGAGCTTGTGTTGGGAACTAGATAACTGATATAGGTACGTAATACAATACACTACCTATATAGATATTTTTTATTATACTTTGAAAACATCCAGAACGCCCTGAACAAATATTCGTACACATTATTTGTCCCGAGGCAGGAATCGAACCAGCAACCTCCTGCGTCGTAAGCGGACCGTCGCTCATCGCGCCACAGGTCGTCAATTTATAAGGGAACACACATTTCATTGAAATTATAACAGTTATCAAGCAAATTAAACTGGTTTTCCGTAGAAGTACATATCTGTGTGAAAATGAAGATTTAGAGAAAACTTAGCGATTTTTTTTCCATCAAGTCAAGTTTAGTGTCCCTAAATTTTGATTCTAAAAAAACATAAAGAAATATATGCGCTTTGCCTTAAAATTAAATTTCCGTACAGTCAAAACGTGGATCACTTCATCCTAAAGGAATAGGCAGATAAACAAAAATGACTGCTACGATATTACGATATGCGATCTCTGAATATCGGAATCGTAATATAATATCGGAGCTCGCACTTCGAGATTCCAATATTATGATTTGCGAGATTCCGAGATTCATACAGTGGCACTAGGGAGTGTGCACTGTATTAAAACACCATAAATGTATAAATAATAATAAATACACATACAAACATACGACATAACAAATTAGTTGTTAAATGCTTAAATTGCGTCGTATTTATGATGGTTAGTTTTTCGAAGCAAGAGATTAAGTACCTAAGATTAAGTACCTAAGATAGGTAGGTACTCTCTATAGTATACTTTATATGATGCATTGTATGGTTTAGTTACCTACACCACTAGTGATGAGATGACCTACCTACCTGGTGAGTGATATATCAATTTGCACCCAATAATTCGGCCTCTGCATTCCTCTTCGGTTTCCTTTTCTGTGTGGAATGACATTTTACTAAAATGCCATTTTTTTTTAAACAAAATCGAAATCGAGCACTATCTTTTATCGTTTTGCCTATAACGTAGTAAATAATCACTTTCCGAGGCTTGGTATAGGTACCGCAAGTGTTGATTACTTGTTGACTCTATATGAATTCGCTTTTAATTATCCTATTGTTTTAATGATTGATGTAAAAAATGCCTCTTGTGTTTTTGATTTTGACTGCAGATGTGTTATATAACCAGCAATTTAGGCAAATCTTTAGGATTTTATCCGTTCTTTTTATTGCTATGGTAATGATTTTCATATGTTCCGTGGGCATTACATACCTACAGTAAAAATAAATCTAGCTTCAGAATGATCCATCAAAAATTAGTTTTTGCTTGGCTTATTATAAATAAAAAAAAAAAATTATTTCAAGTACCAAGACCCATAAAAATACTCAATAATAAGAAAAACACAATATAAAGCGCTATGTGCGAAAAACCAAATCGCAGCCTCAAAAGAAGCAAAATCGCAGGACGCGGAAACGCCTCGGTCAAGTCGAATCGCGGGACATGGAAAGGCCTTGGACAAGCCGAATCGCGGCGATAAAATAGTGGCAGTGTGCGTCAACGTATGCGTTTTAGTACAAATTATACTGCAAATAAATATCTAAAATTGCGCGGCACAGGTCGCTCATAAAAATTAGCGCCGTTGTGAGTATCTAGGGCTTTAGTTTTATGTGCAAGTTTTAAATAGTAGTAGGTAGTAAAAGTAAGGTACCTATAATTGGAGTGCCCCCCGATTATAGGGTTGAGAATCGAAGCATCTTGTTAATCTATTCATAATGTTATTTATATAGTAAAAATTTTGACTTGCTTATGTGCTTATTTTGTAGTACCTATAAATTATAAAGAATAAAAACGATTTGACTCTGACTCTGACTATAATCAAAGTTGCAAAGTATCGTGAATGCCCCGTTGTTATAGGTTTTGGTAAGTACCTAGATCTATCAGTCTCTAAATATATAAAAAACATCCCTTTGAAAGTTTATTGTTTATGAACTCCGCTAACTGTAACCTATATTGAACTGAACTAGATCATCCCACGAGAACACTTTTCCGGGATAAAAATGAAATGAAATGAAATGAAATGAAATTTATTTATTTGTACAGAAACACAGACAAAAACAAATCCAAATAACAATCATTTTTAAATTACACTTAGCTTAAAGTTTAATAAATTTACATTATGTATGCGTTGATTGCGTTGGTTAGCTTTAGATGTCTACGCTAGGCTTAAGCCTGTGTTATAGACATCTATGCCATCCCTCATTACAATGACACAAATTTTATACAAAAAAGATTATATGTATTTTTTTATACAAAGATTATGAGGACGTAGGTCTAACTTAACATTGACTGAAATTATTAGAAATTATTTGAGATTATTATTAAAAATCATTATATGTAAATTATTATAAATTATTACTATTTACTATTTTTGAAGTGATGATTATTAATTTATACAAAACAATTTTGATAAACATGCAAAGGAAAAAAAAAAGAAAGGGGAGCGCGCACGCTCTCGTGTGTATTTGTGTGCATGCGTGTGTGTGTGTGTGTGTGTGTGTGTGTATTTGTAAGTGCAAACATTGCAGTTCCCTGAGGGCACCATTCTCATAAGAGTATGGGCAACAGATTGAACTTCTGTGTATGTGTTCTGTGTATGTGTTCTGTGTAATATGATATGATGTAAAATGTGAGTATTGTGTATAACTGTGTATTTTAAAACAAACAAGAGTCTACTTATTGTAAGATTTTAAATAAGTCTTCGGTTTCAGCGTAGGAGTGATTAAGAAGTGTTTTTTCCAGGAATAATTTTAGCTGATACGAGTTCATGTTAAGTAGAGTATCAAGTGTGGAGAATTTATTATACAAAAAAACCACCCAGAAAGCAATCAAATCTCTGTATGAATGATGTTTTAGTTTGTTTTTTTTCAAAAACCCTATCTTTCCGACGTTTGTCAATGTGGAGTGGCCGTAATTTATGTTGTTTCATGACTATTTTTAGGACATATAACTGGCGAACCGTTAGAACTTTGGTCTCTGGATAAAGAGTTTGTGTAGGGAATTTATATGGTAAAAAGTAACTTACTTTCAGTACGGCTCTTTGGGATCTTTCTAATGGTAACATTATTGATTTATATGTGCTGCCCCAGGTGTCAATGCCGTAAATAATTAGACTTTGGCAAAGAGAATAATAAACAGTTTTCATAACTTTTTTGTCCGTTATTATATGTCTTATGTTCTTAAACAATGCTATTAGCTTTCGGATTCTACTTGTAAGAGCTCTAATATGATATTCAAATGTCAAGTGTGAGTCTAGCAAGATTCCCAGATAACGAATTTTATTGGTTTTATCCAGTCTTTCACATTCACAAGGAATTTCACTGCTATAACATAATTGGGTAATATTACTATGAGCTACTATATTTAAATGACAGTTCGTTTTATTCTTTATAACAAATTCCAAGTATTTTGTTTTACCAGTGTTAAGTTTAAGATAATTATGTGACAACCACTTATTCACCACATTGAAACCATTTATAAGTAAAAACGGTTATAAGTAACCTGTATTGAGCTAAATTAGATCATCCGAAGAGAACACTTTTTCGGGATAAAAACAGCTCAATGTAACCTGTATTGAGCTGAACTTAATCATTCCACGAGAAAACTTTTCCGGGATAAAGAACAGCTCATCTATACAATTTAATGAGCCATTCTGGAACCAAAATTCTATGAAATCAATTTAAATAAAATGGCATTACAAACTCACACACACATTATTACATACATTATTACTACTACTTTTGCCTATTGATAATAGTGAAGAGGCGCTTAGTCATTCTTTTGTTTTTTTACAGATATTGTAATTTTTCTTTCACTACTGATATTTGTGGCCAAATTTGCGAGTCGTTCAGAGCGTTTTTATTTTCACTGCCGGCAACACTGAGTGTGCCTTGTCGTTGCTTTGCTTTGCTTGTCGTTGTCGCGTCGTTGTCGTAGTACATAGTTGTTGTTGTTCTTAAAAATATCTATAATTCTCTGATAATTTGTAACATGTTGAACTAAGAAACTTATTTGAAATAATCCTTTAGAAATGGCATCGTCTAGTAAATTGCCTGGGACCGGCCTAGAAGATGTTGGCGTCCCGGGGCAAACCTTTCTACGAGACGCCCTGACGAGCTGTACCGATCCTCTCAAAGCGATTGAAGAGTTTCAACTTGAAAATGGTATATTGCTTCCATCCCTTCGACCTATGCTTCCTTTGTTGGATCTCCACGGAGTACGTAGACTAGACTTTCACACATCTGTACTGGAGGAACTGAGAGATAAACTTATACAACACATCAACGATCATGGGATTAAGGATAGCGGTAAAGATAGTGATAAAAAGGTCAAAGAGCTTTTACATAAGAGTTTTTCTGTTATCAGAGTGAAAGCTCTCAGGCCTGTGATAATGGGCATACTGAAAAACACTCCACATATTGATGACAAATACCTGAGAGTCCTTGTAAGGGACAGGGAACTATACAATGATACAGAAACTGAGGTCAAAAGACAAATCTGGCAAGATAACCAATCATTATTTGGTGATGAAGTATCACCCTTACTGAGCCAATACATCAGGGAAAAGGAAAATGTTTTATTTGATCATGAAAACTTAACGGGTCTGTTTTTTTCTCCATCTCCAAAAGTCAGAAGGCAGGGGGCTGTTGTTCAAAAACTAGCCCATATGATTGGAAACAGTGTCAAATTGTATGACATGGTTCTTCAGTTCCTAAGAACATTATTCCTTAGAACACGAAATGTTCACTATTGCACATTAAGAGCTGAACTTTTAATGGCTCTGCATGATTTGGAGATTCAAGACATTATATCTGTGGATCCATGTCATAAATTCACCTGGTGCTTGGATGCATGCATCAGAGAAAGAAATGTAGACATTAAAAGATCTAGAGAACTGCAAGGGTTTCTTGACAGCATCAAACGGGGCCAAGAGCAAGTTCTGGGAGACTTGTCAATGACATTATGTGATCCATATGCTATAAACTTCTTAGCAACATCAGCTATCAAAATACTGCAGCATCTGATAAACACTGAAGGGCTACCACGAGATAATACAATACTGATTCTGTTATTGAGAATGTTGGCTCTGGGATTGAGTGCTTGGACTATGATTGACACGCAAGAGTTCAAAGAACCTAAACTTGACAGTCAAGTTGTCACTAAATACTTACCAGCTTTAATGTCCTTGATGGTGGATGATCAAGTCAGAGCTTTCCATAATAAGTTGCCGCCTGATGAAAGAGAGTCTGCCATCACTACTATTGAGCACTCAGGTCCCCCGCCTGATGCTTGTGAAGCGTATATGCGGGAGAGCTCTGTATGCGGTGTCCTAGCTATGTACTACACTCTCCACGCTGCGAAGCTACGTGATCGCGGCGCCTTACTTCGAATACTGAGCATACTGGGAAGCTGCAAAGAAGGACGAGCTTATGAAGACCCATTCTTACATGCCCTCGTTGCTCTACTCATCCAATTCCCTGATGAATTCCAAGGAGAAGATTTCAGCACTGTTCTATTTGATGAATTTTTCTTTGCTGGCCTAACAAAAGATAATGTAACAAGACATCTATTGAAACTGCTATGGTATATCCACCCTAAGCTACCAGATACTAGAATTGTGACGCTTATGAAAGCTTTGCAGCCAGGAACAAATCACAATGACTCTGTGCATAAACTCCATGAGACTTTGATGCAGAAAATGACAGTACAGACGGAGGCACTTGCTCCTCCACCTGCTGAAATGGAGTATTTAGACTCCCCACTCATGAGTGTGCCTACACCGGCACCCTATCACATGTAATCTTAAGTAAACAGGTAAATAAAACAACAATTAATGTATTAAAAAGTATTTTTATTTCAAGTATTAACTGTATTAGTCTAAATGCATTTTTTATTGTACAGAACATGGATGAACTGAGCAGGTTTATGGCAGAAGATGTGGTTAGTGAATTAGAGGGGTTGGTTAGCGATGGTCGCGTCGTTCCGGCTTGAGGTCCATTGAATGGAGGGAGCGAAGAGATCTGGAACGTTCGAAGAGTGAAGGGTCGGTGTAGATGGGTTCGCTGCCATCGTCGAATGCGTTTGCCAGACGTCCTGACGAGCCTGCTTCTTGTCCGACCTCGGCGAACGTTCTGCCTAGACCACTGAGAGTGCAAAGAAAGGTTAATAAATAAATAAATAAATAATGCTGGACAATTCACACAGCATTATCTAGCCCCAAGCTAAGCAGAGCTTGTGTTATGGGTACTAGATAACTGATATACATAATACAATACACTACATAGATAGATATTTTTTATTATACATAGAAAAACATCCAGAACGCCCTGAACAAATTTCTGCAGATCGAACACAAATTTGTCCCGAGGCGGGAATCGAACCCTGCAACCTCCTGCGTCGCAGGCAGACCTTCGCCCACCGCGCCACAGAGGTCGTCTTATTTATATAAAAATTTGTTAATATTTATATAAAAAATTGTATATCGTACAAACATGTTTTAAGGCGGGAATCGTACCCACAACCTCCTGGGCGTCGCAGGCGAACCTTCGCCCTCCGCGCCACATCGGTCATCGATTAAGAAAAACTACTGTTTTAAAAGTCTGTCTTAGGTTTTTTGTTTTTATAGTAGGTACCTTATTCACACTTATGGACAGTACTAAAGAATTTCAATTCAATAATAGGTATTCCAACAAAATTCTAGTTCGTCTAGGTTCTATCTTAGTTTAAATTTCCATCATTTTGCCTCACCTCATAGAGAACGGCTTGTGCAGATGCGAAGCAGAGAACAGAGAGGGTCTGGCAGGACGTGGGCCAGGGGTCACTGACCGCAGTGCAGACTGCGCGGGACTCGACGCCTGAATGTTCTTTCGGAGCACGCGCCAGTAACGCCTGTCGATGTAAGTCGAGTTTTATTTTCAGTAGGTGTTACCTTAATTATTAGGATAGAGAGATATAAGTGTCTATTCAGATGTCGCCGAAACTAAAGTAAACTAATTTCGTCATCCCATTTTTAGTCCTGTCGAATTAGTTTAGTCTATTTTTGGCAACATCTGGATAGACACCAGTGTTGGTATATACTTAGTACTTACATACGTTACTTATGTAACACATATACGGTACCTACGCGATATTTTGACAAAGTAAAGCAGAAGGTGTTAGGTAGCTGTGTGGTGCTGGCTTAGAATCCTCCTCGCCTCTTACGACACCCACGGAAAGAGGTGGTGCAACACCTCTTTCCGTGGGTGTCGTAAGAGGCGACTAAGGGATATCCACCAGGGGCAGACAGCAGGGCCCCCTGCAGAATAATTCTACCACCGAACTGCGATCCCCGCATGCCCAGCGTGGGGATTATGGGCATTACTCCCCATTACATAAACGCCAACAAGGTGCTTATCAGGGGGAGGCCTGCGTCCAGCAGTGGACCAATATAGGCTGTTGAGGTAAGCAGTAGGTAGGTACCTACCTAGTCCTTATCAGAACACCTGTGTCTATAGCTAAACGTGCTTCCCTGAAGCAAAACTGGCTTATTCCCACTACCATAACTTCCAAAAAAGATTTCCAAACATATCCGGTAGCATTAGGTAAGTAATTAAATTCAAAAATAAAATAGGATTTTTTCCTGGGTCCAATGGAACACGGATGCGGGATCCGTTTCTGCAAAACAAACCATACATCCTCCATCAAGGAGAACCAACTACCTATGTCTATAGGGCAGGTATAGGTATGTAGATATATTAACTATGTATATAATATATATACCCTATAGACATTTATATTATAAAAGTTTAATTAAAGAAACTCGTGTCGTCGAAAAAAAATATTATAAAAAGGCTTGTTGGATGTGGTTGGGAACTAATCTAGTAAAGTTTTATTTTCCGAGAACAATGAGTTTGGATGTAGTGGGTGGGAAGTAGCCGCGCAAAACACACCTTGGATTTGCCATATCGGTACGCTTAGCAGGCGGATTGATGATCGCAGTGCAGATGTTTAAAATCACTTTGGCTGAGTTGGAGGGGTCGATTCTTACGTTGCGAGTTGCGACCGTCAGACACGGCAGCAAATACATAATCAGTTATTTGAGTTTCAAACTCAATCGGTCATTTGTAATATAGTACATAACACGACCTTTGATTATTTGCTAGCTTAACAGAGTCAGAGTCAAATCGTTTATTTCTTTAGACTTACAAAATAAGTATGTACTTAGACTAAGCTTGATCTCTTATTTGCTTACTTAACCTTGTCTTACTGAGTTTCTAAAGATAGAGAGTGCTACATAGTTAGAGGTGGAATCAGTTAAATTTTACCCAACCGATTGGTCTAGGTAGGTATCTATCTCCGATCAAGTAGTCAAAATTTACTTCCATTTCCATAAATACACGTAATTACGTAACGTATAGTACCAGCCGGTAACCTTTATAGGCCGAATAGGCCTTTTATAAACCGCCACCATTCACGTTATTGTGCCCGATCAACTGACTCCCTTATTTATTTATTTATTTTTTTATTTATTTATTTAAATTAAAACGGTTGTAAGAAACCAATTACATGAATTAAAATATAACAGAATTACTAAATAAAAGTTTTGTACATACAATTGTCATAATATGGAATGTCAGTAAAATTAATATAAATAAACACGCAGATAAAATTTTTTTTTTATTTTAAAATTTCCTTTCCCTCACAATATTATGTATGTATTAAGTACAATACACAGATGTTCTTTGACCATCGCATCGAACAGGTGGTGTGCCTCGAGGCCGAGATATTTCTGAGCCACCAATTTTACCTGGGCTCTAAGCGGAAGCAGGAACGCGCAGGTTTAGAGATACTGGGCAAGGTCGATTCCACTATCACTGAGTCATATGGACTATAACCTGTCCTAGATCAGCTAGACCAGACCACCACTTGACTAGAGGTAGCTGGAGCGTTCCCTCTCATTTGTCCTTGATCTTACCTGTAGATATAGAGCGCAGCAGTCAGCATAGCAAGCAGCAGCGATAGCAACACGCACAGTGCCACTAACAACGCTCTGTAGTGATGTGGAGACACGCAGACCCCGGCTGCGGCCACCACCGGCGATGAGTCAGAAGGACCGTTCTCTTCTATCAGTTCGTTACGATTGTCGAACACCTGAAAAAAGACGCGCAATGATTCGGTTTAAAAATAAACTATAAACTGACTTCATTTTTATGGTTTTCTTTTGGATGCCAATAACAGAACTGGAACAAATTGTAATGGGACTACACGGAAAGCACCAGATTTCAAATAAAAAAAGCATCATCAAAATCGGTCAAAACCGGTCAAAAGTTCTGAGGCAACAAACATAAAAAAAATATTTATATTATACAGTCGTATTGAGAATATCCTCCTTTTTTGGTAAAAAGAAAGGCGTTCAAAGTTTAGCGTGTCCATCTGTGGTATCTTTGCTTTACTGCCAAACAAACGAATGAACCAATTTTGATTTAGCTGGTACTTAAGGGAACGTACCCATACTACGTGACTCGTTTAGGGGGGGGGGGGGGGGGGGAGTCTTTAAAATACTACGGTCAGTCACAGGAGCGGGGGGGTGGCTCAGGTTTTTGTCACGTAGTCGATTTTATTGATACATTTGAACATTTATTGGTATCGGATCAATAGTGTCAGCGCTACGTGGGAATATAAAATAAATGAAATTGAAAATGAAAATAATTGTTGTGTTCGTAAATTAAGTTACTGTAAGTTACATACGGTATAGCAATATGTTTTCACAAATGTTGTTCTTTTCTATAATATATAATTCACTAGTAATTTAAGTATGCAGTCTTATGCAATAAAGACGAGAATGAGCCAAATTGTTTTTTTTTCAAGTTTTGCCTGTGAAATGATTAAAAATCATAATAATGAATTACTACGTGAAAACTAAAGGGGGAGGGGGGGTTCTTGGCATATACTACGAGTGGTCACCGAGGGGAGGCAGGGGTCGAAAAAACTAAAAAAATTGGTCACGTAGTATGGGTACGTTCCCTAACATTTGAAAGGTGAATTCATCTGGAGTTTTTGTATTCATCAACACACACACAACACAACGCACACAGCGGCCGGCCGGGGCGGCGGAAATTGTAAGCCTTTCCCAAAGATGTATGAAATGTTAGATGAAATGTATTATAATGGATTTCATAGAGCCTGAATAACAGGTAAAATAAAGTTAAGTAAGTACCCAACGGCTCTTCGTTACAATTTTATGGTTTTCCAACTAAGTTTTGTCTAGGTATTTTCCTGAAGTTGTAGAACAATTAGAAAAATAATCTGCCTGTTATTAGTCGCACCTAGAATGTAGGTAATAATCTTAGCTAGGTAATCACTTACCTCAATCATTTTCCTCACGTGGCTCGGTGTCTCAACTTCATCTTTGAGATATTTATCCACAGTTGCATCTTCGTATGACACCTTGTAAACCTTTGTCCCTTTATCTTTATCATCCGTTTTTTCCTCGACGTCCTCTGTTTTTGCTTCAGCAGTGTCATTGCCCTCCGACACGAGTGTATTGTTGACATCTCTCCTGCGGCGACCGAACGAGGGCTCGGAACGTCCTGTGTGACTGGGGCAGTATGCCTAAAAATAGATTTATAATGCAGCACCCAACCACTTATCGATCACGCTGTGAACACGTGCATGTAGCTGATAATAATTATCATAAGAGTACCAGTCTGAAAGGTCAGGCTATTGCCATTAGTACTGCATAAATAGCAGTTCTATGCAGACATAAGTAGGTACTACTACAGATAATGCGATGTATACATACACTGACTGGATATTGACTTGATAATTTTGTTTTTAGAAGCGAACGATTGACGCACACATTTAATATGTTATGACCTGCTTATTCCAAACATAGCGCGATAAAGCTTAATAGGGACCTTCCGTTCCGACATAACAATAACAATGCAGTTTATAAATTGCTTACCGGTTGACATCCATCTCTGCATGTCCGAACTGTGGCTTCGAAGACCAAGAAGTTAGATTCCGGGATCTT
The DNA here is from genome assembly GCA_955876795.1 of Eupithecia tripunctaria. Classification (NCBI taxonomy): domain Eukaryota; kingdom Metazoa; phylum Arthropoda; class Insecta; order Lepidoptera; family Geometridae; genus Eupithecia; species Eupithecia tripunctaria. Next base: position 6,558,876 of record OY041616.1, on the reverse strand, counting down.
GAATGCATTGAATCTGGCTTCGAGCGAGTCACCGCTTCGACCTTTGTCCAACTCTGGGAAAACATCTGGATCTACCGGGCACCTGAAAATTGGCACATCTTTTAGGGATTGTCCAAAGCATGTTGTTTCGAACGAACCTAAAGCTATGGGGTCTGGTTTCATTGTAACGATTTATATTCGTAGAGACTTACCCAGAACGATCAATCAGTTGTACCGATCTTCCCGAATACGGATCTCTAGCAATCACATTTGTTGCAAAGATATCTGTTGCGTAGTTGTAACCATCTTGAGCTTCCAATCTGAACGTGAGAGGGTCTCCTACAGCTATGGTGGTGGTCGGTCTGCCTTGGTACAGGATCATCAACCTGACCTTGGAATTAAGAGAGCTCTCTTCTGGGAGGTATTCTATTGGTATAGGACTGCCGGACCTGTCGATCAAATCATACGAGAAACTACGGTTAGGTTTGAATATGGCTCTTTGAAATGCTGATTTTGACATTGAATGAATTTTATTCTTGAAAACTGTTGATTGAAGTAGTACCTTTAAATATCGATAATGTCTGTTCAATTTTATACTTTTCGTGATCCCGTAAGTATGTTAAATTCATTCAAAGTCAATAGTTAGTAGCTGTTAGTGAATAACAGCACTCAAAATCATTCTATTCTACATCCCCCTCCTAATTAGATCGTGTTACTTACTGCACTTTAACGAAACAGGTTAACATCGAGAGCAATAAACACCGAAATCCTTTCAGTAAGGCAATAACAAACCAGAATACTCCAAATTACTTAGATAAATACACTACTTATTATCAATCAATCCAAACACGGCAAAACATTTTTACAAGCGGAATTACGTTAACAGTTAAATGTTTTGGATGCGTTCCAACTAGCCGAACAGTAAATGCTAACTAGGTAACATTTCGTAACTCAATAAATCAGTCAGTAAATAGGTTAAATAATTTTAGAATTGAAAAATAAAAGTTATCTATCACAATCTAGTTTTGGTACTCTAAAATCTCACCCTGCTCCGATGTAGTTCGATGTGACAACAGCCTCTGCAGGACCTCTGAAGAGACATGTCAAATTGAATCGCTTATCCCTTGATGTTTGCACATTGTCGCTGAACTGCACAACAACTATGTTGGTCATGGTGTCCCCATACTGAAAACAACAATTCATTAAAGACATCATTGACTTTATCCCAGGTTGTTGGGGTGGGACCCTGGAAACATTGGTTGGGATGGGACCCTGGGAACATTGGTTGGGATGGGACTGGGACCCTTGTTGTTCTATTTGTTCTTACCCGTTGAGTACCGCATTCTGGATAGCCATGAGCGCCAGTAATGCGGAGAGCGTTAACCACTCCACCGTTTCCTCTGAAGAAACATCGATCGTAAAAGCCGTAAGTGTACATGCGACCATAGAATCCCTCCGGCAAGCGAAGTGTGAACTCCATTCCATCTTCGTTGCAAACTTGGGAAACTGAAAAGTTTATAAATAATGATATCACTGTCCTTAGTTAAAGTTTTATCTGAGTTCAGGCTAAAACCTTACCATCCAAACAGTCGTCAGCCATCCTCCCAAGTGATCGCTCATAGAAATCGTATTCATTGGCTGTGTTGTCGAAATGCGCCGGGTTAGCTGCGTCCAATTCTCTTGTATCACGATCACTGAGCTCGCAATTGTCTCTTGCTTCACCAGCATAACCGACATCCCTTTAGAAACAAAATCCAATGAAAAGGAACTCCATCAATCCTTAAAATGTTTGTTCTATTATCGTAAATGTCTTACCTATAGTTGAATGACCGACACATAAAGTCTCTAGCCTCAATGCATTCCCGCTGGCAATGCGCCAAAGAATGGGCGGTAGTAAATCGGCGCACGTATCTCCTTTGCATTCGCTGTCTGCCAACTTGTCTGAAGCTGTCATCTTCGCATCTTGTTCCTTGCCATGGTCTGTGAGCCTGGGGTGGTCGCCCCACTGGACCTCCAATAGGACCACCGAGGGGACCTCCGATGGGCCCTCCAATGGGACCACCGATTGTGCCTCCTATAGGACTGTTTACGGGACCTACGACCGGTCCTCCTACGGGACCTATTGGGCCATCTGGCTCATAGTATCCGCCACCTGATAAAATAGCAAATCGTTTCTTAAACTTTCGTTTTTACGGGCTTACCCCCTTATTCATAATAGACTACTAACTTAGCACACTGCTAAATCTCGCTCTGTCTTCTTCTATTAATATAAGTCAGACTGAAAAATAACACTACTTAGCAGCTGTTTTATGTAAGCAGACCATTATGAATAAGGGGGTTAGACTTTTGAATTTCCAGAAGCCACACCCGAGTTGACTTTTGCCTTTTATATCTTACCGATGGGTCTGTCAAGCCCTCCTTGTGGATACGTTCCACGATATCCTCCAGGTCTGTCAACGGGTCTTCTAACCGGATAGCTAGGCCTTGGTTCTGCTGCTGGAAATCTGAAGAAAATTTTGCTTTTTGTTTCTATTTATTTCAAAATACATCTAGCAATTACTAAATTAGAATGAACTTACCGGTCTAATCCAGGCCGTACTGGTCCTCCTACTGGATACCGATCAGGTCCCGCGTAATCTGATCCGTAATACCCCCCACGTCCATAACCTGCTACAAAAATTACATTAGAACAATGAATTTCACACCAATTTTAAAAATCATTCAACATTGCTCACCAGGATATGACGATCCGGTCGGCGGGTACTTGTCATACATGTCTGGGTAACGGTCCCCGCCTAGCGGTACCGGGTCTCTGTTGACCCCTACAGGGTACCGACTGTACGGGTACCGTCCCCAATCCCCACCCGCAGGGTATCTCTCCTGGTCGTAGCGATCAGGATAACGGTTGTAGCCAGGGCGTGCAGGAGCTGGGTATCCCCCGCGAATCGGATATCTGTCAGCTGGATACCGATCGGCTGGATACCTCTCCGGATACAAGTCTATGGGGTATCTACTGATTGGGTATCGATCGTTAGTTGGATATCTCTCGTTAGTTGGGTATCTCTCGTTAGTTGGGTATCTCTCGTTAGTTGGGTATCTATCGGCTGGATAGCGTCCGATATCGTTAGGCACCGGTTCGTAGACGGGGTATCGGCCACTGTCTATTGGGTAACGATCCCTGTTGGGGTATCTATCTACTCCAGGTGGATAGCGATCAGCTGGATAACGATCAGGTGTTTGTGGATAATTGACCCCTGGTGGGTATCGATCTGCGGGGTACCGGTCGGCGGGGTAGCGATCAATGGGGTATCTGTCAGGTCCAACTCCAGGTGGATATCTGTCGTCTGGGTATCGATCAGGGTAATCTGGTGCTGGGTACCGATCGTCGGGATACCGGTCGGGTCGGCTAGGGTACCGATCGTCGTCAGGGTACCGGTCGTCGTCCGGATAGCGGTCCACACCTGGTGGGTACCTGTCGCGATCACGGTCCCTATCCCGATCTCTGTCGCGATCGCCATTGTTACTACCACCTTGAAAATTAATTAAAGGACATCAATCATCTAAAAAACAGTGATTTCAATGTAGTGCTTCATTTATAGGTATTTACATGCATCTATGGTACTTAAAGTAGGTACCTCATTTATAACACCGCATGCATAAATATCTAGACTACGTACAAACTATTTACACTAGACTACAGCAACTGCCTACAGGTAATTATGTTGGTAGAGCATACATACTACCTACAACAACAAAGAAAATATAATACACCAGTAAACTACCTACAATACAACAAATAAATAAAAGACAACTTAACTACAACAACCAGCAAACAAACCACTCAGAACCTGGACCTAAATTGCAAACCTACGATCAATTACTTAGAATGAATAGTAAACACATTTACGAAACCTTTTTGATGTCATTCATTTACAAGCATTTACCTTGCAGCTGAAGCGATTGTGGAATATATTGCATAAAAGAATCCAATTTTAACATTGTGCCATGGAGTACTAACTATTGTTTTATACTGTTGATCTGTGGCGCGGTTCGCTGCCCGGCTTTATAACTAGATGTCGCTAGTACAAGTGTAAGAGCTCTAGATCGCGCTGACGAGAACAGGCGGTTAGGAACGACCTGCCTTTATACAAATTTTAACAACCATCAAAGATGCAAAGGATATTGAACGCTGTTAGTAGTTTTGCAGATAGCTTGCTCTTCGTGGAGGCTATTCATTATTACTAAATAAAAGAAAAAGAACGTAAACCCAAACCGAACATAATTATGCTTATCAGTTGAAAGCCACTTCGAAGTAACATGTGTTGAGCTGAAGCAAAGTATTTTATTAAGCGTATTTTAGCGTATACAGCCCACCATCAGCCTCCTTTGAAACATTTGAAAAGATTATGGATCATATCTTATTTAATATATCAAAATCTAATCAAATCTCATGATACTCGAATGTGGAGAGGAGACTAATGAAAAAAAAATGTGTAGAAGTTAACTGTAGTAGATTGCCTAATTTATCTTTATATTAACTCTTATTATTATCTAAGGCCAACATTTATAGAACCTACTAGAATCACTGAAACCTCAACCAAAATGTATAAGTAATATTGGTTTGAAAATGTTTAAATTCGTTTGTAAAAAACTACCATACCAAGTAGACAAACGTTCAGTTTAGTTCAGTTCATTTATTTAATAATGGATTGTGCATTATAGGTCATAATTATTATTGTATACTTAGTTTTAATATCTATACAATTTTACATTTGCAAGTAACTACAAAATACTTCATTTTATCACTTTCAGGTTTGTGAGCTCGTTGAAGGTGTAAAATATCTGCTCGACAACCCAGCGTTTTAGACTAGGAACCTCCCATAATGTTATAAGTGGATAACGTTGTATGAAATAAACTCAGTGAAAAACAATACGATTGCCAGGAGTTTAAAAAAAAACAATTGCTCAAAAATGTTTAGAAAAGTTTGTCAAATTGCAAAATTATATTAATATTAGCTCCAAAATTGGAAACAGTGAAAATTTTATAAAGTCTAGATAGAAAATAATAGTTTTTTTGCGAGCTAGGTGTCATGACTGCCATGTTAATTCGCCCGAGATATGCATGTGTGTGTCTGTAATGTCACTTTTATTTTTTTCCTTGCTCTAAAATGTATTCCCACTTATGTTCTGTCTATAAAATAAATATATTTTATTCTTATTCTTATTCTAATGGCTTCTTCTTCACCATATTTTCAACAATCGCTTCCCTGCCTCCACCAAATTCTAAACCCCTATGCTTGTACATGCATCAAACCTGTGGTAGTGGGTCGTCCCCACGGCTGCGCTCCTCCACTCGTTCCTGCATCGCCCTCACCACTTACTAGCTGATCTGGATATCCCAATAATAAATAAATAAATAATGCTGGACAATTCACACAGCTCGTCTAGCCCCAGGCTAAGCAGAGCTTGTGTTATCGATAACTGATATTATACATAGAAAACACCCAGAGCACCGGGATGGGTTATCTGCAGATCGTACAGACATTTGTCCTTAGACGGGAATCGAACCCACAACCTACTGCGTCGCAGGCGGACCTTCGCCCGCCGCACCACAGAGATCGTCGTAGAAGAATTAGAAAAAATATCACATCTTTTAGTACCTATGTAGTATAGAATCGTTCAAGATATTTTGTGTTTTATGTACTTTGGTATTCAACTTGTTATAGGTTACACGTTAATAAAATAATTGTCTAAATTATCTCTGTGGTTATTTTTAATGGTTCGTGATCATGGCGCATGCAACTCAGCCGAAATCTTATAGAACTCAAAATTATCTACCTTGGATTTCCTGAATTAAAATTCTAAAATTAGAAATTAAATTCTAAAATTAAAAGACTATCGTAATGATTGATAAACCTATCCTCTGATGTAATGTTACCAATAGGCCTACGTAACCTGACACAAAACATTTTATGTTTATTGATAGCAAGCATACATTTGGTGACTTTATTTATTCAACATCCAAAGGAAGCAATGCGATCAATGCGTGAATTCATCGTGAACTAAACAAAAACGAACCATATCGATTATGACATTATTTTTATACCCATATCAAAATACCTACTCCATAACAACGTTAATCTAATAAACGATCTATTTCTGTACATTCATCCCACTGCTAGCCAATTGGTTGCCTTGGTTGGTCAATTGCGTCAATAATCTTTATTGGGCTATCGCATTACTGGGGGTCTTATCTACGTCGTATTTTTCCACGACCTTAAGTCTGGCAACTTGATCACTTGATCACTAAACTAATTAAATTGTTTTATATTTGACTAGAAAGTTTATCTTTATTATTATATCATCACTTACTCGCGTGATTCAGCTACGACTTTGTACTATCGCTAATTAATGTTTGGCAAAGGAGTTAAAATATTTTGTTTTGCTAAGTATATTCTTCTTTAAAACTACGACTATCCACAGAAAATATTTTTTATTTTTTTATTTTCTGTCCTCAATGACATTTTTGTGTGTAAACTGTTTGATTTTTAAAGCCTGCAGGCTCTTTCAGTTGTAAAGGCGATAGAAGAGTCACTTTGACTGTCTTTCTGTTTTTTTGTTTTTTGTACATTTAAAATATTAGATTTACTAATGATGTTATCATTAAAATTTATGTGCTTCGTTTCTCTTATTATTGTTAATGGAGTATATGTAGACCTACATAGTATACTTCACTGTACTTACCTAATTACTAATTTGAATTGTTGACCCAATGTTCTAGGAAATTAAAATAGGTAGGTAGGTATTTGATATGTTAATTCTGTACAGAGGCCCTTTTCGATTCTTCTTTTCCTCTTTAAAAGATATAACAAGGTATATCACGATACTCACGCATCAAATTCTCGTAATAATCGAAGTCTGGGTCGTATAGCAGCCGCATGCCATCCTTCTGATTGTATCTGCTCAGCCGGCATGTCCTAGCTCGGTCGCTGTACACAGCCGATCTATACAAACAGGGATGTAGGTACAATGGTGTTTGTCATGCAATATCGTTCGGTGAACCCGTCAATTGTGTTGATACTTTTACGGTGCCTTTTCACCAGAGATGTGCGAATGTTCTAATAATGGATGGATTAATCTCTTATGATATATATTATTATCACAATATAATTTATATCATATAATGTATATGAGACATAATAGTATCGATAAGTTAACGATATTATTATAACCATAGATGAAATAAGTAAAATCTGAGATACCTTAGCTTAACGGTCCTATTAGGTTTGACACGGACCTATGCGAAGTATAAATTTGATCTTATTTCATGTATTCTACCGTAGTTTCACCTTTATGGGTCACAGGGTGGGGCAAATTCTTGGCCCCTTAAGGGTAGCTACCGTTTCTTTTGTAGTTAGAAGTTTTTGTTTTCAGGAACCTTTTGTTTTATTTTGAAGAAAAAAATATTGCCATTTTTAGTTTTTTGAAAAAATTAACGTATCGCCCAAAAAATGACATTTGTCAAAAAAAACAAGTTAGTCTTAATCGACTCTATTTCTAACCAGGAAATCGATGCCTTATGCCCGATTACTCAAACGAAACATATTCTCAAGTGGACATTTTTTGATAGTGTGTCTACCATGAGTTTTTACAATCTATACTCGCTAGCGACTGTAATTAAAAAATGTATGAAAACTTCTAAAGCGCCTCTAGCGTATAGTTGGGTACTAAAATGCGCTGTAGTAGTAGTAGTAACGTCAGGCGATTTAACTGTGACAACTCATGGTAGACACACAGTTTCCAATTAAAATGTGTCAAAAATTCGTCGAAACGTACTTGGGGATTTGCTTAGCTATCCCACTAGGTTTGGCATCGATTGGTAATACAGCAATCATCAATCTAATTTAAATCTGTTTTGGTAAAACCTCTTTGACTATTAGTGAAACTTTAGAAACCTTTAATTTACTAAGTACAGAATTTGCGTAGTGTATAAAATGTGTTTTTAGAATTAAAACCTTTTTCCTGGTTTCTCATAATCAAGGTCTTCGTAACGCTGACTATGGTAAAATAAAAAACTCGCAAAAATTTGTAGGTTTTCAGATCACACAGCAAAACAGACGTGCATGACACTATTTATAGGTCAATATTATCATTTATCATGCATCGAACCATATTGAAATAAAACACATAGGTACAGCTCGTCAATAACAAAACTATTTGAAATGTTGAGTTATCGTGCTATTTTCAGTTTCTAGGTCAATAGAACTGTATCAACATCGATCAAGATAAATGTGAAGGTACTTCTTTGTTTTGACTTTGATATAGAGAAATTATGTGTGTGTGTTTTTGAATCAATAGGTATCATTAAGTTCGAGTAGGTATTTTAGCTAAAACACATATTATATTGATGAAACAACAATGGAACCTTAGTGCAAAACAAAACCTGCATGTGCAACACAGAATTGGATCAAAACATAAAGACCCCTGTTATGAGAACAAAAAGTGTTTATTTAACTCTAACACCGGAAGGGCAAACACGAAGACGAAGAAACTTAAGACAGAAAACTTAAGATAGTAAAAATCATCACGAATTACCTGCATTGAAAACTGGTCTGCCTCAAGCACTCGTCCAAGCACTCACTCAGCGACCTGCCCGTGATCTCCGAGTGGAACTCTCCCGTGATGCGACTGTTCCTGTACCTCTGGAAGGCAGTGTCCGGCCTTCGCCCCGGGGAGAACAGGTGTGACGTCACACTGTTGTCCGGGTACTCCGTCCCGCGAGCTGTCACCCGATGAGAGACTGATCATAATTGTGAGAAAATACTTATTTCAATACATTAGTCATGTTAACCGAAACTAAAATACCTATTAGTATGGGGTTATTGGTATCAATTTTCGGAAGATACTCACGATTATCGAGACAAACAAGGTCGTAGAAATGGTGTGTTGGCGATGCGCTTACAGTGACATCGTCTTTTTGTGATACGGAGTCTTCTTCGGACAACACGCATTGCTTCGTTACAGCGTCATGCTCGATCGAGCGGCAAAAATACCTGGGAAAACGAGAGCAAAATATTTACACTGCAGACAAATTGACTTTGAGATCAAGATATTTGCAAGATAGCATTGTCTTACTTTTCGGCTCGTACACACATCGCTTGACATTCGTCAAGAGTCATATTTGAGAAGACATCGGCCTCAAACGGTCCTCCTAATCGCTTGTTTTCCTCTTTGATGAAGACTGCTAAACCGTCGCAGCGGCGTTCAGCTATAAAGGAAAATCAACTTTAAAACAATTACAATTATCTGCAAAAATGTTACATACAGATATAGAGACATTTGTTGATTCAACAAAGTACAACAAAGAGCAGGCGAATAAACATGACACACTTACCTATACAATAAAATAGCACGATAATGCAAATAAAACAAAACAAATAAGTAATTAAGTAGGTACGGAAGTGCAAGAACCTGCACTACGATGCTAGTCTGGTGCAGTAACGCTTGTTTTCATTCACACGGAACCTGTTTCTTTTTATGGTTGCTTACCATTAAGACAGGTGTTTTCCAAATAATCAGCATTATGATCATCCTCAAGCATCTCTGGATGAGTTCGTCTAGTAAATCTACTCAGAGAACAAGTCCTCAAAGCTGAGTCATAAGTTGCTGATCGGCAAACAAAACTGAACTCTCCCAAGCATTTATCTTCACATTCAGTTCGGTTAGCAACCATAATGATCATCTCCTTCAGATCTGAAGGCGGTAGTTTCAGTCTCTTGCGGGCGTGTCGCTCAAACACATAACGACGAGATGGGCATTCCCGTTCCGGACGGTTCGCTGAAACAAACCATTGTTACATTCAAACATTCATTGTCAAATACGTTAGGAAGTTTATGAACAACAAGATAACAAGATGCACTTACAAGTCAAACAGATTTCATTGAAATGCACGCTGTTTGGCACAATCATGAGAGTGCCAATGCCCTCTGGGGTCGCCTGTTCCCGGGTCAGATAGCATGTCGATTCCTCATACTCAGGCTCTGGGCTGAACGCAGCAATGCGTGCTCCCGGTTGGAAGTCTATAGAGTTGCATGTCCTTACGAGGCTGTTCCCTGAACGGTCACGCAAGCACAAGTCTTGGCATTTCTCCAAAACACGGAATGGCGGTGCCGTCTCCCGTACCTTAAATCATAAGTAAGTTAGAAGCGTGAATATCCAACTCACGTGTTGGTAGATTTAAACACGCACTGTTTATCGATGCGACAATAACACATTTATTAACAGTGCCTTGAACGAGGTAAACATTCATCGATAACAAAGTAATTGAAGCTTATTTAATACTTACGACGTCATCATCGAACCCGTGTAGTTGTTGGTTAGGTAATCGCTCGTACATAACCCGACCCATGCCTTGATTGCAAGTCGTTTGAGCTGCGAAGAAATTAAAAAATAATAATTATCATATAATACGGGTTTACCTACACATGGCATTTCTTTCCCCTTTTAAATTGACTCTTAGTGAGTCTCTTTGTCAATAAATTTGAATATAATAATAATAATATTTATCTTTGCGATTAATCATTCTGTTCATTGCCCATTGATTTTATATTGATGTCGCATGAAGGACACCTCTATCATTTCCTTTCCTATCTTATATAATGGCCATATGATAATATTTTCAAGACCTCCATGTAAGTCATGAATCACAACAAGGGGCGCTTTGAATATCTTGCAAATATTCTTACAAGAATAAAAGCTATCTAATCTTATGCGATTCCTTAATATTAATCCTAATAAAGGTTTTTCTCATCTCATCTATGAACAGCTGATACCGGTCCACTGCTGGACGCAGGCCTTCTCCTGATAGACACCTTATTGGCCTTTGTAACAGGGGAGGGTAATGCCCATAATCCCCACACTGAGCATGCGGTTTGGGGATCGCAGTTTAGTGGTAAATTGTTCTACAGGAGGCGGTGCTGGCCAAGCCCCGATAGATATCCCTTAGTACCCATCTACGAAACCCGAGAGAAGAGTTGGGGTGGTGCAAATCTAAGCCACACGGCAATACGGCTTTTAGAAGGTGTATAATATCATACCATTGGCCATCGTGAGCATAGTGAGGGCGGTGAAGGCGTGCATCACGCTCGCCCCCCGTGGCTTCATCTTCCGACGCTGATGTACCCTCGTTGACGGTCACCGGCCACGCATGTGGCCTTGTGCACTCTACCTGTGAGCATAGAACTTATTTGAGTCTGCGAAAAGACCGTAGAACTTATAACTAAGTATATGAATTAAATCAATTTGATAGATACCAATTGTCGTTTTGCAATTAAACGCGTAAAATCATCGGAAGTCATGCCTAAATGAACTAACATAATGATTCCGAGTCTTGCATAATTTCGGCTTTCTCACATAAGGCGGATAAGGCCAATTCTGTGGGTATAGTTAAATTTTTAAAAGCTACCGCGATGGTCGCTTATACTTTTTCATACAATTATCCACGCTGACGTCACAAATCCGGTCCTCCAGCTACCCTTCAGCATACAAAAATAAAAGAGGTTTGCGATAACTTTAATAAATTACCATAAATCCTACTTATACTAATATTAATAATAAATAATCGAATCGGGCTGAAATTGCATACAGGTAGTTCTAGGCCTGGAAGAATACATAGGCTACTTTTTACCTCATTAATCAGTTCCCGTGGGATGGGCGTGCAAAACCGCGGGACGCAGCTAGTCATGTTATAATTATCTTTCTCAAACAAGCGGCAAGTTATGATTATAAGCGAGATGAGTAAAGCTTAGAGCCTATTCTCTAGCATATTAGCTAGATAGTAGGCAGATCCTACTTTAGTGTTTATGAAATTAAAACATTTCAAGACAATACCAAATCCAACAACTGAACGGATTAAGCCGAAATTTTACATAACATGGCTAGAAATTACATTAGGCTCAATCTGGCTACTCTTCATCCTGGTGAAGCGTAGGCGAAGCCTCCTCGTCAGATAGCTAATGAGAAAATATAGGACCGGAAAAGCCCGTCAACAGAATCCTTCAGCAATAACCGATGATCATCAGCTACCGGACCGTTGCACTGACTGAATGACATGAGACAATCGGGGGCAAGGTTGCAAAATTATATAGTACCTACATGCGCAATACGTGCTATTTATTACGACCTTCGTGGTAAAATTATGGATGCCATTACTGGACTTGCTTATGTAATTGTTGTGTGCTTTATGTATCGCTTTATTTGAGTCCTAGATTACTAATATTTTAATATCTGTGCCTAGATACGGTTACAGTTACGCACTATAATGTCAAAAGGATATATTGTTCTATGCTCTAGATACAATTGTTTGTTTGGTACTTTGCATGGAGATGTCCCCGCCTAAGATCGTAAAATTAGCCCGTTTGGAGAATGGCTTGTTGGAATACAAAATTTCACCAATCAGATACATGCCTATGATGATTTCAATATCATAACTGCATGATAATATTTTGGTAGTTTCGATCTAATCTTTACATAGTTTTCAGCAATGCTCATCCTATTCTTTATGTCCAGCAAGCGATAATTGGCGTACAACAATTATAATTGGCGCTCAACGAATTGATTAACCAAGTATTTTCATAAAATAAATATGTTAGTGACGCTTGAAAAAAAACAGGCTTATTTTCTAGGCTTTAGGAGTAATTTATAAATAGCAGATAAGAATATTTGCGAACATTATAAGCCATTTACTATGAACCACTAAAACAAACCACGGATCAATTGTCATTTAGAGGCTCATTGAACCTAAAAAACCTCTAGGCCGAATAAGCTATTGGACCCAGTTTGCGGTAAATTTCACAACATGTCCGAAATGTCACATTTTGTGAAATTAATCGCTAACTGCGCCTGCGCCTATCGGAGCAGAAACCTGACTAATACAATGAGTACAATATAAGTTTCACGGTAACTGTACAACAGTACTGTTGGGCTATTTATCGATTTTCATTGTTGATCCACATGACATCGACACCGTTAGTTTACGCAGACGCGTGAAATTATTGCAATTGTTGATTATACAAATATTTCTGTGGTTATTATGATTTTTATCGGAATTGTTTGTTAGAAATGTTTTTCCAACAATACGTCATGTTGCACTGTTTTTCTAAACTGCAAATCATACATTGGACAGGTTTTATAATCGTCATCAACATCATCAGCCTATACTAGTCCACTGCTGGACAAAGGCCTCCCCTAATAGTGCCATAGCGCCCTGTCTTCAGCTTGACGCATACAGCATCTGTCTGCATTCTTTCGCAGATCGTCATCCCACCTGGCCGAAGAGCGTCCTACACTACGTTTGCCGAGTCGTGGTCTCCACTCAAGAACTCGTTTACCCCAGCGGTTGTCGGTTCTACGCGAGATATGGCCGGCCCACTGCCACTTCAACTTGCTAATTCTTTGAGCTACATGTCGATAACTATGGTTCTCTGTCGGATGTATTCGTTACGAATCCTATCCTTCAGAGAGACTCTGAGCATAGCTCTTTCCATAGCTCGCTGAGTGTCTTTGAACTGGTGGACCAGTCATATCGTGAGAGTCAGGTTTCATAATATAACCTGTAATTTAATGAATAAAACTGAATTTAAATAAACCTGAGTGCGAGTTGGTATTATTAATAATTAGTAGGTAGCTACTATGTTTCTTGCTATAAATAACACTAATTATACCTCACTTGTTAAGTAATTATTTTTTGCGTTTGCAATTTTTCCTTGTTTACGTTTTACTTACATACCTACGTTCTACGGTTAATCTAGACAGAATTAATATTTATATAATTTGTATTAGTACAATACAATACAATACAAAAATACTTTATTGTACACCATCAAAATAACATTAGGTACATGGATACATTACATAAAACGAGGACAATTGGCGGCCTTATCGCTTAGAAGCGATCTCTTCCAGGCAACCTTTGGATGGAGAGAATTATACTAATTTAAGAAAGGCAAAAACTGAAAAATAAATCATACATACCATTTTATATACAAATAATTTATAAATATAAATAACCTTACATAACATAATATTTCTATATACCTACATAAGTATTAGACTATTTATATACGTATAGTATTACGTTTAAAATCGCAGTAGGTCATTAAAATCATATTATTATTTGTAACATTATCATCAATAGAATCAAAATGTAGTTTATGCATTAAATTTTAAAAACCTTGATTAAAATACCTAGGTTTGTACCAGATTTAATTTTTGATAGTTAGTGCGTCATACGAATTACGCCTAAAAAAAGTCAACTACCAAAATCTACATAACAAAGCTGTGTCCTATGAAAATTTTGGCGTTTCCAAAAAATGTGGAGATGGCGAGCGGAAGTGCGCATCCGGCCTTTTGTATAAGTCCGATGTCCTCGCTAGACCATTCCGAAATGACGTAGTTCACTTTGATACAGTTATCTCTGCCCTCCAATCACTCTGCTGATTTGGAAGGTGAGAATTTCAACAATATTATTAATATATTCATTGGTATATAATAGTCATTGATGGTATATTCATTGGTAAGTTCATTTCATTTATTATGTGGACTACCAATAAACTTAGCTCCAGTTGGTAGCATTAGGAAGAAAGATCGAACGATTTTTTTTTTGAAATTTTTATATTATGGCTTGGCATGGCGTGGTGTAAGCGTTAACAACACTAATGACATTCGGCAAAGTTGCATGTACCCCGACCACGTAATAAATAAATTCACTCGAATCATGATAAGCTCCTGAATTTCCCTGCATATAATAATAATTCCCATATACAGGAAAATTCAGGAGATTATAATGAAAAAAAATAATTGAATTAATAAAACTTGTTTCAAAATGTACCTACCTATTTAAGATAAGATACAGTGATGTCTATTCAGATGTTGCCAAAACTAGACTAAACTAATTTGACAGGAGTATAAAGATGACATCCCTTTGCTATCCTTACCTCCGGTTTCTCGAACGCTTATTATTTTGACTTATTGTTGACAATTTGTCAGGCTGTACACGCACTGCTTTTATTACTCGCGTGGTTTTTTTTGCAGAATTCTGTAAGTTAATGGAAGTTCACTAGCAGAAAAATATTAATGTTTGGAGCACTATAAAGTTGTAGGTAGCTAAAATAGCAAGAAATTTTATTCGACGTACGTGTAAGTTACGTTAAGCACGCAGGTTATATTCCGCGAGATTAAAATTCACGCTGTCACATTCCGCAGTGCGTATATAACAAGCCGTTGACTATCCAATCAATGTGACAAGCGTTCGAGAAACCGGGGGTTAATATTTTGATTGTTTTGACAGACGGCGACATTTTTAGTACTGTCAAATTAGTTTAGTTTAGTTTTAGTAGCATCTAAATTGACACCAGTGTCGTAGACCACAGAACTTGTAATAATAAGGTAGAGATAAACCATTCATAAAATGAATGCGTCTTCACAAAATGATACCAGTTTATTCCTTTTAAACGCGAGGTGTTGAAATATAAGTTTATAAAAGTCTGCTTGCTTGGTAGAATACTACCAAAACCAAAAAGAAAACGTCTGCTTTTTGCTTACAAAACAGAAATAAACTGGTATACCTCTGTCGAGACGCGTTCATTTTAAGAATGGTTTATCTCTACTAGTATTACGATTTACACGAAGTGAGATGGATGTGGATGTGTAAGGCTCCCTATGATTATCAAACGATCTTTTGTGTGAATCTACTCATTACAGATCAGGTTAGATGATGTCATCTTAACAGAATATGGTGTCTTGAATAAATCCAACAAAAGAGAAAAAGATAAAATAGCCAAAAAACAGAAAGAACGAGTGTGGGTGGAGTCTGATCAAAATACAACATGCCTTTTTTATTAACAAAACGAACGCCAATTAGCGCCCTTCACAGAGTTTTGTAATCATCATGCATGAACTTGATAGACCCAAATTGGTTCATCACAAGTACAGTCGACTCTCGTTAATTCGAAACTCGAGGGACTCTTAAAATATTACGAATTATCGAGTGTTTGAAATATGAAATGGTTCGAAATTTGTGAGAGACAATAAATAAAACTTCGAATTATTAAGTGTTGATCAATTATTATTTATTTAATGCTATCCTATAACAATGACAAAAGTTTTAGAGCTACATTCGTGTACATACATGTATTCATAATGTGAACATAACTTCAACAAGTTTCCGCTAATGGACACTTTTTGTCCTCTACACTGTCTTAGCCAAATGACCAGGCTTTCTTCCAGACGAGGAAATTCACCTTTAGTAGTTCTTTTCCGTACTCCAGCAGTTTGAGCAGCCTTAATTTTCTCCTTGTGCTTTATTATGGTTGAGAGAGTACTCAGAGGAATCTTAAATACTTTTGCAACATCACTTTTCTTCTCACCTTCCTCTACTTTTTCGATTAACTTCTTCTTTTCAGCAATCGTCAAACATTTATACTTTCTAGGGCTCATAACTAACACAAACTTTTAATCTGTATACCAACGAAAGAGTAACAAACAGTAACTGAAACATAACTAAACAAACCAATTCGTGCGGAAGCGTCAAATAGTGAAACTAATCATAACAAAAACAAAGGCTCGTGTTCGTTGATACAAGTTTGAACTTGTCGCAAAATGTACTTACAATCTTTCCGCCTCTTTCTCTCTGCAACTTTGAATTGTCGAGTGTTGGACGCCGATGAGTTCGAATTAACGCGTCGTTTTGTTTCATAGCAATGATTTTTTCGTTCGAATAACCAAGTGCATAAAAATGTATTTATTTAGTTCGAAATATAAAGAGATTTTGTAGGGAACTCGTGATAACTTTGAATTATAGAGAGGTTCGAATTATCGCAGGTTTGAATTAACAAGAGTCGACTGTAGCTAATTATCTAAATGAAACCATACCTGAGTAATACGGAAATTCAACATGTTTAAAATGTATAATTAATTTTAGGGTTTCTGTACCTCAAAAGGAAAATAGGAATCTTTTAAGGATCACTTTTCTGTCCGTCTGTCAAGCTGTTTGTCTTAGAAACGCGTGGAAGTTACTAACATCAAATAGGTGGGTACTCAAGTTCGTAACATTTTGAAGCCGTGATAAATAAAACTTCTAGGTGCAAAACCTATAGGGTTGGTACTTCCCTTAGACCTAAAAACACAAAGTTTTGCGAGAAACAAAGACTTTTAGCTTTTTTTAAAGATAAAACTCGAAAATCGTAAGTTTTTAGTTTATTCACAAAAATAAACTTTTGATTCTCGTCATGGCTCAAACCTAAAGGGTATTTCCCGTTGACCTAAAATCATAAAATTTGGCAAGCAACAAGGTACGGAACCCTTGGTGGGGTAGTTTTATTTAATTAATCCAACCACTTACTTATAGTTATGTCAATCAATACCAACCTCGAGCTAGTGAAAGTCAGGAATTCAGACACAATAAGGAATTTTGATACAGTAAACCCATTCGTTACTGAACTTTTCACAGAGCCTAATCAACCGTGAAAAGATGGTGTGAAATCCTATCATCCGCATTTACTGCTATATCCCATTGTAACTATTTCTCATTGAAAGGCTGGCTATTTCCCATTGTAGGGCCAGCTATTCCCTTTGTAAGCCTGACTATTTCCTATTATGGCCAATATGGGTATTATGGGCCTGGGACGAGTGGGATGGGCAACGGGAGTGTCATGGGAAAGCCTGAGCTCGGCCCACGATGGGAATTCGGCGTTTGTATGGACTGTCTTGCATAACTTCGGGAGTACAATGGTAGAGATGAAAGACATGGAAATTGGGTGCGGGGTAATAGTTTGTTTACAAATCTAATGGAATCTGGCTGCGGTGTTGCAACTGGATCCGCAATTGATCACTTTAATGGGATTACGACGACCTATAGTATTTTTATAGTAGATTAGTGAAGGTAATTTCTAAAAATGTCGCCATGTTTACCTGTATGTAACATGCGTTTTAGAACAGAAACAGAATAGTTTGTTGAAGGTGATTGATATGTATGTGTTTAGTAAACCTTTTCAATAAATAAAATAAAAGACCTCCATCGTAGATGGTGAAGGTGAAGGGAAGGAGTGATAATTTTCAATTGTTAATATTTATTTGGAGACGAACGAATATTACTTTATTATTATAGGCCTCCTCATCGATTTCAATGACGGAGAAGATGAATGATGAACTCTAATATGGCTCGCCAGACCGTACTTCGTCTTAAATACTCTCATACACGGCAGTAGAGTTGTATTGTATTGTATTGTGTAGAAGGGCTTTGGTTTCACTTTTAGTATTTGGCGTTTGGAGTCTAGCGTCTCGAGGCGATTTTTCTCAAATGCTTTAATGCTGGAAGATAGTAGATCGGCAAGATGAATATCGCAAGCGTGTCGCTTGAACACATTTTTACAACGCAGATGCTGGACGCCGTGTTTCCGCTTACCTTCTTCCAACTCTGAATAACAAACAGCTTTAGGTAAACGGCGATCATCCATGCGGAGAACACCACCTGAGTTGCCGTTGCATCAGAAGTGCTTCGATGCCGTACATTCCGGATCAACGACGAATTAGCAATACGGTCCTGCCACTTGATTTTAAAGATAGATCTTAGACACCTGAGATGGTACGTGTCAAGCTTTTTAATATCAGATTTGTAGATGAACCACGCCTCTACTCTATATAAAAGGAATGGCATGATTAGCGCCTCGTAGACACGTGTCTGCATCTCCAGCTTGAGATCATGTGAGTTTCACATACGATCAGTGAGTCGCCCGAAATTGGCTGCGGCTTATGCAATGCGTGAGGGTATCTCTGAGGCCAAGGTGTTAGCGTGAGAAACCTCCTCCAGTGGTTTCCCATCCAGTTTCGGTATACTTGTGTCAACATTACATGACTGCCTCTTGGTGGCTGTTTGAGGATTTGAGTCTTGGAAGCACTGATAATCACTCCAACTTTACGTAGCAAAGTTCTTGCAGGGTTGTCTTGAGTACAACTCTTTGGGGCCCGGCGTGCCTTTGATCAGATGGCCACGACGTGTAAGATCTTTTATGGCAAATTTTATTTTGTTTTAAAAAACTATAAACCGACTTCAAATTTAATAGATTTTTCATGGATTTTCATGAATCCCAATGTCAGAACTGAACCAAATTAAAATGGGATCACACGGGAAGCACCAGCTTCCATATATAAAAATAATTTTAACTCTCTCCGTTTCGGGGAATTAATTACGGTTTTGTGAGCGCGATGTATGATTGTGTGTCTGTATAAAATCTATTTTTTTTAATTATATAATTAGGTAATCAATCAAATGTGTAGCTTTAATTAATGTAAGTGCTATGGTATTTAAGCAGCTAAATAATTGCTTGCAACTTAATTGTTTCAATTGTCTACTAGTTCTAATTTATTTCTATTATCTCATTGTAATTTTCATTATCATTTTATCACAAACAATTAGCGGAAACAATTAGTTGTTTTCATGTTATTAAAAGGAACCTAGGGCTAGGCTAGGGTTAGCACTGATATGAGAGGTGCCTCTACCTTTTTGTTTTTACTGGTAATTTTAATATTTAAGTTATTTTTAAACTCTGTCTCTTTGCAATAACCAAACGAACTGTATTATGTGTATTTTACGTACAAATAAATGATTTACTTGCTTACTTACTTGATCCAGCTAAATTCAGTTAGCAATACTTATTCAAGCCACCTAATACCATACTTAGTTTCATACAAAATTATAAAACCCTAACTTCTGCGTTGTGTGTGAAAATGAAATAAATAGTAAAATAATTCAATTCTCCTTCTCCTAAATCAAACTGCTTTATCATTCTAAATTGTTCGAACATAATAAGCTCATGTAAAGCAAAAACTAGTTTAACCATAAAAATGTGCCAATCTTAGAGAAGCGAGTTGGGTGCGGTGGTCAGCGATGTTCGCGGGTCACAATCATAAGATAAAGATACATTTATTTGGTCAAAAACAGGTGACTATACATACAAAAGTTATAAGTAGGTACATTTACATAGATTGACATAATACAAGCATTAGAGAGAGAGAACTCGTGATGGCACTCACTAATTTCTTCAGTTCGATAACTGATACTTGTAAAAAATATTTGACGAGAAAGTTTCGCATTTTTGGATGTTTGAAACGTTGAAACTCAAAAACTAGCAATTTTTAAAATTGCTGCATTATCCCTGAGTAATATAGGCTATATTATATATTAAAAAAAATTATATCCACGAAGCTGGGACAGACCGCTAGTATATTATATTTTACCTACATGCAGTTTGTGCATACGATTGCATAATGTCACACAACACTGCGCCGGCGGCACCTCGTGATAAAGCTATTTGAATGTTAAACAACGCTGCCCTAATTTAAAACAGTAAACTGTCATCAATACTAACTGCGTCATTATTGCTGTTTTAAATTTTTTACGAGGTTTTACTAGTTTTTGTACTTAGGTGCATAGAAACTAACTCTCTTAAACGTCATATCGGCAATGGCATCTTTTAATAATATAAAAAAAAACCAAATTAAGTTAAAAAAGAATGTCTTGACCATCGATCAAGGTTTTTGCCAGGCCACGAAAGACCTGATCAAAGATCTTATGTAAGCTTATATACATAAATGTATTATTAGTACATAATTATATTATAATAATATGATAACTTTTCGATTTAATAATAACTTAACATTTTATGTACCCGAGTAAATTGACAATGTGATGTTGTGTGTGTGTCATCGTGCCAACCGCCAACCCAACGTACGCCCAATAGAGCGCTGTAAACAAAGCCTTTTCTTTATCGCTACGCTATGAGTCTACGAAGGGCGGAATGACTCACCAAGCAAGCTTCTACGAAGGCGGCGCGTAGCACTTTCGTAGCTCCTCAACTCACTTCAGTCTCTCACAGATCACACACACGTCCAAGGTCCACAGCACCGACGCACTGGACATCCAAAACCGAATTGTGACCATTTCTACTCCATAATTCAGTTAAATCACATTTAGGGGGGGACGACAATAGAAGAGCATTCATGTGAGCGAATCACACCATCGATACGCATCGCTAATTTTCCATAGTGTTTACCGGTGGCCAACGAATATGGACAACTAAGAACAAAAGTACCTAATGTCCGGTTTGATTTGAACTCTATGCCCTGGTGACATGCACTGTTACGAAGTGGACTGCTGCCGACTGTACGCAGTTCCAATTCCACTCGCGGAGACCGGAGCGATTGACCTGCCATCATTAAAAATTATTGCACGGTCGCAATTTGTCTAATAGCCTACATTATACGTTTCACTGTCATTAATCACCGCACCTGGGCCTGCCTAGGCATCAATTTCAACTTCCCCTTTGCCTAGAACCATAGTGTCGGTAAAGCTTTCTGGTTTTAATAAATTTCTTTTTCTATATTACCTAACCTAGCAGAATCGTTAAACATTTTCTAATAATTTTAATCAGTACCGAAAATTTTATAAAATATCAGCCTCAAACTTTTCCGGAAGTCACAGTCATGACAATAGCAGACAGCGCTACGTCATCGCAAGCGCAGGTTTCCAAAATGGCGGCAGAATTTCCCGCCTTCCGCCATGTCATCAAAATGGCGCTGGCGTCCGCAGACAGATAAAAATCGTTAATGAATTAATTGAAAAATATTTGTTTCACGTGCCCTTGGACGTGGTCATCATTCATCATCGCTGATCCAAAAAGACGATTAAAGGTCGATCGTCGGTTCAGAGGATTTGCAAAATGGAATTCGCAGTGTGGGATAATAGAGGGCGGATTTGCACTCGTGTTCAGGTTATCTTTTAATCTTGACGTCAGTTTCTGGAAGTGGACAAGGACGATGACATATCCACAAGTACAAATAACTTCATTATTACTGGGTAGGCCTAGTAATAATGAAGTCTTTAGGTCGCGGTGAAGGTCTCTAACTTTGTAAGCTTACACGCTCTAAGTACCTACACACGTTGATAATAATTTAAACAAGGTATGTATTAATAGTTTTAAATATATCTTTCCGTAATGTTTAAGGTTTAAATATATCGTTTAATTTAATCATTCTTGTTTCAGAAAACAGAAAAGAAGATAATTTAAAGCTGGTTATTGGTTAAAATTGCTAATCTAATAGTAAATGATTGTGTTTCCAACAGTCTAAAGTCTAAAGAAATAAATTACTGTTATACCTATGTAATGTAGGTAGGTACCCTAATGTGTGTATATAAAACATACGTCATTTAATTTGTATATTTGTAATCTAATCACCTATCACTCGGCGGACATGTAAAGATCACTTCACTGTCCCTGAGTAGATACTTTCAGTAGGTAGGTAACACAGATTACCCCCAATAGATACCGCATTACGGTACTTTTGTTCGGATGCTAGCGCACCAAAATTGGCGGAAGGCGCGGGTTGCGGGGACTGAAACAAAGGCGTTGTGATTGGCTATTTCAAGGTCGCACTAATAATGTACTAAGGGTATACTCACCGTAGGGTTGGGAAAGTCGTACACCAAATTAGAATTCATCGATAATTAGTTTGTAAATTTCGTATTATAAGGCAAATAAAAAAATACGCGATTTCAATTAATTTTCTATAGGATCATGAATTTTTTTTTTTTACAGACATTAAAATTAATATTTTAAACCTAAGTAAATGACAAAAACACTACTACTATTTAATTAAAAAATTTTGTACACATTACACAATAATGATGAGAGATCATCTGTTTTGAATTCAATTATAAAGTAAAGAAAAGTAAGTAAAAGTTTATTTCAATAATAAAATAGCACTATTTAAAGTTAAGAGTTACAAATGTAGTAGGTTACAGAAATTTTTGTATTTATCACAGTCTCTGTAGGTGTTGTTACCGTAGTCGAGTGACTGTCCTCCGTACTAGTTAATACAATAATACCTACCTACCGAGAGTCCCGCTCATCTACGTCATCCACCATTTTTAACGATATCGACTAAACTCGAAATAAGTGAAATTCACAACAACGAGTACAATAACAGCAATGCGGAAAAGAGACAAGTGACCGTCCTTACGTACCATTAGCCATTATAAGCTGACCTGTTCTATAACTGGTAAAATTGTAATTATTTTACTTACCGATTAAATGTTATTCCGTCCTTTTGGTAGTTTGAATTTCTTGATGATTTTCCACACCATTTCACTGCACATGTAGTCATTTTATCCAATTTTCTATCACAAAACCAATTTTCACAAGCGTTAGAGCACAGAAACGTAGGGGTCTGACACTTGGTCGAAACTGAAGCCGTACTTCGAAGCGGCGATTTACATCTGTGCATTTGCATTGATGCGTGGTGCGCGGTCGTCGTCTTTTATGCGGAATCTATTGGGGGTTATCTGTGGTAGGTAACCATATAATAGTCATGTGATTATCTCATGTTTGAATAATAATTATTACTTATGTATACGTATGTAATGTATGTACATGGGCATGGGTATAGATTAAATATAGAGCTCTGTTACTATAGAAACTTTCGTAGTTTGACGAATTCATTATGAAAGGCCCATACACAGATAAAATAATTGGGGGCGCCACTTTCACTGGAAAGTGGCGCCCCCAATTATTTTATCTTATTATTACGTTAAACGCAGCAAGTTTTAAAAATCCATCGTTCAGTTTGTGGTATCTATTATAAGTTATTTATCAATACCTCTGTAACAGTTTCATTTTGTAATGCTTAGGTAGAGATTGTTGATTGATTCAAAAGTTGCGCTTTTTGGCCGCCAAACTCTATTTTCGCATCTCCTCCATCTCATATAGTTTATGAGATAAAATTATTACAGAGGTATTAAAAAATAGCTTATAAGTTATAATAGATACCACAAACTGAACGTAGGATTTTTAAAAAATCCTATGATAAACGTAAAACTATGATAAAATAGATATCGCTGTCATATTGGCTCGGGTATGCGCCGGATGAAACGTTGGTGTTCTTCCAATACAAACAAGGTTCGTAGTTAAACCGCTTATATTTATAATGAGCATAAAGTTCGTTTAAATAACAAGGTTCCTGACTTATGTACTTACTACTTAGTTTAATTCATCGAATGTTCTAGATTATAATAGCTGTATCTACAAGTATTATGATGAAAACCCCGATAGAAATAAAATTTCTAAGGTAGCGCAATCAAAAGTTACAGCCATTTATTTGTTTACTTTTGTAAATGATAAATTTCCAAAGGAATGCCAGGCACACAAAACCTATAAGGTCATTTTCGTTGACCTAAAATCATAAAATTGATGACAAGAAGAAAGTATAAGGGACCAAAAACCGTAAATTTGTTGATTTTTTTTACAATTTTGATCCTCGTCATGGACCAAAACCAGCATGTCATGACGTCAAGAGTCATGACAATTGGCTCTTTCCAGTAAATAGTATAATTTTAAGACCTTCTTTCTTAACAAGTTCTTAAAATTATACTATTTACGTTTTATTAATATCAAACGTCTCCAGAAAACGACGTGAGAAGTGCATACAATAGAATCGGTCTTGACCTTGAACTTCATTTATCACACTGTGGGCACGTGGTTTTGCACTCGGTTGATTATTATGCATTCATAGAGCGAATGCTACTATTGCATCGATGTACTAAAAAAGGGAGATGAGGCACTAGCTTCTCGAAAGTGGCAGGCTCACATTAGGTCCAATTGTGTGTCAACTGGAATTTATTTTTTAGAATTCCAGTTTTCCCCCTTCAAGCGGAAAAACTGTGAGCTTAAGCATAATATGCATGTGTTTGCGTGAAGTTGTAACACAGGCCAATTTTTAACCGACTTCAAAAATTCTTCAAAGATTCTCAATTTGACTGTATTAATTTTTTGTTATCTCAGAACTTTTGTCTGGGTGGTCCGATTTTCATGGTTTTATTTTATTTGAAAGTCGATGCTTTCCGTGTGGTCCCATTATTAATTTGGTCCAGTTTTGACTGTGGGATCCATGAAAAAACTATATAGTTGAAGTCAGTTTATAGTTTTTTAAAACAAAATCAATCAACTCGATAGAGTAACCGCTTAAGCGCTCTGGGAGAACATACCTAACACATCCTTTTTTACTTTTATCAAAGTACTATTGACTAATGTTACATTTAGGTGCTTACTGAAGAAGTGTGAATGTTGTTTACAGTTGGATAAAGCGTTATCTTATCTGCCTCACGCAACATTTGTAGTGAATAAATATGGGAACCTAATTATAGAACTTGTTTCAATAAAAAGTAGAAGTACCTTCAACGACTACTGTATCTCTGCTGCTGACGCTACATAATAAAACTAGTACCTTTACCGCATCCATCGAGCATGTAGAATGTTAGTAAATAAACCGCCCATACTTAACCTAGAATTCACTTTGTTGGCGCGTCCTTTTAAACGTAATTTACATTACTTGTCGATTAAGGATCCTGCCTTCAATAAATATTACTTACAATTATATCTGAAACTCGACGCCAAGCAAGTGAGTTTTCGTTATTTGTGTCGGGGTTTGTTTCCTAACATTCTACATGCTCGATGGATACGGTATAGTTAACCCATAACAATATCTTCGAGAGCGTTTTATGTAGTTTGAAGGCAAGTCTACCCTTGTCCAGAGGGTTCGGTCTGAGCTGTCAAATAAAACTCAGTAGGTACGAAAAAAACGACAGGAACTTATCCAC
The DNA here is from genome assembly GCA_955876795.1 of Eupithecia tripunctaria. Lineage (NCBI taxonomy): Eukaryota > Metazoa > Arthropoda > Insecta > Lepidoptera > Geometridae > Eupithecia > Eupithecia tripunctaria. The sequence goes on along the minus strand of OY041616.1, from coordinate 6,533,192 downwards.
AGATATATTCATCGTCTATATCAATAATTGTCTTAGTTTAGGTTGTTTCTTTTTTCACCTTATTCTGGAATCTGTAACGGTCAAAGAGGCTAGCAAAATGGTTGCAGAATTCGTAAGCAAACTAAATACCAATGAAAGCTCACGGATTCTCACTGAAAACTCGGTGCATTAATTTTAGATGACATCGAGATCATCTACAGGTAAATAAATACAACTTTAAAAAAACACGTAGGAAAAAAACCATTTTGAAATGTACTTACTACTTACTTACTTGTATTAACTTTTTTCGTAATTCGTAAGCAAACTAAATACCTATGAAAGCTCACGGATTCTCACTGAAAACTCGGTGCATTAATTTTAGATGACCTTCGATGTCATAGAATCTCTACTATTTGGTAGAGATTCTATGACATCGAGATCATCTACAGGTAAATAAATACAACTTTAGAAAAACACGTAGGAAAAAAAACCATTTTGAAATGTACTTACTACTTACTCAAGTATTAACTTATTTTGTAATTCGTAACCAAACTAAGTACCTATGAAAGCTCACGGATTCTCACTGAAAACTCGGTGCATTAATTTTAGATGACATCGAGATCATCTACAGGTAAATAAATACAACTTTAAAAAAACACGTAGGAAAAAAACCATTTTGAAATGTACTTACTACTTACTCAAGTATTAACTTTTTTCGTAATTCGTAAGCAAACTAAATACCTATGAAAGCTCACGGATTCTCACTGAAAACTCGGTGCATTAATTTTAGATGACCTTCGATGTCATAGAATCTCTACTATTTGGTAGAGATTCTATGACATCGAGATCATCTACAGGTAAATAAATACAACTTTAGAAAAACACGTAGGAAAAAAAACCATTTTGAAATGTACTTACTACTTACTCAAGTATTAACTTTTTTCGTTATTCGTAACCAAACTAAATACCTATGAAAGCTCACGGATACCTCACTGCAAACTCGGTGCTTTCATTTTAGATGACCTCCGATGTCATAGAATCTCTACTATTTGGTAGAGATTCTATGACATCGAGATCATCTACAGGTAAATAAATATACATAACTTTAAAAAAACACGTAGGAAAAAAAACCATTTTGAAATGTACTACTTATTCAAGTATATCTTTCTTATGAGACTAAGTTTTTTTTATTTGATTAGGGACTTTGAGGCTAACAATGACTAAGTCAGTCCCATATGATATCTTAGTAACTAGTTAATCAATATTTACAAGTATTCTACATATTTGGGGATGATTAAAACCAAGTTGTTTTAAAACACGTGTTTTAAACAGTGTTTGAAACAGTTTGAAATAAAACTATGGTTTTTATTATGTGTTTAAAAACGAGTTTTATACAATGTTTAAATCATGATGAAAAAAACAGTGTTTAAAACTACCTTTTATTGCAAATGAATGGAAATAAATCCAAACGAATAAGTATGTAGAACTCTAAATAGCTGGAAATAAATTTACAAGTTGAAATTGTATATGTTGGCCGTTTTACACACTGTACACTGGTAACTCCCCGCCAGTAGTCCCTATGTCGACCGTCGAAAGAAAGTAATTCACTGGATTAGTGGGTATTCTCCGTTCTCTCTCTATATTCTCTACCTACATACCTACACGACACTACATAAAAGGTGTATGGAAAGTGTTTTGTATTGATTAATATTTATAATATTTTTTTTATTTTTTAAGTGATTAGAGATACTGGGACAGTTGAAATACGCAACAAAATGTAAATATTTATCGTTTTTTTATTTTATTTTTACTAATGTACATTAGGAAATAGTTTAGAAATGGATTATAGTTATCTGTTATACAAGAGTGCAAAGTTGCTTTTTAACCGCGTGTTCAATTTTGATGACCGAGCAAGCGAAGGATTCTAAAATTGAATCACGAGCGCAGCGAGTGATGCCAATATATAAGTAAAATGCCATAATTATAATTTACTTTCAACTATCTCTTTAAAATAACATAGATTTCGGCAAAATATTTACAAAATGATAAAAACTAACGGTTTTCTTCCATGTTTATTGTACCATGGTAGAATAGCGAGAGCTACTATGGCTATTATGCCATCTATAAAGAAGATTGTTTATGCCTAATAAAAAGAAAGCGGGAATACGGCAATTCTATCTTCATTTGATTTTTCGAGTTTGGGTTTTGATTTTTCATTGTTTTGTTCATTACAATGTGTTCAAACAGTGATATAGACATAAATTTAACGCCTGATTTTATAAAAGAAGAGGCTAAAGCAGTAGTGGAAAAAATTTGATTATTTGGTTTGTTTGAATTGAATAGGCTGAAACTACTGGACCAATTAAAAATTCTTTCATCATTAAAACGCTTACTTTTCTACATTATGCTATATTTTGTCCTAGAATTCCCACGGGAACGGGAACTTCGCGGGTGAAACCGCGAGGCGCTGCTAGTAATAAATAAGTAAACTACTGAGTAGTACTTACTACTACTGTTTTAAATTTATTGACAAAGAAAAACCAAAGAAATAAATCAGAACTATTATCATAATCATAATCAATACCTTATTTACTGAAATTTAGGTACAGTAGGTCTTATATTATTATTATAATTAGCTCAATTACATTTGCTACTACTAAAACTACTAGCATATTTAACAGGTCTCATCTGTCGTAAACGATAAACTAAAATTATAATTTATTTTAACTATAACCGACTTCAAATGTTATAGTTTTTTTATGAATTTTCATGTATCCCATTTTCAGAACTGAACTAAATTAAAATAGGACCACACGGAAGCACCAGCTTTCATTATGAAAAAAGGATCATGAAAATCGGACCACCCAGTCAAAAGTTCTGAGGTAACAAAAATAAAAAAAAAACAGTCGAATTGAAGTCGGTTAAAAATAACAACTGTCGGAGACTTATGTCTAGAATATTCTATCTCAAAAGTCGTAAACAGCAAAAAATATTACGAAAACCTATTACCACATTGTACCTACTGCACCAATTTCCTGCAACGACGTTTGCGAAATTGTAATTTGTCGGAAATACTCCATGGGTCCTTGAGTTTTCTATATCTGTTTTGTAAGCATTTAAGATCGCAATAGACCGAGGAAATAATTGCGTAGCGAACGGTACGCATGCCTTCAATAGAGCCTGGGTTCAACATCTTTCTTAGCATTCTTATACACCAACTGCACGCATCAAATACACGGACGGCAGTTGCTGACTGCAAGGCTCGAATGGAGGTGACGTCAGTCGACTGCAGTTGACGGGTGCAGTTGTCTTGCAGTGAGAAACTGGCCGTCAGTGTAGATATATTACACACTATATATGCACACAGACCCCATGTATATTCGATGTCTCTGTCCATACCAGGTTGTCTGGCAGAGATCGCTCTTGAGCGATAAGACCGCCAATTGTCACTTAGTTTTAATTACTTTATTTGTAAATTGTTTCTTAGTTTAAAGTGTGCAGTAAAGTGTTTTCTATCTTTTCTATCTATCTATTATGATTAGCTATGGAAGCTATGGAATGCTCTACCGACTACCATAAGACGCGCAAAGTCTTTCCCTGTATTTAAGAATATGGTCTATGAACACTATCTCTCTTCAGTTATAAATTGTTAGTTTATATTTAGCATCTTTTTATGTAGCTTGGTATGTATTATTTTTATTGTAGGTATATTATGTATTTTATAGTATGTATTAAATGTATCTATTGTATTAAAACGCCACCGTCTATACGTGTACAACTGCATCGTGTCCATCCCAAGGTTTTCAGGATGAGATCGCTTTCAGCGATAAGGCCGCCCATTGTGCAAATTTGTTATCTCTCTTTTCCTGTATTTGTGTATTTTATTTTTGGTTTGCAATAAAGTGTATTGTATTATTGTATGATTACCCTTATTAACTGAAAACCATCGCAGTATTGGGCAAATGCCTAATACCGCAAAATGCTGAGATAGTTTAGTTTTTTACCCAATGTACCTGTAGTGAATTGTTAGATTTATGTATTTATTAGATTTTAACCTACTTCTAAAAAATAAGGGGGTTCTCAATTCGGCTGTATTTTTTATTGTTTGTTAGCTCAGAACTTTTGACAGGGTGGTCCGATTTTCATGATTCTTTTTTCTTTGAAAACTGGTGCTTTCCATTTTAATTTCCAGTTTGTTCTGACTATGGGATCCATATAATTGAAGTCGGTTTATAGTTTTTATTAAAACAAAATCAATTATAATATTCTTATTTTAAGTGCCATTTCTCTTGTAAGTAAAATAAATTAATGAATTTTATCTTATTAGAGTTATCTATTAAAACACGGTGGCACATTTATATCGGTCAGTATGGGAAAGCCTGAAACTTTAAGACATACGAAGATCTCTTCTTAGGAACGATGTCATCGATTTTAGTAACAAGAAAAACTGAATTTGAAAAATAAAACGAACACTATTTATATTTAGATATCGATTGTCTTAAGCAATAAATGTTACTATGAAACATGATGTCTAAAATGAATAAAATGCATTGTATCCTTTAGATAACATTATGTATGTATAATATACTGTAATAAAGTATTAATATGTTGATATAAATAGTTTAAAAAAATTTAAAATTATAATGTTTAAACTAGTTTAAAGTGTCAAGTGTAAACTGTGTAGATTAGAATAAGTTTTGATAAATAAAAAAATACATAATATTATACAAATACAAAACTGTTTCTTTTTTATTATTATATTATTACTTATTATTTAATTAAACAATTTCAAAATAGTTTTCTCTTCTTCTTCTTGTTAGCCTTTGTCGACCAGTAGACTGGTGTAGGCCTCCTTCAAACTCTTCCATTTCTTTCTACTTTGGGCAGTTAATGTCCAGTTGCTGCCCGCTATCTTTTTGATGTCATCCTTCCATCTCATTTGTGGTTTTTTACAGTCAAAATAGTTTTATGTATACATTATTATGATACTTACCGCATTTTCACTAGTAATATGATTACATGAATTAGAAAATTTGTGGCGTATACTTCTATTCGATAAGTTCACGTACATATATATATATATATACATATATGTGAGACTTTGGGAGTCTTGCATGTTATGTAGTTAGAAACTAAGCGAATTCTATAGAAAACCTTGTACCTACTACGATTCTCGTTTAGGTATAAAACTCCAGGGAGTTTGTATAAAATACAACTGGTTCTTTACACTGCGTTTTCCGAGTAATTGTTAAATGCTGATTGATTTGAAAATTTTCTCAGAAGTCAGAAGTGAAATTACATTCAGAATTATGTACTTGCAATTTGCGATTGACCTCACTTCAATGCTAAAAAAAGGTCTCTTAATTTGACTTGCCTTAAGCACAATGTTTTTCCTGATCCTACTGACCTTACGCACTATTACTGGTACCTACCTAATAATTATTATTAGGTATATTAATTTAGTTATTTTTTTTTAAGTTTGTAAATGACCTATGCAATTTTTGGTTCAAAATATTTCGCAAGGTAATTTTTTTATTTTCATATCTTAGGGATAACAAACAATCATACGTATTCATAAATATTAACCGAAAATGGAACCTCATCCGAAGTCAGTAAAAAAAAAATACAACTTTATTTCCGTGTCAGTGTAAATTTTAATGTATATAAGGAAATAAAGCATTTTTGAGTTTGAGTTTGGTGTAAATAAGTGGATCAGGGGAATTCTAGAAATCTTATCCAAAAATCCCCTGAGCGTCCTCACACTGAGCCGGCATGGGCTTAATGGACAAAAACTCCAGTAATCCCTTCGCAGAAGATTATCTAAGGAGATTATTGGAATAAGCCAATCTTAACTAAACTAAATAGGTACTTACTAAAAATATGACCAGCCCCGTTTTGTTACGTCTATTGTAACAAAACAAAGGTTTAAGGTTTACTTTTGATAATAAAAAAATTAAAGGTAAAGGTAAGTTACTAAGTAAACTCATTAATTTATAATAATAATAATAATATCTGCTACACAGCAGATATTATTATTATGTCCACACGGACTGTCCTCAACATTTTTGTCCATTGTACATTGTTTATTTATTTATCCATAGACTTCTTATTGATTACATTTAAATTGCATCATTCATCTTTTAAACCAGTCTGCCTTCTGAACCTACTAAGTACCGGCTAGCGAATTAATTTGTGTCACTTTTCGCATACGTGATCGAAAGCTGGGTCACGGCGGCGGCGCAGTACAGATGGATCAAAAACTAGCCTATCTATATATTGTTATTTATATTCATATCTCGTTTATTTTTGCTTGTACATTCTCATTCTTATTCCCTGGCCATGGTGCAGTTTCGGTGGAGTCTGCTCTGGTGTAGCGCTGTTTCGCACCAAATTTTTCGCACCACAAGACAAAAATAATAATTATTATTTCTTGTGGTACGAAAAATTTGGTGCGAAACAGCGATATACCCTGTCTGACTTCGCAAGGGTGGACCTATACCTATTCTTTTAAACATATACATGACGTTGATTGTACTTTGGCAGATCGCTACGAGACGGGAATGATGTTCTTAAAAAATTGTATGGAATAAAATTCGCTTCGCGATGACTCGCTACGTGATGGAAACTAATCATAATTATGTTACTCGGGAATAATGTTAATATTATTGGTTTTTAATAGTTATTATTTATTTAGTTTTATTTTATTTTCAGAATTTTAGGAAAACTTACAGCTATGTCTTAAGAATAGTTATTTACTTAATACATGCCGGTACAGACCAGCGCATGTGTGCTGAGGGCCAATTATAAGTTTCCGCAGATTTACTTTACTTAAATAGGATAATAAATTACACAGTGAAAGTCGACTTGAGGAAAAGCACATATATAAAAGGCAAAAAAGCAACACAAAGTGAAATTTAAAATTAGTTATCTTAAAAAGAATTAATCGCTAAGCAAGCGTTTCAGCTTACTTGCAGTTGTGTTAAATAAATCGACATCAATGTTTTTGACCATTGAGTTGAACGATTTGCTAGCTCGTACTAAGAATGCCTTTTGTCTATAATTCGTTTTTACTGTAGGAACGTAGAGAATACTCGGCTTTCTCAATGCAGCAGTATTTGTACGGAACCCTAATTGCTCCAGCAGCTCAGGTCTACGTTGCCATTGCAGATGTTTATGAGGTATGCTAGGTCAGCAGCTTGCCTCCGATTAGAGAGTGGAAGGAAATGAAACTTGCGACACCTTGTAAAATAATCCGGTAGGTACATTTTAGTTCGGTATTGTAGGTATCGTAAAAATCGTTTTTGTATGGATTCAAGACGCGATGAATAAATCGCGTAGTTCGGGTTCCACACCTGCGACGCGTACCCGAGGTGGCTACGCACGTAAGCACAGTACAAAAGTTTAAAAGTTTTAATATTTGTAAATTCTGATGACAATCTCAGAACAAACCCCAGGGCGCGAGACGCCTTCGTTGTTATATTACTAATATGTTCGTCGAACAACAACTTAGTGTCGAATGTTACACCTAAATCTCTTAATGTGTCTACTCTAGTTATAGGTAAGTTAAAAAATGTATCGGTAGAGATTAGTTTATTAGGTTTACGGCTGAAAGAGCATGAATAACATTTGGAGACATTCAAATCTAGTTTATTTAAAATACAATAATTTTGAAATCTATTTAGGTCAGATTGAAGGTATTGAGCGTCACTAAGATTTTAAATTGGAAGGAGGATCTTCATGTCATCGGCAAAAAGAAGAATTTTGGAGTATATGAAGCAAGAAGCGACATCATTCAAAAATATGTTGAAGAGTAGAGGTCCTAATAAGGACACTTGGGGGACGCCTGAGGGAACATTAAGGGGTAGCGAAGAGTAGCCACCTAGTACAACGTTCTGGCAGCGATTACGGACGTATGAAGTGAACCATCTAAATAGGTTACCTCTGATACCTATGTTTTGTAACTTGTCAAGAAGGAGGAAATGATCGATACGGTCAAAGCATTTAGAATAGTCGGTGTAAATGATGTCTACTTGCGAATTTTCGGAAATTGTTTGAATTAAATAATCTGTACAGAGTAGTAAATTGGACGTGGTGGACCTACCTCTTAAAAAACCGTGCTGCCGTAATGTTATGAAGACAGCCTTATAATATTATAATATATTATTATAATACTAGTGGTAAAATATTTTTGTGAGTCTATTCGTTACAAACATCTAAAAGTTCTAATCTTTCCTCTTTTTAACAATCTGAATAGAATAGAATAGAATATTATTTTATTTGTAACTTAATCAACAAAAAAACATAGTTACATAATATTATTATGGCTTAAAATAAAAGACAAAGCATCTGTTGATTAGAGTTACAAAACAGTATCTGTCTCAGCACCAGCTGGTTTCTGTGATGCCTGTTGTCAAACATAATAATATTATAGCAGTGGTATGTTGTATACACATAACGTATGTATATGTCATCGAATCTTTGGTCTCGTGATCTAATCAATCAAATCGGAAAATAAGCTACAAATTTAGAGAAGTATTTGTATTAAGATTAGTTAAAATAAAAATACTCGTGATTTTGATTAAATTCTGTTTTACTCTCTGCCCTGAACTAACTTATGTATTATTTTTTGTCTGTGTGTGGTGTGAAATAAATTGTAAGTCTCTGTAGATACGTATTGTTTACTTATGTCTTTTTATAGTAACAACAAGGACAGAAGAAATAAAAATATTAAACTATGTAGTAGTAGGCACTAGGCACATAGAGTAACAAAGACAATAGGTAATAGCTAAGTCTCGAAAACACACTTAAACAGGTAATAAACTTGGTAGTTGTCATGTTGTGACAACATGACACAACTTTGCTTATAAATTTGCTTATAAATGATATAAACAAATTTGCTTATAAATGATATAAACAACTTTGCTTATAAATGATATAATTAGGTATTTGGTTAAACATACGCTAATTTATAATATAAACCACCGATTGGAAGATGATTGATTGATTTGCTTCACATAAAATAAAATGTATTAAATATACAGGATGGGGCAAATTTTTGGCCCCTTCAGGGTAGCAACACTTTCTTTTGTAGTTAGAAGGTTTTGTTCTTAGGAAGCTTCTGTTTTATTTAAATGAAAAAAATATTGTCATTTTTAGTTTTTTGAAAAAAAGTACGGTTCGCCCAAAAAATGACATTTGTCAAAAAAAACAAGTTGGTCTTAATCGACTCTTTTTCCAACCAGGAACACTTTTCCCAAAGTAACATACCAAATCAAATCGTAAGTTTTGGCAAAAATTAAAAAAAAAACAATTCCCATACATTTTCTGTGAAAAAACGAGTAAGTGAAAACAACAATGTCACTCATTCAATGGTTAAAAATCCATACCAATATATAATAATACCAAACAATTTTTATTTATTTAAACTTAATTAAAAATGTTCCGTCCTCCAACTAAACTTTAGCTAGTGCCTCACGTACCTATATAATTTTGTAGACGATTTTTAATGTTTACCATAGTACCTAGTAGTATCTAAAGGCATGTTTTGTTTTAGTCTAAAATATTATAAAAAGGCTATATTTTGTACTGCAATGATATTCCTTAGATATAAGCATAATAAATTTCTTCTGTGATTTAATTAACTGCCTTTTTTAACCGACTTCAAAAGAGTAGGAGGTTCTCAATTCGAATGTTTTTTTCTATATGTTTTTTACCTCAGAAGTTTTCACTGGGTGGTCCGATTTTCATGATTCTTTTTTTATTCGAAAGTTGGTGTTTCCCGTGTGGTCCCATTTTATTTGGGATCCATGAGCTATATAATTGAAGTCGGTTTATATTTTTTTAAAACAAAATCAATAATTATCACAGAAAAAGATAAACCAAGTGATTTTACGAACAAGCGCATCCTCGGGCATCCCGGGCATCACCACTAGAGAAACACAGATTAAATACAGTAACTACTGCTTATATCTCCCAAAATTTAATGGGTACTGGTAGGTCACAGAATATAATACAGTTAGTAGTATAGCTAAGTATATCCCGTATCACAGAATACAGCAGAGTTCGTATAAACCGGGTGAGCTTGGCCTACGTGACGAGACCCGCGTGGCGTGTCATTGGGAGGGGGAACCGGCCGGTTTGTTTTTGTTGCGTGCGCATCTCTAGTGTTGTGCTGACTTATCGATAATGTACTGTCGATAGTTTTATCTGTGTTTGCTATTGTTTTTTTTTTGTTTAATTAATTAAATAAATAATATAAAAGTTTCAAGGGATAACTTTAAGTTTGGCGATTGTAAACGAAGTACTTCTTTACCAGTTACAGCGAAGTGATGTATCTGATCTGCATCGAACAACATGAAAACTTTGCTTCCTTCGCTCACCTATTTTGGCTAAAAGATCTGTTATTTATAATTTAATGAACAACTTCTACCCAATTTACATTTATTAAATGATTACAATGATACAATGGGATATAAGGTAGTAGTCATCAATTTACGCATATTTATAATATAAATCACCTGAATGAAAGACGTTACAATGATTAGATTCAAATAAGACAGGCGACAATATAATTTATTAAATATATTAAAATATATAAATAAAAAAAACTTTAGTAGGTGCCTAACCTACCTTAATAATTTTGGTAGACGCTTTGATAAGTGGTACATTATATTGGCACTTATGTTATTAAGGTGATTATAAAATGTATAAAAGTACCTATGTGCACAATAAAGTATGGCATAGATATAAAATTATTGATTTATTTTATTTTATTTACAATTTTCGGAAAACTAACGACTAGCTATTTTTTAAAAGAAAAAAGATGGATAACTAATGGTTTACTATAAGTTGCCACAATATTTTCCACAAAAAACGAATAAACTAAAAAAATATTCAATAAAAGAAGTGGACGACAAATTTGGTTAAAAAAACATAATAAAACTAAGCAACAACGAGTACCAACCTATTCAAAATATAAGCTACTCAACAAAGGTATTGTATTGTTACTTAAGTGACTGCATCACACATTATGAATAACACAACAATTTATCATTCGGTTCCCAGTTCAACGGACAAGATAAAACATTCGATATCGATGAAACAAATGTAAACATTCAAGACAGCATAAGTGCAGCTTGGTAAGGCGAAGCAAAACACAACAAAGAACCAGTCGCTCCTACGCGTTCGTTGCGAACAGACGACGTACACTTGTCTCGTGAACTCCATTCAATTTATTGACTTAAATATTACATTGAGAAGCACTTTCAAAGAATTTCTCATTGAAAATATAACATATAAAGAATTAAAAGATGTATTCGACAAAGAAGGGCTTGGAGAGGATCCTGCAAATCTACAAGCATGAACTTCGCCGACAGATCAGTATTACCACCAGCGTGACAAACTCTGATGCGATGGTCCCGAGGCTGGACCAGGCCTCGAAGATGCCCCAGGTCGAGGAAGCAGGACATCCGAAGAAACTGCTCAAGTTGCAGAAATATCACAGGTCAGTGAACTCAGTTGAACTCTTTTTACTTGCGTAATCGAAGCACCTACTTAAATCCATGCGTTTCCCGAAAGTATTATAAATCTAAAGGTTTTTAGTATTATAAAAGGTTCAACATTGGGTGTATTATATATCTGTGGAATGTTTTCATTCCAGAACCAAATAAAACATCAAATAAACGCAAAAAATAGGTACCTGTTAAATAATACTCATAATAATAAATAAAACATGTGAAGATTTGACATAGTATCATTGTACCAACCTACTATAGTTACAATTTTAAGCAATAAATAAATGTTTATGTTTTTATGTTTATAGGTACCTATTAAAAAAGGTAGCAAAAAATGCAGTCACTGTGTGTGTAGTGTAAATAAAAGTATAACTTTAATTTATAAATATATTAATTTTTCAACACGTAGTCGTGTTGTTTTTTTTTCATAATTATTCTGGAAGCAAGAGCCTTGACTTACGAACCTTCTTGATCACCTAACGAAAAAACCGGTCGGCAAAAAGCAGTTTTGTTACCTGCCAAGCTACAAGCAATGCGATTTGTAAAATATTATACACATCACTAAAAAAACAAATCCTTGTATCTTTTACAGACCCTTGCATTTACCGTTACTGCATTACTACAGATTGTAACGGCAGAAGCAATTAGTAAAGAAAGCCAACTGGTACGGATTTACGGCCCCATTGGCTTTATTTCTACCTGCTGTTTCATATATTAAATATTGTACACAAGCTAGAATTTTAAATAGGGAGATTCATTATAAAGAAACCTACCTAATAAACTTATATACTGATAGGAGTCGACTAATTTCAAAACCGGCAATCTAACTTTTTCAACTTGTGAGTAGGTAGGTAAATAAAAAAAAATATGTTTAATTTTTTTGCCATTTGGAAACTAGTGCTAATAGCATCTTAGATAAGTAATAGATCTACTAAAAATCCTATTTTAGCATTATTCATTCTGCAAGAGTCACTTATTCATTCTAAAGAGTCACTTATTTGAAAATATTTTTTTTTGACACCACAATAATGAAAAACTACTATTAAGCTAACAAACGTAAAATATAAAGTTAGCAAAATTTGTATGCCGTGATCAAATGAAACTTTTTGGCGCATTTAGTCGTGATCAGATGCAACGTGATCATATCTAGCGTGATCAACTGGGAACAACATAACAGCAATTTTTATAACAATGATGATCCATTTCCGAGTTAATATGTGTGGAACATGTATTGACTGTACAACTTGTCCGCATAGATACCTGTCGACGCTCACGCCCCAGGAGCTCCCGATGGCTGCCCGGGGACTGGCTGTCTCCAAGGATCAGTCCAGGGAGTTCATGGCTTGCTTCCCGGACATTGTGAGGGAGCTCACAGAGACCGGCAAGCATATCGACGTGCCCGAAGCCAGCAAATGGTTGGCAAAGGTACGTTCGGCGCTTGTCGAATTTCTTTGTGTAGCTTTGGGTAAAGTAGGGATAGTCGCGAACGTGACCATAATGGTGTCTATTCAGATGTTGCCAAAAGTAAACTAAACTAATTTGACGATACTAAAAATGTCGCAATCCTTATTATTTTGATCGTTATGACAGGGATCATAACGATCAAAATGGCGAAATAATAAAGATGGCGTCAGTTTTAGTCCTGTCAGATTAGTTTAGTCTAGTTTTGGCAACATCTGAATGAATAGATAGATACCAGTACACTGGTTCAAAAATCTAATTTCTGATGACGTGTACATGACGCATTTTCGAAAACCTTATTTTTGAAAATCGCTTTCTATGTTTCCTAAAGTTGTATAGGCAAATCGCTATATACATCGGTATAAATTTATATAACTAATCTCTAAACTATCCTTACTTTAATCTACAGGTGTAGGATCTGAGAGACGATTAACGATATAAACTAAACGAAAATAGATACCTAATGTCATTTGTTTTCCGTTTTATTTTGTGCTAGAAACAAAGTTATGTGCGAAACAGCGCTACACCATATTTGCCACGTAAACCTTAAGATGTTTGTTATGGTGTCACCAACCACCTGCATTATGTCATACATACTTTAATATTGGGTACCTGTAAGGGCAATCAGCCAGAAAAATGGTAACGTGGTATAATTTTAAACCGTCGATACCAATGTTAGTCGTTTCTCAGATTCAAAAAAATTATAAGTACTTTTTTCAAAGTCGTGTTCTTTTATATATGTATTACATTATTATTTTATTGTTTCCAAATTTCAAAGGATTTACATAGTTTTTTTAAATAATTACCTAATTTTATCACAAGAGACTGGTTTTGCCAAAAAAACATTTGTAAAACATTTTATAATGTTAGATAATGTTAGAGTGCGTATAAAAGAACGCGAATAGGAAGGCAAATAAACTGAAATAGAAAAAACCGGCCAATTGCGAGTTGAACTCGCGCACTAATGGAACTATATCTATAAAAACGGCAAAAACTTATCTCTGTTTTATAGGAGCCACTTAAATATTTATTTTATTCTATATTTTAGTATCTGTTGTTATAGCCAACATAAATACATCATCTGTGAAAATTTCAAATGTCTAACTATTGCGGTTCATGAGATACAGCCTGGAAGCAGCCTGGTGACAGACGCACAGCGGAGTCTAAGTAATAGCACAGGCTGGTTTATATAACTAATCTGTGGTAATAGGGTCACGGTTTACCTTTTGGGCACGGAACCCTAAAAAAAGAATTAAAAAAAAAACCTTTCTCGTAAATTAAACATTAATCATAAAAAACATTACATTATTAGGTATCCCTTTTCGAACATGTTTGACATCTTGTAAACTCCGTATTCTTATTTGATCGCATTCCACCATCAGAGTAGCATTACTAGGTAAATTTTGTATCTCATTGTTATTCGATAACAAAACAACGCAAGTTTATTTATAGGTAATATATTTTCTGTTTGATAACAAACACGACCTACCTATGTAGTTTACTGTCAGGATTATGTGCGCAATAATTAAAATTTGTTTTTGTTGGTACGTTGAATCACATCTAAGGTACTTGGGTGTTGGATCATGGAAGTTGATAATAATGTACCGGTGTTCCTAATACAGGAGCATGACAGGATGTTCTCATTGTAATAGTATCCAATCAGCTATGTTTAGGACATTATTATGTGAGAATGTGACATGCGTATTCTGATTGAGAAAAGCCTCCAACACTTTCTTTATAAAATCTGAACCTTATACCTAAGTTATTGGTTTTTTGTTTTAGAATTAGCTAAAATTAGGTTTTAGGAATGTCAAACGATACATTTCGATTCCTAACGATTTCTAAATGTACCTATGGTAGGTTATTTGTATTGTAGTATGTCAATCACACTAAAACTTATATTAAGCTATTATTTTTGTCAAACCTATCTGATAGGTAGCTATTCGGCTGACTCGATAATAGCACTGTTTCACAAACCTCTGTGGTTTACCTAGTGTTATTATTAGTTTTCTATGTAATTTTATTTTAAGTTGATAAATAAATAAATCATATGTAATGTATAGTGTAGTATGTATGGTATGTAATGTAGTATAGTGTAATGTAGTATGTATATATGGTAGGTTAGGTATGGGGCGCTTATCAGGGAGAGGTCTGCGTCTGTTTGTTGATAAATATAGGCTGTTCAGATGAGGTACCTTATATCCTACAGACCCTTGTAAACGTAAACGTGTGTAATATGTATTTAGATTCCTATGCATATCGTGTGCGTTTACGGCACGCATGGAAAGCTAAAACCTAACGCAACATCTATTTGTGGCACAGACTTTGGACTCTCTGTATAAATGAAAAGTAGTTAGACCTTAGTTCGCTACTGCCTACAGTACCAACACAGATATCAGTGCCTGTGTGTGTGTGGTAGCAAATACCAAGCAACAATGAATAGAGAAGGATAATATCGAGTAACAGAATAACATTGGGGCATCCTTCCAATATTAGGTATGTAGTATTAGATAAGATTAAAAACTTGTTTTTTAATCTTATCTAGTTGCCAAACTACTAAACAGATCAAGATAAAATCTGGCGTACATTTAGAACAACTTAGCCTTACTTAGAAATAGGCTACTTATTATTGTTAAACCAAAAATAGTTCGATGTTGGCGCTAAGCTACTTCATTTGTAATAAAACAAATAAAAAAATACGCGTGCGAAACCGTAGAATCTTGTCACACAAGTTTTCAAAGGTGAGTTGAGCCATTTTTGAAGATCAACATCCGAAAAAGTTCATTGTTAGCTTAAATTATATCTATTTTTCTTTATATAGACACATTCACACGTTAAACAAGCTATGCAAATGTTTTTTTGCCCAGAATGGCGAATGATGTGATGACATATCATGCACAACCTGACACCTCCATTTGCCGCAGTTTTGTGCGCATATTATTTTTGTATGGCTTTACATGGGCACTGGTTTAGGTACATACAGGTTCTTCACGCTGGGTGCCTTCTTGATGCCTTCTTGATTATAATTCTATCGTTTAGTATCTCGCAGTTATTTATATGCATACCTACAGGTTTTGATTCTTTGCTCTTCGCTGAACAAAACAGAGTAGGGTGGGTACTCGCATATCATTTGCACGCCTGCATGCAGGCAGAATTACTCAAATTAGTTATAAGATCTGACATTGTATAATTTTGTATTCTTGCAAATAAATTATTTGATTTGATTTGATACTCGATATGACGAGTTATGGATCTTTAAACCAGCTGTTAAAAATGATATGCCCAAGTTAAAAAAATGTGTATTAAAGTGGCTGGATAGGTACCTTTAGCAAAATACCTGTTTAACGTAACCAAAAAATATGGATAGTAACAGAAACATCATTTTAGCCTGAAAACCAAAAATAAATACTTAATAAGGCAATAAAACTCTAATAATAACTAGCTGTGTGTTCGCACGCGTTGTTCCTATGGAAACGTGAAATGATTAATGGAATTAAAAGTACCTAGCCTATGTTTGATTCCACGATTAGAATTACCTGTATTCAAATTTCAACCCGATCCGTTCAGTAGTTTTGGTGTGAAGAGGTAACAAACATCCATCCAAACTTTCGCATCACATCACACTAATATTATAAATGCGAAAGTTTGTATGGATGGATGTTTATTACCTCTTCACGCCAATACTACTGAACGGATCGGGCTGAAAATTTGAATACAGGGAGTTCTTATCCTGGAATCAAACATAGGCTTCTTTTATCCCCTAAATCAGTTCCCGTGGGATAGAAATCACTTTTAAACGTTCTCATAGAAATAAAGCGTGCCAAGCCGCGGGGCGCAGCTAGTTTATAATATTAGTGTGATTAGTGTGAAGTGTGATGTGATTATATAGATACTCACCTAACAATGACTCTGGAACAGGTAGCAAGGCTCTCTAGAGGCAGACAACGAGAACCAGTTATAATATTTTAGACGAACAAAAAATTATGAACAATTATTTAGATCCCTTACGTCTCGCTACTGCGCGTGCAAATTCAAGGTCAGGCCTTTACATATTACTCGTAGAATAGGTTAGATTGATTGATAAAAATAAATCAACATATTTAAGCGGTACAATGACAACAATACCTATCCTTATTATTTACGGATCTACCAAAAAATATGGATAAAAACAGAAACATTCTCTAAGCCTGAAAACCAAAAATACATAAAGGCATGAAAACTCTATGAATATCAACCTCCACAAGAACCAATCATTAACAAAAAAAACATGTCATTGAACTCGGCTATGCGATGGACGACACCGGTAATAACATCACTGGACGGAATGCATAATTCTATACGATTTCATAGAATTATGCTATGAAATCGTACAGAATTATGAACACCGATATTGGTGCCAGCAATGGTGTCGAGTTAGGTCGGATAATAAAGAACCGCCCATTCTGTGCACTCTGCCTTTTTAGGAACCAAAATCCAGTAAAATAAGACCGTCGCAGTAAATAATAATAAGATATATATTTCTTTATTATTTATATTAGTGTTGTTTTCAATATACCTGCGTATTGTTTCAGTTATTACAATACAACGTCCCAAATGGCAAGAAGAACAGGGGACTAGCCACGGTGCTCGCATACAAAATTGTGGAAAAAAATGAGAACCAAACACCAGAGAACGTATTCTTGGCAAACATAATGGGATGGTGTGTCGAAATGGTAAGTCCTTGATAATAAAGATTATAGGACATTTCTAAAAACACTTAATATTTAAACTAAATATTAGAAACAGATAAAACTCTGTATGTATTGCACAAGTAATATAATTCATTTGACTTAAACAACTATTATTTACGAAATAAACAAAGTGACTGAGTGATGATTGCCTGTCTCATCGTTGAAGCTACTTTTGCCAGTCAGCGTTTAAAGGATGTTAAAGGATAATGGAGGTTAAATCGTATCAAGTAACTACACAACTAAAACTAAATTTATATACGCTAAATCTAATAAACAACTATGGTAAAAAACATAGTATTCTTGTGAGTGTTACAGACAAATAACAGATGAACTTCAATTCTGCGATTTTATAATGCAAATTATCAAAGCCGTTTAAAGGGTTAGGTTAAACATTTTCGAATCTTGGCCTTGAACGTTATTAGCACTCATTCTGATATAAACATCGTAGATATTTGGTCTGCTCGTTATATTGTATTATCAAGAAATATAACAGTTGGTAGGTATACAATTCTCACATTTGAGTATGATTACTAATTGATTATTCCACTCAAACATCATTATGTACCTAGGTGCTTAATTTTATCAGCTTGGACTTTGGTATTTTTATAGAGAGTAGGTAAAATTTCTGAAGCATTTAGGAGGTTTAGGTAGGTTAGGACGGATTAAGATTATCTGCATTTATACTTTAAACGTGGACTTTGGATTTCAACAAGATAGTTTAAAAGAGATTCCGAAACTCTTTCCCTATTATTCGATTATTCTATTATCAGTTGATATTTATTTCTGCTTTATCACTTAGCTTAATTACTTTATATATAAGTTAACATACCTTCTTTTTTACCATTTTGAACCTATTTCAGCCATGTCTCTTAACTTTCTAAGTTTACTTAATTTTTTTTGTGATACAATTCTTAGAAATTTTTAACTAGAAGTTCTTTGAATTTCGAATTTGTAACCTTCTACATAAATCCTTCTCTTTACTTCTTCTCTACGTAAAGTTGAGTTTCGAAAAATAAGTATTCTCAAATATTCTCTTTGATGTTACTTCCAGTTCCATACTCATCAACTCATTATGAGTGACATAGTGGAAAACAGGAGTATGCGTCGTGGGGTTCCTTGCTGGCACAAGCGACCGGACGTCGGGCTAGACGGCGTTCACGACGCTACACTACTCCAGTCTGCAATGTATACCACCCTGAAGAAACATTTCGGTGCCAAGCCTTACTACAAGCATGTCCTCGAGACTTTCAACGTGGTAAGTTTGAGTTGTAATATGGTGGGTACACACGTACGTAGATGCGCGATGAGCATGTTTCATCCGAGCATGGCTATCTACAGATATGCTCGGCCCTACGTCTACACGCAATAGCTTGCTCGAAGAACATGTTTAATATGCGTTGAAACTCTTCGAGCAATCGTTTGAATCTTGTTCGAATCGAACATTTTTGTTGGCTTCGAGCATTGTCTTGAGACTTGCATTGTACACACGTTCGTACTTGGTCGAGATCGAGCAAGTTTATCGAGCAAGTACGTACGTGTGTACCCACCATTAGTTGAATTGAACAAACTGCGTGGTCATTAGCATGTTCATGTTACATATAGGAAAATTTCGAGGTTTGGTACTAACCAACTGTAAATTGCCTTTTTGTGATTTGGACTTTTATCCCAGAAAATAATGTAACAAAAATAATGTGAAAACACCATTTAAATCCTTAAGTACATTCTTATCTTACCTCTTGTTGATTGTCCAACCAAACCTGATACGATAAATATTATTTAATTAGGTACATTATTCTGCCATTATTTAAGCATCACAATTACAAAAGAACTGTTAAAATACCTTTTGAATTTTGTCATACAATATTTTTTATCATTAGTACAAAGCATTTTGTTGTTGTTTTATTATAATTTAAATTGGTGTCACGTTTCAATATATGTAGAATTGAAAATCTTTGTTGGGTATTTAGTACACGCATTGTTTGGTTTCCTTCAATCCATATTTCACACCTTTGTAATTGTAACAAACATTGTATTTGTCAAAATGTTCCGTAAGTATATCAAAGATTTAAATGATGGTGTTTAACGTTTCAATCAAATTATTCCAATTGTTTTAATATTGCTTTGAAATTCTTTGGTTGTTATTGACACACATTGTTTTGTTTCTTTCGATTTAATATATTTCACAGATTTGTCATATATTTACAAACAAGCATTGTTAAAAAAATCCCGTATAATTGTGTTTAAAGTTTCAATAAAATTAACGAAATAAAAAAACAAGTAACACTAAATATTAACAATTTTGGATACCTACCAATTTAAATGTAAATTTAATATAATCATAAAAATCAAAACAATATAAATAGCAACATATTATTTTTGTAAGCAAGTTTACCTATCTGATCAAACATGTTTTATCTAAATCCAAATAACATAATCTGATTCGCACGTGAGTGCAAGCGTAATAGAAAACGTCAGTAGGTAATCAACTGCTAAAGCAATATTATGAATAGGAAACTGTTACCAACCACTTTTGTCAAGTAGTCAGTTCTAAGTAGAGCAAACAATAGGATAACCTGGATTATAATAGGGTTGTGTATGTGTATCCTTGATGAAACATCTATTCGGAAAATTTAGAAAACGCCTAAAAAGCACCTATGCAGTAAAACACAAATAAAAGACGAATATGTAGAGTTTTTTCTTCATTTAGTTTAAGGCACCTGTTTTATGATGTTTGTTTGTTTTATTTCAGCCTTTGTAGTGTTTTATTTTTACTTCCGTTACAGTGTTTTGTGTGTTAAAAAAAGTAAAACACACTTTTATTATATTCTATTTTGCCTATTCGATAAAAACTTTTTAACAAAACAAAAATACTATGTAATAACCGTGGAATTTTATGTGGGACCAATAACGGGGTGTCTCCAAAAAAATATATATTAAAAAGTCGGACTAATCTGCAGGTAAAAAGTTTTGCGTGGTCATACATAAAAAAAATTATACGCCTCGACTTGGGAACCACCGTTTTGTCTTCGTTTGTACAAAAACAACAAATAACAAATCTCTGAAATATACTCGTAGAACTAAGGAAAAAAAACAATATTGTGTGTAATTTAATCAAATTTAAAAAATCCATCGTTCAGTTCAGTAGTATCTATTATAAGCTATTTTTGAATACCTCTATATCTGTAATAGTTTTATTTTTTATAGTGTAGGAGAGATGCAAAAATAGAGTTTCGTGGCCAAAAAGCGCAACTTCGTATCTCTGTCTATTTTATATTTTGAAAACTTCCTGTGTTTAACGTAATAATAGGATACAATAGGCGGGGGCGCCACTTTCACTCGTGTATGTGCCCTTAGACCAAACAAAGATTTATAGAAAATGAGAGATAATTATTAGATGAGAGTTATTCTTTGATAAGATCACAGAACAGGGAAATTACTACTAGACTAAAAACCTGTTACTTCCACAGATGCTCCTTAAGTGCTCGATGGGCCACTACGTCGAGAAGCAAATGTTCAAGACGGACAAGCCAGACCTATCCCAGTTCACAATGGAGAAGTACGAAGCGATCACAAAGTACAAGACATCTTACTACACCTTCCAACTGCCTGTTAGTGTTGCGTTGCTGATGGCCGGAGTCGATGACCCCGAGACGCATCGGCAGGCAAAGTCGATTCTACTGGGGATGGGGGAGTTCTTCCAGATCCAAGTGAGTTTATAACAATTGTACTATTTAATATCGAAACTTTAGATACGGTAAAGTAACCAGAAGGTACAGGAAACCGCGTAATGAAGAACAGAAGCCAATGAGCTCGTATAACAGAATACCTAAAGCACACAACTTCATCTATAATGTATAATTTTTCATACATGTAAAAATAAACATTAGAACTAACGTGTGACTGACGATTTCTATGAAAAGATGTAATGAGTTGTATCGTGCTATAATATACATTTTTACATTACCCATTACTCCTACTGCTTTTTCTACCAATAGTGTGTGGCTAATTTCGCCTCTGTTAAATAGTGTTGTGTTTGTTGTCTTTTGTTTTTCACGAATTATCTACTCGTATTATCTACTTTATAGCCTAGGGGCAGATAAATTAGAATATTTTGGGAGTCAATGATGATGAGTGAACATATATAACCTATGCTTCGTAGTAAGATTATTTCGATGCCTAGTACCTAATTGTCACTAGAGTTTGGTAGGTAATAATCCACAAGCTTGTCGACATTTCTTTATTAGCCAGCCCAGCCCGGCACCGGTAGTCACATTGGCCATACCCTGGCTAGGGTATCTATCTACCATAAACGGGAATGCGGGCAAGGTCCGTTGAATACCAATAATAAGTTATAGTTTTCATCTATATTATATCAGAGAACATTCGAGAGAAAGGGCGATTTTTCATTGGTCGGCCCGGCGGCGGTCGGGGCACCGATTCCCCTACCGACAAGTACTCATGATTGATATGTCGGTGTCGGTGTCGATCGGTGCCGGACTGGGCTGGCCAATAAAGAAAAGTCAACGAACTTTTGGATTATGACCTACCAAACTCGTCAGTCCATTTGAGAATTTTATGCGTAGCATAAGATACGCTTAGCAACGAAAAAGTGGCTGGTTTAATACCTATAGAATGGTATTTTGACATTAACCTCTATCTGTTAGTAACTGTGTTGTAGTGCAAATTAAAGTAATAAATTCTAGGCTCATGTATTGTTCAGAAGTTTTATGTTACTCGATACATTCGCAAATATTATCTTTATCCTTGCCTTTATCTTTGGATACGGTCGACTAAGCAGTTTGGGTGACCTACAATATCAGCTAGCATAATCTATGTAAGTCGGTCCTTGAGATTCGGTAACACCATGCTGTCGAATTATTATCGCGTGTTTTGATCCCCTATCTTATCACATGACAGAGTGAATGTTAAATGCCTATAGGTTTGATCCTTTACGTTAGTAAGAGACAATAATATTTTCGTAATGTTCATCACTTCACGTTTCATATTTACTAACATTACGCTCTGCTCCACGATTACTATCGGAATAGTAGCTACGTCAAATGCCGATTCAGATTGATCCAATTAGATGGTTTAGCCTTGTTGAGACAACACCAACGCCAAAAAATGTTTGAACACCACCTTTCTTTACAAAGTTCCGCCTTTATAATAAATATCAGTAGTAGGATTATGGATCAACGTTTTACTCGCCGGAGAGATAGAGGACCCTCCAAAAGCCTCCAAGAGGTCTCAAATAGCGATATTGCTCCGTTTCCATC
Source organism: Eupithecia tripunctaria (assembly GCA_955876795.1). Lineage (NCBI taxonomy): Eukaryota > Metazoa > Arthropoda > Insecta > Lepidoptera > Geometridae > Eupithecia > Eupithecia tripunctaria. The sequence goes on along the minus strand of OY041616.1, from coordinate 6,510,233 downwards.
CATCAACTCCCCGAATCTACTTTGTTCTGCCACTATACCCCCCAATTCAATCAAATTGTCTACTAAAAAGCAAGATCATAACGTCTAATTTCCTCTTTTCAGGATGACTTCCTAGATTGCTTCGGCGAGCCTGTCGTCACAGGCAAAAACGGAACGGACATACAAGACGGCAAATGCACTTGGCTAGCTGTGGTCGCCCTGCAAAGAGCTAACTCAGCACAAAAGCAACTCATGGAGGAAAACTATGGCATCAACACACCAGAAGCAGTAAACAAAATCAAGGACCTTTACGAGGACCTACAGCTACCCCACACATACTCAGTCTTCGAAGAAGCGACGTACGATCTCATCAGAACACAAATTCAACAAGTTACGAGAGGTTTGCCACACGATCTGTTCTTCAAAATCTTGGATAACATCTTCAGGCGCAGCATTTAAGTATAGGGTTCGGTGGAATAAGGAAAGATCTCAAAAGCAGGTGTTTGCAGGTATCTATGGTATTGAATCCAGGTCTTTAATGTTTTAGCTGATTGAATAATATTTAACTGTAGCTTTTTAATATTAAAGTAATTTACAACGGGATATTTACTATGATTTGAGTGTTGAGCTTTCCAATATTTTGGCACAGTTTCATGTACCATGATCACGGAATAACTGAAGGCACAGCGAGTGAGTTTGTATTGGCAGACATACTTATCTATATCCCAATGTTTTGTGTTTTGCTTTTTTATTGTTAATCATGAGTCTACTTTTACCTATAGTCCATATAAAATACAATGTGCGAATCTGTAATAAACTGGGACCCAAGAATAAGCAGAGAAACAGAGAATCTTTTTAAGGAACATCTCTACATACTCTAATAATTTGGCATTAAAACATTTGGTCACGCATGAGTAACGCCTAGCTCCTAAAGTCTAACGCCTCGAAATGAATGAATAAATAGTTAATGGTGCCAATCAATTCCATTTATATTTTATAGCAGAAGCAGCCTTAGTTAAATGGTTTTTACTAAAATTATAGCTAATGTTCCTAAGTTTTCCTGTAACTCGTCAACCTTCATACTGTCCCAATTGAAAATAACACTATTTAAGTCAGGTGTTGTTTTCTGTGTTTCAAAAGGAATATTATATTATTATATTCCTAGCAGATTCAAGTATTCGGTAATTTTGAGGGTTTTGTAGAGATAAATCATATTCTACTAACATAGGTTGTGAGATTATAATGATTGCTTGAGTAGAATCAAAGTATATGTTCTTAAAGTAATGAGTGTGATACACAGAATAAAATTTGCATTTTTATTTATACATCGATTATTGACAGAAACAGACAGTAGATTAATAATATCCTAAGAAGAATTAATATTAATAAATTGCTATTTTAGCTGAGCAAATTTTAGTGATTATAAATGTAGTTTAGCATTATTTGTAATTAAAATGATAAAATTAAAAGATGCATCTGATTTAAATGCACTGGACATCTGCCGATTAAGACCAAAAGGTCTAAAAATAGGTGTAATTAAATCCTAACTTTTATTTTAAGTGTTATATAGGACTGTTTTACTAAGATTCATCATTATTAAAGGTTGATTTTAGAATGAAATAAATATAGTAAAATCAAACAGACTTTTTATTAAGCTATTGCATAGCTTCTATCGCGGGCCTTGAGCGCGGGGACCGAATCCAGAAATTCCGTAACGAAAAAACCTTGACGTTTGTCTCTTTAGTTCAGCAACTCGCCTCTAGATGGCATTGCAATAGCTTTACCGCGGCAGTCCCCGAGTGCCACACGTCTTTTTTTTACAACATCACAATCACTTTTTTTTTATCACAAACTGGCGACGTCGTCGTTTGTGTTTTTACATACAAATTCAAAAATAAGGCAGTAGTCCCACCGCCGCCGCCGGCCGCCGCGATGAAACTCTTCCTTTTACTCGCTCAAGAAACGTACAATAGATCATATACATTCAAGTTTAGTTCACTTATTTATTCCTTCTTGATAAAATCACGAACTCTCGGAAAAGTCCTTAACATTGATATGATTACGTTTTAGGTCTTAACTCTTGTACATGCATTTTAGCATACTTACATACAATTTTGATATATCCATAAATATATTCCCCGGTTTTAATCGTGATATTTAATTGTCTAAATTTGACGTGTTAACAAAAGAGATACATAATCTATTAATAATAATTGATCGCTGACTATTTACACTGCCTAGTTGCACTAGTCTGTCACTGATCAACAAAAACTATCAACAACGATACTTGCTCAGCGATGCTTGATTGGCGGTCAGTAAAAAATAATAGGTACAATGACTTCAAACTATCTAGCCAACCGACAAAACTATCAGAACTACATACTCGCTCCCCGCTGCGCACAAACTCTGTTCTACTTTCTACCTCTACTGGTTTCTCTTTCATCGTCGGCGGTGGTACCACTGCCTTAGGCACCAACTTTACAAGGAGAGACATCTTATTTCTTTCTCTGATAAGTGATCCCTAGGAGCCTATAAAATAATTTTCTCAGCTCATCTGTCGGCATTTTCCCAATATTCTCCATAATATTGTCGTAGTATCTTCCTTCAACTTCTTTGTACAGCTTTGGTAGCTTGAGATCACAATAAAGCTGCTTACAGCGCTCGGTGTGCGCTGGCTCGCTGGATCCATAACACGCTTTGAAGACTGTCTTTTGGGCTGGACTGCAGCGCTGTAAAGCGTTGACGGCTAGCCAAGTACACTTGCCTTCCTGGATGTCTGAGCTTAGTTTGCCTGATAGGATTTCATCGCCGAAGCAGTCTATGTAGTCATCCTGCGATTAAAGATATTAAAATAAATCTTCTACTTCACTTGTATGTTAGTTCAGTTTAGTAGTTTATATGTTATGTTGTGTATATGTTAGTTCAGTTTAGAATTTCATAATTATAAGTAAATAATAAATATCGCTAGATTCGTTAGATATCCTAACTATAGTTTATCCCCTTAGTCCCATAGTTCCATCAAATTAACAGTAATTTTACAATACTATTAGTAAGGGAGTATAAACAACATATTTTTTATAATCATTAGTTGTTATAGGGTTTGTTCGAATAAAGCGAATCATCATCACCATCATCAGCCTCTTATTAGTCCACGGCTGGACATAGGCCTCCCCTAATGAGCGCCATAGCGCCCTGTCTTCAGCTTGACGCATCCAGCATCTGCCTGCAGTCTTTCAAAATTGTATAGAGGCAGGTCGATTCCAAACCACGCTTTCTCGTCAGTGCGATTTAGAGCTCGCACACTTGTACTAGCGAAGCGACATCTGCAAAGCTGTGTAGTAAACCGCGCCATAGATTAATAGTATGATATACATTAACATGTAATAGTTAGTAGAGAACGATATCCATTGGGGATTGTTACGGTGTTAAAATAGTACTTACTACACTACTGAACCTAGGTAGGTACCTAGATTAGTAGAGAAGTAGTATTTTATTGCATTGTGTTCTAACTTTTTACTGCGCCAACGTACGCGTAGGTATTTGCGGGATAAAAATTTGTTTCTCCGGGCTACGATACCTATTTTATTGAGTTTAATTTTTAGTCGTGAAAAGGTATAACAAAATCACTTTCGCGTCAAAAATAAATTTTACAATATTCGGTTTATTGTAAAACTATTTTCGATGAAGAAATTGTTGTTCACTTCAGAAACAACACAGAGTATCGCTAGGATCTTCTTGCATTCTTGGCTTTCTATCTTATTCATGACGTTCATGAATAACAAAAGCTGTGAACAAAACGCAATGGTTATGCAAATACTGACCTGAATTTGAAAGAGTAGCCCTATCTCCAAAGCCACATCTCGCATAAGTTCCATGGTAGCTCCATTGACTTTATAATCAGCTAGAATGAGACCCAATTTCGTTGGCAGGTCGTAAGTGTAGAAGGCAGATTTATACTTGATGATGGTCAGATAAATGTCAGTTGTGAAGTGGCTGAAGTCGTTTGACTTTTTTTCTGCCGTTTTATAGTCTAAATATTGACCGAAAGTTGAATACAGCATTGTCTGAAATTAAGAAATTCTGAGTAGGTATTTGTTAGGTTCTGTGTCATTCATTATCATTCAAGCACCTACCTACTAGAAACTAATAAGTAGGTAGGTACCTACCTAATAGAAACGCCACCTTAAAAATATAACATGCTATGACGACTCAAAATTCCTTATAAGTCCAGTTATCAGTTATATGATCAAAAGATAAGTTATATTATCATAAAATATTGGACAGGTATTTTTTCTTTAGTAAAAAATTCTAATTAGTCCGTTCCGTATTTAGAATTTTTTAGTCTACAGGTCTATTGATCCTGATCCTAGGATCAGGATGAAAAAAAGTATAGACTTTTTTTAATGTTATAAAATAATATCCCTATGGAAAGCTATCTAGAGTCTGAGTCGTGGCGTTACGGTGAACTAACACTTTAGTCTTCTTTTAGTCGTACTGCAATGACAGAGCAGTGTTGTCAACGCAACAAAACTTGGCAATTGGCACACGAGCGCCCTCAATTCCCACGACTCTTCTCTTTTCGAACAGACTCTACCTACTGCTTGCAGAGAGAATACATTATCTACACGCTTTGGCGCCAATCTATCGTGTCATATTTCTTCTTATAATGGCGTCTACGTCTGGGTTGCATTGATTTAAAAAGGGAAGATAGGTTACGTTCTCCTAGCGCTTAATCAAAAATTGGCATGTGTTACAACTACACGCAAACACATACGCTCACAGTTATATTTCCAGTCCAGTGCAATACAAAGAAGAACAAAGACGGAAAGACGTATCTAGGACCGAAGTGAGACTGAGACAACAATATTTTACCCGAATCACGACCGCCCGTGCCGCCGGTCAGACGGTGACTGATGTGGGAGAACACAATTTTACACAATTTGAGGTTGCCACTTTCGAGCAACCAGTGCCTCATCTTCGTTTTTAATAAATCAATGCTGGGTTGACATAATTTTGCCAATGTCCGTCGATAATATATATAATAATAATCGAGTAAAATAAAAATAAAAGCAACGTTGTTCGGTAATAAAGATAGTAAAGGAAGTGAATTCTTCGATAAAAAGGTTAATCAAAAAGATATAAGAAAATCACAAAATTATGGGCAAAAAATTAAGGTTTAATGACATCAATTTACTCGTGTCATTTATATGAATGACTCTTTACGATTTCGTTAATGTTACTGTCATGACTATGACTGCGTCTGAGCTGTCAGCTGAAGCTAGTGTTTCACTACTTTATACCTTTATACCAGAAAAATTATTGAAATTTTCTGGTATAAAAGTAGTCTATGTCATTCCCTGTGTTATTATCTATCCTTATGCTAAGTTTTATTAAAATATGTAAAGGTAACAGTTGTAGTGACAATGTAAAGAGGAATTTCTACGTTTTGAAAGTAATAAATTAATACCGTATTTGCAGTGTTTGTTATTAAACGTAACCTAACCTCATTTATAGCATCCAAAATGTCCTTATAATTCGTCCTTCCCCCAAAGTGTTCCCGCAGCACATAAAACATGCAGTTGTACAGCATCAACCCGTCATTTGTCGCACAGCTTTTGCCGACGTCTGGTAGCGTATGCCAGCACGGCTTGCCTCGACGCATGGTTGATTCGTCCATTATGTCATCCACTATGATCACAAATGACTGAAACTGAAGCAGATATCACACTAATATTATAAATGCGAAAGTTTGTATGGATGGATGGATGGATGGATGGATTTTTGTTACTTCTTCACGCCAAAACTACTGAACAGATCTGGCTGAAATTTTGCATACAGGTAATTCTAATCCTGGAATCAAACATAGGCTAATTTTACTTTTAAGCCCAGAAATCTGTTCCCGTGGGATGTAAATCACCTTTTAACGTTTCCATAGGAAAAACGCGTGCGAAGCCGCGGGGCGCAGCTAGTGTACCATAAGTGAAGCTGTTCAAGCCTACAATGTCCGGATCCGGCTTTGTGTAGGTTGTGCTTCTTCCTCAACCTCCACTGTTTTATTGGTCCACTGCTGGACGCAGGCTGCCCCCTGTTAAGTGCCTTGTTAGCGTTTATCTAATAGGTAGGGTAATTGCCTATAATTTCCCTACCGTGGGAATTATAGGCATTACTCTACCTATTAGCCCCCTACGCATGCGGGTTGGGGATCGCAGTTCGGTTGTAAAATTGTTCTGCAGGGGCGCTGCTACCCGCCCTCGGTGGATATCCCTTAGTCGCCGTTTACGACACTCACGGGAAGAGATGGGGTGGTGCAAATTCTAAGACAGCACCACTTTATATATAAGAGGCTATCAATCATAGTTATAGCTAGTTTGTCTGGTATCGACAGCTGTTGAGGCCAGGTTGAGATATATAAGAATATAATACATTACAGCACATATAAGCTGGTTAACTACGAACCTCGTAGGTTATGTGGGTAAAGGTTCATAACTTACCCGCTTACATCCGTAATTAATTCGTCAAACTGCGATAGTTTTTATATGAATATAATATTTTAAAAGTTTTGTATAATATAATAATTTTCTGTTTTATAAACCGACTTCAATTAAGTATTATAGTTTTTTCATGGATTTTTATGGATTCCATTGTCAGACCTGGACCAAATTAAAATGAGACCACTCGGGAAGCATTAGCTTTCTTATAAAAACATAATCGTAAAAATCGGAGCACCCAGCAAAAAATTCTGAGGTAAAAAAAACACTTGATTTGAGAACCTCCTCCTTTTTTTAAACACAAAAAAAAAGAAAAGCAAATTTAAAAATAAAATAAAATCTCACCATTTCCACGCACCAGCCTAGAATGTTTGCTAGCTTCATGGATTCTTCGGTGATCTTCTCAGGTGCCTCCAGCATTTCGTATGCCATCGCTACGGACTTGCCTCTCGCGCATTTGCCTCCGGGCATATTGTGCGTTAGCATCTGAAGGTAAGTATATAAAAGTGTACCAAATTATTCAAACTCAAACTCAAACTCAAAAATGCTTTATTTCCATAAATACAATAAATGTACACTTAGAAAAGGTCAAATCATATTAAAAATAATATTCGCTTTAAGTTGGAAGAACCGTCGAAAGGAGAACAATCACGTTTCATACATTTTTGGACCAAAAGTTGAAAGTGCCGGCCAACGAAAAAAAATTACACATTTCGGTAGAACGTAACGTCTCGATATTTTTTTGCTATGACGGCTATGTTGTGCTATTATTATTTAAGTGGTTAAATAAGGTCAAAAATTCGTAATTTCTGATATTTACTGTATTTCACATGCAAATATTTACTGTATACAAATCTATATTTCACTAACTAACCAAATGCGTAATTTTTTATAAGGATATCAATGACTTATATGAGTAAATAAAATGTCCCCTTTTAAGTGCATAATTCAGTTATTTCTAGGCAGGAAGCGGGAGGGTCAACTCAACTTTTATACTTCGTAAGTCGTAAGGAATTCAGTCTATAATAAGGTAAGTGATTTAGGTACGTGCGGAGCCTTAGGTTCATTATAAAATATATCAAGATATCATTTACTAACACAATATTAACTTATCTGGTTATAAAAATTGTGTATTTTGTAAATACAACCTAATAATTGGTAAAAAATAATTGGTAGTAATTATGAAATATCGATTTTTGACTCGAAATAACAATTCATATGTTGCACCTACAGCTTAGCCTTCATAACAAAAAATGGTGCTAATATTAGGTATGCTTAACCGGAATACACTAAAATTATTCGTTGGCCGGCACTTTTGATTTTTGGTCCAAAATGAATGATGTCCTTTGCTTGAGATTTGAATAGAATGGGACGGTAGATCTAGTAAGATAAGCCATTCTTGAAATGCACGCCGAGTGTATCACGTTTTGAGGGGACGTGCCTTTTTATAATGTTTTATCTCTACCTACCTATACATACATACATACCTCACCTCAACAGCCAGTATTGGTCCACAGCTGGACGCAAGCCTTGTTGGCGTTTATGTAAGGCGAGGTAATGCGGGGCAATGCCCATAATCCCCACGCTGGATATGTGGGTTGGGGATCGCAGTTCGGTGGTAGAATTGTTCTGCAGGTGCTGCTGCCCACCCCCAGTGGATATCCCTTAGTCGCCTCTTACTTACGACACCCATGGGAAGAGATGGGGTGGTGCAAATGCTAACTCTGCACCACAAAGCTGTATGCACATACATGCCAATGTAAGTACATTAAATACCATTGTACTTGCTCAAAGGGGAAGTGAATGCAATGTGTCCTCTACGCCACGTAAGTTTATTAAGAATAGGTACCTACCTTTTTCATCCATTCCTCCAGACCAGCTATTTCTACCACCTTTGGATTTTTTACAGCACAATCGATGACCACAGGTAAGACATCGTCAAAAATTTTCTTATTATTGCTCTGATTGTCTTGCGTGGACAATAAATTTATATGAAGTGGTGCCAAAAACCTGAAAAAATTAATTTTATGATGAGGTTTTAATAAAATGGCCCCTTATTCATAATAGGAAGTCCGTTCATTTAGAACACTTGCTAAGCAGTCATATATCTTATTCTGACTTTATCTATTTATTAAAATAAGTCAGCGTAAATAAATAAATAAAGCTGGACGACCACATAACATATCATCTAGGCCCAAGTTCATTAGAGCTATTGGAACTAATAATTATAAATTATAGCACGATACATTTACATCTTTCCATAGAAATCGCCAGGAGACCACACACGACACACAGCTTTAATGTTTATTTTTACATGTATGAAATATGTAGGATTGTATAATAGGTATACATTATAGCTGCAGTAGGCCTTGCAAAGAAAATGGGAATTAAAGAATATACGTAGTATTTACAATCACTCAATTGAGATGATTGCAGACCATTGAAAATACCACATATTTGTATTTTACTATAAAAACTATCGTATGATGAATTCATTACGGAGGCTAAAACCAAAGTTACATAAATGGTTACTTGACTGCTGCTTTTACTTACTGCAAAAAAAAGAGAGATAAATTATGAACCTGTTGGGATAATGACATGTAATTGACCCGTATGCCACGCCGAATTTATAATGGTAGAACATGATGGACATAATTTAAATTAAGACCTTATTTTGTATTCACAATTATGTTTTTGGCAAATAAATATATGACTATGACGATGTAAGCGAGTTAACTACGAATCTTATTTGTGTTATAAGAACACCAAAGTTTAACGTAACCTTTTAGTACTAACCGTTTTGTTTTAAAATGTTTTAAAAACTCACTGCGAAGAAAAAAGAAATTCTTTGTCAACATTTCTGTTTAATTTCTCGTCTGAGTGTAGAACATACAAGCACAAACCCACTTTTAAACTTCCTTTTATAGTAAAAGACTTAAAATATTCTTTTCAGTAGTATCTCTCGAGATCTTTTTCTGTTGGGGTCATCTACGATTGTACCTAATTTACATTAGTACAGTCGTGAAAGAAAAATAGGTAAGTACCTAACCTTGAAGGCATTTGAAATTCAATTCAATTGTTAGTTATTAACAATTGAATTGAATTTAGTTGTTAGCTCGCAGTAACTTTATTGCTAATTACCAATGTTTTTTCATGTCTAAATTACCTATAGTTTTAATGTCAAAGTCGACGGTGTCGGTGGTAGTGTTAAAAAAAACTTGGCAACGTATTTCGTGAAAATTATTATTGATTAATTATTGAAAATCAATGATGAATTCTAATATTATGCGTATATATTATAAAATTCAACGCTTTTACGGATCCCTCAACCAATCAAGGTAGATTGTAGAAATATAATATAAAAAAAATATTATAATAAAATATCTAAATCTTATTATTTCAAAAATTAAATCTTTAGACTAACTGATCGATTCGGGGTTACAATTTGTGAGTGTATCACTCATTTTATCTTTGCCACTCGTTAGCTGTTTATTTGACCTACTTCAAAAAAAGAAGGAGGTTCTCAATTCAACTTAAATAAAAATCTAATGAAAATGAAAAATATTTTAAAAAACGTTGTTGTTTGGCGTTCTCGGTGTTGTGGAGTTCTGATAATCTCACGCGGAGAGACGAAACTAGACTTACTTTGATTATCGTTCTTTCATTTTGTATTTAAGTATAATCTTGTATAATTTGTTTGATCTTAACCCAGAAGGTTTTTTGTGGAATCGTTACAAAATATTTTCATCCTTATATTTACAAGTCCAATATCTTCTGATAATCCAACTGACGGACTATTTTTAGTCGTCAGACCTATTGTATACCTATCTTATAAATGTAACAATACTGTTTTAGTCGTCAGACCTATTGTATACCTATCTTATAAATGTAATAATACTTTTTTAGTCGTCAGACCTATTGTATACCTATCTAATAAATTTAATAATACTTTTTAGTCGTCAGGCCTATTGTATACCTATCTAATAAATGTAATAATACTTTTTTAAACGTCAGACCTATTGTATACCTATCTAATTAATGTAATAATACTGTTTTAGTCGTCAGACTTATTGTATACCTATCTTATAAATGTAATAATACTGTTTTAGTCGTCAGACCTATTGTATACCTATCTTATAAATGAAATAATACTTTTTTAGTCGTCAGACCTATTGTATACCTATCTAATAAATTTAATAATACTTTTTAGTCGTCAGGCCTATTGTATACCTATCTAATAAATGTAATAATACTGTTTTAGTCGTCAGACCTATTGTACCTATCTAATAAATGTAATAATACTTTTTTTAGGATTCCCCCGCGCCTTCCAGCCAGGCATATGTCAATAAAATCATCTCAAGAATCAAATACTAAGGAATCGTTCGATAAGGTCTGGCCTAGTGTCGTGGACTCATTAATAAAAAGTCCAAGGATTTCTGAAACTCCGGAAATCGGATGCTGGCTACAAGAGGTAGGTGAAATGGGTTAGGCTACATCGCGTCCGATCAAATCTAAGGCCCGTTTTATGAAAGCTTGCTCAGTCTTCAATCTCTGCTTGAGTAACGCTTTTCTATAGCATAAATGTTGCTCAAGCCTAGCTCGATGACTGAGCAAGCTTTCATAATACGGGCCTTAAACTAGCAAACGTCCACTTCACTTTTGAGGAGGGTACATCGAATAAGGACGAATCCTTATTAGGGAAATTATGTTAAGAAAATTATACACAGTGCGCCACTAAAACTGCATTTATTTATTTATTTATTTAATTCAAATTCCCATCAGCCTAACTAATTACAATAGAAATTAAAATAATCACAGAAAGCTTATAATAGGCATTCGCTAATAGAATCGTAATAAACTACCTAAGTGTGAACATTAAACATTTTGTCGTCGTCAGTTGCGTATAAAGTTGTAGGTAGCTAAAATAGCAAGGAATTTTATTCGTCGTACGTGTAAGTTACGTTAAGGACGCAGGTTATATTCCGGGAGATTAAAATTCACGCTGTACGATTCCGCAGTGCGTATATAACAAGCCGTTGACTATCCATTCAATGTGACAAGCGTTCGAGAAACCGGGGGTAAATGTATTAAATTACTAGCTGCGCCCCGCGGCTTTGCACGCGTTGATCCAATGGAAACTTTTAAAGGTGATTTCTATCCCACGGGATCAGTTTTATGGGATAAAATGTAGTTTCTGGATTAGAATTACCTGTATACAAAATTTCAGCCCGATCCGTTTATTAGTATTGGCGTGAAGAAGTATCAAACATCCATCCATACATCCATCCAAACTTTCGCATTTATAATATTAGTGTGAAGATTTACATCTGCACTACATTGATGAGATAGAGGTAGAAATACGAGCAAATTAACCTGCACACTGGTAAAATCACAACGCGCAACCAGATGGTTGCGCGTTGTGATTTTACCATAAAAATTATGAATTAAAAAATTAAAATAGAAATAAAACTCGTAGAATTCATAAAACTCCTAGTAGTAGTAGGTACCGATCTATTAACAGAAGTAGTGGTCTTAGATAAGACCACTACTTCTGTCTAGTTTTATGAATTCTACGAGTTTTATTTCTATTTAAATTTTTTAATTCTACTTTCAACAACGACTAAAAAATTCTAATTCGACCGTCAGTTAGATAATTATTTTTGTTTTAAAAAACTATAAACCGACTTAAATTTTTACAGTTTTTTCATGAATTTTCATGGATCCCATTGTCAGAACTGAACAAAATTAAAATGGGACCACAAGGGAAGCACTAGCTTTCATATAAAAAAGAATCATGCAAATCGGACCACCCAGTCTAAAGTTTATTTTATTTTATTTTGCTTTAAAGTTCTGAGGTAACAAACAAAAAAAACAAAATACAGGCGAATTAAGAACCTCCTCCTTTATTTGAAGTCGGTTAAAAATCGGAAGATATTAAGCACGTATTATTTATTTTGTCGATTATTAAAAAAAATGGTGAAGATGTCGCCAGTTAAAGTTCGCCTTGACAGCACGGTTCAGTAAAAAGTGTCACATCTTTTACTGAGCCGTGACGTCACTAGCCCCCCACTTTCAAACTTTGAAGCTCTTTATTTCCATTTTTAGTTCGATTGACAAAAGAAACAATACGTGTCCAAAATCTTGTGACGAACTAATTATAAGTTTTTTTAGTCGTCAGGCCCATTAAAACTATCAAAGCGCTACCTTTATAGTACTATAATACTAAATTCGCGTTGTATTAAGTTATTTAATGTTAAAACTGGGCCTTGCCCGCGGGTTCGCACGCATTTTAAGATAAAAATTTGCCTATTATAGATCCAGCACTGTGTGCAAAATTTCTGCTCGGTCCTTTCAGTAGTTTTGGCAGTGTATTCGGCCTAACCTCTTCACAATGGCACAACTTTCATATTTTATAATACCTATTAGTAGGAAGATGTCTTTCTGTTTATAAAATTTAGGTTTTGCCTAACAAGATTATTCATACTATCTTAATTTTTTCTCTCATTTTGACTCCATCTTCATTGACCTTTCATCACTTGACTTTTGTGTACCTACCTACATTAATATTTAAGTTTTTTTTTGTTTGAAGCTCTTGGAGTATAATCTCACTGGAGGGAAGAGGTCCCGAGGATTGGGCTTAGTATGTGCGTATGAGACTATTGAGAAACCAGAGAATGTCACACCTGAAACCCTGGACAAGGCCCGAATCCTGGGCTGGATTGTAAAAATGGTGCGTTGCGTTCTTAATTTATTTCTATGAAGTTTATCGTAATGCAGCCTAATTTCAAATTTAAACAAGCTGGGTACAGACTATAAAGGCTCGAACCTAGTGGATTTGTTAAAAAAACTAGGCCTAAATCTTAGTAATCCCATCGTAAAAAACAAGAATTACAAAAAAAAAAAAATTCTTTCTTGGTTGGTTCCTTGTTTGTGAAAACACGATTCATAAGAAAAATCGATAAAAAAAACATAGTGCAGGGTTTTGCACTTAATTTGATCTAGATCTCAGGAACCCCACGGTCTATAGAAAATATGTTGTTTTTATTCGTAGGTCATTACCAATTCTTTGGTTCCTCGGTTGGGTTTTTTCATGAGTAGTGTAATTTTCTTATAAATATACAAAAACATAATTTTTGCGCCTACGCTGTTTCAAAAACGTATGCTCTGTCCCTCTCCTATTAACGCCAAATCCTGTGACTATCCTTTACACAAAATGGCGTGCACAGCGCCCTATTAAATCAGGTTTTTTTCAACATTAAAATGAACCACGCCCTCCGGCCAGGTAGACAAACTACAGGCAGATACTATATGCGGTAAACTGAAGACAGGGCGTTTATTAGGGGAGGCCTGTGTCCAGCCGTGGACATTAAAACCATAGAACGTTGGGAGTTCTAAAAAAATATGTAGTTGGTATTAACCATTAGAAAAATATATATAGCTCGATAATTGACACAGGTTTATCAAGGCCCAAGCTTCACTGGGAAAAATATTATATTGGTTTCATGTATAAGTACGTATCTGACATAAAGTTTCCAGTTATATTTATTTTAACGGCTTAACTGATTACCTGTAAGAATGTTTCAATCTCATCATAGCTCATTGTAGTTAGCCATTTAGTAATACTAGTTTTTATCGCGAATACGGGTGCATTATAGATGTTAAGAATGTTATGGATCTTTTTGTAAAGGAAGATAGATCGCCTTGTATATTGTTGTTCAGCAAAACGGGTCTTGACAGATGTATTGTCATTAAATTTTATTCTTCTCTTCAGGTAGCTATTAGGATCACATCTAACTGTCTTGTGTTTTTCAATAATTAAGTGTAGTATATAAAGTTTCCTAACACTCAACAGATTACTAGCTGTGTAGAGCTCTGAGGTCGGAAAGTCATGTGGCTTATTGTACATAATTTTAATCAAAGATCTCTGTGATCGTTCCAACTCAAGTAATTTAGTTTTAGCGGCCCCTCCCCATACCGGTATACAATATGTCAAAATAGATTGTCCTAAAGCGAAATATACCTGATGTAATACTTTGTGAGGCGCGACATACCTTAGGTTCTTAAAAATCCAGTTTAGCTTCCTAATTCTTTTTGATGTTTCCTCAATCTGTAGGTACCATGTAAGTCTTTGATCAATAATTAGACCAAGATATTTAGTATAAGGGACTCTATTTATAGTGGCACAGGTACAGTTTGCGTTCCTGTCACAAGAATGAATTTTTAAGTTAAAAGAAGTCGGTTGTGTACGTTTGTCGATAGAAAAACAGATATAATTAGTTTTTATGGTATTTAGTGTAAGTAGATTTAGTTTTAACCATTCTGATATATGACTCAGCCCAGTCTCTGCTGTAACGTGAAGTTCTTCCCAAGTCCTGCCAAAGAATACAATCCATGGTTCTGAGTCAGAGTCAGAGTCAAATCGTTTATTTCTTTAGACTTACAAAATAAGCACTTAGTAATTTTTTTTATGTATAAACAGCTTGATAAATAGTAATTACTATCAAACAAGAAATAAGGTGCAATTGACTCTAATTCACTTAAATTTTTTGTCCACTAGCGGAAGAAGTGAAAAAGGAACCACTAGCAAGTTTATCGCTTATCAACTAATACAATCTTACCATAACTAAGTCTAACTGTTCTTACATACTAGTGTCGGTGTGGAACTGGGCGACATCCGGCCAAGGCTTTCTTGATAAGATTTCGTTTTATATACAGTTTAAATTTACGAATAGGGAGCTCAGTTGCTTCAGATGGAAGCTTATTATAGAATCTTACGTAATTGCCCACAAATGATTTCCCTACCTTTCGTAATCTATATGATGGGATATGTAATTTGTTCTTGTTTCTTGTATTTTAATTGTGAACATCACACCTTTTCATAAAATTATCTCTGTTTTTGTGTGTATACATTAGATTTTAATAGATGTATTGCGATATTACTGTTAAAATATTTATTTCTTTAAATAATTCCCTCAACGAGTCGCGTGGATTTAATTTATAAATAGCGCAGCAAGTTCTCTGGTAGAGATCGCTCTTGAGCGACAATACCGCTAATTGTCTCTTAGTTCTAAGTTGTCTTGATTTAATTAGTTTATTTTAGATTTAACTGTGCAATAAATTGTTTTCGATACTCCAGGTGCAGTCCTACTTCTTAATAGCAGATGATATGATTGATGGCTCCTCCACAAGACGTGGTAAGCCCTGCTGGTACAAACTGCCGTATGTCGACATGGGAGCAGTCAACGATGTCCAACTCCTTCAATTCTCTATTTACGAGTGCTTGAGGACGCATTTCGGAAACGCACCTCTTTATAAAAATATGGTGGATCTTTATAACGAGGTAAGGATTGTACTAGAGGCCTAAAAATGTATTATTACTCCTTACTCTCGGATATTGGTTAAGTCATTTTTTGTCGATTAAACAAAATATGATGAAAATATAGGCATTTAAAGTTTTACGTCACGCCTTGCAACACTTTCTAGCAAGGCGTGACGTCACTAGCTAAACTTTGGCGAGGTTTATTTTTGTTTGATTGACTGCAGAATAAATGAAGAATATATGTGACATATGTGAGAATATAGTTGTGTGGTGCTGGCTTAGCTGTGTGGTGCTGGCTTAGAATTTGCACCATCCCATCTCTTACCAGGGGACGACCAGCAGCGCCTCCTGACCTACGTCTATTAAAAAAAAAAGGACGGTGGCCTCCCATGAGAGGTAATACCCATAATCCCCACGCTGGGCATGCGGGTTAGGGACCGCAGTTGGGTGGTTGAATTGTTTTGCAGGGAGCGCTGCTGCCCGCCCCAGTGAGTATCCTTTAGTCACCTCTTACGACACCCACGGGAAGAGTTGTGTGTACACAAGGCGACCTGAATACAGCGAAAGACTGGCTGCAACTTCAGATCAATTCATCGGCCCGCACCGCTGCCGTTACCTAAAACCTTCTTAAATCTAAAGACTTCTTATTCCCAGTGGGGGTGGTATAAATTCTTAGCAAGCACCACAAAGCTGAAGAGACTTTAAGACAATATTACTATATCGCATCCATTTTGAATGGAGCATAAACGTAAACAAACCGCCCATACTTAACCTAAAATTCACTTTGTTGGCGCGTCCCTTTATACGTAATTTACATTACTTATCGATTTTAGATCCTCCCTTCAATAAAAATTGCTTACAAATATATCTGAAACTCGACGCCAAGCAAGTGACTCTTTGTTATTTGTGTCCTACTTTGTTTACTAACATGCTTCATCCAAAATGGATAAACCATAGCTAAACACCTTACAGGCGATACTGTACACAACTATGGGCCAGCACCTTGACTACACAATCAAGAGCGACTACAGTCTGTTCACAATAGAACGGTACAACTCTATCGTGAAGTACAAGACTGGCTATTATTCGTTCAAACTGCCGATACTGCTCGGTTATCTGCTTGCTAATAATTCGGATGATAGTTTGCATAGTAAGGTGGAAGATGCGTGTTTGATGCTGGGAAGGCTAGCACAGATTCAGGTAAGTTAAAATAATTTCATTTTCGATAAAAGCTTTCGTAGTTTGGCGAATTTATTAAGAACCATTATGGAAATTGAAGTGAATTAGAGTCAATTGCACCTTATTTCTTGTTTGATAGTAGTAACTATTTATCAAGCTGTTTATATATTAAAAATTGACTTGTCTAGTGCTTATTTTGTTAGTCTAAAGAAATAAACGATTTGACTCTGACTCTGACTCTGACCTGCGTAAAATTTCTGTGGCGCTGCGGGCGAAGGTCCGCATGCGACGCAGGAGGTTGGGTTCGATTCCCGCCTTGGGACAAATGTGTGTACGTGTGTCTGCAGATATTTTTTTAAGGTGTTCAAGATGTTTTCTATCTTTAATAAAAACGATCTAGGTATCTATGTAGTGTATATATCAGTTATTAAGTACCCATAACACAAGCTCTGCTTAGCTTGGGGCTAGATAGTGCTCTGTGAATTATCCAACATTGTTTATTTATTTTATTATGAATGTAAGATACCTTAGCCACACAACCCTCTCCGCCCCCGGCGCCTAGGATCCGTGCACTGGTTAGACTGCACTAACCTGCAGTGCGCGTAAGGACGCGGTGCAGGCTCGACGCGATCCGAAACTCACCCTGATGAAGTCCCTCGGATGAAACGTTGGTGTTCTTCCAACACAAACTAATTTCGTTATTACACCGCTTGCCCCTTACGATCCCGCACCTTATTCATAATCTAGCCCTAAAGTAAGCAGAGCTTGTGTAATGTATACAAAGATAATTATAATTTTATTGTAGGTTCATAGAAACAACCAGAACAACACATTATTTGTCCTGAGGTGGGAATCAAACCCGCCTTCTGCGTCGCAGATCTTCGCCTGTCGCGCTACTAAGGTCGTCAATCAACGGAATAAGCAGATAACCTAACTTTCCGAGAAACGACTTTAAAATTGAGAGTCAAATTCTATGCATTTCATTTTCCACAGAATGGCTTCCTTGATCTATACGGGGAATCAGTAATGGGTAAAAATGGCACCGACATACAAGAAGGTAAATGCACCTGGTTGGCGGTGCACGCTCTGAAACTCAGCAACGATGCACAACGCGCGTTCTTCATAGAAAACTACGCGAGCAAGGATCCGGATAAAGTGCAGAATATCAAGCATTTGTACGAGGAGTTGAAGCTACAAGAGCTGTACAAAGAAAAACAAAGACTTCTCTTTGAACGTGTCCTGGAGAAGGCAAACCGCCTACCAGCTAGAGATAGGAAATTACTCCTCACGTTTGTGGATATGAATTATAAACAAAAACAATATGCTCTAGTCTAAAGTGTTAGGTATTCTAACTGTACAGTTAAACTATAACTGCAACTATATATGGTATAAAGCAAAATCTGATAGGTACAGTTATACAACCGTGTTCGTAATGAAATAATTTTTATTTTAACCCAGTGCAAGTTACTAGTATTGATTTTATCCCAGCGTCCTGCAAAGAGCTGTGACCGGAAAAAAAATTACAACTTTATGTTTGCGTATTCTATAGTACTTTCGATTGGTGTGGAATTTGTCTATTAACCAAACTCAGATGATCTGTGTAACCAAACCATTAAAATGTAAAAAAAACATGTTAATTAATCAGATTCTGGACAAAAAAAAATATTCAACCCATATGCAATATATTTATTGAAATATCTTATTTTATACAAAATAATTTTCATCCAATAACCAGGTCGGTGAAGGTCGTTGTGTAAGAGATCCTATACTATAAGTAAAATGTTATTATTTATAGTTATATTAACGATATATTGGTTATAGTTTAACCCAGGCAGATTGTTCCCGTGGATAGGTATTATCACATTTATTACAGATTTTGTATCTAATATTTTTATCTAACCTAACAATAGAATCAATTAGTAAGTTCCTGAATGACACATTGTTTGGTTTCATTTTTTGTTAACCGAAAGCACAATTTAGAAATAGGTACCTAGTTAGACTCATTCTTCTAAGCGATAAGCCCATTGTTCATGCCTTTTGTCCTAAATTTGTAATTTCTCTTCACTCACAGTAACCATTACCGTGACCAGTTCGTGTGCAATAAAATATTATTATATTGTGATGTACATTATTGTATTACATAATTATTGTCTTTCCTTTTCCTATAGTGTCTATTAAATAAAAATTGGAAGTTAAAGTAAGGCCTTTAAACAACAGTGGATAACGGATATCTTAGCCCCCATACAAACGTACTTTCGCTTCATTTGGAAACTACTTTTCAGGTCGTTTTGAAATTTTCCATACATAATCGTATGTCAAATAGCTATGTTTGCAGGGTTTTAGTTTTTAAAAAACATTATGATGTTTGAATGAGAGTGAAACTAATTTGCCATATTTTGACCACCAAATCGAGTCATTTTCAAGCTATTTTTTATGCATGTTTATTATTTATGACACCTTTATTCGAAAATCTGTCACACTGCAAACATTCTAAATGTATGTATGCACCATTAGAAATAAACAAAAACATTTCTGAAATCAGTCATTTATTCAAATGAATCGCAAAGTACGAAAAAAAAAAAAAAATGAGAAATTCCTTCAAATTTCTGCAACCGCTCGCTCAAACGCGGGAGTCGATGCGACACAGGGAGCACAATTCCAAAATAAGGCGAATGCCGCGGAATGGCCAACACGATGCGATTCTACGTGAAACAACAACAAATTCGCTCGGGCCGGTCGCTGAGATTTGGGAGAGGTTCGTAGCCTTCTTAAGGCCCATACACCAGCGAAAGTGGCGCCCCCAACTATTTTATCTTATTATTACGTTAAACGCAGCAAGTTTTAAAAATCCTACGTTCAGTTTGTGGTATCTATTATAAGCTATTAATTAATGCCTCTGTAATAGTTTCATTTTGTAAAGCTTAGGAAGAGATACGAAGTTGCGCTTTTTGGCCACCAAACTCTATTTTTGCATCTCCTCCTAAACTATAAGAGATAAAATTATAAAAGAGGTATTAAAAAATAGCTTATAATAGATACCACAAACTGAACGTAGGATTTTTAAAAATTCCTATGATAAACGTAACAATATGATAAAATAGGAATTGCTGTCAGATTGGCTCGGGGCCGAGACCCTAGTTCCGTTATCCTCATTGCCTTACAGTGGTTTAATGCAGTCAGGCTCTTGGGGAAGCGTCCGCCTAGTATTAATATGGATCAGTAGACCTACCTGTAGATTTGTTTGCAACAGTTTGCAGTTAGCTCAATACTTTTAATAGTAAAAACCTACTAGTCCTAATTTGTTTCTATTGCTTTATTGTTATTTACTTTGTCAATTAAGGTAACCATATCATACGAAAAGGATAAATAGCATTTTGCTACGTTGTTTTTGAGTAGCAGGCTCTTTGTGCATGACTCGGTGTTCTTTGAGTGCGGATCTCGCGGAATGGGATCAACATACGTAATATATTATATAAAATAATATAATTAGTGCAGATCTTATCCTCTGGAATTTAAGCTTAAAGAGCATTGGGACGTATAGGAGGGTTTCTTGGTCGTAAATAGTATAAAATAAAGAAAAATAACAAGCATAATGATGTTTAACTGTTTAATAAATACCATGTTTGTTTATCTTTTTATACTTACTTACTTAACATAAATCTTGATTACCTATACTACTATGTTAACATGCATACTTTTCGTATTTAGTTACATTAATATTACCTGTCAATATTTAAGTATGATTATTTTTTATCACTAAGAGACAAAATATATATATATTATACAGGATGTGGCAAATTTTGGCCCCTTCAGGGTAGCTACCGTTTCTTTTGTAGTTAGAAGGTTTAGTTCTAAGGAACTTTCTGTTTTATTTTGAAGAAAAGAATATTGCCTTTTTTAATAATAAAATTTATATTTATATTTTTATTAATAATAAAAATAAATAATAAGTAAAAAAATTAATTCCTGAGATGCCTTCAAAATTAGCCTACCAACTTAAAAAAGTTGTTACATACGAGTTTAAATTAAGAACCATTGAATGAGTGACATTGTTGTTTTCACTTACTCGTTTTTTCTTAGAAAATGTATGGAAATTGTTTTTTTTTTAATTATTGCTAAAACTTACGATTTGATTTGGTATGTTCCTTTGGGAAAAGGGTTCCTGGTTGGAAATAGACTCGATTAAGACCAACTTGTTTATATGACAAATGTAATTTTTTGGGCGAACCGTACATTTTTTCAAAAAACTAAAAAGGGCAATATTTTTTTCTTCAAAATAATACAGAAAGTTCCTTAAACAAAACCTTCTAACTACAAAAGAAACGGCAGTACCCTTAAGGGGCATCTACTACGCCGCCTAGGCCGCAAGCCGACCGCACCGCCCCCACCGCCCGCTTGCCGGGTAGACTTTCATGACACAAAAAAAATACAAACAACATATGCAGCCTAAAGAAAACAAATTGCCTTCGCAAAAAGAGCTTTGCGCCTAGCCCATTGACCAAGGGGCTGTCGCCCCTTGAGATGCCGCCGGGGTAATGAGGCCGAGCCTCGAGGCCCCTCTCTGTGCCCCCACCAGGGCCCGACTGAAGTTCAGTAGTAGTAGTAGTAGAATACGTGGCAATGACAGGCGCGCAAAAACACCCCATAGTCACGTTCTACCCATTAATTTATTAAAAGGGAATAATACATTTTAATTGAAATCAAATATCCATATTTCCATAAAAACAATTAATACACATTTTAATTTAAAAAATATGCATTCAGCATTGATATTTTAATTTTAAATGTGAATTAATTATTATTGATGGCAATAGCATCCGAAGCGACGTCAGCGAGAGCTTCTATCGTAAACGGTGATTGGTAGTTTTTAAAGATGAGAATAATTAAAAAGTAAGTTTTTCGCACTACACACCTTAGATCATACTGAAGATAGAAGACGTTAACCAGATAAAATATTGTGTAGTAGGTACCTACTACTCTAGACAATATGGAACATAAAATCAATTTACTCATTTGCAATAGGTGTCCTTAATTTTTATAATTATGTTAGATTTAAAGGAATATATTAACATGGACCGTAGAATATAACAACAATAAGTCTAATACCTACTGCTCTCATTTTCCCTCAAGATAATCAACGATGATACATATTAATAGGTATGTAAAACTGAGAGAGAATTGTTTTTTGACTTCCTTCATCCAAGTGACGTAATTGATTTCGGAGCTTCGGTTTGGGTTCACTTTTTCTGCTAGCAAATCTATTTTTCGGCTGACTTAACCTCTTCTTTATATTTCTGATAAATCTGACTTAATACCCATTACGTACGAGTAAAGTTCGTTTTTATTGTACTTAGGTCTACAAGTTCCTTTTGTAATAGATATTTAATAATTTGAGCGTGAGTTTCCTGTCATTATCTGGTAGAGCATTTGCTATTTTCTGTATACGTTCATAGAGTACTTTTTCCTGTCTATTGTATAGTTCTTGCAGCTTCAACTCTTTGTACAATTGCTTGATGTTCTGCACTTTAACCGGGTCCTCTTCCGCGTAGTTTTCTATGAAGAACGCGAGTTGTGCATCGTTGCTGAGTTTCAGTGCTTGCACCGCTAACCAGGTGCATTTACCATCTTGTATATCGGTTCCTTTTTTACCTGTTACTAAGTCATCACCGTAGCAGTCCAGCATATCGTCCTGTGTATGCAAAATAGTTAGGTGTGGATTAACTAATCGTCATTTTATGCTTTATCATCATAAGTGCAGCCAAAATTTTACCACTGGGCATAAACCTGCCGCGATGACCGGCCCACGGTTACCCGAATTCAGAAGTTTACAGCAACCTTTACAAAGTCATTTATATCCTCACGGGGTCTGCCCTTGATGTGCCATTGTATTTCTTGCCTTTTATCACCAATAAGCAACGCCGCTCATGCTCAGGCAATAATTCAAAATATTAGGTTGAGTTTAAAATGTCGTTATTCCCTATCACCTAAATCACATACTATAATCACCTAGGTACTTCGTATAAGACTCCTAATTCTTTTATGAAGAAGGTCTACGTACTCCCTGCTCAGCTGGTAGTTAACTAGTCACTTGTTGAAAGAAGGTGATTATAGCTTTAGTTTTTTTGTAGTTATAGTATAATACAATAGGTATATGAATTGAACAGTGTTAAACATGTTATAAAAACCTTAAAATTTACCTGAATCTGATACAGCCTTCCCAATGTCAAACAAACTTCTTCCACCTTGATATGCAGGTCTTTATTGGAATTATTTGCAAGCATATAGCCCAGCAGTATCGGCAGCTTGAAAGTATAATAAGCAGTCTTGTACTTCACGATAGAGTTGTACCGTTCTATCGTGAACAGACTGTAGTCGCTCTTGATTCTGTGAGCCATCGTGTAGTCTAAATGCTGGCCCATACTTGTGTACAGTAATGCCTGGAAAATATGTAAACCTACAATGGGCTTTAAAATACTTTGATGTCTTAAAACTAAAACGCGACTTACATCTGACAACGTAATTCAACAGTCGCATTTTTATTTCATACCTACTAAATTTTGCCCGTGGCTCGTTCGTATTTCATTTTTTTTTTGTTTTTTTATTTTAGCCTTTATTCGATTCCAGGAATAGAATTACAAGAATTTCGGCTCGATGTATTCAGTAGTTTTTGCGTGCAGAGGTAACCATCCATTCAAACTTTCGCATTTATAATATAATTAGTGTGATGTGTGTGATATCAATGAAAATAATAATTAAACAAAAATTGGTGCTCGAAATTTAAGATGTATTAGGTCCTTACATATGAAATTGGCGTTTTGTATGGGAGGAACAAAAAGTCGAATATTTTTTAATATAATATATTTAATTAATCAAAGTATGAACCATTATTTTCTATGCACTTTTGCCATCTTATAGGTAGTTCATTGATCCCTTTACTGGAATCAATAAAATCTTTGAAGGCGATTTGGACTGCCCCATCGGAGTTGAATTTTTTCCCTTGCAAGAAGTTATCCAAATTTCGAAAAAAATGGTAATCTGTTGGAGCAAGGTCCGGGGAGTACGGAGGATGTCTTAGACTTTCCAATTGAAGCTCTTCTAATTTAGTAGCCGTCTGTTGCGCAGTGTGTGGTCTAGCGTTGTCGTGAAGCAGCAGTGGCGTGGAGCGATTGACCAGCCTAGGTTGTTTAGCCGCTAGCTTTTCCATCATGGTTTGCAATTGCTGACAATAGACATCAGCCGTAATAGTCTGGCCAGATTTGAGAAAACTGTAATGAACAATACCGGCACTAGTCCACCAAACGCTTACAAGTAACTTTTTTGGGGTTAATTTTCGCTTGGGGCAGGATTTGGCTGGCTGGCCAGGATCCAACCATTGCGCTGAGCGCTTCCGATTATCGTAAAGAACCCATTTTTCATCACAGGTAATGATTCGGTTTAAAATACCTTCATTATTGTGCCGGTTTAGTAATGTAACGCAGCAGTCGACGCGCGTTTGCCGGTTTGCTTCAGTCAATTCGTGAGGTACCCACCTTTCAAGCTTTTTAATCTTCCCAATTTGCTTCAAGTGAATTAAAACAGTTTTATCACTAACATCGCAGCCTGCAGCTAACTCGGACGTGGTTTGCGATGGATCCGCTTCCACAATAGCCTTCAACTCTTCATTATCAACTTGAGTCTCAGGCCGTCCACGGGGCTTGTTCTGCAGGTCGAAATTTCCAGAACGAAAACGTTGGAACCAAAAACGAACTGTGTTTTCTTTTGCAACACGACCGCCATACACATCATTCACCCTTCGAGTTGTTTCCGCAGCACTAGTGCCACGGCGGAACTCGTACTCGTAAATAATGCGATATTTTAAGTTTTCCATTTTGTAAAATGAGTGACGCAAACAGAAAAAAACAGAAGAAAAAAAACAAATGAATGACGATCATCGAAGCACAAAAACATGAGTCTATAGCTGTACAATTTTGAATTTGGAATTCCTTACCAAAGAGGAGAAATTTGTGATTAAAGTGGCCAGTACGAAAAACGCCAATTTCATATGTAAGGACCTAATATTTAGGTCTTAGGCGTTAAGTAGTTAAGTGGAATAATGTTTTTACCCATCCTTAAGACATCCTTACTTCGTTAAAAAGATCCACCATATCATTGTAAAGTGGCGCCTCCTTGAAATGCGTCTGTAAATACTTGAAGATGGAGAATTTAAGAAGTTCGGCATCATTGGCCGCCCGGCTGCCAACATCAGGCAGTTCATGCCAGCATGGCTTACTGCTTCTAGTAGATGAACCATCCATCATGTCACATATTACATCAAAGTATGCATGAGTCTGAAAAAGACAATACTAGTTATAGTGTAAATCTATGAGTACAAAAACCAGCGCAGTATTGGGAAACTGCCTTTTACTGAAAAAACTGCGAAATACATATTACTCTTGTTTTTGTACATAATAAACATAATCACAACTAACTTATACATATATAATACTACTTATATACTACTTATATATAATATAGTCTGGACAGATTGACGTATTTTTTTTATAATTTAAGCTTTTATCTTGTATCTTGCTTGGCATATGCAATACAATATCTTTATTGACAACACCAATTATAGGTCAAGGAATTGAAATATGAAGCAGCTTACCATTTCTAGAATGCAGGCCAAGGTCCAAGCCTTCTTTAGGGATTCAGGAGTTAAATTCTCTGGTTTTTCAATTGTCTCATATGTAGTTACCACCGCCAATCCTGGAGACTTTTCGCCACCGGCAGCGATGTTATATTCCATCAGCTAAAAAATAAACTCATATAGATTGGTTTGTCATTTTAGTTAGTTTGTTCTTTGCCTTTTTATAAGGCACGCTGCGCTGTACCTAAGTGTGAAATGAGCAGTTATTGTTATCTTATCGAACATGTCTAATTATACCTACCCTCTGCAGTAAATGACTAATTTCAGGAATGTCAGAGAACTTCGGATTTTTTACTAATGTGTTAACGACACTAGGTAAGACATTTAATAATTCCGTATTTTTAGTCACTTGACATATTGTTGACATACATTTCGTATTAGGTTGTTGAAATCTGAAAGAACATAAAATAAATGTTTTAAATTTCAACAATGTTCACTGACTGACTGACTGACTGTGGACAAGTGATACCTAAATCCACTGTATCTACAACGGATTAAGTAAATTTTGAAAATCCACTGCGACTTCTTTTGTTTTTCGTATAGGTAGGTACTGAATGCCAGGATATGCGACGTCAGCATGGATTTATATAAAAAAAGGCGCCAATCGCCTTAGCTTTTGAAAAATTATACCTCTCCTTACTGTCCCCAAACTAATCCAGCCTGTATAAATAAATAATAAATAAATAAATAATGCTGGACAATTCACACAGCATTATCTAGCCCCAAGCTGTGTTAGCTTGTGTTATGGGTACTAGATAACTGATATACATAATACAATACACTACATAGATAGATTTTTTTTATTATACATAGAAAACATCCAAAACGCCCTGAACAAATATCTGCAGAAATCTCGAGTTATTATTTTATGCCTCCTTTGATGAACTGCGTTGGAGAATAAGGCTACATATTTTGTGTATTTTTAACATAGTCGATAAGTTCTGACAAATTATATAAACTTACCACTTTATGAAGCAAATCGCTTAGTCACATAACAACTATGTAATTTTTTTTTTATGTTAGGTATATAGTTGATAGCTCAACCTGAATTAGGTAATATAGTTAATACCTTGCAAGATGATATTGTAATTCGTGTATGTTCTCTGTTCCTTGTAATAAACGCATTTTTAATAATATATTTCCATTCACTGTTAAAACTTTTCTGGCACAATACATTTTGGTGATTGAAAACTGCACCACACGTTTTAAGTGAAATGAGTGTGATTATTGTTTTGAAATATAAAACTTATTTAGTAAGTAGGAGGTACATTATTTTTCTTAACACATTCCACTTTCAAATTTTGATTTTGATACAACGGGACGATGAAGACAATATTTTAAACACTTCTTTAGGTAGATGCAGCAGCGCGTGTCAGTTATCTGTGACTAAAACAAGCTGCTTTTAACGACCAGTAGGTATTTCTTCATCATATTCTTAATTAACCCCACTTGTCGCATAGTAAACAAGTAAAACCGGCGAAGTGTGAGTTGGACTTGCACATGAAGGGTTCCTTGCCATGGTTCAGATTATAAGACTATCATAAATATATTATAAATGTATATTTATTTATAGAGGTGTTTATTAGGTTTATTTTAGTTATTATTATTTCAATCTAAGTAAGTATGTTTATTATAAGCATATTACATATATTATTATATTATTATTCTATTTGTAATTTCTACAATTCCTCTACCTATTCCATCGCCTCTCCTATAACTAAGGTTTCGCTGGAAGAAAACTCTTTGTCAGGGTTAAACTCGTATATATAAATATTTATAAAAAAATTTTATACATAAATATCTATTAAAATAAGTTCATTCTATGTACCTACCTATTTATTTGTGTACAATAAAGAATTACAGAACTACAGAATTTTACTTGTTTCATATGCGACAAGTGGGGTTAATTACGAATAACACTGACTGCAGGCAGATGCTGATGACTGATGGCCTCGACAGATGCGCACTTGGTAACAAAAATGGCGGCGACAGATCCGCCATTTCAGCAAAATGGCAGCCCGACAGTTTAAGGTAAAACGGCAAACATTTATACATATTATGTCAAGCAGTGGACTAATATAGGCGGATGATGATGATGAAGATGAAAATTTTAGAGATATCGTAATTTTAATCACACTCGACGATGCCGCGCGACATCTCCTGGAAAGACCTCGACAGATGCGCACTTGGTAACAAAAATGGCGGCGTCAGATCCGCCATTTTAGCAAAATGGCCGCCCGACAGTTTAAGGTAAGACGGCAAACATTTTAACGTATGTAGGTCTTCGTAGCACGCACTGCGATGCTACGTCGGACTGGTGTACCATACAAAAGAGTTCAACGTGCACCTACGTTACTTTACTACACACTACATGACTCTTAGATCCGGGACGCGTAAATCAAAATGATACTTTAGTACGTCTGACGTACGTAAGACATTTATAATATTTAATATTTAATTAGCATTTTATGACTATAAACACTCGTGATGCTGCTCCAATACGACTCAGAGGGTGATGTACTGAAGTAAGATTTTTATATTTACATGTTCTAGAAATCTGCTCTTAGTAAGGCCTGTATTATGAACTTTAGCTTCCCCAAGCATGACATATGCAGTTTTTACGTGAGTTCTACTCAAGCTAAGAATCTCTGCTCAAGTTAATCTTTATTATAGAACGTAACTCTTACGCTACTTAGCTAGTTGCACTTAGCAAAATTTCTTCTTGAGTGTGTGTTGACTATGGTATATACATTTATCTAAGCGAAAAACGTTCCTTTACCTTATCTATCAATCTGAGTATCACAATTTATTTATTAGAGCTTTTTTGTTATTTTAATGGTTTTTGTGAAACGAACTTACCCTACTGAAGTAGCATTTTGCTAAAGGCCTCTAGGACTAGTAGACCTAACGAGTTGCAGTTTTAAGTATGATATATGAAAGCTCGTGCTCTTTCTTTACTTTCAAAATAATGACTTTTTAACCGACTTTAAAAAGGAGGAGGTTCTCAATTCGCCGTGTATTTTACTTTTATGTATGTACTTGATATCTCCGCCCATGGTTAATCGGTTTCGCTGATTCTTGCACTATAGTAGATATAGAGAATGATCCCTATAAATCTCCAAATTTTATTTCCGAGGGATTAGTATTTATCCCGAGTTAATTTTCAACGAGCGTTAACAAAGAGACGGATCTTTAATTTTCAAAGAAGTGATCGTTTATTCAATTCTATGAAAATTAATATATCATTTATTTCTTAGAGATCCGAAAACGAATGAGTCATTTTTAGTGATGACGCAACGCACGTTTTCACGTTCAGCAGAAAGGTTGTTCGTTTTGTGCGAAGGTCAACCGAAACTTCGTATTTCGTGTTTCAAAGTCACCTTTCTTTCAATTGTCGTTTCATCCATGTGTCATCCCATCAAACTAAATTAGACTCGAATTTGAATTAGATGTCGCTTCTTAAGGCGCATACAGGAGCCAATATGACAGCGCCACCTATTTTATCATATTATTACGTTTAACATAAGAAATTCTAAAAATCCTTTGCTCAGTTTGTGGTATCTATGGGAAAAGTGTTCCTGGTTAGAAATAGAGTCGATTAAGACCAACTTGTTTTTTTGACACATGTTATTTTTTGGGCGAACCGTACATGTTTTCAAAAAACTAATAATGGCAATATTTTTCTCTTCAAAATAAAACAGAAGGTTCCTAAGAACAAAACCTTCTAACTACAAAAGAAACAGTAGCTACCCTTAAGGGGCCAAAACTTTGCCCCACCCTGTATAGTTCAGGAAGAGATGCAAAAATATAGTTTGGTGGCCAAAAAGTGCAACTTCGTATCACTGCCTAAGCTTAACAAAATGAAACTATTACACATTCAATAAATGACTTATAATAAAAAATAAAAAAAAATGCTGGACAATTCACACAGCATTATCTAGCCCCAGGCTAAGCAGAGCTTGTGTTATGGGTACTAGATAACTGATATACATAATACAATACACTACATAAATATATATTTTTTATTATACTAATAAACACCCAGAACGCCCTGAACAAATGTCTGCAGATCGTACACACATTTGTCCCGAGGCGGGAATCGAACCCGCAACCTCCTGCGTCGCAGGCAGACCTTCGCCCACCGCGCCACAGAGGTCGTCAAATTATATGATAGATACAAAATGTGCTATGGATTTTTAAAACTTCCTGTGTCTAAAGTAATATTAAGATAGAATAGGACATTCACATTCGTGTATGCGCCTTAAAGAATTTGACTTTGAATTTGAGAGTCTGGTTATAGTTTTTTAATACAAACCCAATTATCGATATTTTTTTAATATCATCTAATATTATATTAAGCACGTATCGTGTAGTGCCGGCTTAGAATTTGCATCAACCCAACCCCGCGGTGTCGTAAGAGACTACTAAGGGATATCCGCCGGGGGCGGGCTGCAGCACGCTTGCAGACCAATTCTACTACCGAACTGTGATTCCCAACCCCCATGACCAGCGTGGGGATTATAGGAAATACCCCTCATGAGATAAAAGCTAATAAGGCGCTCATCAGGAGGAGACCAGCGTTCAGCTGTGGACCAATACACGCTGATGAGGTTGAATTTGAATTTTTTCGATTAATATTGTTGTGGACCAGTTGAGCTACATTTTACATTGTTTGTAGTCCAACACAATGGGTCTCTCCAACCCCTATGGGATTAGTGTCATACCGTCAGGCCTCTAACCTTCGCCACGCAAAAGCTTCGGTTCGAGGATGCATCGAGGAACGTACCAGAGGTTAGAAATGATAAAGGCCCGCCGGATTATGTCGATAAGGCTGGCACGGCAAGAATTTCTCAGGTTGTTTTAAAATGGTTACGATATGAGAAGGAGACAGATGGCCAAATACCTACAGGATAATCTGTAATCGAGCTGTTCGGCTTTTCTTGCTGAAAGAATTACAAACATCGTTCTATTTGCAGACTCATCTCTAATTATTAGCACAAAAAACAATCACAATGGTGCGAATACAAAATTTAATGACGTCCTGAAAGATACATTGTTGACTTGTTGCGAACCCACCTGTAATTATTAATTTAAAATATAATTATAATTAAAATTTAAATACGATTTTAAATTAACTATGCTCAAAAAACGAAATACACTCGAGAGCAATGAATCCGGGTCACTTAAAGAATCCTAAAAACGTAAATTGGAGTATTAAAGATTGGTCAAAAGTTATGTTCTCCGACGAATCAAAATTTATGCTCTACAAGCACGATGGAAGACACAGAGTGTTTCGAAGACCAGGGGAAAGATTCAAGCAAGCATGCATCGAAGAAAAAGTAGCCTACGGTGGTGGGTCTGTACTTGTGTGGGCCGGAATTTCTTCTGAAAGTCGCACAGAGCTGGTGATCATAGAAAACGGCTCTTTAACTAGCGTAAGATATGTGGAAGAAATCCTCAATGATCACGTTGGTCCATTTATGGTCAATTTAGGTGAGGATGCTATATTTATGCATGACAATGCCCGACCTCATACAGGTAGGATTGTGAATGACTACCTTCAAGAGATGAACATTACTCGTATGGAGTGGCCAGCGCGCAGCCCGGATATCAACCCGATCGAGCATGCTTGGGACGAGCTAGGCAGATGCGTAAAACAACGAAACCCTCCCCCAATCACGCTTCGTGAGCTCAAAATTGCTCTCACAGAGGAATGGGAGAATATTCCCCAAAATCGTATAAGGAACTTGGTGTACAGCATGCCAAACCGCGTAAACGCAGTAATGGAAGCACGAGGAGGCAATACGAAGTATTAAAATTCAAGAAAATCGTAATAAAGTTCAAAAATTTCATGTTTCCTATTTTTGTTTTAAGGAGAGATCAGCAGTTTTTTTCTTTATGTAATTTTGTGTTAATAAAATGTATGGTGACTCATATTTTTTTTTACTTTCATTTAAGGAGTATTACATTGTCTATTAAATACAATTTATTGCATTAACCTATCATTTTTAGTTTCCGAGATTTTTAACATTCTTTAAGTGACCCGGATTCATTGCTCTCGAGTGTATATAAATGGATTTGCTTATGAATTTTTCATTACTCATACTCGGAATGTAGGTCTGAAGTTTACTGAGAAGCGGGTTGAAAGTAATACTTTTCAGGGAGAATCGTTTTCAATTCAAAAGAGACGCTTTCACAGCTGTCACATTTCTATGATGTACAATTAAAATAACAAAAAGTTAAGTATCAATAATAGGATATATTATATATAACCTTAATTAACTTTCAAAAATTTCATTAAAAAAACATAAATATTGCAAAATATTTACCATTTATTCAATGATGAAAATAAAAAATAATGGCTGAATAGCTGCCACAGAAAAAATATACAGCGGGGAAAGCTGCAATCTGATCTTCATTTGTTTTTTCAAGTTTTGTTTTTACTTCCCTCATAGCAGAGACTTGTATAACAAATGAGTCATGCAGATGGATTTTACTCTATTTACTATCGAGGAACCCTAGGGTAATATTAGTGGACCTAGGGTAATTAACTATCTGTTCAAAATTCACAAAGGCTCAGAACATTTACATGGATGATAAAGAACTCGAACTATGTAAGTAGTATCTAATTCTCTGTTTCTGCAACTGTTCGTTGATGCGGGACTGCAGTGGAGACCTAATATTATACCTACTATGGTGGTGCCAATTTCCAAGCCAGCACCATACAGCACTATAATATCAGAAATAGAAATTAGCTCACCTGTAGGTTTATCAACTACACTGGCTAGTAAGTAATAACCAAGTTAAGCGTAAAATTATATTTATAACAAATTTCCAAACTTTTTGTATAATAAATGAATAAAACGTAAAACGTATAATTTAGCCCAATTTTTACCCAAGTGCAATAAAGTTTTAAATAAATAAATAAGCTGTATTTGTTTTCATCCTTTAATTTAAATGTTCTTTGTATAATATCACTTTGGAAGGGTAGCGTGATTTCCATCGTCCGTGATCACTTTTTACATTTTGCTGTTTAATTTAAAATCACACTGTCTTGTAAAAATGTACGTTTGTGTATCTTCACTTTTTAAATTACTTAATAGTATCTTAACAATAGATTTCAAATTGACTAACAATTTATGATAAAAACAATATGTTAACTTAGAAGTCCTCGGACCAACCCTGGAAAAAGAAACATCATTTATGATGGTGCACAGTTATGTATGTATGTATGCAACGTTTTTAACAACGTCGTTATTTATACCTAATATAATTTATAATTTATTATAATAATGCAATGGCTTGATAACATTATTTATTTATGAAGCGTTTATCAATGTGCATATTTAAAAAAAACCTACAACAATAATTATAAAAGTCAGGATTTATTAAATTGCCGCTACCTGGTGAATTTAAATTATATATTAAGTCAACTATTTACCTATTACAATTAAGAACCTTTTTATTTAAGATTGGTAGTATGACGTTATTTTATATGTAAAGTACAAATACTTATAGTAAAGGAAAAAATATAGGTATCTCTATAAAGGGTTTGAACCATTAGTACACTTATTTGAGCAAACATTCATGATAAAAAAAATCCTTAAACTGAACCGAATTCGTCGTAAATTTTCACGTATTATGTAGCATACAAATATTTCTAAGCTTTTCTCACGATTTGTAATAATAAGTTGTAACATTTGACGACTACTATTATAAAATGCATATGAATATATAATGTGCATATAAATAGTAACAGAGGATGCCGGTGATACGGTGCTGGAGCTAGTACGTAGTATAAAATTACTGGGCTTCCACTTGGACAGTTCCGTGTATGGGACAAGCATATCGGCGGAAGAAAGCGATTTTGTCGTATCCCAAATATGAACTATACGGAGTATGGACCTTTTGCTGTATGAGATTTTAATAAAATAACTTATAAAAATACAATGGTTTGAGTGCAGTCTGAGATATAGATGTTAAATAATTTAAAAAAATCATAGCACTTTCATCAGAGCCTTGAAATATTTTAATAATTTTCCTATAGAACTTAAAACATTAGATGGTAATTTATTTAAAAACAAATTTAAAAAAGGTTAGTATGAAATCCTTTCTATTATTATAAACATTCACGGGTATTTATCGCGTTTATTTACCTATTTTTCCCGACGTTTCAACAGGTTTACACTCTGTCGTGGTAAAAATGGTAAATATAGGTAAATAAACGCGATAAATACCCGTGAATATTTATAATAATGTGTTCTGATCGCGTAAGTTTAAAAAACTTTAAATCCTTTCTATTCGCTCAAGGATATTTTTTTTTAATAATGCTAGACAATTCACACAGCATTAACAAGCCTCAAGCTAAGCATAGCTTGTGTTATGGGTACGTGTATACATATACAATAACTGATATAGATAATAAAATACACTATATAGATAGATAATTATTTTTTATTATACATAGAAAACATGCAGAACGCCCTGAACAAATGTCTGCAGATCGTACACATTTGTCCCGAGGCGGGAATCGAACCCGCAACCTCCTGCGTCACAGGCTGACCTTCGCCCACTGCGCCACAGAAGTCGTCGTTTTAGAACACCAATGGAAAATGAAGACAAAGACAAACTAGATCTTAACGATCTTAAAGAATAATATAACATACTTGCCTTCTGGTGAAGGCTTAAATATTCAAGAAATAGTCAAAGGTATAATTACAGATTGTATTTGCAAAAATTCAGTCATTTTTATATTATATTTAATATTTTATTTTACACACCCACTTACTACCTTAGTTATCAACTCTTACTGATTTTTAACACACTTTCCATCACCATTTTCTTTTATAAATCATGTTCAACAACTTGAGCAGTAGTTTGCTGTCATTTGTAGGTAACATGCTGGCTTTCTCTTTAAAACTTTCGTAAAGAAACATTTCCTCTTTTCTGTAAAGCTCTTGTAGCTTCAACTCCTCGTACAAATGCTTGATATTCTGCACTTTAGCCGGATCCTTGCTCGCGTAGTTTTCTATGAAGAACGCGCGCTGTGCATCATTGCTGAGTTTCAGTGCGTGCACCGCAAACCAGGTGCATTTACCATTTTGTATGTCGGTGCCATTTTTGCCTGTTACTGATTCGTCAGCGAAGTCCAGCATATCGTTCTGTGGATATAAAATAAGATGACTAAATGAATAAACAATCATCATCATCATCACCCTATATTAGTCTACTGCTGGACATAAGCCTCCCTTAATGAGCGCCATAGCGCCTTTTCTTCAGCTTGACGCATCCAGCAACAATCAGGATTACCTAATATCTTTTGGCTATTTACTATTGATACACAACCACAATAATTCACACCTGCATAATGTTCACATCCATATTAATTTAGTGCATAAATATACATTATTACAATATTTTTAGCTTAGGGCGCAGCAATTGATCAAAGATGGTGAGTTTAAATCTATTACCCTCCTTTTGTACGCTCTCAATCAGGTTTTGGCTAAAGCAAAAAAAAACACCGTCGTCTATTTAATTTATTACTACTACTACTACTACTATTATTAATACCTGGATCTGATAAAGTTGTCCCAGATCCATGCACATCTCTTCCACCATCCTGTGCAAGTTCCTATCCGAGTTGTTGGCAAGCCAATATCCCAGCAGCACTGGCAGCTTAAACGTATAGTACGCAGCCTTGTGTTTTACGATAGAGTTGTACTGTTCTGTCGTGAACATACTGTAGTCGCTCTTGGTTCTGTTCGACATTATGTAATCTAAGTGCTCGCCAATGCTAGTGAATAGTACTGCCTGAAATATGGAAACACAATCTATTTAAACTAACATTATAAAGATAAAAGATATGATTGTTTGTTTGCATTGAAAAAGCTCCAAAACAACAGGACCAATTAAAAAAAATCCTTAATTATAAACATAGGCTATGTTTTATCCCAGAATTCCCAAGGGGACGGGAACTACGCGGGTGAAACCACGAGGTGCTGTTAGTGTTTTATAAAACTTTAAATGCGTCATGGTTAATAACACAAAATTCATTTACAACAGGATATTTACCATGAATTGAATTTTGAGCTTTACAATATTTTCGGCAGTTTCGTTCGCCACATAATATTGGAAAGCTTAAAACTTAAATAATGGTAAATATCTCGTAAATTACTTTAAAATGTTTTAAATTAAATTAAAACAGGACCTCAGTTTTGTTAATCAAGGTGTTCAATACCTCATTAAAAAGATCCAACATGTCAGTGTAATGCGGGTGTTCTTTGAAATTAACCTTCAAAATCTCGAATAGGGAGCCCTGCATCATCAGAATGTCCTTCAGGGCCCAATTACCAATACCCGGTTGTGTGTGCCAGCAGTGCTTGCCGCGTCTGAAGCTTGAGCCATCTAATATGTCGTCTGCTATTAGAAAATAAGTTTGTAGCTGAAAAATATTAAGTTGTATCGGTGAATCAAAACTAGAAATTCTTAATGATTTATCCAGGGTGCATATTATACAGATGATTATAATTATATTTGCATGAGAGAGAAAGGTTTATTAGATGTATCAGAGATAATTCTATACTTTTGTTGATGTATAAGATCCAATTACCAACATGATATGCAGGTAGTGGATTTTAACTATTGGAAAAGAACATTGTGTCAATGAGAGATAGGGAATGATCAGACAGTTGTGGTTGGGAGATACGGTAACCCCTTCTTATTTCTAAAACGGTTGTGCTACCTATTTATTTTTAGTTTCGGTTATGTAAATTACTTATTTTCTTTACGCTGCTGTCGACTGTACACCGCGCAAAAGGCAAGATCGTCGTGAAGGGAATTCTGGCGTGGTCGCTTTTACCAGAATAGACGTGGGAGAAAAAATTCATTGGGATCGCGAGGTAGACAACCACGAAGTTTCTAGCTTACAACTCACCAGTTCCACACACCAGCCTAATGTCCGAGCCATCCTCAGGGCTTCTTGTGTAAGGTTCTCTGGCTTTTCAACAGCTTCATATGCATACACTGTCATCAACCCACGTATTGATTTGCCTCCAAG
Organism: Eupithecia tripunctaria; assembly: GCA_955876795.1. NCBI lineage: Eukaryota > Metazoa > Arthropoda > Insecta > Lepidoptera > Geometridae > Eupithecia > Eupithecia tripunctaria. Next base: position 6,473,526 of record OY041616.1, on the reverse strand, counting down.
AAGATTGTAGTCTAAAAGCTACGAAAATATTTAGACACCAGTAAATAAAACCAAAGTAACGGAGGAAAATATTAATAAACTGGTAAAGGTAGATTCGGGCCCCGCGAAGTGTAGGGTTCCGTAGTTGGATGGTTCATTGACTTATCTCTCTTCACTTCAAATAATATGTAAAACTAGCTTTTGCCCGCGGCTTTGCACGCTCTATTCAAGTAGCCTATGCCCGTTCCCGGGATACCGTTTACCTCCCTGCCAAATTTCATCAAGATTCGTTCAGCCGGGAACGAAATAAAAACTATCCTATGTCCGTCTCCTGGTTCTAAGCTACCTCCCCGCTAATTTTCAGCCAAATCGGTTCAGCCGTTCTTGAGTTATGAATAGTGTAACTAACACGACTTTCTTTTATAAATATAGATAACAGATAACTAGCACAAAACTCCATTCCTGAGCTAAGCCACGGACGGAAAAACAGCCAGCCAAATAGACATGGCGAAACTAAATACTATATACAGCTAAATAACTCCCTCCTTTTTTGAAGTTTGTAAGGATCAGAAAAATTCAAGCTACTATTTCTACTTGAATATAGAAATAGAATTTACTTACCTGCTGCAACCAACTGCTCGCTTCAGGAACAATAGAAATCTTTGGATTTTTTACTATCGAAGCAGTGAAGCTGGGCAATTGTTCTAGGAGTGCAACCTTCTCTTGATTTACTTGAGGTGCAGATGCCGATGACATTAAACTTAATGGAACTCGCTGAAGACTCCTAAAAATTTTAAAACTGTATTATATTTTCGATGGATTTCTTTATGATCGCGATTCATAAAGAAATAGCGATTGAATTTATTATTTTAGTTACCATTATTATGGTTATATTTACAGTATGGGTGTTTTGTAAGAAAGTCGAATAATTTCATAAAATAATGATGTTCTTATTTATGTAAGAACCTTCTTACCTCAAATGGTAATCCTGTAATCCATTAGGTTTGTTTGCTCTACCTAGTCGCATTATGAATTTACCAGCATTTAATTCTTTATTTAACATACTGAAAAGCGCTTATTGAATTTTTCCGATTTTATTGTTACAAAATAAAATAAAACAATAGTTTACAAGACTTAACGCAACTCTTCTGTTTGTCAAGTTGCCTTTTTATAGTAAAACTGAGTTTAAATTATCATGTTAAGTGTTTGTGTCAGGGTTGCCAACAAAGCATGCAAATAGCTAATATGAGCAACTTTACGTCTAATTTTTGTTTAATTTGTGAGTCGCCATATAGTACTAGCTAGTACTAGTAAATAAATGAACTCGTACTCATAAATAAAGTAAATAAAGTGGCACTATTTATAATAACGGTGTTAGCTCTCTACTCATTGGTGTTTTTTGTGTTCCGGAGCCAACAAGGATCCCGTATAGTATCGCCGTGTACGTCATCGGTCCGTATGTCCGTCCACGGTTTAGAGACTACATGTATGTACGTATAATTAGTATTAGACTACCCTGACACAAGTCACAGTACCAACTAAGAATAGGTAGAGGCAAATGGCAATGAGTAAACAAAGAAAATTACCATTAAAGAATAGAAACAAATTAGATCTAGTGTATACAATTGGTAAAGGTAGTTCAACTGATCTATATCAGTCAGAAGCGCCATCAAGACGATGGCTGCATTAATGATGCACCAGATACTCACTCGTTCTCGGGTCACGCGTCGCTTAAACGACTGGAAGTGGCGCCCCCACCTATTTTATCTTATTATTACGTTAAACATAGGAAATTTTAAAACTCCATCGTACAGTTTGTAGTATCTATTATTAGCTATTTCTATGTTCAACGTAATAAGATAAATAGATTGGGGGCGCCACTTTCACTGGTGTATGCGCCATAAGGCGTTTAACCGAGCCCCTTCCTATGCAATAATATGATAAAATAGGTGGCGCTGTCATATTGGCTCCTCTTTGCATTTGTCGAGACTTACATTGCAATCCTCAGACTAATATTTCGCCGAAACAGCCTTCATGGTTGTTTTAGGTAGATGGGGGGCGTAAGTGATAAATAAATAAATAAATAAGTATTAAAGTAAATTATAAGTAACAAATAAATATATTTCGTTCGACAATCCACACAGCATCATTCGCCATGCCGCCGTCCACCGAGTTCAGTTACCCGTATGGATCAAATTTTACTACTTATTTTACTTGTGATCAGAGGTCAGGACTAATCTAAGATAAAAGTTTCTGAAATACACATACGAGATATAAAATACGTATGTTCATCTTTTATCTTAAATACATTTTAAAAAGTCATCTGTGTCTTGTGTTTAGATACATTCGTGCAGTATCTTAGATACTTTGTTTGCTTAAATAATTTTAGTAATATTACTTATGCATCATCCACATCCATCCACAGCCTGTATCGGTCCACTGCTGGACGCAGGCCTCCCCCTGATAAACGCCTTATTGGCGTTTAACTCATGGGGGGGTAATGCCCATAATCCCCACGCTGGGCATGCGGGTTGGGGATCGCAGTTTGGTGAAAGATTTGTTCTGCGGGGGGCGCTGCTGCCCGCCCCCCAGAAGATATCCCTTAGTCGCCTCTTATACGACACCCACGGGAAGAATTACTTATGCATATTACACCTTATTTATAAAACTGAACAAAAACAACCATCTATGGACATTTGATGAAACTTTAGTCTACCTGGAGCTAATTTCTTTCTATGCTATAAAGCATCCCACTGGTCGGCCTAGCCCGCAGCGTTGCCAGACAGATTAATTATTAATATTAGGTCCTTACATATGAAATTGGCGTTTTTCGTACTGGCCACTTTAATCACAAATTTCTCCTCTTTGGTAAGGAATTCCAAATTCAAATTTGTACAGCTATAGACTCATGTATTTGTGCTTCGATGATCGTCATTCATTTGTTTTTTTTCTTCTGTTTTTTTCTGTTTGCGTCACTCATTTTACAAAATGGAAAACTTAAAATATCGCATTATTTACGAGTACGAGTTCCGCCGTGGCACTAGTGCTGCGGAAACAACTCGAAGGGTGAATGATGTGTATGGCGGTCGTGTTGCAAAAGAAAACACAGTTCGTTTTTGGTTCCAACGTTTTCGTTCTGGAAATTTCGACCTGCAGAACAAGCCCCATGGACGGCCTGAGACTCAAGTTGATAATGAAGAGTTGAAGGCTATTGTGGAAGCGGATCCATCGCAAACCACGTCTGTAGGGGCTCGTCGAAGGTGTAAGACTTCAACTAGGGCTGGTCGGGAATGATGTCCAAGTAAAAACACTTCAGAACACTTTAAGTTGGTTTATTCAACCATACACTCAACTACGCACTTAACACAAAAGGTCACTGCAACTGCACTTTAATAATTCACTTTAATAATTTTCCATATCACTTGTTCACTCTTCGATCGCTTAGAACTGAATAATCAAACGGCTAAAATGCCCAGCTTTTATACCTAAGTCGGTCGCGCCTAGAAAATTCCACACATTTCCCGAAGCTATAGCTATCCCTTTCTTTATTCTAGAATACTTTAATGTCTTTTGTCTTTCCTTTCTATTCGTTCCAGAAACTAATCTATACATACTATATAGGTAGGCATGTATAGCGAGTCGCTCGGGCGCAACTACTATTACTTATTCTGTTTACCTAAAATAACATTCGATTTTGAACTCTATTTTAAAACAACAAGTTTATGAAGTATTCTAACTATTTTGAGCCTTATCTAATCCACATAAAGTCGTCGTCGCTAACATTCTCCCCCTCAGTGCGCGTTCCAGCAAGCACTCTATCCTTGGAAGCGACGTCACAATACTTCTTTATTGGATGGGATGAGAAGTAGCTTTCATCGATAAGCCGTCCTGTTCGCCGAAGAGCCTCATAGTATCTTCCTGTGGCTAAGTGCTCCGTTTCAATGCTCAGCCAGTTCCCATTGTCATATTCTGCACTTTTCTGACTCCTCTCTGTTGTTCGCAGCAGGCGAATCCATCCACTTCCTTTGCTAGTAGATATGCCTGAAGACTCGACCATAATCATTGTCTTTGCTGTTGTTTTCTGTGTCACGACGTTTACTGGTGAAGTTTCCAATGGAGTTTCCTCGACACTTGTTTTCGTGGGGTTCTCCTGCTGGACTTTGGTTACCAGAAGTCCAGCGCCGGGTCTATGTTCCAGTTTCTTAATATCATTCAGCTGAGTGTCGGCCTTGTGGCTGGGGTATCGTTGATGGACCTCAACCGCGTGAGTTACTTCATTTATTGTACGGCAGTAATTTACGTAGTTCACTGCTGCTGTCGCTTCTGGACGAACACCGTGTAGCACCCATCCCAAGCTGGTAAGCGATGCGACTGGCTCGTTGCGTTTTCCTTTCAGAACTTTCCTCGTCACGATGAGCTTCCAGTTATCTTGTCCAATTAGCAACATTGGCCTTTGCTTCTCGTACAGCAGTTCATTTTTCAAATTCTTTAGATGACTACATTCATCGATAATTTTCTCGTCGATACCTTGAGATGTCAGCCTCAGATTTTCTATCGTGCGCACTCCTTTCAGTATGCGCTTGTCTTTTCTAGAGGCTCCTTTAATTTTCAAATCCATTTTCTTGGAGTTCTTAATTACAACGTTATTTCCACCAACGGTTTCAAATTTCAGCGGTTCTGCTGTTCCAGTGACTCCAATGCGACGAGCAATGTCTTTATCAATCAATGACACTGTAGAACCTTCATCCAGCAGTGCCAAAATTCGAGTGGTCCCCTTCGGTCCGTAGACATCTACAGGAATCATCTTCAGGTAGACCCTCTCTCTGTTAGCTGTTGCGTAAACGGATGTCACTGTTTCCTTTTTCTCTTCATTGGTGTTTTCTTCCTGCTGCGATGGCGGTGCTGAAGCACGGTAAGCTTGCTCCAAGTGCAGCAGGGTATGGTGAGATCGCTCACATTTCTTGCAGGGCGATGCTCTGCAGTTAGCCTTCAAGTGTCTTCCTCGTAAGCACATGAAGCAGAATCGATTCTTCTTAGCGATCTCCCACCTTTCGTTTGCGGATGCTTCCTTGAACTCTTCGCATTCGGTAAGCCAGTGATTTTCTTTACATAAAACGCAGAACTTCTTGGGTTTCTCAGATGCCGTTTCTTCTTCGTCGTCTGTTGCTGCATTCACCCGATGACGTGTGTGTCTCTTTTTGCTAGATTCTGGAGGAGCGTAGGCGGCACACAAAAATGCTTCTTGATTCAAGAAGTTCTTGATCTTGACTAATTCAGGTTCTTCACCACTGCGTGCTTTGAAATCGAGCCATCTCCATTTCATCAACGGCGTAAACTTATCTATAATTTTCTTACAGGTTTTCGGCGAATGCAAATATTCAGGTCTGTTTAATGCGCTAATCGTTGCTACTGCGTTTTCGATTCGGCTGGCAATAACACATATTTCTTTCATCGACTCTCCAAGACGTGGAAGTTCTTCAATATTTTCAATTTCAGCGAGCGCGATTTGCTCAGGCCTTCCGAATCTTCGTTCTAGGGCATTCACAACATCGCCAGGGTTAGAAGCTACAAACAAAAGGCTTCTGACGACTTCTCTGGCTGTTCCTTTAATGGAATTCCTAAGTCGAGCCATATTTTGTATGTCGGTGTGCTGAGCCACGCTGTCTAAATATGCTCTCTTGAATGGTAACCACTCTTCATAATCTCCATTGAAGTTTGGAAGATCCCACACTTTTGTCGACTGTCCTGATTTAGTGGCACTTATGATGGCGTCGGCGAGTCTACTTATTTCACTATTATGAGTAGGTTTATCCTCAGTTGGTAACACTGTTTTATTCTGTGTAAACTTTGTCGATTGTTCGACCCATCGTTCCACCTGTACTGATCTTTCCTCGTCAAACTCATCATCTTCCGAATGAATTTCTGACGGACACTGGGATCCACTGACACTCATCCGGGCAAAATTCGCGGCGATTGTAGCTGCTTTTTCTTCGGCTTTTATAATAGCAGCTTCAGCGTCAGCAGCTTCAGCTTCAGCAGTGGCGGCAGCAATAGCGGCTTTAGCTTTAGCAGCGGCGGTGGCAGCTGCAGCTTTAGCGGTAGCGGTGGCAGCTGCAGCTTCAGCGGCAGCGGTGGCAGCTGCAGCTTCAGCTTCGGCTTCGGCAGCTTTAGCTCTAGCAGCAACTTTAGCTTTGGCTGCCGCGGCTTCAGCTCTAGCCGTAGCAATCTTTGCTTTAGCCTCCTCAAGTTCTTTTTCTTCTAGTGCCCGAAGAGCAGATGACTGCGATCTTCTTGAGGATTTCATCGACCTAGAAGCAGGAACAAAGAATGCAGAAGAAGCTGACGGTGGAATCATAGCAGATCCTCCAATGTTCTTCGGCTTTACATCAGCAGTTGCAGGATACAATGATTCTAAAGAAACAAACGGTGGAACATCTTGTTATCCTCCAATATTCTTAGTTTTTACACGTGCTGACCTCCTTAATTGCCCTGGCAGTATTGCTGGGCTTTCGAATGCTTCCGCTGTCCCAGACGGTACAACTGTGCAAGGAGTTCCAATGGACAACGGAGCGGCGGTGCTCAAGTCAGCCAGCATGTTCAATGACGAAGTTGAACTGTATTCGGCACCCGTCTTCCCGGGGCACACCGGTGATCTGGAGCGTACAATAGGCATGACGCGAAATCACTTCCCAATCCGGCTTTCGAAGGACCAAAAACTGTAGGGGCTCGTCGAAGGTGTAAGACTTCAACTAGGGCTGGTCGGGAATGATGTCCAAGTAAAAACACTTCAGAACACTTTAAGTTGGTTTATTCAACCATACACTCAACTACGCACTTAACACAAAAGGTCACTGCAACTGCACTTTAATAATTCACTTTAATAATTTTCCATATCACTTGTTCACTCTTCGATCGCTTAGAACTGAATAATCAAACGGCTAAAATGCCCAGCTTTTATACCTAAGTCGGTCGCGCCTAGAAAATTCCACACATTTCCCGAAGCTATAGCTATCCCTTTCTTTATTCTAGAATACTTTAATGTCTTTTGTCTTTCCTTTCTATTCGTTCCAGAAACTAATCTATACATACTATATAGGTAGGCATGTATAGCGAGTCGCTCGGGCGCAACTACTATTACTTATTCTGTTTACCTAAAATAACATTCGATTTTGAACTCTATTTTAAAACAACAAGTTTATGAAGTATTCTAACTATTTTGAGCCTTATCTAATCCACATAAAGTCGTCGTCGCTAACAACGTCCGAGTCAGCTGCAGGCTGCGATGTTAGTGATAAAACTGTTTTAATTCACTTGAAGCAAATTGGGAAGATTAAAAAGCTTGAAAGGTGGATACCTCACGAATTGACTGAAGCAAACCGGCAAACGCGCGTCGACTGCTGCGTTACATTACTAAACCGGCACAATAATGAAGGTATTTTAAACCGAATCATTACCTGTGATGAAAAATGGGTTCTTTACGATAATCGGAAGCGCTCAGCGCAATGGTTGGATCCTGGCCAGCCAGCCAAATCCTGCCCCAAGCGAAAATTAACCCCAAAAAAGTTACTTGTAAGCGTTTGGTGGACTAGTGCCGGTATTGTTCATTACAGTTTTCTCAAATCTGGCCAGACTATTACGGCTGATGTCTATTGTCAGCAATTGCAAACCATGATGGAAAAGCTAGCGGCTAAACAACCTAGGCTGGTCAATCGCTCCACGCCACTGCTGCTTCACGACAACGCTAGACCACACACTGCGCAACAGACGGCTACTAAATTAGAAGAGCTTCAATTGGAAAGTCTAAGATATCCTCCGTACTCCCCGGACCTTGCTCCAACAGATTACCATTTTTTTCGAAATTTGGATAACTTCTTGCAAGGGAAAAAATTCAACTCCGATGGGGCAGTCCAAATCGCCTTCAAAGATTTTATTGATTCCCGTCCGACTGGTTTTTTTAGTAAAGGGATCAATGAACTACCTATAAGATGGCAAAAGTGCATAGAAAATAATGGTTCATACTTTGATTAATTAAATATATTATACTAAAAAATATTCGACTTTTTGTTCCTCCCATACAAAACGCCAATTTCATATGTAAGGACCTAATATTACAAGGTGTTATTTTATAGTTTCTGGCCGAGGCTTCGCACGTTTCCAGAATAAAATATATATGTAAATCCTATTTTATATTTCAGCCCAATCCGTTCAGTAGCTATGTCGAGATGAGGTAACAACTTAACATCCAGGGATCCCATCTTCCGCATTTGTTTATAGTTTTTCCGGGTTAAGAAGACGCCCTTAATTTTAGTCCAGGTCTAGAACTAAATGTTAGCCATTTTTGTTCAGTAGTGCATTTTTGTTCAGTTGCGTAAAGAGGTATCAAACATCCAGGAAACTACAACTTATAATGGTGTGATATTCGTATAATTCACAAAACTTGAATTAATTTACATCAATTTTACATAAATTAAAGGCTTAAACTTAAAAGGATAAAAACGAAAAAAATGAATTTAAATATTAAAACAATAATAAAACAATTAAATTGTGATGGATATGGATCATTTGAGCTACCTGTAGATTGTTTACGCTTCCGACTGGTATTGATATGGATCAGTTTTTTTAATAACCATATTAAAATTATTTATTACTTAGCTATTTATTACATTTTTTTTATACTTTCCTTGTATTTGTAATGAATTGCAGTGTTTAATAAGGGTGAAAGTACCTTATTTAGTCGAAAGGGGTTTGCGCCCGAACGTAGCGAGGACGCTAATAGTTCGAGGAACAACTTTTGGGTAATAATGTACTAAGTTACCTACTATTGTACTATAAGTGTAAAAGGAATTTTAGTATTTATATATGCCAAAATAACCTTCTGTAGGCAAATTAACCCCAAGGTTCATATATAAATAAGTGCTTTTTGAACAGTGTATAAGAACAGACAGGGTAAATGGAAAAGGTTGCTTTTTAAGAATAACCATATTTCGTTAATAAGAGCCACAATTTCATTGTAACGGGGCGTTTTCTTGAAATGTATCCGCAAGCACTCTTAGAGAATTTAAGGAGTTCGGCATCATTGGCTGCCCTATTGCCTAAATAAATAAATAATTAAATAAATAAATAAATAAATAAATAAATAAATAAACATCAGGCAGTTTGTGCCAGCAGAGTCGTCAGACCTCGTCTAGTAGATGACTCGTCCATCATGCCATCTACTACGATACCCGCGGGAAGAGTTGGGGTGGTGCAAATTTTAAGCCAGTACCACAACTATTACAAAGTTTGCGTAACCTAATTTTCTATGGAAATGTAACAGCGCTCCAAGCGGGAAGATTACATAACTATCACATATCCAAAGAAAGGCAAAACTTTGCAGTTTACACTCAGCACAGCATACGGAAAGTTCTACATAATAAAACAATTTACAGCGATTTCAAATGGAAATTGATAATATACATGGAATGTTTTTCTTTTATTGTTATTTTTGCATAAGGTTGTGAAGGGCAAATGATTATAATATTTTTAATTAGTCGGTAAACTTGTAAGACTATTATTCATTTATTTAACTATTATTGCATTATTTTATTTATCTGCGTTAATTAAAAGTCTTGGGTGACCGAGCTTCGATCGGTTTTTTTGGCAAATTTTCTTTTTAAAATTAATATAATTCAGGAGATGTCAGGAAGAGTCATATTTTTCGGCGTAGGTGTAGGTGTAGGTATAAGTGTAAAAAATTCAGCAACTACGATGTACCTACGCAGTTAATTCATCTAAGTACCTTCCAAGTATTTTGCACATCTACACATTTTAATGTGATTTACATATTTTTCATTACTCATACTCTGAAAGTAGGCTAAAAGTTGCTTGCGCAGCGGGATGAAAGTTATACTTTTCGTCCCTGGGACCTTCTGTGTGGGCTATCAAACATAAGAATCATGGCCATGGCCATGGCCATGGACCATGACCCACCCCGCTGGTCCAATGCGTGATGGTGGGTTGTTTTGCCATTGCCTCGTTTGTTAGTAGGGAGCACCGCGGGCAGGTGAGGTTGGCTTGGACGCCGAAAGATGCAAGTTGGCGTGGCGCCCCTTACCCTGACAGTTATTATGTTAAACACAGGAAATTTTCAAAATTCATCGTACAATTTGTGGTATCTATTATAAGAAATTTTTTAATACCCTTTGTAATAATAATATGTCGTTTTATCTTGTATAGTTTAGGCAGAGATGCGAAAATAGAGTTTGGTGGCAAAAAACATCGTATCCCTGCCTAAGCTTTACAAATTAAAACTATTACAGAGGCATTAATAAAAAATTAAATAAATAAAAACTTATAATAGAAACCACAAACTGTATTAGATTTTTAAAATTTCCTGTGTTAAACGTAATAATAATAATATAAAATAGGCGGTTCACTCGCGTATGCGCCTTAATTGAAAATGGATTTTATAATCAAATTAGTTTTATTTTAGATCATAGTTATCACAAAACTCATTCTCTGTTCCGTGATAATTTTACTTACATTATGGGTAGGTAAAATACCTTCTCAGCTGGTGTGACCTGTAACGTGAAATGTGCCTAAACTGGCGGTACCCACTATAAAAATTTGAGTCGGTTTATAGTTTTTTAAAACAAAATTAATTTTAGGCATGTCATGTTGTGTAAATCGTTTCCTTATAATAGGTGTATTAAATAGGTATCTAATTTAATTATTACTAGCAAGTAGATGTAACACATTAGAGTATACTCTGTAACGTTAACGAATTGAATTGAAATACACCCGTCGACTGAAGTCGCCTTACCCGACGGCAGTTTACCCTGACTGCAGTCGCCTGCAGTCGCCTGCAGTTGACGGCTGCAGATGCCTAACAGTCGGCAACTTGCAGTCCGTGTTATGATCCCCCAATTGCCGGTACGTTTCGCCCGAAGCTTAAACTCGTCCGCGAAGAGATTCGGGCGAAATGTCCCCATCACTTTTAAAGGGGGTACATTTCATCCGAAACTAAAGTATTTTGGTTTTAGTGCATGCTAGAGCGTACCTACATAGATATACCAGACTATACATTTTAAACTAAATAGGTACCTATACCTACTATACTCACTGATGATAACATCTTTATACCAGTTAAAACGCAATTATTATCCTTGAATCTTTGAAATTTTTAGGGTTGCCAGATGATAATAGGATTATAATACTGGATTGAAATCTTTTATTTGCTGTAGATATTCAGCTCATCCCATCGGATTATGAGAGTGAGGGAATAGAGAGTTCACCTGTGTTTGCGCACTATAATAGGTATGTACATATGTCCTGCGCATGGGAGGCACTCGCTAGCCTCTGATGAGGCAGGTTGCCGTGGTCGTAATTCGGCTAGGAGGACACCATCACTACTTCTACATGATAATAACCAACCCGTTAGTAGTTTGGTATGTAGTAGACTATAAAAATAAGAATGAGATCGACTTCATTGATTAGGTGAGTTCAATATTTTTACTTCTCTTGCTTAAAAAGTTTGTTATAGCGTATCGTCTTGGGCCATGAAGGAGTTAACTCCTTCATGGCCCAAGACGCAGGTGCTCCTCTCCAGCCTCGTGTAGCTGCCAGGCGCCCCTGCGGGTCGCACTGCAGAGCTGGGCAGTGAATGAGTTAACGGTCATAATATTAGCGCCCTGCACACGTAAGGTTCGGACCGCGGGAAATCACACGCGCCGTTCCATCCTGCGCTCCGAACTGTACATGTAGATGCGCCAGGCTGACAGTCCGATCTGGCAGTTCGATGCGCGCTCTGATCTCACAGTTCTGTGCGCGCATCTCGTGTGGACGCAAACTACAGAACTGCCGGTTTGGAGCGTCGTCAAAGCTATTACGGATTTCATTCGTTTGATGATATAATACGAGTCGGAAGCTTAAACAATCTGCAGGTAGCTTAACTGACGCATATAAATACCAGTAGGAAGCGTAAACAATCTACAGGTAGCTCAACTGATCCATATAAGTACCAGTAAGAAGCTTAAACAATCTAAAGGTAGCTCAACTAATCCGTATCAATCACAATTACCTATTGTTATAACTGTTAATTATCGTTTTAAGATAAAGCCTTGTTTATTCCTAGGGGTGAAAAGTATTACTTTCATCCCGCTTATCAGGCAACTTCAAACCTGCTATTTGAATATGAGTTCTCATGAATTCCATTGTCAGAACTGAACCAAATTGAAATAAAAAAAGAATCATCAAAATCGGATCACCCATTTAAAAGTTTTGAGGTAACAAAAATAAAAAATCTGTCGAATTGAGAACCTCCTCCTTTTTTGAAGTCGGTTAAAAATAAAGAATTTGACCACATTTGCCTTTTTTCAGTTGCTTGTACTAACTACAGATCGCTAACACGATGATCGGGTATCCATTCTGCTTGAGACTGAGGCAAAACTTTTGAAACTTTTAACGTTCCACGCGCCAGTCTAAACTGCAGTCAAAACTCTTGAAAATCTATTTACACGCACAGTTTGGATCGTTTGGAAAAATGTGAAAGATTTGCCCGCGTTCCAAACCGTGGAAACATTTTTACTCGCAATTAGCACGACAGTTCGATCCGCAGTCCAAACTGTACAGATCCATCCGCGGTTTGGACCGCAGTCCAGATGCGCGGTTCGAACCTTACGTGTGAAGGCCGCTATTAACTCTATGTTAACGGGACTAGAATTTATTTTTAGGCTCTAGGACTGAAAAGTAATTTTTCTCGAGAGACTCGACTTCTTGGTGTTCCATAAAACAAAGAAACTTACATTTTCTTTCAATTTATTTTTGAAAATGGAACTGAACCTACCGCCTAGCCTTCTTGGTGATTGTTAGATGTTTCTAAGAAGGGAAGGTAATAAATAATTCTTCCAAGGAGAATAGATTCTTCCTCTGTGGTAGAATGCGTAGGCCTACCTACCTTACCTACACTGTTGTGCGTAACAAAGACGCAAATAAGCTGCAATGCAGCTCCTAATAATGCACTAGTTCGAACAAGTGCATATTAGGTACCTAACTAAATGGCAAGGCACTGTATGTACCTACTTACATACTGGGCACTCACTCGGTAACTTGTATGAAAATTTAACCGAAAGTTGCTAGTTGTAGCTCTTTTCCTATTTCGTTGGCAACCCTGGCTCAGGTGCACTTTTAATATGTTAATGTGGTTTAATAATGTAAACTTGGTTTTCATATAAAAATCCAAACAGACAAACAGTTACGTAGTGATGTATCGTGTAAATTTTTAAAATTCTTGTTTATCAAAAAATATGTTTCTTTTAAATAAAAAACCGAATGCTGGTAAATTAATAATTAAACTAGGTATACCAAGATTACTTAATGGATTCCAGGATTACCAGCCAAGGTAAGTACTTACACCTACTATGGACTTAATTACATATGGTTTAAGAACATCATTAATTTGATCGTGTTTTCTTTATAATTGTTGCCTATACATTTTACATTTTTTGAATGGTTTGGTAGAGTTAACATTACGGAAGTCTGTTTCGTGGTCGGTTACCATTATTTTATGATTATTTATGAGACGCTGACTAGAAAAAGTAATTGTTGAAAAAAATAGAGTGATTTCTTTCGTCCATGCTTTCACTTGTTTCAGGAGTATTCGACCTCGTTCACTGTCATCTCAAGTAAAACAAGTGAAGGTTGCACTCCTAGAATTTTTACCCACCTTCACTGCTTCGATAGTAAAAAATCCTAAGTTTTCTCACGTTCCCGAAGCAAGCAGTTGGTTGAAGCTGGTAATATTTTTTTTATTACTCATACTCTGAAAGTAGGTCAGAAGTTGCCTGCGCAGCGGGATGAAAGTTATACTTTTCGTCCCTAGGGGCGAAAAGTAAAGACAAGTACAAATAAATGACAGCTGTCACCTCACTTTTCTATTGAACCATGCATTCTACCTTTCTATACAGCCACTCAACTTCAACTTCTTGTGAGATGGCTTTTGCGTCTGGTTTGACGCAATTCATACAGCTATTCAATCAATCAGCATGATGTAAAATTGAAATAAATTAAAGGTAAAATGCCATATTATAATTTACTTTCAACTATCTCTTTAAAATAACATAGATTTCGGCAAAATATTAACCATTTTTGAAATGATAAAAACGAATAGTAGAATAGATTTCGGTATTCTTCCATGTTTATTAAACCATGGTAGAATAGTGAGAGAGAGCTAATATGGCTATTATGCCATCTATAAAGAAGTTTGTTTATGCCTGAAATTTTATTTATTATTTTATATTTATATAGACATAAATTTAACGCCTGATTTTATAAAAGAAGAGGCTAAAGTAGTAGTGGAAAACCTTTTACCATCTAAATCAAAATGAAGGTCTCAAGAAGGTATTAGGTCCTTACATATGAAATTGGCGTTTTTCGTACTGGCCACTTTAATCACAAATTTCTCCTCTTTGGTAAGGAATTCCAAATTCAAATTTGTACAGCTATAGACTCGTGTATTTGTGCTTCGATGATCGTCATTCATTTGTTTTTTTCTTCTGTTTTTTTCTGTTTGCGTCACTCATTTTACAAAATGGAAAACTTAAAATATCGCATTATTTACGAGTACGAGTTCCGCCGTGGCACTAGTGCTGCGGAAACAACTCGAAGGGTGAATGATGTGTATGGCGGTCGTGTTGCAAAAGAAAACACAGTTCGTTTTTGGTTCCAACGTTTTCGTTCTGGAAATTTCGACCTGCAGAACAAGCCCCGTGGACGGCCTGAGACTCAAGTTGATAATGAAGAGTTGAAGGCTATTGTGGAAGCGGATCCATCGCAAACCACGTCCGAGTTAGCTGCAGGCTGCGATGTTAGTGATAAAACTGTTTTAATTCACTTGAAGCAAATTGTGAAGATTAAAAAGCTTGAAAGGTGGGTACCTCACGAATTGACTGAAGCAAACCTGCAAACGCGCGTCGACTGCTGCGTTACATTACTAAACCGGCACAATAATGAAGGTATTTTAAACCGAATCATTACCTATGATGAAAAATGGGTTCTTTACGATAATCGGAAGCGCTCAGCGCAATGGTTGGATCCTGGCCAGCCAGCCAAATCCTGCCCCAAGCGAAAATTAACCCCAAAAAAGTTACTTGTAAGCGTTTGGTGGACTAGTGCCGGTATTGTTCATTACAGTTTTCTCAAATCTGGCCAGACTATTACGGCTGATGTCTATTGTCAGCAATTGCAAACCATGATGGAAAAGCTAGCGGCTAAACAACCTAGGCTGGTCAATCGCTCCACGCCACTGCTGCTTCACGACAACGCTAGACCACACACTGCGCAACAGACGGCTACTAAATTAGAAGAGCTTCAATTGGAAAGTCTAAGACATCCTCCGTACTCCCCGGACCTTGCTCCAACAGATTACCATTTTTTTCGAAATTTGGATAACTTCTTGCAAGGGAAAAAATTCAACTCCGATGGGGCAGTCCAAATCGCCTTCAAAGATTTTATTGATTCCCGTCCGACTGGTTTTTTTAGTAAAGGGATCAATGAACTACCTATAAGATGGCAAAAGTGCATAGAAAATAATGGTTCATACTTTGATTAAATAAATATATTATATTAAAAAATATTCGACTTTTTGTTCCTCCCATACAAAACGCCAATTTCATATGTAAGGACCTAATATTAAGGTAAATGGCGCGCTGAGTAAACAGTGAAATCGTTATAAGAAAAAGTTTTGTTATTATATTTTAACGAATTCTCAAAGACTTGCAAACCTTCAATATTATGGAGCGTATATTCTATGTTAAAGACAACATTACTACTGGTACTAAACACAATGTACTTAAAAAGGATTTCGAGAGACTAACATCGTTTATCAAAAGGTAAAATGATGGATTTAACAAAAAAAAAAGCTTTCACTTCTTAAGAGGTATTTGGAAAAAATCTTTCAGTATAACTAATAATTGCTCTAATTTTACCATAGACTTTAAATAAATACATTATCTAAGTTGTTGATTTAAGTATGTATTTTTTCTTTAGCTCATTCCTATTTTTATTTATACTTTCCTTGTATTCATAATGAAAAGCCTCAGGTGAAGGAAACATTCAGTCCCTCGAACTATTAGCGCCAAACCCCGTCTCGGCACTAAATAGGTTTCTTTCATCCCTTGGTTAACAATGTACTATTTTCTGTTCTTTGTAACTATTGTAGACTCTCTAATTTTTTCAACCGACTTCAATGTCTCCATTCATAATAAAAATAAAGTCGGTTGAAGTTCTCAATTGTTTTTTATGTTAATTTAAAGTTTTTTTATTTTCTCTTGCTCTAATGAATGGTTTGGGGATGAGATCTATGCCGATGATGGTGAGCGGTGCGATTGGTAAAAGGGACTTGAAATGTATAAATAGAAAGCACCTAGACCCGGAACAACGATCTACGGATCATACAAAACATTTCTCCTGCGGCGGCAATCAAACCCGCAATCTCCAGCGTCGCAGGCGGACCATTGCCCGATGCGCTATTGAGCTCGATTTTGATATAAGTACTCGTAGGTCGGCACTTTTAATTGCGCGTTGCCCAACACGCAATTTCCCGTTTTTTTTCCTTACTTTAACATTTTTGTAGCTTTTAGACTACACTCTCCCAGAAGGCAAAACAATACGAGGGTTGATGACAGTTAATGCATATAAGGCTGTTGAAAATCCAGATAATCTCACGCAGGAAACTCTGAGGAATGCTCGCACGTTAGCCTGGTGTGTGGAACTGGTGAGTTGATATAGATTAAGTAACCTCAACCTCCTCAACAGCCTGTATTGGTGCTGCTGGACGCAGGATTGTCCCTGATAAACGCCTTATTCGCGTTTATCCAATAGTGGAGGGAGTAAAGCCCATAATCTCCGCGCTTGACATGTTGGTTGGGGATCGCAGTTCGCGGTGGTAAAAAAATTCAGCTGAGGGCGCTGCTGCCCGCTCCCGGTATATACCTATCCCTACGGGAAGAGATGCGGGGTGGTGCAAATTCTAAGCCAGCACCACGTTACTTGTTGTCTGTGTTTACGAAATGATTTTCTGATCACGGCCATGTCTGCCGCCTTCCAGCATTATATGTATTTTTTTATTGGCCCGGGATCTTAACGGATATGAAGAGCCCTTATTTAAACCTGACCGTTTCTCGTCAAGCAACATTAAAACCAATTACATCAAGACAATGGCCCTGCAATGATGTGAGCATTTTGTAACAAAACAATCAAGAAAAGAGCTCATTCGATCAATGTTTTATTTCAGCTACATGCCTATTTTCTACTATTAGACGACGTGTTAGATGGCTCAAGCACCAGACACGGCAAGCCCTGCTGGCACACGCAACCGGGTGTTGGTCAGTGGGTGATGATTGACATTCTGATGATGCAAGGCTCCCTATCCGAGATTTTGAACGTTCATTTCAAAAAGCACCCGCATTATGCTGATATGTTGAATCTTTTTAATGAGGTAAGGCTGAACCTCAACTGAACACCGCCTTAACAAAATCATTTTAATTTTCATTAATATTTTTTTATTCCTACTCGCAATCAGTGAGTACTGAAAAACAACTTAGGCCTAAAGGCAAAATGATGGACTTTACCAAAAAAATACAATGTTTTCACCTCTCGAGAGGTACCTGGAAAAAACCTTTTACTATCTATAATTAATAATTGCTCTACTTTTACCATAGACTTTAAATAAATAGTTGACTTATGTAAAATAAAACTTGCTAATTTTAAGCTCATTCATATTTTTATTTTACTTTCCTTGTATTCGTAATAGTTAGCCCTCGCTACGCTCGCTCGGGCGCAAAACCCCGTCTCGGGGCTAAATAAGTTACTTTCATCCCTTGGGTAACAATGTACTATTATTTTAGGGGAAACGTCGGTTCTAAGTAAATACGGTGTTTAGCACTATGGTGACAATTAATAGGTTCCCTTTCGATACATGAATGAGTTTTGGCGATAATTTGTGTGAACTTTAGGGGGTTAAATATTTTTAAGGTTTCAACTTACAATCTTTTTGATGATCTCATGGTAAACCCTAGCACATTCGATGCTTTACCGGCTATTGACGAAATATGTGAGTCAAAGAGTAGCTTTGATTCATGTTTAACTCCTAGGTCTTTAATCATTATTAACACGTTTCAATTTTATATATTTTAATATATACATACTATACATTTTTAAGTACCTAGGGTGATGGAACCAGTAATCGACAAGCGCCAGTCATCGACATTATTTTTTTAATTTGCGTAAAGTAAGCCGATTTAATTTAATTTACCACATAGCAATACTAAACCATATACAACTAACTCCCGACTGTCATTTTTTAAAACGTCACGAGAATCTGACATTTCGTTGCAAGACATGGAGGAGTTGAATGTGATGCCGGGTCGATATCAAAAATAAATGCAGAAGTTTTATGCGAATCGATAAGAAAGTGAGTACACGTTTTTGCTTACAACTTAGTTATTATTAAATATTATTGTATTTTGTTAGATTTTTTGTAAAGTTCGATGAATTAAGATATAATTTTATAATCAGTCTTGCATCGCGGCACCCTTTTCTTTATTTTAGACAGGATGTTCATTACTGGTACTGAGAAAGTGACTTACTCCTAAATCCGACAGCTGTTCATACTTATGCTTTTACTGACTTTTTTGGTTGCTAAGCAAACTTAGTTCTAATTATTTTGCTAGTTAAGTACATATTTGAAATACACCGATTGAAACAAGAATACCAGTAAAGAACAATGTGTCGATCATTGGGTAAAAAAAGTGTCATTAACTGGTTTTCACTGATTTTGTTCCAGATGGCTCCTAGAAAACAATATACGCCTGAGCAGATGGGGAAAGCAATGGAGGCTGTACATTTATTATTTAGTTGTTTTAGATGGTTTTTAATTTTTAAAAGTCTTTTACAGGCTAGAAATTACGCCGGTACACATAAATGTTTACCTGCGATTAAGTAGCTTAAAACAGTGTTTATATTCAATATAATGTCTTACTTTTTTCATATTTTTTGATTTATTTTTAGTCCTTAACTACCTTGATACGGTATATGTAAGCGCTTATTATTCTGTAATTGGCAAACCTTAATCTTAATTAATGTGGATTTTTGTCAATTACTAGGTGTTATTTACTGGGTAAGTGTCAAATACTGGATGTTCATTATTGGGGAGTGTCATTTAATGGGGGTTCATTACTGGATTTTTGGTGTTCATTATTGGATATTTTGAGTAATTTTGGTTTTTACTTTGTAATGTCCATCATGTAGCTTTTCTTAAAAACATACGAGAGCCATACCTCGCCCAATAATAATACCTGCATTTTAAACTAAAAACTGTTTAAATATCTTTGTTTGAAAAAAAGTTATTTGAAATCAAATTACACATATGCCTTAAAGTGTCACTTACTGGTTCCACCACCCTAGTCATAATTTATAATGTTGTATTTCTGTTAAATCTGACATTCGTTTTAAACATTTATATTTCTACTTTTTCAGGCAGTGCTATACGCTAGCATCGGCGAGCACCTAGGTCACAAAATGTCAAACAGAATGAAGATAAACTACAGTCTGTTCACGAAAGAACATTACAACAATTACGCAAAATATAAGTCTTCGTACGATACGTTTAAGCTGCCGGTGCTGCTGGGGTATTGGCTCGCCAACAACTCGGATAGGAACTTGCACAGGATGGTGGAAGAGATGTGCATGGATCTCGGACTACTTTATCAGATCCAGGTGAATTTTAGATAGGTATTAAGAAATGCGCGTCAATAGGTCTTATGTGCACATCCAAAAGATGTTAAGTGCCAACCCATACAGATTGTTTTGACAGTACATTACTTAGTTTTAATTTATTTATAATTCTACTATGTCTACGTAACTTACAAGAAGAATTGGACTCTTGTTATAGTTTATTAGGACGTAATTCTAAGGATTTAAACTATATGGCAGAGAAAATAGTTAATTTAGAAAGGATACTTCATGATGTAACCTGTAAATATAAACAAGCCCAAAAAGATGCCAATGACAAGTACCTGAAAATGTTAGAAACTGTAAGTAATGAAAGTGTTTATGTTGAAGTACGGCATAGCTGCACTCAAACTAATCTTGAGAGTACCACGAACGAACACTTTAACTGAAGATGGTGCTGTGGTGTCCCAGTCACCGCTGCTGGTACCATCCGCGAACGGTCACAGTTGATTAGGCTAGTTGAAGTACTTCTGGGAAAGGTACCTACAGAATGGACTAGGGAAACTTATTATTTGCTCCTTCCCTTACTCAAAGTCATTGACATCAATTCAAAATGACAATGTATAAATAATAGATTCAGGCGTTACTTTGCGGGAATCCATTGTAAATATAAGAATGAAAAATATTTAGTAACAATTCCGCGAAAAAACCTACTGCGATAAAATCTAACAAATTATACATTTATACAAAATGAAAGAACATTTATCTAAGTTGGCGCGCGGAGCTCGGAGTGGCAACATCTCTGGTGGGACTCTGCCGTTGTTGTTTGGCGCTCTCAGTGTCAAGATCGAGTGGTGTGGTGTCCTGATGATGTCTCGTGGAGAGACGAAACTAGTTGACGACTTACTTTGATAAATGTGTCTTTCATTTTGTATAAATGTATAATTTTGTATAATTTGTTAGATTTTATCGCAGAAGGTTTTTTCGCGGAATTGTTACTAAATATTTTTCATTCTTTATTTATTTATTTATTTATTTATTTATTTATGGCCAACAGAAAAAACACATCGCATACAGAGTAAAAAAAAAATATAAAGTGGTCTTAAGTCTAGTGTTTTTCTAAATACAGAGTGCCACAGCATGGGCAAAATTATGGGTCGACTAAACTAACAATGCAAAGACAAACATGAACATAACAGAAATAGGGTAGGTAGTAGAATTAGAAGTAATAAAAATATTAATAAAAGCTAAGGAAAACTTATCAGCTAGATAAAATAAACTTAAATTAATTAACAAGAATATAGTATGTAGGTACTGGATACTTTAGATAAATGATCAAATTACATTTTCTTGATATTAGGTAGGTATAATGTATCAGTAATGTGGAGATTTAAATTAATTTCTTGAGCGTTTCTAGAGCGATATAGTGCTTACAGTCTGAAAATAATTCTACCGCGAATAATGCTTACGGACGTTGGTTGGTACTATAGTGTTGTGCAGCTAAGTAGGCACCATAAAAAGTAAAGTTTTGATGACGTGTTTGGCGCTCCTGAGAACACCGTTCTTATATGACAATGTATGTAAAAATAACATGCTGATGTACAACATGACATGCCGTCACAGTGATGTATTATTTTTTGATACTAATAAGTTTATTAGTAATACTTTTTTGAATAAGGATACAATGTACCTACCTAAGCAAAAAAAACAAACTGAACATTGCTAAATTGTTAGCATATAATATTTTTGATCCCGTTATAAATAGTATAACGCAGTTACCTGACGAGCCTGTCTATGTAGTTAGTAGCAGTAGGTACTAATTAGGACATTAAAGCGATTGTGTCAGTAATACAAATTTAAACTGACCACATCGACAACGCGAAAGCAAAATTCATTTCTTAAGGCCCATACACCAGCGAAAGTGGCGCCCCCAACTATTATATCTTATTATTACGTTGAACGCAGGAATTTTTAAAAATCCTACGTTCAGTTTGTGGTATCTAATATAAGCTATTTATTAATGCCTCTGTAATAGTTTCATTTTGTAAAGCTTAGGAAGAGATACGAAGTTGCGCTTTTTGGCCACCAAACTCTATTTTTGCATCTCCTCCTAAACTATATGAGATAAAATTATAAAAGAGGTACTTATTAAAAAATAGCTTATAATAGATACCACAAACTGAACGTAGGATTTTTAAAAATTCCTATGATAAACGTAAAAATATGATAAAATAGGAATTGCTGTCAGATTGGCTCGGGTATGCGCCTTAAAGTCCATCAGAATATACAAGGCTTACCCAGCAAAATCCTAGAATTCGAATTATTTTTGAATTATTTAAATGTAGATGTTATATGCTTATCAGAACACTGAATTGTAAAAAATCAGTTACTGCCTTTTTATAATAACTATTGTTTTGCAAGTTCCTATAAAAGAAAAGCTGCAATACGTGGTGGCTCTTTGATTATAGTTAAAAATAGTCTTAAATGTAAAGAACGTAAAGATATTGTAAACCTCACTATTGAGAGGACTATTGAACTTTCTTGTGTGGAACTGGAGCGACACATCATAGTGTTCGTGTACCGCCCTCCTGACGCAAATCCCCTCGCCGATAGGCTGCTTAATTTATTCAAATGCTTTAGTTTACGACATCTTTTTCATGATACTACTAGGGTAACCCTAACATCTGCCACTTGTTTAGATAATATTTATTGCAGTCTATCTCCAACCAACAAAGCAGTAATCAAACATTTCAAATCAGACCACTATGGACAGAACGTTAATTTTAGTTATAATCTTAACGATAAAAACAAAGTTGAGAAATATACCTACAGGCCTTATTACAGAGAGCCGTATTAAGAATTTTCGAAGTCAAGTGGAACTAGCAGTAACTAATATATCTTGTTCCGATAACCCCCTAATGATCTTTTTGCCAAACTTTTAAGTGTTATAAAGAAAGAACACAGCAAAGTATTTAAACATAAAACAGGCACAGTTAGGGACAGGGTCGGATTTACTGACTGGGCCACTCCCGGTATTTATAGTAGTAGGAATAGACTAATATGATCTTTATGGTGCTAGAGAAGCTATGTTGAATGATCTTGCGTTTCTTTTGTATTTAACAAACTACTCAAAAACATTTTAAAAAATCTGTAACACAGCGAAATGCCTGTTTTTGAGGAAAAAAATTGTTAACTCATCTGATGAAATCAAAGCAACATGGAGACTTATAAATAACGAAACTAGTAAATCAAAGTCACGAAAAAGAGAAATAAGGTTTATTAGTCTATTAACATCAAAAATACTGAGTGAGGATCTTTGGGGTATTTCAACCAAAGTACTGAGTTCAATTATTAAGGAAGTTACTCCATACTTGGCCTACATTTTCAATAGTTGTGTTGATGCAGGAGTCTTCCCTGATCTCATGATATATAGTAAACTGGTTCTTCTTTATAAATCTGGTAGCCACACTGATCCGGCCAATTACAGGCCAATTTCAATACTTCCTGCAATGAGTAGTTTTTGAAAAAAATATTCTCACACAGTTGTCCTCTCACTTCAACCTCAATAGGTTGTTTCATAAAAATCAATATGGCTTCACCAAGGGTAGATCGACAACTGATGCTGGTACAGTTCTATTAAAGCACATATTGGATGCATGGGATAGAGCGAAAAACGCTAGGTATTGGTGTATTTTGTGATCTTTCTAAAGCTTTTGATCGCGTGGATCATGGTACATTAATAAATAAACTAAGACATTATGGAATTAAAAACAAGGCACTGGACCTTATGCAATCATATTTATCTGATAGAGTCCAAAAAGTAGATATTGGTAAAGAAAGATCTAGGGGATCAAAAATCGATTTAGGGATCAATATTGGGTCCCTTTCTATTTTTAGTATATGTAAATGACCTCCCATTTCTAGCAAAAGATCTCTGTGAAATAGTCTTATTTGCTGATGATAGGTACTTCATTGATTTTTAAAGTTGACAGAAATAAACATAATTATGACGATGTAAATAATTCTCTTTCACAAATACTAGATTGGTTCACCGCCAATAACCTCTTACTCAATGCTTCGCAGCATGAAATGAAGAAGCATGAAATTCATGTTACCAAATGTAAGAGAGCTCCCAACTAAGATAATGCTAAAGGATGAGATTGTTCACCTTGTAGACTCAACGGTTTTCCTAGGGTTACATATTGATTCCTCTCTTCAATGGAGACCGCAAATTGATGCTCTCGCAAGCAGACTTAGTTCAGCAGCGTATGCGGTTCGAACAACTAGATATATTACCGATGAAGATACAGCTAAGTTAGTTTACTTCAGTTACTTCCATAGTGTTATGTCTTATGGTATTTTGCTTTGGGGACAGGCAGCTGACATCCAGACTTATATCTTTGTTATTCAGAAAAGGGCGGTACGCGCTATTTATAAATTAAATCCACGTGACTCGTTGAGGGAATTATTTAAAGAAATAAATATTTTAACAGTAATATGAAAATCTAACGTATACACACAAAAACAGAGATAACTTTATGAAAAGATGTGATGTTCACAATAAAAATACAAGAAACAAGAACAAATTACACATTCCAATTCCCATCATATAGATTACGAAAGGTAGGGAAATCTTTTGTGCGGAATTGCGTAAGATTCTATAATAAGCTTCCATCTGAAGCAACTGAGCTCCCTATTCGTAAATTTAAACTGTACATAAAACAAAATCTTATCAAGAAAGCCTATTACTCCGTAGATGACTACGTCAATGATGTTAATGCTTGGCCGGATGTAGCCCAGTTCCACACAGACAATAGTATGTAAGACCAGTTAGACTTAGTTATCCTAAGATTGTATTAGTTGATAAGTGATAAACTTGCTAGTGGTTTCTTTTTACTTCTTTCGCCAGTGGACAAAAATTGAAGTAAATTAGATTCAATTGCACCTTATTTCTTGTTTGATAGTAATAACTATTTACCAAGCTGTTTATATAGTAAAAAAATGACTTGTTTAAGTACTTATTTTGTAAGTCTAAAGAAATAAATGATTTGACTCTGACTCTGACTCTAGAGATTATTAGGTATTTGATTGTAATTTTCTTTTTCATTAAATGATTTGACATTTTGTCATTTTATTTTATATCCTCAGAACGATATGCTGGACTTCGCTGATGAATCGGTAACAGGTAAAAACGGAACCGACATACAAGAAGGTAAATGCACCTGGTTTGCGGTGCACGCACTGAAACTCAGCAACGATGCACAACGCGAGTTCTTTAAAGAAAACTACGCCAGCAAGGATCCGGCTAAAGTGCAGAACATCAAGCATTTGTACGAAGATTTGAAGCTACAAGAGCTGTACAGAAAAGAGGAAATGTTTCTCTACGATATAATAAAGGAGAAAGCGAGCATGTTACCGACAAATGATAGTAAACTGCTCCTCAATGTGTTGCACATGATTTATAAAAGAAAACTGTGATAGTAATACTAAGGTTCTGTTCTATAATGTCCGGTAAAGTTTTGACAAACTATCTTATACATAAATTTTATTAAAAGCCGTGCCATTAGAGAGAAGTTAGCCACAAAATGAGTTTTAGTCCGGCCGGACAAATTTGCAATAAATGTTGCTGAGACGTTTGAGTGGATAAGCATCGTTATTAGGCATCGATCAAAAATTTCGCCGGGGAGGCCGCGGAATTTTTGATCGATGTTATTAGGGAACTTAGCAGTACCTATTTGGTAGTTGCGAAACGTAAAAATGATGTGCCAACGGTTAAGTCACAAAATTTAATAAATTATTTATATCTTACCCGGGCATAGTAAAACGTAGTAGAGAGAGACCATTAGGGTCGGTTCACATCTGACGGAAGATGCGTCACGTATTATCGGTCGCGTAGCTCCAGAACAGAACAGACAAATAAGTAAGATATGAGAAAACATTCAATCTTTCACACTTAACCGATGATGCGTTGTTACGTTGTTAGTGCGTCGAGCATACAGCGTCTGTTCCACTTACGGTGTCGGTGTGCATAATGCAGAAACTGAAAAGTCGTGCAATAAAATAGCAAAACGAAGTTAGCGACGGTCAGATATTATTCGTATGAGAACACCCTATGTGACCGAATCCGAATAGACGCGACCTATGGTAGGTACGCTCGATGCATCTTCCGTCAGATGTGAACCAACCCATAAGGTACCTATGTAGGTAGCAAGTAGAGTCAATCGAGGTTACCGATCGCAGTTGGTAAGTGAGCGCACAACCAATAAGTACCTATCTCTAGAAAATGACGCGTGAGTTTTGGGAGACTAGCAACGTCTATTATTACGTAGGTAGACAACGAGTTGCAATTGCGAAGCATCGCTTGGCGCGCTTACTTCCAGTCATAGAGTTAATAATTTCTTCCAGTATATAAACTCTATGCTTCCAGTCCACCCTAGGGGACGGTAGGTAATTTCCTTCGTCCGTGCTATTTTCTCTGTTTATAAAACGAAGTCTGGCACAGTCTGGGAGTGAAATTTGCCTACGTCACTGTCCAGTAGCCACATTGCAACAAACATGGAAGTTGGGAAACAAATTAAAATGAATATAAAAAAAGCCTAGGTAAAAGCCCTCCGTCCGTTCTCAGACGTTAACGCGTCTTGTGAAGCGCAATTTCGGCGATATTCTAGCGCGATTCCTTACACACAGCGACTTATTTTTAAGCGCGATTTCAGCAGCGCAGCCACGGCAGCCGCGCGCTTGCACCTGTGGGCGGAAGGAGGGAATAGGGTATATGCATGTGATTTCAAAATGGCTAAAAAAATATATACGTATTCTCTATTGATATAGAAACATATCTACATATTTATTTTTGCGTTTTGAGATGTTTTTATTGTAGAATTTAACCATTGAAAAATTGATATTTTAAATCTCAATCGCAAAATTTCAAAACGCTACGCCATTGACTAGAGCGGACGTGACATCACTGTACACATTTCTTCTTTTTTTATTCTGCTTGCTGAACCTTGATTTGACACTATTCTGCCCACTTGACATTTCGTATTGTCGATTATTTTCTTTCCTGAGATGATCACTACCGAGGTCGTTACCAAAGGTTTTAATCAAGTGTGTACGTCGACGTCACTTAGACATGGCGCCAATATGGCAGCGTTTTTATCACCCGAAAATGATTGTAGTTTTGATTTGTTTTTTTTACCTTGTTAATGCGAAATTCAGTGAGCGTCTTATTCGGTTAAATAATGACCTAAAGAATCGATTAAAACAATAAAAAAAATCGATGCATATACCCTATTCTAAATTAAATCTGTGTATTGCTGTTGACCGCAGAAGGCCATGACAGTGTTACCGGACTTTTGGCGGGCGCAAATGACGGCGCCTCGCAGGTAAAATTAGGTTGGGGCGACACTGTTCATTAAAAGAGGCTGTATGAGTTTCGTATACCTACGTCTTTTTGAGACAATCTGGGGCCGCACTCTGCTTCGTCAGCAGTCTCCCGTCTCCCGTGCTCAGCGCAATCTCAACGCACTCATCATCAACCACCCTCAGTTAGAATTAGAAGTGTTTGCGGATGGCTGGATGATTGAAAGAGTGTGCCTGCAATATTGTAAGAGCGATTAATTTAATGTCTTGTGTAAGTATATCAACTTGTTTTTTTTTCGATATTATACTTGTATGTATTTACTTGTACCTTTGTAGGTAGTATAAATTTATAATATAATATTTTTTTAGTTTTAAGATTGTTTAATTAATTGTTTAGTGTACATAACGATTTAGAGACGACCGTAATGTTATCGTATTTTTTAATAATAAATAATTTGAATTTGAATAATTAGAATTTTTGAACTTGTATAAAAACCTTTACAGCTGAGGACACTGACTTGATAGGATTATATTTTAATATATAGGTAGGTACTGTAAAATAAAACCTCAAAAGTTCAGAACTTTTGAGGTTTTATTTAACAAACACGTGAAACACGTAACCAACAGGTAAACGTTTTTTTTTTTAAGAATTACTCATTATCAAATACGTTTTCTCATAAACAGCGCTTACGCATAAATTCCGCGTGGTTGGAAACGATGGATAGAAAATTCTTTATTGCACACTTATTAAAAGAAACAATACCTACAATAGAACAGCTTAAAAACTAAGTGACAAGTGGCGGTATTATCGCTCAAGAGCGATCTCTATCAAACAACCATGAATGAAAATTGAATGTCGTACATGGGTAATGAATGTAATGATGGAGTTGGGAGAACGGGATGTGTCACAAAATAATACTCTATTCTTATGTTGTAAGTAAAATTTTCGCTATTCAATTAAATGTTTGAAATGTAGGTATTAACTGTTCGATAAACATACACCAGTCCTGAGCATATTGTATCTTTGGCAATATAAAATTTTCGGGCGGCTTAAATTCTGTATCTCTTTTAAATCAATATTCGTAATAGAAAAATAATGTTATAACTATTTTATAAACTGGACGTTTTGTCGTATCTATTTTATTTTTTTTAATTGTGATTTTTCCTTTATTTACAGCAAATAGTCGTGTGATCAGTACAAAAACATGGAAAAAATCGTGACATCGTGTGTGTATCTTGAAATTTATTCATCGTAGAAGGACGAGACATAGACCGTTCGACGCGGCTTTTTTTGTTTATTATCAATATAGCTAAAAGTCATTTAGGTCAATTTTTTAGGCTTTCTACCGCGATAATTGGGGGTGGTCGTAGGGAAAACAAAGTTTAAAAAGGCTATAAAAAAACTAAATAATATTTTTTTTGCACATTTTCCGTCGATAAAATATGGCGTAGTTTCCCACATTTTCCTTTGTGACTTTGTGCAGACTCACACTGTCAGGTGTAATTCCAAACACTGCAATCGCCTAATGATGAAACTACTTCATCATAATTCGATTACAGTGCTTGAGAAACGGGCTATCCATCCCATTTATTGGAGAATGCATTCAGGATGGTGTTGGTACTCCCGTGCAGCCTGCGTAATTTTTAATAACATGGCGACTTTCTTCCGCATGCATGCATGGAAGCCGTCTGTGTGTGCGCGCCTCTGCAAACATGCCTGGTGCGCTGCAGAACCGCGGAAGCCCCTTTATGTTTCCTTAAGGGCCACCACTCGGCTTGGGCTGTCGCTATAATAATATGCTACGAGAGGGCATGGAGGTCACGCCTTAGGTGCACGAATGCACCTGTGGGCGGAAGGAAGGAATTTTTCGACCCCGCATACGGCGGGGTCGGTTTTTAGTCGGTTGTGTAGTGTGCGGTAACGAATCGGTTGACGTCACCTTCAGGTTAGCGGCGGTGAATGGGTCACCGAGAACGTGTACCTATTGGTCTACTAAGAGATAATAGGTAGGTACAATCTTTACATAAGTAGATACCTGCCTTCTTATTGAAAAAGAAAATTACAATAAAATACCTACTTAGGTACGGTACCTAATAGAAATAAATTAAAACTAGTACCTACCTATTTAGAATTAAAACAATTGAGCTAACTGCAAACTGTTGCAAACAATGTACAGGTAGCTCATGGTAGAAGAAAACCAGGTATCGCCTTCCGGGCAGTGGTTGTCACCAGCCATAGAGTAAATCAACCATAGACACCAGCTTCTTCAAAAATTCCAAAGTTTGTAAATATGACCGTGTGGGGTATCATTGTAAAGAGCGCAGTTGGTAAAAACTGGTAATAACATCTTTATACGTATTACTAGTTCCTGTCTGCGGCTTCACACGCGTTGTTTCTATGGAAAGTTGAATGGTAATTTCTATTCCAAGGGAATTTATCTAATGGATCAAAAGTAGCCTATGTTTGATTCCAAGATTAGAATTTAGTAAACATTATTAAAAATAAACCGAATAAAAAAAAGTTAAAAAACTGCAACCCGACTACGTAAAAGTTGTAAACAAGCGTTCAATGCTGTTCTAAATAAATATTATCGATTAAAAATTAGTCATCAATCAATTAATTTATATAAATAAATATCAATAAATCATATCAATTAATAAAGACATCGCAAAGAAAAAAAAGTGATACTGTTGAGAGTTAAAAATGCGACCATACTATTGAACTAGGTTTTACATACTACCCTTAGATAAAAGTAATACCGAACTAAAACTGCTTACATCACGATTAGGAGACTATTATGAAGATCAGAGACATCCTTCACTCTGTTGCCTATATTATTTTGTATCCTCGGTAATAAAAATGAATTATATTTTAGAAACAACGTTTTTTTTAACGAAACGTGAAGCTCGTTAATAATAATATCATGAATAATTTTTTGAACCTTCATTGAACATTTATTGAACCTTCCCGAACTCTTAAATTCACTCTGTTGCCTATATTATTTTGTATAGATACCCTCTCTAATAAAAATCAATTATATTTTATAAACAAAGTTTTATTTTAACGAAACGTAAATCCCATTTATTTAGTAATATCTGTTGGAATATGTATTGGTACACCATTCAACTTGTCTATGAGGCTGAGATTAAAGTAAGGATTTATGATTAAATCAATGCTTTACATCTGTCAATGTCGTCTCGTTGACACTGACAGAACTCAACTCTAAAATCTGTTCTGCGTAACAATCAACGTAATAATTACTTTCTCTCTCTCTGTTCTGAAATAGCACACACAACATGTCTGTATAAAGCTGATTTTCTATATCCAATAATTAAGTGTTAATCGTATAATGTAATTCCTAATTGTTTTCACTAGACAATAATAACTATTGTGCTATGTGATTCTGTTCGTTTATTTTCACTCGCCGGTTCCAACCCACCAACCTAACCTATCTTCACTGTGCATCCACTGTGTGTAGGATTTACACGGACAAAGCTAGGCCTAGGCTAGGCTACACACCGCCTGGCTGGCTCTCTGCTCAACAGGTTATGGGCCCAGGTCCCAGGATTATCACAACTGATTACGGGCACAGTATTTAAGAAGAGGAAGACATTCTACACTTGGGTGCCGGCGAGGACACGAACACGAGGAAGCGGATTTTATATTGTGTGCAATGTCACAGCAGCCGCAAGAAGGTGCCGTTGGCGGGCACACGCCTCATGTGTCGCCAGCAGGTCTGTACACTTTTGACAAATTGGATGGAATTGGCTCGTATCACAACTGGAAGTTCCAGATGCGAATGGCGCTTATCATGGAAGGCTTATGGTCATGTATTGATGGTTCTGAGACTAGCAGCAGCACGGATCAAAAAGCTTTGGCTAGAATATGCTTGGCAGTTAAACCGAATTGCATCCAGTATTTGCGCGATGCTACAAGCGCAAAGCAAGCTTGGAAAATCCTCCAGGATGTATTTGAGGATAAAGGACTTTATCGGAGGGTTGTGCTTCTAAGAAAACTTCATAGATCCGACTACCATGAATATAATTCAATGGGAGCTTACATCGAAGGAATAATGACCCTAGTACAACAACTTGCAGACATCGGAAGGATCATTGATGATAAAGAAGTTGCAGAAATTTTACTCAGCGGTCTACCACAGGATTTTGATGTTTTGGTTTCTGGTCTGGAAACAGCAAACCTCTCCGAAACTCTCACGAGCGAAGCAGTGCGAGCTCGACTACTTCAAGAGGAGTTCCGAAAATCCACTAAAAATGGCAAATCAAATGATGATGTGGTTTTATTTACGAAGAGTAAACCACTTAAGTGCCATTACTGCCAGAAGCAAGGGCATGTCAAATCAAAATGTTTCAAGTTGAAGAATGATTTGAAGAAGCAAAGCAGTAGCGATGTCAACTTAGCTGCGGGGTCTGCGGACACACTGTTGGTATCAGCAGTGTCACTCTTATCTGTTTACGGAAGCGTGGACTGGATAGTGGACTCCGGGTGTACTTCGCACATGTGCTGTGATATGGACCTTTTTAGAGACATTGACTTAAATTTTAAATCAATAGTTACAGTTGCTAATGGAGAAGCACTGAAATGTCAGGGTCTTGGTGCCGTCTCTTTGAATCTCAATAATAGTAGTGATCTAAAGATTTTGCAAAATGTAATGTTTGTTCCTAAATTGACTACTAATCTTATATCCGTTAGTCAGCTAACTAGATTAGGTTTTAGAGTAGTATTTGAACAGGATAATTGCAAAATAATGGATCCTAAAGGCCAGCCTTTTACTAGTGCAACATGTTTCAGGGGTATTTATAAACTTGATTGTTTTTCTAACCCAAATCGTATTTCAGAATGTAATGTTGCTACCACAGGTGCTTGTAAGCAAGCAGAACAAAGTTCTTTAGCAGCTATTTCTAGTGTGCCATTGGAAGTATGGCACAAGTGACTTGGGCATTTGAGCTTGCATGGTTTGTATGGAATACGGAGTCTTGCAGATGATGTTGTTTTTGAAGATGACTGTCATGGTAAGTTGAAAATTTGTATTTCATGTTTTAAGGGGAAGCTTACAATGAAATCTTTCCCTAAGAGCCAAGCAAAAAGAGCTCATGATCTTTTAGAGTTAATACTCTCAGATGTTTGTGGGCCTATGTCAATCAATAGCTGGGGTGGTGCATGTTATTTAGTTACATTTACTGATGACTTCTCTAGAAAAAGTTTTGTTTATCTTATGTGTCATAAGAATGAAGTCATGATAAGTGGGTAAAACAATCAAGCGTTTCAGAACAGATAATGGAGGGGAATACTGTAGTAAAATCTCAGAAAAGTTTCTGTCTAGTGAGGGCATTATTCATGAAACTAGTATTCCCTAGTCCTGAGCAGAACGGCGTATCTGAACGCCTTAATAGAACCCTTATGGAAAAAGCCAGGTGTATGCTCTCTGAGGCCTGCCTCGACAAGCGTTTTTGGGGAGAGGCTATTGCTACTGCAATATACCTACAGAATCGAAGCCCCATGTCTGCTTTGTCCGGCAGTATTCTTGAACAGGTGTGGACAGGTTCCAATGTGACCCTAAGCCACTTGAGAGTATTTGGTTGTAAAGCTTTTTCATTGATTTCAGAACATAACCGTCACAAGCTCGATGCAATGTCATAGGAGTGTATTTTTTTGTGGGTTATTGTGAAATGTCCAAGGGTTATAGATTAGTAGATCCAACTGAACCAAAGAAAATAATTAAATCCAGAAATGTCCATTTTATTGAATTGACGGACTTTAATGTAAAATCTAATATGATGAACTGTGATATTAATTCTAATATGTTGGATTGTGATATAAATACTAATGATATTATTAAATCTAAAATGATAAATAATAATAGTAATGTTAAATCTAAAATGATAAATAATAATAGTAATGTTAAATCTAAAATGATAAACAATGATAATATTATTAAATCTAAAATGATGAATAATAATAATAATTTTAATATTAATGACAAAGTTTGTGTTCCAATGTTGAACTGTGATAATGGTAATTCTAGTGAATTGATACCTCCTTCTGCAATTTCAGGTGGTGAAATGGAGAGTGGACGTGTTGGGACTGAGGCCCCCAGCACAAACACGTCTGCCAGTGCTGATGGGTCAGCATCGCCATTATTCGTCGACTGCGACCAGGTGGAAGAAAATGAGCAGTCTTGGGCAGAGGAGGGCGACCATATGGTGGAGTCTGAGGGCAACTCTATGCTGGATACTGAATGCAGACCGAGCAATTTTGAGTTGCCAAATCAATGTCCTGTACGGAGTACAAGGGGTATGCCACCTTAAAGGTATGATGACTGCGAGTATGATTATTCTCTCTACTCTCATGGGCAGATTGCATTTGACAAACCGTTATCATATGAGGATGCTATGGCCAGTCATTTTCGCGCGAAGTGGCAAGCAGCCATGCAAGCCGAGTATGACTCTTTGTTAAGCAATGGTGTCTGGAAATTAGTCGAGAGACCACTGGATAAAAACATCGTTAAATGTAAGTGGGTATTTAAAGTCAAGCAAGATACTTCTGGAAATTTTGACAAGTATAAGGCTCGTCTAGTTGCTCGCGGTTTTAGTCAAAAACATGGTATTGATTATGATGAGACATTTTCCCCAGTAGTCAGACACTCAACAATGCGGATATTGTTTAATTTGGCAAATGAGTTGGACATGGACATAGAGCACTTAGATGTAACTACTGCTTTCCTTCATAGTCAACTAAAGGAGGAAATATTTATGGAACTAACCTATAGGTTTTATGACTGATAATAATAAGTCTGTTTGTTACAGAAAAGCATCTATGGTTTGAAACAAGCAAGTAGGGCGTGGAATGAAACTGTAAATAAATTGCTACTTACTAATGGTTATTCTCAAACAAAATGTGAACCTTATGTGTATGTTAAGAGAAACTCTAGCAATTTAATTATTTTATAAATGTGATAATAATGTGTCTGACAATGATTATAATTTTAGAGAATTGATAGGTAGTTTAATGTACCTTAGTGTCTGTACTAGGCCAGATATAACATAATGCATGTAATGTTTTAAGTCAATTTAATAATTGTTATGATAAGACTCATTGGTTAGCAGGAAAGAGGATCCTTCGCTATTTAGCTAAAACTATTGATTATGGTTTAGTTTTTAGTAAATGTAATAATTTAGACCTTATAGCTTATGCTGATGCTGATTGGGCGAATGATCCTATTGACCGAAAATCTTATACTGGTTTTGTAATAAAGTTAGGGTCTAATACTGTTAATTGGGAGAGCAGAAAACAGCGCTGCGTCGCTATGTCAAGTACTGAAGCAGAGTACTTATCCATAAGTGACGCCTGTAAGGACATTCTGTTTATCAAACAGTTTTTGTTTGAGATAATGAATAGAAATATTGTGTGTCAACTATTTAATGATAATCAGAGTGCCCAGAAAATCTTGAAATCTATTCAATGTCATAAAAGGACAAAGCACATTGATGTACGCTATCACTTTGTAAGAGATTTGATTTCTAAAAATTGTATTTGTGTCTCATACATGCCTACTACGGAAATGATAGCTGACATTCTAACAAAAGCTTTGTCTTCCTGTAAACATAATGGCTTTAGGTTTCATTTAAATGTAAGAACTCCATGAAGTTGTATTGTATAACTGTAATGAGGGTTGGAGTTCCGTTGTATGGTGTAAGGGGAAGTGTTGGAATATGTATTGGTACACCATTCAACTTGTCTATGAGGCTGAGATTAAAGTAAGGATTTATGATTAAATCAATGCTTTACATCTGTCAATGTCGTCTCGTTGACACTGACAGAACTCAACTCTAAAATCTGTTCTGCGTAACAATCAACGTAATAATTACTTTCTCTCTCTCTGTTCTGAAATAGCACACACAACATGTCTGTATAAAGCTGATTTTCTATATCCAATAATTAAGTGTTAATCGTATAATGTAATTCCTAATTGTTTTCACTAGACAATAATAACTATTGTGCTATGTGATTCTGTTCGTTTATTTTCACTCGCCGGTTCCAACCCACCAACCTAACCTATCTTCACTGTGCATCCACTGTGTGTAGGATTTACACGGACAAAGCTAGGCCTAGGCTAGGCTACACACCGCCTGGCTGGCTCTCTGCTCAACAATATCATGGCTAATTTTTTTGGAGTTGGTAATCTGGTGACAACCACGTGACCCTGATTTCTCGGAGGGCGATACCTTGTTTTCTTCTACCATAAGGTAGCTCAATTGATCAATATCGATAAATAATTGGTTAGTTATGTAGTCTATACCACATAGTTTTACCTAGAAAACAATCGTCTTATATTCGCCAGTATGGTGTCTATTCAGATGATGAACTAAGTAGACCTAAACTAATTTGGCAGCACTAAAAATTATGCCATGCCTTGCCATCCCTATTATTTTGATCGTTAAGATTCCCTATCATAACGATCAGCGGCGTCATTTTTAGTCATGTCAAATTAGTTTAGTTTTGGTATCATCTAAATTGACTATTAATTGATTATTATAACTCCACCATCGATGCCATTGGTGTGGTACCAATGGCATCGATGGTGGAGTTATAATAATCGAAGATGCATACAAAAAATATTCAATTGGTAGAATAAATACGAACCGTTGGCAGTTCTATACCAGTCACTCAGTGTCAACATGCTTGAACCATGACGTGTGTCAGGTGTCAAATCAAATTCAATCAGTCAGACAGCCAGCAACAGTGTTACCACCTTCGTGGATCTTCCACTAAAACTGGTGGTGTCGACCTCTGATTTTGTGGTGAAATAATGCTTTGTGGCTACTGGATTTTTCTAGTGGTTTCTGTTTGCTGTGGCAAAAGTTGATGATTGATACTGACAAATTAATTTGTTGAAACGGAATAAAACCAAATAAGTATACAAAAAGAAAAACTAAAAATGGTCAAGGGGAATCTAGATTTATTAAAAATAAAT
Source organism: Eupithecia tripunctaria (assembly GCA_955876795.1). Taxonomy (NCBI): domain Eukaryota; kingdom Metazoa; phylum Arthropoda; class Insecta; order Lepidoptera; family Geometridae; genus Eupithecia; species Eupithecia tripunctaria. Next base: position 6,437,488 of record OY041616.1, on the reverse strand, counting down.
TCAAATTCTTAATACTGACACATTCTAATGCCGATGTTGATTTAGTGGTATGATAAAAAACAAGCAGAGGAACAGATTAAAGTTAAATCTTTGATGTTTTTGATTAATAATTAATCATTTATTTCAGGCAACATTAGTCAAGTCTTGTGGGTACAGGATATAAAATACTTTTAGGGCCCATACCGCTAACATACATAAAATAAAAAAAGACGTGTGGCACTCGGGGACTGCCGCGGTAAAGCTATTGCAATGCCATCTAGAGGCGAGTTGCTGAACTAAAGAGACAAACGTCAAGGTTTTTTCGTTACGGAATTTCTGGATTCGGTCCCCGCGCTCAAGGCCCGCGATAGAAGCTATGCAATAGCTTAAAAAAGACAGCACTCGGGGACTGCCGCGGTAAAGCTATTGCAATGCCATCTAGAGGCGAGTTGCTGAACTAAAGAGACAAACGTCAAGGTTTTTTCGTTACGGAATTTCTGGATTCGGTCCCCGCGCTCAAGGCCCGCGATAGAAGCTATGCAATAGCTTAAAAACATATTTAAGAATAGGCTGTGGCTTGAGATAAGAAGGATTGTTAATCATTGCAGCATTGCAATGATTAACAATTAAATTAACGTTAGTACATTACAATCGGTGTCAAATAAGCTTGAAAATCTGAAACTGACTATGATGGTGCAGACCAAAACGATTCATCTGAAGAAGAGGAATTCATCTAAAATAGATGTTTGTTAAACATGTTCATGTTGATTTACTACAATGTTTGTTAATATCTTTTACTGAGTGACAGTAAAATTTATTTACTATAATACATAGGTCCTGACTGAATCTGGTGGAGAACTAGAATAACTGTTGGCAACACTGACCAACAGTGTGTTGTGTTCCTTCATTCAAGCAAAGCAAGTGCCACTCTTACGAAGTCAAAGTTATTGTAGGTATTCTCTTTGGGAAGTGCGTCTGGTTAGTTTCGTTTGTTTGTTTCTTTTCCATATATCTTCTACTTTCAAGGTCTACGATTTCACGTAAATATTCACCTAGAAATATTATAGTGGGGTCTAATCAAACACAAATATTATTTTATCTTCATGTATCTTACAGCTAGGAAAAGAATTCGGCCAGAGAAAGTTTTTTTAGAGACGACACTGCACAAAAACTGATTATGAATACCAATAAATTAATTTTGCGGGTTGCTAATAAAGCACGACATGTATATAGATTCCAGAATAACCATTCAAGGTATGTTGCATCCAGATTATTATGAAAAGAAAAGAATAGCTGAATAATTTCTGAAGGCTAAGGAGCAGTAGATAGAGTTTGGCCTTCAGAAGACAATAATAAGTAAATTATAATATCTGCAGTTTATAACAATAGCCGCAGTATATTATAATGCAAACAATATAATGTACTAGTTTCTGCCTGCAGCTTCTTACTCATTATTTCCATGGAAACATTTACTGGATATTTTAATCCCATATGAGCTGATTTAAGGCATCTAAAGTAGCTTATGATTTAATCCAGGTCAAGACATATATTAGATTTAACGCATTGGAGTGTACTCTGTAATGTTATGTCTGGTTTTAAATAAAGAATTGAATTGAATTGAATTGAATTGACTATGCAGAACTTCAGTTTGACCCATTAAGTAGCTTTGATGTGAAAAAGTAACTAACATCCATCCATCAAAGCTTGAATTTGTAATATTGTGTTATTTCAGGCCTGTCCAGAATCCACCAGCTAGTGCTACGGCTGCTGTATCACAACTGGCAAAAGAAAAGGAAACATTTTTAGATGCATTTCCCGGTGTTGTTGACTCTCTGGTACAAAACCCAAAGATTTCTAAGATTCCTGAAGTCAGCAATTGGGTGCGAAAGGTGGGTTCATTGTAGATAGATAGAAATAACCGATCAGGCCGATTGGTGCTAATCTTGATTCTTTAATTATATAGTTTTATAAATATTTTTTTACACATACATTTTTTTTCTGTTGCTTAAGTCCGAGGGAAATAATTCTGTATATATTATGTAATTTATCTCTTATTGAGTTTTAAAAGTTGCTTACTTACTACTTACTACATAGGGTGTTTCAAAGGGTCTGGAATGCCTGAATAACAGTGGTGGTTTCAGCGAAAGAATTGTCTCCTCCAACTCAATCCATAGATATCATAAGAGAAGAGCCCCTCGCCCTTGGGTAAATGTGGTGTGGTGAGGTTATATAGAGACTACCCCCTCCCATTAGAGCTTTGCATGATGGACCCAAGAATATGTCAGTCCTGGATGCCCAGTGGAATCAAGTATACATTGTGACAGAGGCAATATAACTCTATTCTTATTCTATTCAATTAATTTTTAACTTTGTAGCTGTTAGAATACACTCTCACCGGAGGCAAAACCTCACGGGGACTGGCAACTGTGTTTGCATATGAAACTGTGGAAACACCAGAGAACCTTACAGAGGAGTCCCTAAGAATGGCAAGGACTATGGGATGGTGCGTGGAACTGGTAATTATTAATAATACTGTCTTTATTTCAATTGAAGTCATTGCGAGAGCTTTTTTCCAAAGCGTCGCGACTTAGACGTAAATTGTATCATTAAATTAATTTTGTTTTAAAAAACTATACCTACTTACTTAAAAGGAATTAAACTTTTATAGTTTCTCATAGATTTTCCATGAATCCCACTGTCAGAACTGAAAAAAATTAAAATGGGACCACAAGGGAAGCACCAGCTTTCATATAAAAAGAATCATGAAAATCGGACCACCCAGTTAAAAGTTCTGAGGTAGTCGAATTGAGAACCTCCTCCTTTTTTTGAAGTCGGTTAAAAAGTATAGCTACTTGCACCTCTTCTCTACATAAAAGGTCACGCGCCGACTTCCCAGTGAGCGAAACGTGCCTTAGACGACCATAGTGGCGCACTGGGCTTAAGTCTGTCGCGACGGAAGAAGTTGCGTGTTCGATTCCCTCAGCCGCGAAATATTTATACGATATTTATATATTTATTCCGGGCGTATGTAGAATTATAAATACATCACTCATTTAATACCCACAATACAAACTCTGCTTACCTCAACAACCTATATTAGTCCACTGCTGGACGCGCCTTATTGGCTGTTATCACCTCGGGTAGGTAATAGCCATAATCCCCACGCTGGGCATGCGGGTTGGGGATCGCAGTTTGGTGGTAAAATTGTTATGCAGGAGGCGGTACTGCCTGCTTCCGGTAGATATCCCTTAGTCGCCTTTTACGACACCCGCGGAAAGAGTTGGGATGGTGCAAATTCTATGCCGGCAAACTCTGCTTACTCTTTGTCTTTTATTTATTTATATATTTTCTGTAGGTGCAGTCCTATTTCCTAGTACTCGATGACATGATGGACGGCTCAAGCATCAGACGTGGCAAGCCTTGCTGGTACACATTACCCAATGTCGGCATTGGAGGGGTTAACGACTCTCTACTTATGCACTGCTCAATCTACGAGATTTTGAAAATGAATTGCGGAACGATGCCTCTTTACAATGACATTTTGGACCTTTTTAATGAGGTGAGTGTGTAAAATTATGACTTTTTTATTTCATTAAAGAATGAACCCTTATTTTCTTAAGGTGCATACGGATTAAGTAACGAAACATGTTATTTAATAGAACATTTAACATGGTTTTTATGACGCGTTATTAAGTGTTTTAATTTAACATGTCTAATAATGTGGGGATATAACATAAACACGTATTAAGGCTTTTATCTCATGAGGGGGTAATATCCATAACTTTAGACGCCCGTGGCACTGATAATATAATACTATCCCGTAGGGAGAGCTGTGATTCAAATTCTAAGACAGCACAATATGAAAGGTCTATCTCGCATTAATTTGACAGCCCCAAGTAAAAAAAGCCCTCTTTTCAGCCAGGTCGAACTGTTTATATTAACTATTTTATTTAGAGAATTGCCTCATAATTACAAATTTATCCAGTTAAACAGAAGAAAAATACTTATCATGACGTTTGCCTCTCAAGAGCAAAAAAAATAGTAACCTCTGCACTGAAAAGATTAATTATCTGAAGAGAACATAAACGCTTAGCAAAATATTCTCAAAAACTGACCTACTTACCTTGAGATGATGAAGCATGTTGACATTTTGCAAATTTAGTCATGCAATGAGAATGTCAAATAAAACTGGTTAACCATGAACTTTTAGGTTATACCTTTTACCTTGTTAAACAAAGCTGGTCAAGTACGGTACAATTCGCCATTACTTGCCTACGTGTCTGTATCATATCACACCACGAACGTCTACAGCTCGAGTCCAGCTGTGGACGTTCGTGCTGAGCTGGACATAGCCATCACAAAAAGCCGTCCTGTAGCGCCTCCATTCCCGGTAACGGCGACAATGTCTTCGGTTTATCGAGTAAACGGTGTCCACGGAAGATCTGCGCTCTCCCGTAACCAGGGACCGTACAACCCCAATTTGGGTTAACCCCATCGAAAGGGTAATACTTACAGTTGGTTTTAGCAGCGATAGGGTTAACTCTTGATCGGGTAACACGAACACAACCCCAGTGAAAGGGTAACCTTTACATTGGGCTGTGTGTTATGGTCCATAACATACCACACGCTGAGCGGATTCCGATTTAGTCAGTGTTCCTGTTAATTTATGACTTATCTTTATACCTACATTTCCTTTCGAAAAGTTTCGCGCTGAATCACGCCATTGGATAATTTTTTACCCTCAGTTTACAGTTCTGCGAGCTATAAGTATGACCACTGCAACTTCAGCTTGCTAATTCTGAAAACTAGTGTTCAAAAAGAGAAGCTACGTAGCTTTACGGTGAACTAACACTTTAAGTCGTACTGAAATGACAGAGCAGTGTTGTTAACGCAACAAAAGTTGTCAATTGGCACACACGCGCCCGACTCTTATGTCTATATCTCTATGACTTTGGTTAGCCTACTTTCGTAGATAATCCGGATTCTATCACGTAGAGAAACGCTAAGCATAGCTAATTAAGCTACTCTTTCTAAGCTTGTTCACGACTTTAGTCAAAGACCATGTCTCGGTTCCGTAGGTCATCATGTCACCGCTTCTGTATATTTGGTAACTAACATTCTAAATGCTCGATGGAAACGGTATAGTTACCAGAATTTTAAAATCAATTAAATTAAGTTGTTCCTGACTCTAAGCTTATAATAGTGTGGTTGTGTGTAGGCATGCATAAATACATTAGTATTTATGCATGCCTACAGACAATCTAATCTGATCACGGGTACGTACTGGCTTACATAGATAAGTTGGTGCGTGCTTGCAATGCAGATCTAGGTAGGTATCCCTTTATTCTGTTTTAAATTTATATTTTAGTATTATAATTTTTTTTACTCTCCCCTACATGTTTTGTTCGCATGAATCTCTGTATGCACATAATTTGTGAAATGATCCAAGTTCTAAACCTATATTTTATAAACCTTGTATATTATGTGATTATTTTATGTTTTGTGCGTCTAAAAATAAATAAATAAAAAAAAGTTGAGTATATAATTTTATAAATTTTTCAGGCATTACTATACACAAGTATGGGCCAGCACTTAGACTACACGATGGCTCACAGAATCAAGAGCGACTACAGTCTGTTCACGATAGAACGGTACAACTCTATCGTGAAGTACAAGACCGCCTATTATACTTTCAAGCTGCCGATACTGCTTGGTTATCTGCTTGCAAATAATTCCGATAAGGACGTGCATAAGAGAGTAGAGGATGTTTGTTTGACACTGGGAAGACTGTTTCAGATTCAGGTAAGAAAAGTTTCGTCACTGTAGAACATTGATTTAAAAAGGGAAGATAGGTTACGTTCTCCCAGCGCTTACTCAAAAATTGGCATGTGTTACAATTACACGCAAACACATACGCTCACAGTTATATTTCCAGTCCTGTGCAATACAAAGAAGAACAAAGACGGAAAGACGTATCTAGGATCGAAGTGAGACTGAGACAACAATATTTCACGCGAATCACGACCGCCCGTGCCGCCGGTCAGACGGTGACTGATGTGGGAGAACACAATTTTACACAATTTGAGGTTGCCACTTTCGGACAACCAGTACCTCATCTTCGTTTTTAATAAATCAATGCTGTAGAAAATAAATAATAAGTAAAATGTGTAAGGAAAGACGCGCCGGAAAAATTGGACCTGTCTGTAATTACTTAGGAGAACTACGTAGGTCTAATAATGCATCCTTTATTGCTTACTAGTTGCGCCTCGCGGCTTCGCATGCCATTTCCACGGGAACTGATTAATGCGATAAAAAGCCTATGTATTATTCTAGGCCTAGAACTACTTGTATGCAAAATTTCAGCCCGTTCCGTTAAGTAGTTTTTGCGTGAAAGAGCAACAAACATACCTACATGTTTACAAACTTTCGCGATTATAATATTAGTAGGTTATTAGGAGTTTGTCGTTCTATAGGTACAGGGTTTTTTTTTTTTTTTTTTTTTATCAGTAATAGTCCTTCGTTTGACCGCAATCTCACAATTCTCACATGATGGAAAGCGAAGATGCGGCCGACGATGTATCACGAAGGTCTAGAAGATGGCTACTCCGGACCACATTCCGAAACACAACTGAGTTGCTTCACGGACTGGCCCAGTCCGGAGGGTGGTGACAAGCCACGGCCGAAGCCTACCACCAGAGTACCGCTCTTAGCACCACCCAGAGGACACGTGTAGGGTATCAGAGGGTCAACACCTACGGACGTGAGCGATACTGTCCCCCAAAATGCATGTTGGTGTAAAAAGTAAGAGCTTAACGTTCAAAAGTGTTTCAGTTTCGATCATAGAACACAGGAAAAGAATACCGACATTTATTATTGAAAAACAAACTTAGTAAAAGTTTTCGTATACGAAGGGAAATTCGAAATGAATTGTTAATGCCTACCTTTTCCTGTTTTTATTAGAAGGTGCTTAATGGTGTCAAATGTATATTTACACAACACACGCACACACACACACATACACACACACACACACACACACACACACACATACAGGTAACCTTGTTATTTATATAGGTATTAGTTGTTAATTATGATCCATCTTAAGATGGAACATAATTAATTTTGTTCGCGGAGGAGGGCGCTGACTCTGCTACACAGTTTTTAACTTTTGCGGTAGTCAGCCCACAATTGTACTGTATACTTAATGTTTGGTTCCAAATAAAGACTTTTGTATTTGTATTTATTTACAGGATGATATTCTGGACTGCTATGGCGACGAAACAGTGATAAGCAAAAATGGCACCGACATCCAAGAAGGGAAATGCTCTTGGCTAGCGGTGCAAGCACTGAAACTCAGCAACGACGAGCAACGCGCTTACTTCATAGAAAACTACGCGGACAAGGACACAGCTAAAGTGCAGAACATCAAGAAGTTATTTGAGGATTTGAATCTTTTAGGATTGTATAATGAAGAAGAAACAGCTCTCTACAACAGTATTCAGGAACAAACGAACTCTCTACCGGCAAGCCACAGGAAACTGTTCTTTAAGTTGTTGAATATGACTTATAAGAGGCAGAAGTAATTATTATGCATGTAGAAACATGTTTTTGCACAGGGTATGGTATTTGAATCAGTATATTATTATGCATAGATATGGTAAAATGTTTATAATTTAGGCTAAGTGCTAAAATATGAGCCTTTGTGCAGAGTTATTGGTAATTTACTAACACTGTATGCAAGTTCTGCCAATCATCACGAACATGTCCGTGAAGACACCAGAGGGCGTAGCCAACCGGCACTCGCTATGAAGCGAATCGAAAACAATTGAAAGATTCGTAGGAAAAAAAATTGAAACAAACCACGTGACATATCTATACCGTGTCCATTTTGAACGAAGCATGTTAGTAAACAAACCGCCCATACTTAACCTAAAATTCACTTTGTTGGCGCGTCCTTTTATACGTAATTTACATTACATGTCGATTTTAGATCATCCCTTCAATAAAAATTGCTTACAATTATATCTTAAACTCGACGCCAAGCAAGTGAGATTTTGTTATTTATGTCGTAGTTTGTTTACTAACATGCTTAATTCTGTCGCTTTCGACATCAATTGTTACATTGTCTAGGCCCTATGTAGGTAATAAAAAAATTGCGTTACTTTGTCATTGAATGCGTAAAATGTTTATTATTCATCTACTTCAACTTCAATAATTTACGCATTAAATGAGGGTGCGATGTCATTTTTCTGTATTCTACCCTAGACAACAATCCCCAACTAGGGCCCGCAAGTCTTAATTCTTAAAATTAGTTTTGGTAGTAGGTTCCTCCCTTCCATTCAACAGTCTATGCTGGTCCACTGCTGGACGCAGGCCTCCCCTTGATAAACGCCTTAATGGTCTTTGTAACAATGCCCATTAATCGCTAGGCATGAGGGTTGGGGATCGCAGTTCGGTGGTAAAATTGTTCAGCAGGGGGCGCTGCTGCCTGCCCCCTGTGAACATCCTTTAGTCGCGTCTCACAATTCCCGCGGGAAGAGTTAGGGTAGTGCAAATTCTAAGCCGGCACCACACAGCTACCTCCTCTATTCAATTAGTTTTAATTATAGAGGCGTTATTGGAAACGGCTCTGCCCTGAATTTTCAGCGGGTGTGGAAGTGGGTGTTGGTTTTTAGTAATGCAATGCGTTCTGGACAAACATGTTTTTAAATTTTATAGGGGAGGAGATTACGCTAATAATAAATGGAATTAAGAACTGGCCTCTTCACGAACGTGTTGATAAGCAGAACCTGCACTTCATGCAGTGTCTGTCAATGAATAACCAGTAACCCTGTAAAGTAAAAATAATGTCTTACAGACTAGAATTTGGTATTATCACACTATTATTATAAATGCGAAAATTTGGATTGATGGATGTTTGACTTCTTCATGTGAAAAGTACTGAATGTAACAACGCTTGCGAAACCGCGGTCAGAATCACATAGGATAGATACAGTGTGTTCCACGGCCATGGAAATGGAGAGCAAGTAGGTACCTATAACGTGTCCATTTTGAATGTAGCATGTTAGTATACAAACTACGACACAAATAACAAAATATCACTTGCTTGGCGTCGAGTTCCAGGACAGTGTGTGCCTTCGATTCCAATGTTTGTACCGGGTGATCTGAGCAATTCATTACTTTATTTTCTTTAAACATAAAAAAAAACTGTAAATCTAGTTGCTCACCAAAAATACTAACCCCCGGTTTCTCGAACGCTTGTCACATTGAATGGATAGTCACCGGCTTGTTATATACGCACTGCGGAATCTCACAGCGTGAATTTTAATCTCGCGGAATATAACCTGCGTGCTTAACGTAACTTACACGTACGACGAATAAAATTCCTTGCTATTTTAGCTACCTACAACTTTATAGTGCTCCAAACATTCATATTTTTCCGCCAGTGAACTTCTATTAAGTTACAGAATTCTGCAAAAAAAAACCACGCGAGTAATAAAAGCAGTGCGTGTACAGCCTGACAAATTGTCAACAATTTGTCAAAATAATAAGCGTTCGAGAAACCGGGGGTAAGTGCGCCACTTACCTAAACCTAGCAAAAATTGTACTCGAATATTCTTTCAAAATATTAATACCTTTAACCGGGTTTTACCTTTAAAAGTGGGTAAATAGGTTTGATTTCCTAAGGTTGGTTATCTCCAACCTTACGAAATTATACCTATTTTTACTTTCGCCTAATAATAATCAAATTATAAATAATAATAATATAAATATCTATTATGGTTGATGATATTTTTGATGTTAGCCTTTAGGTTTTAATTGACTTGAACACCTAGTCATAATAATTTTATTAACATGTTCACTATGTTATTTGAAAATTAATAACTATTTATGATAATATATATTAAGAATACTGGGATTATTAATAATAATATAGTTAACGATGCATCTTATTAAAGACTGGTGAGTTAATGGTTTTAATTGAGCCCTAAAATAGTGAAAGGTGTCAATGTTGACATCCGTATAAATAAAAAGGATGACACAATTTTAAAGGTTGTGTCGCATCCGCCGGAATTCTTATACCTAGAAGGTTTTCATGAAATGCGGCGGGTGCGCGGAGTTGCCTACAGTTTTGAAAATGCGATGACTTCGGCGCGGACATGTGCGTGTTCAGCTTTAGAGCTGTCAAATTAGTTTAGTTTTGGCTACATCTGAACTAATGAGCGAATTGACACTAATATCTACCTACATGGTATCTGTTGTAAATGAAATGAGGTGGGTATTGTAAATAAAGGGTTTATATAATGGTACTTTTGTTTTATTACAATAAAACAAAATGTGGTTCTATCGTAGTATATTCCAAAAATATAATGTCATCCATACATTTTACAATAAGTTACCTAATTTACTTTTTAAGGACATAGTGTCTTTTATTGCCAGCAATATTAGGTTAAGACTTATAAAAATGCATTTAGCAAAACTAACAGCGGACCATATTTCAGTTGAAAGATTGTACAGGCTGGTTTTATCATGATTGCATGATAAAACTTAGGAATGCATGGAAATCAGACAATTTTAGTGTCTTACTTTGATTGTAAGAGAAAATGCACTTTAGTATATTATATCGCAATCACCGCGGAACAGAGAAGTACATCTGTGTGAATACGTAAAAACCACCCATCCTATACTGACATTTGAAAGCCATTTCAATGAGCTTCGCCACACAATCGCAAATTACGAAGGGCTTTCAAATGTCTATATACGATGGGTGGTTTTTACGTAATCGCACAGATGTACTTCTCTGTTCCGTAGCAATCACTGCCCAGCCTCGGTGGTGCGACCTGCAGGGAGCTGGAGTGGGCTGTGAAAGTGTTAACATACTGATCATAGAATTTGAATAACAGAGATGGCGGTCGCGTTTATAAAACGGAACCCTGTTTTTACATAGGCTTTTACACAAAACGTGAACTTTCAAGCAAATGCTTAGTTAATGTTCGAGCCTTTGGTAGACTGTTCTACAGAAATCTATGCTACGGCTCAAACCATTTGCGTTCAAAACATTATGTGCTAATATAATTTTGACTAGTAAGCACCAATGACTAAATGTACATAATATAAAAATATTTACAATATTTTTCTGGCGAACAAAGTTTTACCAGACATGCAAAGACAAGAAAATTAAACTAAATGAAAAAAAATTAAGGTACACAAAATATTAATAATATATTTGAGCGCTTTACTAATTCTGGTTAATTTTAAACCAGTTATCTACATAAATGGATTGTGCTGTTGGTATATTTTACCCGGTTTATTTTAAATATGCTCCTCGGAAAACTGAAGGTTTTTCGAATATGACAAATCTAATAATCTTTTAATTAACCATAAGGCAAAGCTGCGGTCACATTATAAAACTACAGCTCGGTTGTAATACATGCTCATTATAACTATTTATTTATAACAAACTAAAGTTAACAATAATGTGAAACAGAGATTGGTACGAGAAGAAGTCTAAAAATATAATATTAAATCTAATGTCGCTCAGTTCGCCTTCTTTCAACCAATTTTGTGATCTCACTGATATTTTCAATTCAACGGTTTTTAACACGTTAACGTATTCTAGTCCACATATAAGATTATAAACACTTGAATAAATTAAACCACTGATTCGAAGAGAGTGTTCCGAAAAAGTCAGACCATGGTTTCGAATATTTAATAATTGGTCAGAGTAGACCAGTGTTCCAAAAAGTCAGACCAGTCTTTCGAATATTTCCTCATTGGTAAGATCACTATTTCGAAAAATCATACCACTATTTCGAAAATTCAGACCACTATTTCGAAAAATCATACTACTATTTCGAAAAATCAAACCACTGCATCGAGCACGTCAAACCAATCGACCAATCAAGCTGGATCATTCTGCTCGCTCCATCTATTGTCCAGTAACGGCAACTGCGGCGCGATCATAAGGCGTTGGTGAGCTTCTGTGCCTGTTAGCACGGCGACGGTGATACCGGCCTGGTAGGCTGCTGGTATCCTTATGTGACGCGTTCGCGGGTTCGAGTCTTGCCTCCAGGGCATGCGGGATTCTCGGAGCACGTTGGCTACTTGACCTGTGGGTGAGAAGTAGGTAAGTACTTACATTTATAACTATTTCCTACAGTATAGTAGGTACATAGGCTACTAGGATCTTTGCGTATGTCTTGGATGTTTGCGCAGATTCGTTTTTAGGGCTCCGTTTTGGAAATAGACATGTACGATGGTATGGTACCCTCTGTCTGCGAGTTGACTTGCACTTGACTTGGTTTTTTTATGTACCTGTCGCGTAAAATGCGTACTTTTAACAGAGTTGAACGAAGACTCATGTGGCAGAAACAGGGCTTTTGTTTGAAAAATCTCTAACGTGAATCACAATCAGAAAATTACGTCGTATTACGGCCTCAGCACAAAAGTTAGGGTTATCAAACTTACCAAAAACATTGAAGGTATGAAACCTTGCATCCGGCACATACATAAGCGGCGTCAGATCGGTTTCCAATGTAAACCTAGACACTATGTCCCGCGCTTTCACCAGCAACACAGACGGCGAAACTAGTCTTGGCCATATAGTGTTTTCTCTAACACATTCCAGAGGGTTGCTTAGGAATAACCCTTGTGGGGAAACCCCAAACACCATTTGGTGGTGCCATGCGTCCGGGATTTGTGTGTCAACGCCGTTTTGAAGGTTTAGCGTTAGGATTGGTACGGCACCTGGAAAAGAAACAAAATGTTGAATTTGCATAACGGAGCAACACGGTCGGTTGCTGACTGCAGGTGACGGTAGTAGGCTAGTTGCCGTCCGTGTATTTCAGACGCGCAGTCCGTGTATAAGAGCGCTAAATGCGTCGGTGGCAAAGTATTGAGGAGCAACATAATCAAATTTATGTATTTTACTATAGAAACTTTCGTAGTTTGACGAATTCATTACGAATTCTTCCAACACAAACAAGGTTCGTAGTTAACCCGCTTACATTCATAACAAATTTATGTACTTGTTATTAAGCTATTGCATAGCTTCTATCGCGGGCCTTGAGCGCGGGGACCGAATCCAGAAATTCCGTAACGAAAAAACCTCACGCTCCCCACTCCGCCGGGCAAGGAAGTGTGGCTTGAAGGCCGTGCATCGTCTAACGTCGTTTCAGTTCGGCAGTCTTCGACACGGCGTTGTGTGCGTGCGATTAGACGTATAAAATGCTATGCAATAGCTTTACCGCGGCAGTCCCCGAAAGCCACACGTCTTTTTGTTATGCACACGGCCGACCAATTGCCGTCCGTGAAATCTGGTGCTTCCCGTGTGATCTCATTTAATTTTGGTCCATTTCGGACAATGGCATCCATGAGAAAATCATAAAATTGAAGTCGGTTTATAGTTTTTTAAATCAAACCCAATTGTTACACCTAAACTGCTATTACGATCAACAATTCGCTTGTCTATCGTGGAGATTATGGCAAAACTATCTTGTTAGGGGGAGGTATTGATATATGGACGTGTGCTGATGAGAATTTCTAACTCTTCCAGCGGGTGTCGTAAGACGCCTCCTGCCGAAAAATTCTGCCACCAAAATGCGATCCCCAACCCGCATGCCCAGCGTGGAGATTATGGGCACTACCCCCCATGAGATAACAGCCAATAAAGGCGCTTATCAGGGGAAGACCTGCGTCCAGTAGTGGACCAATATAGGCGATTGAGGTTAAGGAGATGAGAATTTAGTATCGGAATAACAAGGTCAGCAAAATGTTAAGTGCTGTCCAATAAGTTGAGAATCGGCACGACACCAAGCGAAGAACCAACCCAATCGTACCCAGCCAGATCGTGGGCGTAGTATATACTAAAGCGAGCGAGAGCGAGTGAATGGAAACGAATGGGATTCGAAGATCGGTACTTGCGTTAATTTTGATGTAGCCACAGCCACCGGATCACGGCCGAATGTGATTAAAGGACCTCGTTTGGGTTCGTCAGCACTGGTTCTTTCGCGTTCGTTCATAACTTTTTACCTTACTTGCTTTCGCTCGCTTGGTCTATACCCAACATGAATAGAGCTTACCATCATTTAGGCCCGTATTATGAAAGCTTGCTCAGTCATCGAGCTATGCTTGACTGACGTTTATGCCATAGAAAAGCGTTGCTCAAACATAGATAGATAACTGAGCAAGCTTTCATAATACGGACCTTAGAACTTACCCAATGATATCCAATCAGATATAAAGTGAGACAACGACATGGCTCGTTCAGGATACGTAGGGAAGAACCTCGCTGTAACCAGACCACCAGACGCTATTTGAATTCCGTTGATCAGATCCGCTGCTGTACATCCTGCTACGGCTCTTGACAGTATGTACCTAGACGGATAATATATTTTCAGTAGTTATTACAGACACACAAGCAGGGGCCTAATTCCACTATTTTTTAAACAAAATGCTATAATGGCGCCATACGATTAAGATAGAGATTTAGTCGTAAATTTATTTGGTATTCCAGTACCATAAGATTACAATCTCTATGACTTATAATATCGTGTCAATAATGTGGTGGGGCATATAATCATAATCGTAATAGTCATAGATATGGCATAAACAAAAAAAGATCGTGTTAGTAGAATACCAAAAGGTGTCAATAGCGGTGATTGTAACGCGATAATGAAGCGATAATATTGTCATAGTGAGGCGATTGTGTTAGTGGAATCAGGCCCCAGATCGTAGTGACACATTTTTAGCACATCTATCTTTATTTTATAAATATATTCACTACATTTATAAAATCAAGCCTCCTCTCTTCTGCTGTTGCCTTAAAACACGTCCCGGTCGCCGCTAGCCTGGTACCCGGCGTCAAAGTTATTTGGTGCTGGTGCACTTTCTATTTCCTTACAGTTATAACATAAGTTTAGCCATACATACTCGGCCGCCGTGGCTTAGAATATGCACCACCCAACTCTTTCCGCGGGTGTCGTAAGAGGCGACTAAGGGATATACAACAGTGGGTGGGCAGCCCCCTGCAGAACAATTCTAAAACCGAACTGCGATTCCCAACCCGCATGCCCAGCGTATGGATTATGGGCATTATCCCTCACAATCATCATCATCATCAGCCTATATTAGTCCACTGCTGGACATAGGCCTCCCCTAATGAGCGCCATAGCGCCCTGTCTTCAGCTTGACGCATCCAGCATCTGCCTGCAGTTTTTCGCAGATCGTCATCCCACCTGGCCGGAGGGCGCCCTCACAATAAAAGCCAATAATGCTCTAATTAGGGAGAGGCCTGCGTCCGGCAGTGGGTCAATATAGGCTGTTGAGGTTGAGTTATACATACCTCGGTATCGTGGCTGCATTCGTTCGCCGCCTTGTACCCACTGCAGTGTTTATCCGATCTACATCCACAGGGACACCTAGGGCATTCTGAAAAATAAAAACGTGCTGATTTATTTGCTGACTAAAACTAAGCTTTTTTTCTTCTTCCGCTAGTGGACAAAAAATTGAAATGAATTAGAGTCAATTGCACCTTATTTCTTGTTTGATAGTAATAACTATTTATCAAGCTGTTTATATAGTAATGACTTGTCTAAGTACTTATTTTGTAAGTCTAAAGAAATAAACGATTTGACTCTGACTCCGACTCTTTAAATGATCAAGTATGCTAAACATTGCTGTGCAAAAAGGCTTGCTATAAAATTCAGATTATCTAGCTAGAGGATAAAACGCCTCTCCGTAGACCGAGACACGTTCTCGGTTACCCCGTTGACGAACTCACCGCCACTAACCCGGACGGAGGTGACGTCAACTGATTCGTTACTGCACACTAACTTCCATGCCTCCATGCCCGCACCTAGGTAAATGGTGGCCCTTGTGCGTGTCGTCCCAACCTAATTTTACCGGCGAGGCGCCCGCTAAAAATCCGGTAACGCTGCCATGGTCATCGTCAACAGCATTATAGTACATTCGAAAATAAAGGGATAAAAAAATTAGGACTGATTTAGCTCCAACTCGAAAAATAACAACTAACATGCTAAAGGTTTCTTAGTCGCTTCTTTACTTTACTCTACCTACACTCTACAAACAGAAGCGCCAGAAATCAAAAATATCACATTATTTCCGTATCATTGCAGTGTTTAATTTTATAACTTGACCTTCTAAGTGTACATTTATTGTAGGTATTTATGGAAATAAAGTTTTTTTTTGCTATTGTTTGGCATCTAAGATGGATATCATGAATCGAATAAATCTCTATTTATATTTTACTAGCTAAGCCTCGCGGTTTTACCCGCGTAGTTCTCGTTCTTGTAGGAATTCCGGGATAAAATAAAGCCTATTTCACTCCCTGAAAATAAGCTTTTTAATGATGGAAGATTTTTTTAAATAGGTCTGTTAGTTTCGGAGCCTATTCAATACAAACAAACAATCAAATCTTTTATCTTTATAATATTAGTATAGATAGTTCGAAACTAAATTCATTCTACATCAATAAATTACGCGTGAAACAAAGAAAAGAAAAAGCGACCTTTTCAGCATTCAGGGAAAGGTTAAACTAAGTCAAATGGACTATTTCTAGTTGTGAAACACCTAAGAATAAGGGTTATGAGATTGATGCCTATTAAAATACAGGTAAACTCACAAATACATTGACGATAGCTGTAGCTCCGCACGCCGAGACACCAATCTGCGTGACTTGCTTATCGCAGGCAGCTTCCTCAGACCATATCATGCTTCTGGGAGGTTCCACACACGACGCATTCGCTGTACTTGTGCTGGGAAGTGGTTCTGATGACGCCTGAAAGGAAAAACATCAAATGATGCAGAACGAATGACTGGGAAACCCCCAATTCTTCTCTCAGTTTTGGGGAGAATGTCAGAATGTTTGCGACTTTGCGACCGCGATGTTTATTTTTGAAAAAACCTGTCCTTTAATTAATGCAATGTAAGTGGTGTATATTACCGTATGAATTAAGGTAAAAATAAATAAATTTATAAGTGACCTAGCTCTTATAAATTGACGTGTCTCCGTGCCAACGTAGAGCCGGTGTTTCGAACGGGCACGGGACAGATCGTTCCTCCGGGTTTTGGCCTCTAAGCTCAGTTTCAGTGGTAGGTATATATAGGTGAGGCCGTGGCGGGAGAGGAGTGTCGGTCATCACGCAGCGCCCTTCCTACCGCCTTAGAGGGCTGCTATAGTAGAATGGTAGACGCGGTAGGGTCGCAGATGATAAACAGAAAATGTTTACTGTCAAAAAGATTAGTATGTCTCTGTAAATTAGGTTTAAGAGTGTGCCGCATAACCAATTTACTTCAAAATCCTTATTTATCACAGGATCTGTGAATGCTACCTTTTTTTAGGGTAATGTTAATAAAAACACGATTGGTGAAAGTTTTCTCGATAGTATTTTTTTTTGAAAAATAGATGTTTTGCACACATTTTGATATTTATCTCAGGAATAGCACACTTTTTTCTTCGGTTTTGGTAAGAAACCTAGAAGTATTTCTTTAGTCATGTCTTTTAATTTTTCCATTAGTTGTTTCATTGACTTGTTATTAGGTAAAAACAGTTTTGGCGCATAGAAAATTCGGTGCACGTCTCTGATCGGTACTTCTCACTCGCGAGAAAACCATATCTTGTCATCCCGCTCGAAATCCATCTCGTAGCGGCGTTAGCACTTAACTAGATAGACACTAGGGTTCTCTAAAAATAGCAATGAAGCTAAATTGTAAACATAAACACGCATACACGGACAATGGTAAAAGTGTCGGTGTTGTGGGCCCCTATTCTCTGCTACCGTGTGGCCATGGCCACCGTGTGGCAGACGGCGCGGGGGGGACCCTCGTCTGACCCGTTGCTGGGGGACTTAGGCGCAGAGCAATATACATATAGACCCAGGGCGTTATTTAAGAAACAAGGTCATCTTGCGCCGAGGAAAAGACGAAAAATTGAATACATTTACTCATTTACTGCTTTCTTTTCTCTTTAAACATGTATTTGGGATATAGTTATTTTCCACGGGCTTCAACACAAATTACTAAATGTAATTTGCTCAGCAGCTCCTACAGGAATATAACTGGCAAGGTAATTGGTACGGTAATTAATTAATTTGTGACGTAAATTAGAACTAGTATTTACAGTTGAAGCAATTGAGCTAGCTACCGACCGTTGCAAGCAATCTACAGGTAGCTAAACTGATCCGCATCAATACCAGTCAGAAGCATCCCCAAGCCGCTGGCAGCGGGCAATACCCCGCTGTATGGCAATGCTGAAGCGCTGCGCCAGATGCTCACCAGCGTCTGGTCGAAGCGACACGTGAGGTGACCCTAGGGTCACGTCACGTGTCGTGTGTGTGATCGTGTGACGCTCAGATATTTTTTAACCGACTTCAAAACAGGTTTTTTTTTCATGTTTGTTACCTCAGAACTTTTGACTGCGTGGTCCGATTTTCATGATTATTTTTTTATATGAAAGCTGGTGCTTCCCGTGTCCCATTATAATTTTGTTCAGTTCTGACTATTGGATCCATGAAAATTCATGAAAAAACTATAAAAAAATATACTTTTTAAAACAAAATTAATTATTACTGATAATGTGCTTTTGATTTCGGAATTCGTAAAATTCATAATTCTTCGAAAATACCTACTGGCTAATGGTAATGAGGTTGAGGTTGCTCGCGCTTTTTAAAAATTTATTTCGGAATACGTAAATTTCATAATTCTTCGAAAATACCTACTGGCTATTGAGGTTGAGGTTGCTCGCGCTTTTTAAAACTTTATTTCGGAATACGTAAATTTCATAATTCTTCGAAAATACCTACTGGCTAATGAGGTTGAGGTTGCTCGCGCTTTTCAAAAAGCCTATGTCCTAACCATTATATTGTTTACTGCTTTGCCAAATTTTATTAAGATCAATAAAAATACAGACAGATTTACTTTCGGTTTTAAATGAATCTATCTTTGTAGTGCATTGTATAAAGTAGATCAGTTATCTAGTACCTAAAAAACATAGGTTGCTAGGATCTAGTACCCATAACACAAGCTGTTTAGGTCCTTTGATACTTTGCTGTGTGGTGCTTAAAATTTGCCACCCAACTCTTTCCGTGGGTGTCATAAGAGGCAACTAAGGGATATCCACCGGGGGGCAGGCAGCAGAGTCTCCAACTCCAACTATTCTACCACCGAACTGCGATCCACTATCCGCATGCCCAGTGTGGGGATTATAGGCATTAATGCGCTTATCAGGGGGAGGCCTGCTTTCAGAAGTGGACCAATACAGGCAGTTGAAGTTGAGGTTGAGGTAGATGATACTGTGTGAATTGTCGAGCATCATTAAGTAACTTACCTCATTAGAGCCATGCCCTTCTTTAAAAGCCTTTTTCTCTGACATCAGTACTTCTGCCTTCATTGAATGATACACAGCTGATGGTAAAAGTGCATTAAAATCTGTCCGAGTCAACTTCGGGTTCATCATAAATACTGGGTATGAGTGGTCCATGAGAGGATTGCTTAGTTCATCTGCAACAATTTCTACAATACTTAATGCTAGCTTACTGTACTGTACAGTCACAGACATTATAACCTGCATACTCAAAAAATGGGATTAATCCGTTAACCCAAGGAAAATCAATATTACATGTATAGCGCAGCCGGCGTTGAAGGATTAAGAATGATGAGAATGTTGGTGTTCTTCCAGGTTCGTAGTAAACCCGCATTCATATGAATTAAGAAATGATGTCATGTCTAAAGTCCTAAATATATCAGTTATCTAGAATATATATTTTATATGGATCTATCTTTGTAGTGCATTGTATAAAGTAGATCAGTTATCTAGTACCTACAAAACATAGGCTGCTAGGATCTAGTACCCATAACACAAGTTCTGCTTAGCTAGTGGCTAGATAAAGCCAAAGTTATTTATTTATTAATTGTCCAAAGTTATTTATTAATCTCTATCCTAGAAATATTATTATTATTATGAACTTCATTTATTTTAAATTCCATTTTTAACATCCAAACCAAGAATTGAAATCACAATTAAATATTTAAAACTATTAAACGGTAAAAAGTATCAGCGGTGGATTGATGGCAACTCAAGCAGCTGTTGACTAGTGCTGCAGAGAGGATGAGGAACTTCCTGATGATACATGCTGAGTCCAAGAGTTGGATCTGGCCCATTGATCCAACCTAACCTACTAGCAAGAGTCTCTTAAGTTGTTGATCGATGAATTTCTTTTACGCTGTTAACCATGTTATTATTATTATCTTTCATGCTGTCCTGCTCAGTTCGAATCAGATCTGAGGAGGACAGTATGCGAGATGACATCATTATCAATCCCATTCCTAAAGTATGCAGGTTATAAAAGAATTGGTTTTTTAACTTACCTGGAGGCAACCTTGGAATAAGTTCTCCATTGAAGATATGAACACTAACAGGTGATACTGAATGTGACATCGTCCTCCGAACTAAGATAGAATCTCCTCTTGCATTGACATGGGTCATGTAAGGACCATAGACAATATGAGGTGCAGGCTCAGGCCTGTTTTGATTTGAACTGGTGGCACCTCTTGATGTACTAGGTCTTGAATAATCAGTTCCTCGGCTTGTTGATGGCCTACTCTCTTGATGCGGTCCACTCACTTGGATAGGGTTAGGCTTATTACAAGTTTTGATTACTATTGGAGATGGTAGCCTAACAGGTTCGTTTTCTTCTGGCATTTCCATAGCAGCCTCTAAATCTGCATCATTAGTTGATTCTTCCCCACTATCAACTTCATTAGAAGGTCCTGGGTCGAAATCCATTTCTAGGAAGTCCATGTCAGGACTTGAAGCTCTGGAGCCATTCTCTCTGGGGTTGGGAACTGGCTGTCCCGCATAATTCGGGAGTGCCAATCGGTCAGCTGGTAGACCCATATCAAGACTGAAGAAGGAACTAGGCAAATCAGCTAGATGTTCTCCTCCTCGGTATGTATAAATACAACCATCTTCAGACCCTAGTGAGTAATCTGAAATACTTGAACTGTCGTCATCCATGTTTGGTCGGTTGAGTTTAAGACTTGATGGTCTTTTCCTGTTTTCTCTGACATTGTCTGCATCACTAGACTGGCTACTACATGGTTGTGCTGCGTTCTGTTCTAACCTGTTGTTAGTATCTGAGCTGGAACACGGAGTTGCAGAATCATTGGGGTCCCCATTGGAATTTGCTATGCATTTTGTTGAAGAGTGATTTGAGCCACTAGCGCAGTTGAGACTGTCGTGAGCCAGCTCAGAGGATCGCCCAGGTCTCAATTCCAAATTTTGAGGCCAGGGCTCTCGTTGCCTTTGAAGATGGGAGATATTTTGAAATGGGTTTTGAGAGCGTGTAGGAAATAGTGCACTCATGTCGCCCTGTCCCAACTGCACCTCCCTTGGTGACTCTGTTGAACTACTATTAATTTCACTGTCACGTTCGGCCTTCGAAGCATTCGTCATTGTTTCTTTATTAGGATCCATTTCGAAACTTAGCTTTGTACATGAATCGGCATTGAACAAGATCTGTTTTAGGGTTATCTAAAAATCTGTTTACATGATGAGTCGTAGAAACGAACAGTTGGGATTTTCAGGAAGATAATCAACATTAGGGAACAAGTTTTATTTGGGGAAAAAACACAGTTAGAACACTGCGAAAAACTTATTTTTATCAGTAAAACAATCCAAACCAACAAACGAACCCAATTTTGACAAATCTTGACAGTTGAACTTGGACAAAAACAATCAAATAGCACAGAGTATAAAATGTAACGCAAAGTGTGCATATCCTTTTCTTTTGCGTGCCGATCTGTGAATAAACTGCCTTAATTTTATTGCCTGTGGTGTGGCCTGAGGCTACTTCTTTTGTCGATGGGAATATAAGTTTCGTTTGTCTGTCAAAAAATTGTCAAATCTCCTTCGACATTTCTCGATGACAAGTTGATTCAGCCAGCTGTGGATTTTACTTTTTGTAGAAAATTGCGTCTCAACAAAATTACTAAATTCATCTTGGAATTTCTTTAGCGCTAACTAGTTACTCATCGTAATATTCAGTAATCACAAGAAAGGCAGTGAACATGGCGTACGCCTACTTATTCAAATACATCATCATCGGTGACACAGGTATCGATTTTATTTCCTGATTCGCTATTTGGTACTTCTTTATCTGCTAAGCCTGATCTATTGCATGTTCTTTGTCTGTAAAGAGTCCCAAATGTTCGTAAAGCTACTTATCACTGAGATGGTATTGATTTTTCCTCAATATTATTTTGTTTGTGTTGGGCGTGAACAATAACTTTGTGCCATCCGCCTACGCTGCGCTCATAAATTCTGCGTCAAGGGATTAGAAGTGCGCATAACATCATCGTATACAATGGGAATTACTAATTTTCTTAACTCATTTTCCAAAACTAGCAATAGTATATGAATATGCCAGTTTCATTGTCAAGGATTTTCTTTGTTTGTTTTTATTCTTTGTTGAACAAATTGTTGTTATAGAAGCGGAGGCGCTCTAAAACCTAGCTCGATTCCGAAACTGGTGTTACGTGTTATATCAAAATATCCAACTTCATTGCTAAAATCTATAAAATAAGGATATTTTATTCTTATACCTAAACTGACAAAATCTACATAATCATTGTTTACTACAACAGGTGTAGGTAAATCATGCCTCCTGCTGCAATTCACTGACAAAAGATTCCAGCCTGTGCATGATCTCACAATCGGAGTGGAGTTTGGGGCGAGGATGATCACCATTGATGGCAAGCAGATCAAACTACAAATATGGGACACTGCAGGGCAGGAAGCATTTAGGTAATTGTCAAACAGTCATGTATTTGATTTTATTTTATTTATTATTACTAGTTTCTGCCTAAGTCTTCGCATGCTTTGTTTCTATGAAAACAATGAAAGATGATTTCTATCCCACACGAACTAATTTATGGGATAAAAAATATCCTATGTGTGATTCCAGAATGCAAAATTTCTGCCTAATCTGTTCAGCACTTTTGTTATGAAGAAGTAACAAACATCCATATCCAAACTTTATTTATAGTATTAGTATGACAACAATTGCAGGTTATAAATTTCTTTTGTTGTATTTATTATAACCCCAAACTGCTTGTAAACTCTACTTAAAACTGGAATTTATAACATTGGAAAGAAAGCCATATTCTTGTATTTCTCTACTAAATAACTGTACATGTTCAAAACATATAATATCTGTTTGTGATGTTTATTGATTTTTGCTGTTATCTAAAAGTTTTGTCTGTACAGTATTAAATATAGGTCAGGCACCTGTTTATGAATAATCACATTATCTGTAGTATGTTTACAAAATGATCAGGTATTTATAGTATAACATATAACTCAGTAGTTAGTAGGTTCAGTCAGCATCAAATTGATATGAATTCTGTCATAAAATTTTTTGAAGGTACATTTTATGCACAGATATCTTTATGAGCTTTGTTTGCTAAGATAATTTTGAACAACTTACAACAATATGATGATTTGAACTGCATTATATCAAATTGCTTTTATTAGTTTTATATCATTTTGACTACTTGAGACGCTCATGACAATTTGACACTTACTGTACTTGTAGTATTTACTAAACATCCAGTTACCCTATCGTGTAACTTAGGTGTAACATAAATGTAGTCTATAGACTAGACCCAAATAATAAATAAAAGTACCTATTCATTCCATCAATTATACCAACAACATGCATAAAATTATTTTTCAGAGACATGAAAACATATCACTTAGACATTTATGTTACAAAATTAAATACATGACATAACTGTCATCTAAACACAACAACTCAGAACTGTTTGTTGCTTTCTAAGGTTTAATTTTTAACCTATGTACGGAAATTACAACAAAGTTACCAATTAACAAAAATAAAAACAACCGATGTAGGTTTACTGATTAACTATTAATGAGGTTATTGTTTTGTTATCACAAAGTTGGATTTGTATAATTATTTTGTATTAATATATGTATTGGACTTGACTGACAAGACCATTGACTGCTTAATTGATTCCATAAATAAATAATGCTGGACAATTCATACAGCATGATCTAGCCCTAAGCTAAGTTGAGCTTGTGTTATGGGTAGGGTACTAGATGTCTGTTTTTAATAAATATACTACATTTATAGATTTTATTAAATAAAGATATTATACATACAAATCACCAACACCCTGATCTACAGATTGTATGTATAATTATCTGGTGTCCATGTGGTTAATAAAAATTACAATCTAAAAATAATATAATACAACAGCCTGGTACACATGGCATGATGCTATGGTAAACCATTTGTATTTGTAACATCAGTAAGCTAAACACCCAAGCCATTACCATTTCATCCACTTTGACCGATCACATAAAAGGTCCTACAAAGTATTTGCCTATCATAAAAATGAAAATGTTTGTGAAGTTGTAATATTTAGGAGAAGACAACAACTAAACTACTGAACCGACCGAGCTGTGGTTTTACGTGGATAAAGTTCAAGGCTACTTTTACCTGACTACCAAGGGAGTAGGATTATAGACACAGAACAGAGATAATATTGGGGGTCTAACTAGGGATAGCAGGGTCGAAAATTCATTCTCAAAATAATAAGCACGATCAGTGAACGCCGTAGTAGGGTTTAAGTTTATATTATCTTGTTTTTTTTTTTAACTCATGGCAGGAACTTTTGTATTTATAATCAACCACCATTTCTTTCCAGATCAATCACTCGGTCATACTACAGAGGCGCTGCGGGTGCCCTCCTAGTTTATGACATTACCAGACGCGACACATTCAACCACCTGACCACTTGGCTTGAGGATGCGCGCCAGCATTCCAACTCTAATATGGTCATCATGCTAATTGGTAACAAAAGGTAACTATGAAATAAATTTATACTAATATTATACGTTCCACTATTTCACATGAATATTCTATACATATTTCGTCGAGTTTTATCATGATATGTATAAGTTTCTCTCTTCGTGAAGTTAGTTCTACAATGGGATCCACTCTTTTTTACAAAGGTCATCATAGGTTTCTAGATAGAAGATATACAATCTTGTGTATATTTCCAGTGACCTAGAATCTCGCCGCGAAGTAAAGAAAGAGGAGGGTGAGGCATTTGCCCGCGAGCACGGCCTGGTGTTCATGGAGACGTCTGCGAAGACGGCTGCAAACGTCGAGGAGGCATTCATCAACACGGCCAAAGAGATCTACGAGAAGATTCAGGAGGGAGTCTTTGATATCAACAATGAGGTAAAAAAATATTTTTATTTATTTGGGAAACTGTAAGATATCAACACAGGGGAGCTCAGGGACAAGAGTGAAACGACCGCTGGTTGGTAACACAATGGTTTATTGTACTGAGGTGACGCGGCTGGTGCAGGCACGCACACATGCGTAGATACTTATACGTAACAGAACTGACAACGTGCATAAAAAAGCGTCCATAAAAAAGAGTACTTTTAACAGGTACACAGCCCATATGTGGGCTACAGGCCGAAGCGTTATTAACTCATGAGTACCACACTCCACACCCCGCATTTGGGCTATCCGCCTACTGAGTTTTAACCGGTCGTATTTTATAGGGCTGAGGAGAAATTATTTGGTAATTTAGATACAAAGAGCTACAATGCCAAATGAAATGAAATGAAATAAAATATTTATTCATATTATAAACTTTACAGACTTACATAACTAACTTTATTTATAATTAACCCAGAAATCTTTGACTTGTTACAGTTATGGATCAATTTTATAATAATGTCATATGACTATGATGATACTGTGATTCTAAATACGTTAATATTTGATAAGTTACAAAAATCAAAATCTGCCCTGACTTGGGAGGTACTTTATACTATCGATGCTAGACTGTGACCTGTGTTAAACGAAGTAAACAAGGCTTGTAGGTATTGTTTTCTCTAAAGTGCGCATCGCGTTAAGCTTATCTAATCTAGGACAAAAGGGGTTACGTACGCAGGATACAAGGTTTTAACACTTTCATTACCAACGACGACGCACCTCATAATCATCATCATCAGATTATGTGAGCCTGATGGACCTATGTCCATAAGGGGAGGTCTATGGCCTCCCCTAACGAGCGCCGTCATGCCGCCTTCAGCTTGCCGCATCAAGCATCTGCCTGCAGTCTTTCGTAGGTCATCCTACCTCGCCGGAGGGCATCCTACACTACGTTTTCTAACGGGCGTGTTCAACAACTTCTATCTGCGGATCGCCCCTGTGGGCCGTGTGGGATGGCACTGAATTTATTACATAATATATATTATTTCTAAACAAAAATGATAAAAATAAAGCGCACCAAAGTTTAGGAGTGAGAGCCAGTGTCATACATACCCCTTTCACACAGCGTTTAATCAACAAAAGAAAAAATACGTGTCCAATATCACATCACACTATCACACTTCACATCACATCACACTTCACATCACACTTAATTATAAAGGCAAAAGTGTGAATGGATGTATGGATGTTTGTTACCTCTTCACGCCAAAACTATTGAACGGATCTGGCTGAAATTTTGCATACAGGTAATTCTAATACTGGAATAAAACATAGGCCACGTTTTATCCCATAAATCTGTTCCCGTGGGATGAAAATCACCTTTGAATGTTTTCATAGGAACAACGCGTGCGAAGCCGCGGGGCGCAGCTAGTATATAATAATATAGTGTGATGTGATGTGATAACTCTTTTACCGTCACAACACATAAACAAAAATATTTATTTATTTATTTATTCCAGGCCAACGGCATCAAGATTGGTCCCCAGCACTCGACGGGCGGCG
Source organism: Eupithecia tripunctaria (assembly GCA_955876795.1). NCBI lineage: Eukaryota > Metazoa > Arthropoda > Insecta > Lepidoptera > Geometridae > Eupithecia > Eupithecia tripunctaria. The sequence goes on along the minus strand of OY041616.1, from coordinate 6,410,672 downwards.
GCGCGGCGGGCGCCGGCGCGGGCTCTGGCGGCGCGGCCGGCGGGGGCTGCTGTTAGGTGATGCCTTGCACACACTGAGATGGACACGCTGATGTGGGCTAACAGGTGAATAGAATCATTAATGAATGTACCTCCATACTACCTACCAAATACCTATGTATGTACATTATAAACCAGATATGTGCACTATCTTCAGGATAATACCTAACTTTAGAGTAAGAGACTGAGGCTGACGGACAAACCGAAGTGTGATTTATGTCAGCTGTAAACCAAATAAGTTAATAATGGTGTCTATTCAGATGTTGCCAAAACTAGACTAAACTAAACTGACAAGACTAAAAATGATGCCATCCTTGTTATTTTGATCATTATGACAGGGACGGCGACATTTTTAGTACTGTCTAATTAGTTTAGTTTTGGCGACATTTGAATAGACACCAATGTGTAGCATAAATAAATGAAAAAAGTGTGTCAATGTAATACTACCAGTAGTTATGGACTGGTGTGTGAATTTTAAAAATATAATAATAAAGATTCAGAATTATATTACAAATGTCTTGTCTGTTTAAAATTTAAATATTCTTCTACGCTATAAAAACAATTAGTCAGTAAGTCAGATGAAATCACAATCAAGATTGCACGTTTCAAATACACGGACGGGAAGTTGCTTGTCTACCTTATGCCGCAACTGACGCGGGGCAGGGAGGCTATTTTAATTCCAATAGGGTATATGATTTCAAAATGGCTAAAAAAATATATTTTGAGATGTTTGATTGTAGAATTTAACCATTGAAAAATTTATATTTTAAATCTCAATCGTAAAATTTCAAAACGCTGTGCCATTGGCTAGAGTGGACGTGACATCACTGTTCACATTTCTTATTTTTTATGTATGTGGTTGCATCATGATTTGACACTATTCTGCCATTTCGTATTGTCGGTTATTTATGATTTTTCGGAAAACCTCTTTCCTGAGATGATCACTACTGACGTCGTCACAAAGGTTTTAATCGAGTGTGAACGTTGACGTCAAATAATCATGGCGCCAATATGGCAGCGTTTTTACCACCCGAAAATTATTGTAGTTTTGATTTGTTTTTTTTACCTTGTTATTGCGAAATTCAGTGAGCGTCTTATAATTTTTCGGTAAAATAATGACCTAAAGAATCGATTAAAACAATAAAAAAATCTATGCATATACCATATTGGTGTACACCGAATTAAAGTACCAATCAACGCGAAAAAACGAAACGTAACAATCGATTGCGTATTTTTGAGAATTAAAATAAGCTCCCAGGATCTGTCCTGCTTTATTCTGCAGTCCCTTTATCCTCTACACTACTTTAACATACTAAAATTCGTGCATTTTTTTGGTATTTTCGAACCTCAGGAGATCTAATAAAGTTTTTTTTTTTTTTTTCAGGAACGATAGCAGCTGTGTGCAATAAAAAATGGTACGAAACTATGCTGGATTATTGGAATTATTTTGTAAACGCTACAGTAGCTTTGCTCTGGACTTGTAATACGTCAATCGGGCTCTTTTAACTCAGTAGGAATTTAAATATTGAATGTTTAAAGTCAATAGACTTCTAGCCTATTTCGGGTGATTTACTCCAAAAACTTCTATTTGATATAGATCCTTTTTACAAAAAACTTGCTATTGCATTAAGTTTCATTTCATGAATGTAAATAGACATTACGGAAATTTTAGATCAAAAAGCTAAAGTTGTTTTCATCGCTATAGAACTTATTCAATGTATTAATTTATATGGAGCTTTTTCATTCTGTGTGTAAATTGTGTAGATCTTATTTAGCCGTGGATCATTAATCATTAAACCGGCATTTATTTCAAAAGTACATTGATGTTATATGTTATAGAAATACGTATACTTAACGCTAATAATAATGATTGATGTTTGATTCTAGTAATAGCCTGACCACACGCTGTCTTGCCTGCGCGGTTATAACTGTGTTACAAGCAAGCTGAGAGGTCTCGCTCAGATGTTCTGTTCAAAAAGAGAAGAGTCGTGGCGGTACGGTGAGCTAACACCTTTACTCGTACTGCAATAACAGAGCAGTGTTGTCAACGCAACAAAAGTTGTCAATTGGCACACGAGCGAGCGCCGTCAATTCTCACGGCTCTTTGCTTTTTGATAGACTCTAACGTATTGCAAGTTTATAGCTACTATTATCTGCGCAAACTGGTTTGTGCAGGCATGCCTGCAGGTAAGACGGAGCGTATGACCAGGCTACAAGGAGTTGTGGTTAAATTGGTCTCCACTGTTTATTATGACTTGTTCACATTACCTTGCAGCCTGATTGCAAGTGGAAATGAATAAAATCTGTGTTACATTTTAGTTTTATAAATTTTATTAAGAGTTTTAGTCAATTTATATTATTTATATACCAACTTAATTCACGTATGGACAACACTGTACTGTGATTTCAATCTGTGTTATGAACATTGTACCTATATGTATTATTTTTTAATTTAATGTTGAATTCTAACATTTTGATGCCTTGCATAAGTTATCAAGAGACACGTTATTGCTGTGTAAATATCACCTTGAGAAAGCTTTGTTCTTCAGACCATGGTTTTGGAAATAAGTAAAAAAATTAAGACATAACGAAGCTAAGGGTGAGGGCCTAGAATATAGTTTTGCACAAGATTTCTCAAAACAAATCATCAGTTTGAGATGATCAAAGAACGACTGCTTGCAAGGTATGACGGGGAGACATGATAAAATAGGTTATGTACTTTAAGTTTAGCACATTGTAATGATATGATAAAAATATTTTGTAAGGTTACAATATGCAAACATTTGTAAGGTGTATGTAATTCATGAGAGTAAATGTTGAAAAACCCATAGTCGTTTTAATTATAAAATTGAATCCAATGTGTAGAAAAGCAGAACCTATTTAGGATTTTATTAGAAATGTAGATAATTCTAAATGACCCTCTGCTAACGCAAGTTGCAGACAGAGGCGCTGCTGCCCTCCCCCAACGATATCGCTTAGTCGCCTCTTCAGTATTCAGTATTCAGTATTTATTGCATTCATACAATCAGGTCTTAGTGATAAGGTGAGTTTAGTCTTACAAACCCCTTCGGGAAGAGTTGGGGTGGTGCAAATTCTAAGCCGGTACCACACGGCACGACTTAGCTATACAGGGTTATGAATTCACCGACATTACTGGTTTTGCTGCTCATCATCACGAACTCGTTCGTAAAGATGCCAGGTCTTAATTGCAAAAAATTATGTAAATCATCTCATAATCATCTACCATACGAAATGAGAAAAAAAAACAGCTATACTGCCTCCATTCAATAATCGTTCATTATTATGGGCTTTATTTGAAATTAAACTCTTTATACGGCTCGGGAATTGGCGTGGAATCAATGGCCTCAATTGGCGTGGAAGAGGGAAATCGCACGGCCCAGGGGCCCTATTATAATTCTCAAAAATACGCACCCGATTATGTTCCGTTAAGTTTTTTCGTGCTAATTGATACTATAACTCGCTGTATTAAGGTACACCAATTGGCCGAATCATGAATCTGCGTGGTGGAGAATTAAAATAGGCCCCCCTCGGTCGAGACGTCTACGTGCGTGCGTCGTGGGCAGTGAAAGTATGAGGCCACGTTGACACGATTAAATATTAACACATTAATGGCCTAAAAAGCAGGTCCCTTTTCCACGCTCCGCGGCCGGGCCCACCCCGCCGCCAGGTAGCTCCCTCTGCTAGTCGCACCACCGAGCCTGGGTGCTGCGACTAGTGAGTGCGTTAAAAATCATCAATATGTATGTATAATGTATAATCAATAATTAACAAAGAAAGCAATGTTATTCATCCACAATTGTATTTTCCGTACTACTGATATCAAATCCACGCACTTTATTTATTTCATTTAACACTAAAAACATGCAGTTCGCTAGTTCCGGTGTCTTTACTTTCACTGAACCGCTGCTCTTCACTTCAGCTTTAGCTGTCTTCACCTCGAGGAGTTCCAAACATGTTAAGTCGAGTTCTGACTTGTGAAATAACTGTTCTACTAAAATTTGATAAGTCAGTTTCTCTCGTTGAGCAGAATTTTCGTCTTTCAGTCTGAAATTATAATTAATGAATGAATTACAAAAGACACCCTACGAGAAGAAACACCCTACCTCAACAGAGCCTCCCGCTAATAAGCGCCTTACTAGCTTTTATTTCAATGTCCATAATCCCCATGCTGGGCATACAAGTTGGGTATCGCAATTCGGTGGATGAATGGTTCTGCAGGGGCGCTGCAGATGGATATCCTTTAGCCACCTCTTACAACACCCGCGTCATTGGGATGGTGCAAATTCTAAGCTTAGTACTATTCTTACATATCTATGTTCTAAGCCGGTACCACACGGCACAAGAAGAAACACACCTAATAAATGATAACGCTGGATAATTCAGACATCATCTAGCCCTTAAGTACACAGAGCTTGTATTATTTATTAGGGTACAACTTAACTAATTAATTAGACATATATTATTTTCTAGAGATTGTACAAACATTTATCCTGGATTCCCAAGCTTTTTTAAGATTTAATGCTGATTGAATCACAATGAAAATTAACAAGGACCCGGAGAAGGACATAGGATAAGTACTTTTTATCCTGGAAAAGTGCACATAAAGAAAATAAGATAAGTTGTAAGAAAAAAAACTTACTTATTCCAAACCAGGGATATATCGCCCATTTCAAATGTCAAAGTTATTTTATCTTTGTGTTCCACTAGTGGAGTTTTATAGATCATGATGAATGGATCTGTACTTTTTGAGGAGTTGCTATCCAGAAAGTTGAACCCAAACTGAAGTAGTTGATTCTAAAGAGAAAAATAATTATATAAATATTATAACATTAACATCATGAAAAGAATGAATAATAATATATCAAAGCATCAATAATACCTGTGTAAAATGATACTGTGTGATATTACAGTCAAAAAGTGTCTGCAAAGTTGCCTTCACAGAGGTGCCAACTTTCTGTTCCCCTCGCTCCAGCATGAAGGGCAGATGGACAGACCCAGCTAAGGTTTTACTCACTCCCCATGTAAGGAGTATTGCTGTGTAGGCTACTTTGCTTTTTGTGTTGTCTTCAGCTGATGATGTTACTGTAATCTGAAAAATATATTTTATGTATAACACAGGCCCTTTTTTTTATATCTTTAAGAAAATGCAGTGTAATCGTAATAAGTTATCAAATCAGTTTCACTAGTTTTTAGTTTTTATCAACAAATTTAGCTGTGTAAACAGATTTTTTATAGTACCTAGTCACAGATTATAAGGTCCATATTCTGAAATGACACTTGTGTATGTATCAAGACTTGAGTACAATTTTTTGACAACTTTTGTGTGCAAAAACTGACAAAAATCTGTACTCGAGTACCTACAGAGTTTTCCCATATAAAAGTTTATCCATACTTGTGTCATTTCAGAATATGGGCCTAAATTTCATAGGAACCTTACCATGAGGCCACTGGCGTCTTCTTCATAATACCTCAAATATGGCTGCTCCTCAAATGTCACCATATATTTAGCAGATGAGGTTTGCAAAGAACTCACAAGTCCATATCTTACTTTTGATGCATAAAATTTTAACTTAACTTGCTGATAGGTCAGGTTGTATAGTGGCGTTACTTGGTTGATACCCCATAATCCTTCGTTGTAAATAACTGAAAGTAAAAAGCTTACAGATTATTGGGCACAAACCTCAGAATGATTGCTTTAATTAGAAACTACACTCAAGGGTAGGGGAAGTTTCTTGAAATCTGAGGGGTAATCTCTTCTCAATGTAGGTATGGTATCTTTGTCTATGTCTTATGACGTGTTGGTCTAATTTGAGGGGCTGTATGTATGAAAATTATTATTTAATATTTAATAAAAATTATTATAATTAGTAAAGCATAGGACAACAAATTGTGGAGATTCGTACTTTGTATTTGCACAGGCATGCAGTGATCTTTGACCATAAGATATTACAGTCTGAGGCAGAGATGCGTAAGAAGCGGTTTCTATAAAAATAAATAATTCATTTGGACAATTCACAGCATTATCTAGCCCCAAGCTAGGCAGAGTTTGTGTTATGGGTACTAGATAACTGATATACGAATACAATACACTAGGTACATAAAATATATGTAGTTTTATTATATAGAAAACATCCAGAACACCCTGAACAAATATCTGCAGATTGTACAAATATTTTTCCTGAGGCGGGTATCGAATGCGCAACCTCCTGCGTCGCAGGCGGACCTTCGCCCGCTACGCCACAGAGGTCGTCATACTTATATATTTGAGACGTTCGTAAGTTTTAGGCCCGTATTATGAAAGCTTGCTCAGTCATCGACGATCTATGCTTGAGCAACGCTTTTCTATGGCATAAACGTCACTCAAGCATAGCTCTGACTGAGCAAGCTTTCATAATACAGGCCTTAGAGTTTGCAGTAAACAGCCGAAATATAATAAATGGGCTATAAATTTGTAGTTGGATGAAAATTTGTACATACATGCAAGAGGATCGGTGCTTGGAGCGTTATTGTTTGAACTTCCGTTTGATTCTCGATTCCAGGACACATCCTGTCGCAATAAAGCCATTTTTGGCCACTAGATAAGTGCTGTTTTTGTTATTTTTAGAGTTACGCGAACGAGAACGACAAATAAATAACACAACACTTAGCTTGGAATAAAAATTCAAGTTCGAAGAAGAACTTGGAAGAACTATCAAAAATAACGAACGTTGAACGCCATTGAGTTGCCAACACAAAAAATTAAATACGCCTAAAAATAAATGAAAGAATGATGCGTTTTTCATGGTTTATTTAACCATAGATCTCATGAGTACAGCTTGGCAAAAAAGAGTATAAAATAATAGGAGCGCCACTGTAGGTTCATATGGCAACTTGTATAGCGCACCAAGCTAGTCATGATACTTAGGTGTATATTTTTGATACACATTATAATAAAATCGGTAAAAAAAAATTTTTAGCAAGGACCTCGTATTCTCGTTGTTTAGGTATATGTAGTAAAAATAAATAGTAATTAGGTACCTACAATAATGTTTCCTTTGTCTTTCACAATACATTCTAGGTATTATAAAAAGGTGGGATGGACGATCTGCGAAAGACTGCACGGCAGATGCTGGATGCGTCAAGCTGAAGACAGGGTGCTATGGCACTCATTAGGGCAGCAGTGGACTAGTATAGGCTGATGATGATGATGATGATGATGATTATAAAAAAGACGTATAGTAATATTATTCTATTTTATTTTAGGTAAATATATCTTCCTCTAAATATTCTACCCCCTCCATATCCATGTATTATTGGCTAGAGCTGGCCTCAAAATTTTGAGATACAGAAAAAACATTGTTAGTTTCCTCTCACAGTAATCTTTTTCTATGTTTTTAAAGTGCTGGCACGAGTTCTTCCAATCTTCCTCGGTAATGTCTTGGAATGCACGCTCAGCTGCTTCTTATAAAAATCAAACATTTTATTATTCTCTGTCCATATTAGAAGAAGTCAAACAACGTGTCGCACACGTCATACAAAAAAATTCTTACCTGAATCTAATTTTATTTGGGATAATAATTTACTTTGTTACATTATTTGCAGACTAGCTCAAGCAAGAGTTCTAGTCGCGCTTTACCAGAGTACCGTAGAACAAACGTAAACATTACCTAACTACCCAATGTTTATTGTTAAATTATTCACTTATTCCGTATGAAATTCATTTAATCCTGCTGTGGGGCCAGCAAGTAACGTTTGATTCAACTAACAATTACAAAACGAACTTTTACATACCTATCCGCCAGCGGTTCTTTGATAAACATGGTTGAGATCCGAAAGAATCCTTTTGGCCTCACTTTCCACCAAACATCGCCTGAATACCTTATAAATAAACTCGCTGGCAGAACTTCTACAATTTTATTCATTATTTACGTATTTAGATCACCGTTTGAACGCTTTAAGCCATCGTCCTTATCGTTAAGCTATGAATTTGATTGTTCTACATAATATAAGAAAATGATGAAACGTCACTACATTGAGAATGTTGCCATAAACAAAAAAAAAATAGTTCCGATTCAAGACTTTTTTGCCAAGCTGTAGATGGCGGGAATCTGTCGGGAATCAGGAAACGCCTCTTTGTAAGATACTCAATTCAATCTTACGTTACGTTAAGGTAACCTAAACTCCTACTCGTTTACAGAACATTGAAATTTGTGAGATTTGTTAAATTTCCTTCCAAGAGGCTGTTATTAATATAATGACTATGCCCTTTTGTTACAATGGCAAAAATAACATTCTTGCCGTAAGCTACCACAGATCTATCCTAGGTACTCTCCCTTTTTATCCGACTTCAAAAAAAGAAGGAGGTTCTCAATTCGACAGATTTTTTTCCCTTTTTTTATGTCCGTTACCTCAGAACTTTTGGGTGGTCCGATTTTCATGTTTTTTTATATGAAAGCTGGTGCTTCGCGTGTGGTCCCATTATAATTTGGTTCCGTTCTGACAACAGAATCCATGAAAATTCATGGAAAAATTATAAAAATTGAAGTCTGTTTATGGTTTTTTAAAACAAAATTAATTATACTCGTATTCGTATCGTATATAGACACTCGTATTCGTACACAGTTAATTTAATCTCGTAGTAACAATCAGCATAAATAATTACATAATAGATAGGTATATACTTAGGTACCTACCTACTAAATAAATTCAAAATTTCAAAAAGTTTTTTTTAAATTTTAGATGTGTAGATGAGATTTGAATTCATTATGATGAGTAGGTTTTGACTTAGGGAGTGTTGATAGAAAATTATAAAAATTATAACTATCAAACCGGAAAATTCATTTTTACACACAGAGCTACAAATCACCTAAAATCGGGTAAAATACGGGTAAATGTAGTTGCAATACCAAAGAGAATACAATAACTTCGGCAATACCTACGAATAAGAATAGTCAGGAAGGGTAATTCAGAACAAACTTCAAACAAAAAGTGGGCCTAGCTCAAACCAAAATGACGTATAAGTCAAAAAACGAATCATAGCCAAAGTTCCAATTAAACATTGCTTCGTGATTAGTTGAATTCAGAACGAAAGCAGGGATTGGTTGGCGCTTGCTAAATGAAAGCGGTGATTGGTTCGCGCGCGTACTGCAATGTCTGCTATGACAGCTGAAACAAGGCGGCGTGGATGATGTTATGCAATAAGTAGAGCGAACCAAGTTATTAATAAAATAATATAATAGTTAACAATGTTTTTATATTAATTTGTTTTTGTTACTTTGTACACATCAATGAAATTTATGTTCCGCGAAATATGATTAATTTATTAAGTTTTAGTCGTTAAGTCGTTAAGACATTGAGTCTTTCTTCGCAATGTAGTGAAGACGGATTTTCAGAAGTTCAACGATAATATCTTCAGTATCAAATATTTTAGAAAAACACTGTGTTGATATTACTGACAGATTACTAGCTCGAGAAGTGATTTTCCATGGTCATTTATTTTTATTTATATTTTATTAGTGTCTCGGTGCGTGAGCATATTTTAAACAAAACCACCGATGGATACGAGAGTAGGTACATCAAAATCTTTCAAATTAATTAGCTTGTGAAAATATACATTTTCATTCATTCTGGTTAGTTGATTTTGGCTTGCAGTTTCCGGGTAATAAAGCCTATAATTTATTCCACGGTTTCTGGCAGTTGAAGCGTCGTTGGTCTTACATGTTTGATAACACCGTGCAATTCTTCTCTTCTGTTTTATACTCTGCTGGTTTTCATAGTTTTCATTAGTAATTGTTTTTTGTCTTTCTAGCTTTACTGCACTTATCCACTTATTTTTCCGAATAGGATTGGCAGGAAAACCAAAACACAAAATACAAGCAAAATAAATACATACAGAAGTATTATAAATATATGTTAATTGTATTTGTTACATTTCAATATTTCATCAACAAGAAGAATGCGTATTATTGCCCATAATATTGTTTTGTATTAATAACGAAAAAACGAAGTCAAAAATTTACTGACTTCATATTGCATAGTATTGAACATTTCATTTTGATGACGTATTTGAACATCTATGTATATAATTATAATTTAGCTACTACTTACTAGTAAAACTTGATCCCTAGGCATTTTAATCTTGTATGGCTCCTGCACCACTTCACAACACATGTTGGCATGATAATTCACAGCTATTTCACAAAGATACTCACGAAAACGTCTGTGCAGACTGGACGTGTGTTCGCTTGCAAGATAAATATCCGACTGATGGCGCGCTGAGCCCGACTTTTAAGCCCCGCCTACTTTAGCACAACTTTGGTTGGGGCATTTTTTAAAAGCAGTTACTGTTCCCGACTATTCTTATTCGTAGGGCAATACCAAGAAATCAACCAATGAAACAGCTAGAAGGAGAATTAAGATAGGACAAAACAAACAAGACAAGGCAGAAGTTATTGTATTCTCTTTGGTTGGACGGGTTGGACAAGGCAAAGTTATTGTATTCTCTTTCAAAGAGAATACAATAACTTCGTAAGAACAGGCTCAAAGAGAATACAATAACTTCTGGACAGGCTGTTCTCTTTGGCAAGATTTTACTAGATATAAAAGTTTAAAACTTTCGTGTGTATTTTATTATTAAAAGAAAAATAATCAGCCAAATTGATACTGCACTGCGCTCATCACAGAATACTATTTCTGCATCACATTCTACTTGAATCTCGTAACGTAACGCAGGTAAGTAAACTGTTCGATTACAACATTTTAACTTTCATTCACGCAAACTTGTTTTGCTTGCTTTGCTTCAGTTGGACTTTGTATCTTTGATATTCACAGCGCCTCACATCGTCGCATCGTCGTCATAAATAAATATTATCAAAGTTTATTGTTCTGCCTTTAGTTCGCTTGTAGCCGCCAAAAGGAATGGACCAGTTACGTTTTGACGGTCGTGTAGCCGTGGTGACCGGGGCCGGTGGCGGCTTAGGGAAGGCCTACGCACTTCTGCTGGGCTCCAGAGGAGCTAAGGTGGTAGTCAATGATTTGGGTGGCGCCAGGGATGGCGCTGGCAAGTCCAACTTCGCTGATGCGGTCGTCAAGGAGATAAAACAGAAGGGTGAGTTGGACTTTGTTTCTTTGACAGGACTTGATAAAGACGGCAATGGTCCTCGCGAGTGTGTATAGATTATCTTGTTGGCAATGAGTTGATGAATACATAGCAGGTTTATCAGTAGTAGGTATTTTGCTTAAAAAAGTGGGAGTGGATAATAAAAAGACCAGGCCAAAGGGCCAGGAAAGGAAATTATCATACAATTTCATTGTCGGAAGTGTGGTAGCATGATTTTATGATGATGACTTACATTTATGCAAATTAAAAATTATTTTTAGTTTAAATTGAAATGGGAATGCTAAATACTTATTGTATGCTAATATTTGTAAGTACCATGTTTAGTTTTGTTAACTTTTAAAAAGATTAAGGGATATTCTCAAATGCATCTCACTATTTGTTTGACAGTTGGGTTCTTGGCTTTCATTTACCATTGGGGCATGATAGAAAAAGCTGCTAGATTGTTTTGGGTTCTTATAGGGACAAGATAATTGATTTTGAAAATACAGTAACTAAACAGTAAAAGATTTTAATTTTAACAAATTAACTTCACCTATGAGGGAAACCCATTTGTTTTTTAGAAATTTCAGTTATTTCTTTGTGGGAACAATACAACATACCACCTCATTGTCTTCACAAATATTTATAAATTGGAATGCCAAAGTCCAAGATCATAATATTATTACAAACAATGTATTGTTCCCAGGTGGCGAAGCAGTTGCTGATTACAATTCTGTTGTTGAGGGAGAAAAGATTATTAAGACAGCTCTAGATAACTTCGGCAGGATTGATATTCTTATCAACAATGCTGGTATTCTACGTGATAAGAGCTTCGCGAAAATGTCAGATCAGGTTTGTAATTAAAATGGTTCATGCTATTAGGTACTTATAGATAGACTAGCAGCGACTCGCGGTTTCAACCGCGTAGTTCCCGTTCCCGTGAGATTTCCGGGATACATTTTTAAGCTATTGCATAGCTTCTATCGCGGGCCTTGAGCGCGGTGATCGAATCCAGAAATTCCGTAATGAAAAAACCTCACGCTCCCCACTCCGACCGGAACAGCGGTGATACTTTGTAGTTTTGCCATCTATCGATGAATAGTGGAACTTTTAATGACTTTTTGAAATATGATGTTTGTCTCTTTAGTTCAGCAACTCTCCTCTAGATGGCATTGCAATAGCTTTACCGCGGCAGTCCCCGAGTGCCACACGTCTGTTTTTACTATATAAATAGCTTGATAAATAGTAGCCTGTCACTTCCTGAAAAGACAAACAATCAACTCTTTTCTCCATATAATATTACAAGCACCACCTCGCGGCTTTATCCGCGTAGTTCCCTTCCCGTGGGAATTCCGGGATAAATCACTCCTCGAAAAGTAAGCATTTTAATGATGAAAGAATTTTTTAAATCGGTGCTGAGAATCAAGGAAGTAAAAAGGATGGTCTTATTGATTTGAGGAATCTCTTCTAGGCAACCTTGGTAGTTTTTGGAAGACTACTTTAAGTTATAAATGCATAAAGTATCTATATAAATAGAGGTACATACATACCAGTACATCAGCATATTAGCAACAGCAGCAATATTTTATGACTTGGTAATAATTTTAGTAAATTAAATATTTACTAAGGCCATTCAGAAATTGAATGGCACAAAGCTTGAATTAAATAGATTCATAAGGTCACTAGTCACTACTGCTGTTAACACAATTAAATCCAAACAATAATTATATTTTAGCTGCATTTTACTTGTTTATTCACCATTGGAGCACAAGACACATTTTGGATAGGTCGTTTTACAATATAGGTCAAAATAAAAGGGGCCTCAAACATGAATCAATGCCATAAATGACTTTATAGAAAACCAATAAAGGAACTTAGGAATACTCATAAACTATGGTCTCTCTTTTACAATACCGTACCGAGGTCTTGCACTTATTTGTGCATTGAAATTTAATAAAATAATAATTAAGAATACTCTATATTTGTTTATTTACTTGAAAAGAAGTAACAAACATACATCCTTTCAAACTTACGCGTAATAAAATATTATAATGATGTGATTTCTTCATAGGACTGGGACCTCATTCAAGCCGTCCACCTTAAGGGTGCGTTCAAAACCACTCAAGCCGCATGGGATATTTTGAAAAAACAGAAATTCGGACGGATCATAATGACGTCCAGTAATGCTGGGGTCTTTGGAAACTTTGGCCAGTCTAACTACAGGTTAGTACAATTTTGAGCTATGCTGTTTTATGCATAAGGCTCTAAATGGTTTACTTATCAGTTATCATATTATGTATAGAGAGAAATGTTTTTTTTTAATGGTGTGTCTGTTTTCAGAGATCCTTCAGTTATAAATATATCAGAAGCTATTATTAGTTCATTTGCATGTCATTGTTATGTTGTGGGAGTCAGGTCCAGCAGTGGACTAATATAGGTTGATGAAGATGATGACGAAGGTTATAGGGAAACCCACACCAAATAACTTGATCCATGGGGAACCCTTAAAATAAAACATAATCTGCCTGAAGCTAGCATAAGAAGCTACATTATCCCTGAGGATATGTTTCATATCAGAAGCTATTTATTATTTATATATAGTTCATTTGAATGTCATTGATATGTTGTGGGAGTAAGGTAGCTGTGGACTATTATAGGTTGATGAAGATGATGACTAAGGTTATGGGGAAACTCACAGCAAATAACTTGATCCATGGGGAAATCTATATATATAAAAGAAAGTCGTGTTTGTTACAACACTTATAACTCAAGAACGGCTGAAGCGACTTGGCTGAAAATTGGTCGGGAGGTAGCTTAAAACCAGGAGACTGACATAGGATACTTTTTATCCCGTTCCCGTGGGATGTGAGATAAATTCCACGGGGGCGAAGCCGCGGGGTGCAGCTAGTTTTAAATAAAACTTAATATCCTCCTGAAGCCAGCTTAACACAATCTGGATCTACTGCTTTAAGCTGCGACTTTAGTCGCATACTGACTACTTCGTAGGTACTTGAGTGTATCTAAGCCCTTAATGTCTGCCAGTAAAAATAACCTCGTTTTATCAGACGATTAACTTGACCAAATAAGTTGAAAAGTTAGTTTACCTAATTTTTCGATATGTAAAGTCTTTAGGGGTTGTCCATTAATCACGTGATCTTTTTTTAGCATTTTTTAACCCCCCATCCCCCATTGGTGATACGTAGTGAGGTTGAAGACCACCCCCCCCTCCCCCTTCTCAACATCACGTGTATTTTTAGTACCTACAAAGAATCTTCAAATTTTCTGAATATTATCTTAATTTAAATACAGGTATAAACTATAATCTTATTTTATTCTGAAATTAAGGACCATAATAAAAATGTCTACACCAGGTTGCAAGTTTTTTTTGATTGCCATAACAATAATAATAAACGAAGAGTGTAATCATAGGAAAAACATGTATTGTACTAGTACATGAATATATTTAATGTATATTGTCCTCGGACCACGGATTAGCAAGACATTCTTCAACACTAACAACTGGATAGCAAGACGAAAAAATAAATACACGAGATATCTTACTACACCCCCCCTCCCCCCTTGTGTTCTTTTCGTGATTTTTATCAAACCCCTCCCCCCCCTTTCAAGCCTCACGTGATTAATGGACAACCCCTTATTTGTTCTAGTGCTGCGAAACTCGGCCTTATCGGCCTAGCAAACACTCTGGCTCTAGAAGGAGAGAAATACAACATTAAAGTGAACACAATCATCCCAACAGCAGCTTCCAGACTCACTGAGGATATCCTACCTCCGGATATGTACCAAGCTATGAAGCCTGAACTTATCGCGCCTGTCGTGGTAAGTAGATTTACAGTCTTTTTTGTGCCGAATAATTATCATTAGCATATTATCAGGGCACCATTCTTGGGTGCTCAAGATGATACACCCGTAGAAAATATCCGCCAGGTATTGAAAAGGAGACTGAAAGGAATGAAAATCAATTAAATATAACGTTTTTTGACGATTTTTTGACATTGAAAATTGACAAAAAACGTCAAAATGTGCTTCAATCTGAATTATTTGAGTATTCGGATCTCAATCAATCAGGTTTTCTTCAAACGCTTCGTGTTTCTGCTTCCGAAGCGTTTAGTAAGGGCTCCGAGGTTTTCCTCTCTACCCTGGCATGTCTTAATCATAACTGTCAAAATATTAAAAATAGCATAATTTTTAGTACTGTCGAATTAGTTTAGTCTAGTTTTGGCGTATTCTGAATTGACACCAATGTCTGAACTGAAAAAAAAGCCCAATGAAGAAGAAGAGAAAGTTCATCAAAGGCGACACACCGCTTTACCAAGTGACCCAGAGGCAGTTGCTTCTGCGAGTGGAAGCCAGGGTAGAGAGGAAAACCTCGGAGACCTTACTAATCGCTTCGGAAGCAGAAACACGAAGCGTTTTAAGAAAACCTGATCGATTGGCGATATCTGAATAGACACCAATGTCTGGATTTCGCTGTCTGGGCAACTGCATTAAAAACTCATATCAATTTACATTTACATATTATTATAAACTGTAAAAGCTGTTTAATTTAATACTGTTTTGAACAGGCATACATGGCGCACGAGTCTTTCCAAGAGTCGGGTGCCGTCATCGACTCTACTCTGGGTTTCGCTACGAAGGCGCACTTTGTACGAAGCAACGGCGCCCCTCTGAAGTAAGTTTCTATAATTATTGCTTAAGCGAACCGAACGGGTTTGGTTGTCAACTAGGTCTCGGTAATCACATCCACGTGGTAGAAAACACGAATTACTTACATAAAATTCACTATAATTTATTTAGTTCTAACTGTGAAAACACGACTTGCTTCCATGTTTTTTTTTCGTATTTTTTTTCTTTCATCAATTATATCGAATTCACGTATAATTGATCAAGAACTCAGGAACCCTGAGGTCTAGTAAAATTACTTGTGTATCCCCGACTCCCGACCCGCGTGGGGATTAGGGCAGTACCCTCCAATGAGATAAAAGCCAGTAGGGCACTTATCAGGGGGATGCCTGCGTTGGTGTTGGTCAGCAGTGGACCAATACAGGCTGTTGAGTTTGAGGTTGTATTACTATGTTGTTACTAAATTATGCGGTGCCATGTCGGTGCATCGGTGACTTTAGTGATGTTTCCAAAGCCTCCAATACCATGTTGACCCAACGTTGCCGAGTAAAAGCTAATATCAAACTGTAGACGGCACGTTTGCAGTGCCTTGCCATCGCACGGTATCGCTCGTTTGTCAATAGTTGTTTAGCAATAGTTTTCGTAGACTTGCCAAACGTCTAGACGGTTGCACTTGGCCTTAGCTCGGCCAGCATGTATTGGGGGCTTAATATGGTCCTAACCTAACTATATCCTTGAGCTTTAGGCCAAGCATAGAACTTTCTGCTGCTCGTTGGAAGGTGGCTATTTTCCTACTTGCAGTCACGCAATTTAATTTATTTTCCCAGGAAGAAACCATCAGACCCTGTGACTATTGAGTCGGTAAAGGAGAATTGGTCGAAAGTAGTCGACATGAAGGACGCCAAACATCTTGACAGGATCGCCGAAGTAACTCTGGATTTGGTTGAGAAGTTGACGGTATGTATTTATAGTAAACACAAAGATAATAAGTAAGATATTATAAGATACTTAGAACATATACTTAGGAGTCATGAGTCGACGTTGAAGTGGAGTTTATTAAACTTTACTTCAAAAATAAATAATATTTTGACCTATGTGACGTTTTCTTAGCTTAGATAACTTAACAGCCTCGTCTCGTAACAATACCGTAGTTCGTTTATATAATCAGTTTTCAATTAAGAGTCATAATTTAAAACTCATTATATCTAAATACTTAGTTATGTCAGTCATAATTTATGATTATGACTAACAAAACTAAGTTTTGGTCGATGTCCTTCTCAGTCCAAATAAGTCAGACTCGAAGGATTAAGGCATAAAAGACTTGAATAACCTTAAATTATTGTTCAAGGACTTCGAAGAGCGCGCCAAGTTGGACGGAAATCGCGAATCTTACTGGACTACATACAACTACGATTCTAAGGATTTAGTACTCTATGCTCTTGGAGGTAAGGACCATGCTGTGTGTATTGTTGTAAAATTTATTATTATTTATTTATTTATTATAAAAGAGGCATAATTGAGGTCACTAAAATACTTGACAGAATACTGTGAACCGCGCGAAACTTAGCGCTACAGCGATTCCGAAATTTCAAATTCAGAAATTTTAGAAATTTATTGAGCACGATCAGCAAGGGAAATTTATAGGATTAAAAAAACGTGATTCATTATTTACGTCATTGTTTATTTATACTCTGTTTTGAGTGAATCGAAGCAAGTTTAGAAAATTCCATTAGTTAATCTGTTATTCTAGACCTTAACTATCTACACAACATATTTCATCGAAATCGGTTAAGTAGTTTCGGAGATACGTGGTAACAAATATTCACACAAACTTTCGCATGTTAGTAATAATAGGAAGATGATGATTAAGATGCCTGAAATCTATTTTTCCTTTCAGTTGGAGCATCAGTAGTGAACCCATCAGACCTGAAGTTCCTTTACGAGAGCCACGAGAACTTTGTAGCCCTGCCAACCTACTTCATCCTGCCAGGAATGTGTATGGAATCTCCTATCGTCGCTCAGTCTATGCCGCCTGGCAAACATGCTGATTTTACTAACGTAAGTACTTATACTGTGTACAAATATCTTACCGAATGCGTAAGATATTTGTTTTTCATTTCCTGAATTTGAATAATTTATAAATACTCACGTTACCTCTCCACGCCATAACTACTGCACGAATCTGGCTAAAATTTTGCATACACGTAATTCTAATCCCGGAATCAAACATAAGCTACTTTTTATACCATAAATCAGTTCCCGTGGGATAAAAATAATCAATAAACGTTTCCATAGGAACAACGAGTGCGAAGTCGCGGGGCGCAGCTAGTACTTTATAAAATACATAATATAAAACGACAAGACCACTCTGAAAAAATATTTGTAGATCGTACAACATTTATCCCGAGACGGAAATAGAACCCGTAACCTCCTGGGTCGCAGGCGGTCCTTCGCCCACCGCGCCACAGAGGTCGTCAAATTTACGCAATGTTTATGCGATGTCATTATTGTCTATTCTACTCTACAGAAGAAGCCCTATGCTTGGCCAACTTTCTGGGGGCTGTATTTTCCTTTTCTGAGTAGGCCCTCCGAAGTTTTAGCGCTATCGTGCGTGACCTACAGCTTCACATTATACAATCAAACAAACGTTTTATAACTTTATCTCTCTCTCTCTGCCAATAACGTTGCTGGAAGAGAACTCATTTTTAAGCTCGCCTTTGCCATCATTTTCCATTTAAATGTTTTACTTGTATATTGTGCATAAAGAATAAATAAATAAACGTGGTATTTAAAATGTTAGAACAGAATAATAGGTAGATGAAAGACAATGAATGTCGCATTAGTGCACTATCATATCATTAGTGGTAGATACAAAGTTCATGCAGTTCAAAGATAAGGACGGATGCGTATTGATTTCAATAAACATGCTTTCTTGATTCCAAGCAAAGGTAAGTAACTAAGTGAAAATATAAATCCCTTCAAAAAATAAACGCTGCGAGCTGTAAGGATAAAAATAAAGTTGAATCTATAAGTTGGAATATTGCACGCTTATAGATGTGGACTTCGACTAACATATTATAGGTTTATATATAATACTTTGTATGCCAAAAACGCCGGCTGAAGCTGTTATCTACTGCGGTTTCTAATCTCGGTGTTATCTTTTTAGCTTGTATCTAAGTATAAGTATTTGGATATCTGTTGGATCTTTATTATTATTACCTCATGGGTAAGCGATGATTTTGACGAATGAGGTAGTTGTCTAAACGCTATGTTGGCAAAAAAAACTACTGTACCGATTTAAAAAATCTATCATTAAAAAGCTTACTTTCAGGGAGTGATATAGGCTATAATTGGTGTCGATTCTGTAGTTTTAGGATTCCTAACCTAAATTTTACGATTTCAAAATTGTATATGCTAGGTTCACCTAAAAATTATGGTATTCTCTATACAGATCCTAAAAATACCTATATTAGAACGTTTTTGAAAATCACATAACTTCACTGAGTTGAGCAGTTGGGTGTTGCTGTAAGCAAAATATATTCTTATTTACATGGGTCAAACAGTTCATCCATTTGTATGAGAAATCGTTTAGAAATTCAAATCGATACCAGTTTAAAATCGATAAATTTTAATCATGACCAAATTAGATGTATGTATACTAAAATTAGGTAGACCTTTCTAACTACATTATAGCTTGAATGTAATGCCAAGAATAGCGTTAAAGCTACTTTTAACTAAGTTGAGTTGTTTTATGTCATCCTAATTTGAATTTTTCAACCATAGAATATCATTAATCTATTTGAAAATCCGAAATCCTAATTTTAGCTAATCCTAAAACAACAGAATCGACTCCATTATATATATTTTATCCCGGAATTCCCACGAGAACGGGAACTGCGCGGGTGAAACCGGAGCTGCTAGAGTAATGATAAAAGTAAAATTTTCGTATGGGTCTCCGATTCTTTGCATAATTAGGTTGTTACTTTTGCCGCAGATTCTTCACGGAGAACAATTCATAGAATTCGTCGGAGATTTCCCCGGGACAGACGGAACCTTCACCACCAGATGCTACGTCGTTGATATACTGGATAAGGGATCCAGTGCTGTCGCCATTGTCAACAGTAAGTTACTCTTATATTTGTTAAACCTTCAACCGGCAGGGACCGGGTCCGCTATGAATGTAATGAAATATGCCTTGACAGACGGGGACCCGCCGGCGGGTCCGCTCACTCAGGCGACTGTAAGCTGTTTTTTCATCGTGTTACAGTCTATGTTGGTATACAACTTCTGACTGTGTGAATGAGTAAATATTAAGCTATACATTGCAACACCAAGAAGCCATTCAGTAGAAATAAATAAAATATATATTTGTCTTTGAATCTGAATGTGTGGCGCAATTTTGTAAGGCGCGCGGTGCGGGGCGTATGATTTAGAAAAGCACTGTTTTACGACGCCCGATTTTCCGTTGGCTGAAGCGTTAACTTAGAAACTTTCGTAGTTTGACGAATTCATTACGGATGAAAACGGGTTAACTATGAACCATAAAATTGTTTTGGCTCGTGCGTAGTGCTCGGAAGATGCGGAAGGCGCGCGTCTAAAACCACACTCACCCTGAAGAAGTCACTGGTTAAAGGATGAATCGTTGGTGTTCTTCCAACACAAATAAGATTCATATTTATTAACACGCTTACATCCTTAATTAATTTGTGGACTTATTCATAACTAGCCCCTCGGACTACCGTGTCCAGGCTTTGCGCGGGTAGAATTCAAAATTAAATGGGTCAAAAAAAATTTGCGCGAACCGAATCAGAATCACGAATATATCATAAATGTGAAAGTTTGTATGGATGTATGGATGGATGGGTGGGTGGGTGGATGGATGGATGGATGTATGTTTGTTACCTTTTCACGCCAAAAATACTGGACGGATCTGGCTGAAATTTTGCATACAGGTAATTGTAATCTTGGAATCTATTCCAGGATTACAATTACCTGTATGCAACATAGGCTATTTTTTATCACATAAATCTGATTCCGTGGGATAAAAATCACCTTAAAACGTTTCCATAGGAACAACGCGTGCGAAGCCGCAGGGCGCAGCTATAATATCGACTTGTGAAAGTCCCGTTAAAATCGGTCCAGTCGGGTCAATTAGACAGACAAAAATTCTGAAAACTGACGACATGTTAAGTGCTGTGAATATATTCATTCGTATGCGTTCTGTACAAATCCGTTTTTTGATATTCTAGTCTAATAAGTTAAGATGCATTTAAGTACCTAACATTTTAAAAAACTGTGCGGTGTTATTTTATTATAGATTTGTAAGAAATACGAAGTGATAAAATATAATCAGTTTCATTATCAAAGTTCATAAACACTCGGCCCCCTATCGTACAGTATCATAAGCACATAGTAATAACTCAGATATGAGTATTTTGTGTTTAATCTTATCGAATTAACACATAAATCTTAATACCTAAGCTTAGTGTTTGTTTGCATTTTGAATACACACGGTGTTAGGGTTCCGTACACCAATCGTGCCAACAGCTAGCTAGTTTACGCGCTTTGTCATCAGTTTACTGTAAGTTTGTCACATCACATACCACTTACCATGCAACCTTAATATGTTTTTTCACCGCAACGCGTTGCTGTGTGCTGTGTACCATGTGACCTTAATATGTTTTTTTCGCCGCAACGCGTTGCAGTGTAAAATAAACACTTACGTTGCCAACTTGTTAATCTAGTGTAGAATCTAAATAATATGTGTAGATATAATTTGTTCTCCTAGCGCCTCAACAACTGGCCTGAATACAACTACACCCAAACACTCGCTCACAGTTTCAATTCCAGTCTTGTGCAATATTATAATGAACAAACATGAGGGCATTAGTGTTGTTTTTTTAAATAAATCCTACTAAAGTACGTCGTAGCAAGCACGCGTAACACGCCGGTCCGCCTAAGATTGTGATGGGTGGAACTAGGTAATTGCAACTAAGGCCCGTATTATGAAAGGATGCTCAGTCATCGACCTATGCTTGAATGATGCTTATCTATAGTTTTGAGTAAATACTAATTTAAAAACAATGGTACTGATGTCAAAATCTACACTCACTCATGTAACCCTCAAGTAACGAACCTTTCATACCACGTTATTACGTATCATGGAATGGTTACCGCCGAACCATATTGACATGAAGTGTTTATTTCCCCAGGCGAAATCTACTCCAACAAACAGCTGATAATTCGTACCCAGCAGCACATCTTCGTACTTGGACAGGGAGGCTTCGGCGGACAAAGAAACAGCCAACACTCGGTCAATGTTGAACCGGCGCCAAAGAGAGCGCCTGACGCGGTGGTCGAGCAGAAAACGGCTGAGGACCAAGCGGCTCTGTACAGGTAACTCCTTGATCATCATGCAAGCCTGGTACTCCTAGGTTAGTTTATGCTAACACAAATATACTAATACATTCATAAACATGAGACAACGAGGAATCTCTATCAAACTAATTGTAATGTCATACATTTTCGTGCTCAATAGACAAATATAAAAAATAATGAAAGGCATAACTAATGCTGGAACAATCCACACATACTCTAGCTAGCCCAAAGCCCCAGAGCTTATATTATGGATACCAGAGGAATAAGTCTATTGGACATTACATTAGTAAGGGGATTTGCGTGGTTCCCTTTCCTCACGATAGAGGCGCTGTACCGAATGTAAGGAAAGAAGAGACTCATGTCACGCAACACACGATCATGTCTCGTTTCTAACATCAAGAGACTCGGGAGAACTGATGAACTGTTTAATTGTGAATAAACATTGATAACTTTATAATATTTGCAGGTTGTCTGGCGACCTGAACCCTCTTCACATCGATCCGTCCGTGGCCACCGTAAGCGGACATCCCAGGCCGATCCTGCACGGACTTTCTTCTCTTGGCTTCTCAGCGCGGCATGTTTTGGCTAAGTAAGTTTCCTCAGCAATATATGTAGGCTAGTTTATTCTATACTAATATTATAAACAGGAAGGATTTGTTTGTTAGTACTGAATAGGCTCCGAAAGTACTCGACCGATTTAAACCATTACAAACCTTACTTTTCAGGGAGTGACATAGGCTATATTTTATCCTGGAATAGGGTATATGCATGTGACTTCAAAAAAGCTAATATTTTTTTACGTATTCTCTATTGATATAGAAATATAATCTGTATATTTATTTATGTATTTAATGATGTTTTTATGAACATCATACGTTAAATTTAATCATTGAAAAGTAGATATTTTAAGTCTCAACAGCAGAATGTCTAAACGCAACGCCATTGGCATGTGAAGCGTGACGTAATACTTGAACATTTTTGTATGGGCATGAAGTTTTGACTTTGAGTTTACATATGGGACTCGATGATCCGTGACGTCATAAAATGCAATGTCTAACATGGCAGCGTTTTTATCACCCGAAACTGAGTGTAGTTTTACTTTTAGTTTTTTACCTCAATAATTCAATTTTTTTTGGGTGTTATATTTTTTTTCGTTTATGTATTAACCTAAATAATCGATTAAAAAAATCCATGCATATACCCTATTCCCACGGAAACGGGAACTACGCAGGTGAAACCGCGAGGCGCTGCTAGTAAATAATAAAAATAATGTATTCAGGAGATTTTAAATAAGCATCAAAAAACTTATTGAAACGATGACACTACCGAAGCTTCACTTCGCGTAAACTGTGTGGTAGTGGACGCAGGCCTCTCTAAGCGCCTTTTATTTTAAGGGATCAACCTTTTAAGGGGCGAACCTAACAGGTTTGGTGGTCAAACTAGGCTTCTGAGCCTAGATCTCAGTTCTCACAGGATCTCCGTGGTAAAAAAACTATAATTACATAAAATTCTTTTTATTTCTTTGGTTTCTTAAAAGTGAAAACACGATTCAGAATGATGATGATGATGATGAAGAATTATGAAGATTGTTGCGCTTACGCCCAAGCGCAATAATCGAGGTTTTGCTTATTTACAAGAAAATTACAAAACTCATTAAGAAATTGTTTCGAGGCACCACGAAACAATTTCTTAATAAGTTTTGTAATTTTCTTGTAAATAATAATAATTAGTAATAATAATAATAATAAGCTACGACCAAAGTTTCATGGTTATTTTGTACCCCCTATTCCATAAACATGGTATATATGTCGCAGCCGGAACGTAGAATTAGCCCGTTTGTAAAACGGCTAGGCCGTTTACAAAACGGCGCCATTCAGCTAAATGGCTAGGCCAATTGTAAAAAGCTCAACGTTCAACGATTTGGCTGACTCAAACCTAGCCCGATTAGTAAAACGTCTATATCTTTTTATACCATGGATTACTAATTAGTAGTAATGGCGCGCGGTTTTGCTTGTGTGAGGTTACCTGCCTAAATAAATTTCCTAACCAAACTTCAGAACACTGAAATGTAGGTACCAAAGAAATGTATTTTATGGGATTAAAGTAAAACGTATTTTATTTGAATCCCATAGCAGTGTCACGGTGCCTCAGATTATTAATAATATTATATAATAACCAAAATCAGTGCATAAAATTTAACTTCTGTAAAATCTAATCTTTAATATACCTCAATAAAATTGAAGTAGTTAGGAAATGTAATAATGTGGCCGTGTGGTGCTGGCTTAGAATTTGCACCACCCCAAGGGATATCCACCGTGGGTTTGCAGCAGCGCCCCTGCTGAACAATTTTCCACCGAACTGCAATCCTTAATCCCTATGCCAAGCGTGGAGCACAGGCGTGAAGTTTATGGTCATTACCCCCCATGGTACAAACGCCAATAAGGAGCTAATCAGGGGAAGTCTACGTCTAGCAGTACAAGTTGTTGAGGTTGAGGATGTAGTAAAGATAAAATAACAGCTGTTTAAATGCATGTTATGGTATGCACGGTAGGTACCAAACGACCAACTTTTAAAATTGTGTTCTACTGTGTTGTGTCTGACGGTAGTTAGGTATCGCTGTCTCTGTTTGAGCTTACCTCCGAACCCAATTTTTAAGCAACTGTCCTTGGCAGATAATTGATGTCATAGCCGGTAATAAAATATAATATGTAGGTAACTGTAGATTCTGCGCAGACGGAGCCTCGTACACAGAAACAGTTATCTTCATTTGACGATCGGCCTAAGCACGGTGAACTGCCTAGCCATTCCCTAAACGGGCTAATTCAGATGATCAGCCATATTGTAGAACGTTGATTTCACCGATCGTTCTACAATCTGCCTAGGCATTTAGCTGAATGGCGCCGTTTTGTAAACGGCCTAGCCGTTTTACAAACGGGCTAATTCTACGTTCCGGCTGCGACATATCCATATATAGGCACAGGATTTCGCTTTCATGAGGAGCGCCTCATGAAAGCGAAATCCTATGCCTCACCTTTACAAACTGGCGCGCATTGCGCTCTCATAAATAAATGTCTAAATGAAGAATGTTAAACGTTACAGATACGGTGGCAACGACCCCAACAACGTGAAGTCGATAAAGGCGAGATTCGCGAAGCCAGTGCTGCCCGGACAGACGCTGGCTACCGAGATGTGGGTCGAAGGCAAGCGGGTCCACTTCCAAACTAAGATCAAGGAGACTGGCACAGTTGTTATTGCAGGTGAGATTGTTTTATTTAGCATATTCTTTCCCACAGCTGGCCAAAATGCCTCTACCACACATTTCCAATTATCTCGATCTACTCGTATTGCGGGCTCCAGGCGAGGTTAAAAATAAGTAAATAAAAAGACGGTAAGTTTTCGTATTAGTATTTATTTTTTTACACCGTAGGTACACTTGATGTCGTTATTTAAGGAACTATATTTATATTTCCATTTTCCATACATAAACTTGGCTTTACAAAACACCATAGACCATAGACAAACAGACAGACATAAATTAATTAGAAATTAAAAACTGAGAGGTCAGTCTACTCTAGTTATACAAAATAAACTTTGTACTTTTCTTTCTTAAATTTTCAGTGTGGACTTTTGAGATGGGATAGTATAAACATTCCGAAAATAAGAGAAATAGTGAAATCATTTATTCAAGCAAGAAATCTAACTAATTGATATATTTTAAAATATGACACCTATATTTTTACACCAACGGATTTCGTCACACTAATATTAAATTAAAATTAAAAATTGTTTATTGCATAAAAAAAAACCTACAATCTTTGTTCCAGGAGCCTACATAGACATGAAGAACGTATCAGCAGGCGAATCATCATCGCCCGCCGCCGCCGCGCCCTCTGCCGGCGCGCTCAAGAGCGATGGTCTCTTCGCAAAGATCATTGAAGAGGTGAAGAAGAATCCTGATAAAGCGAAGAGTGTTGGCGGCGTTTTCTTGTACAATATCACTGAGAATGGGAAAACTGTGAAACAGTGGAGTGAGTATTTTTACCTCTACACTCGATTTTTGTAGTCAGGGTTGTGTTTTATTGAAATATAGGGTGTTATTCAAATTAATACACACAAAAATGAAGTACTAAAGGTTTTTCACCAGAAATTAATATTCAGTGGAATAACCAAGCCGCAAACGGTTGTTATTTGTAACACCTGTATACTCGGACATTTATTACGAATTCCCATTTTTGACGGGAGTTTTCAAACATTATGCGCAAACATGTCAAAAACAGCTGATCGTTAAGCTCAAACTCAAAAATACTTTATTTCCATAAATACAATAATGTACACTTAAAAAAGGTCAAATCTTAGTTAGATGATCAGCCAAATTTTCTACTAGAAACATCCCTGTAATACTATTTGCTTTTTTTGCCTGTGATTCCCCCGTTCAACGATCTTGTCATGGACAATACAGCACCATCTATCCTTGGCGGTGAGAAGAGCGTCGTGAAAAAGGGTCCGTGATCGCATATACGTTTTGGAAATATGATGCTGGGAACCACATTTCCAAAGCGTCTATGCGTTCACGGTCGGCCTTCTCGTCCATGTGTCAGCGCCATTGTAAAAGATGAAGAAGACAAGAATTTTGACAAGTTTTTCTTTGGTGTTGCCAGATATGCTGCTGTCGCTTCATATTTTCTGTCACTATAATATTGAATGAAATATAATTTTATTTGTAACTTAGCTAACAAAAACAAACATGATTTCAAAATAAATGATAAAGCTTCTGTTGATAAGAGTCACAAAACGGTCTATCTCAGCATGAGGTATATCGTATGACATTTTGAATGGAGCATAAACGTAAACAAACCGCCCACACTTAACCTAAAATTCACTTAGTTGGCGCGTCCTTTTATACGTAATTTACATTACTTGACGATTTTAGATCCTCCCTTCAATAAAAATTGCTTACAATTATACCTGAAACTCGACGTCAAGCAAGTGAGATTTTGTTATTTGTGTCGTACTTTGTTTACTAACATGCTTCATTCAAAGGCCGCCCATTGTACTTGTCTTATGTAATGTATCCATGTACCTAATGTTATTTTTATGGTGTACAATAAAGTATTTTTGTATTGTATTGTATCCTAATACGACTTCTTGAATCTTTTTCGCCGCCCGAGTTGCTTATTGAAGAGCCAAGATGCTTGTTTCAAATTCTTATATGAAATTATTTTTGTTTCAGCTCTGGACCTAAAGACCCCAGATGTCTACAACTCCAGCCCAAAGACTGGCAAAGCTGACACAACCATGACAGTTTCAGACACAGATCTTATTGAAATTTCCTCCGGAAAACTGAATCCCCAAGTCGCTTATTTGAAGGGAAAACTCAAGATTGCTGGCAATATTATGCTTGCCCAAAAACTTGGACCTCTGCTCAAATCTGAAGCCAAATTGTAAAGTTTATAACGAGATTGTTACCTGTATATTGGGGCATGGTTAAAGAGTTTATTGTTTATCATTTACGCATTTGTTTTAATCATTATAAATCTATTTTATTATGGCAACACTGTTATGTCTAATAACAAACTACAACTATGCAAGCAATGATTTATTTTGTGAAGGGGAAGATATTCTGTGATAAAACGCAATACATTCAGTGATGGGAAATCGAGAAATCAGTGTTGCCATATTTATACATAATAGGTATCCCAGTCTATTAGGGCAGTATTTAATCTAAGAAAACTGTTATATTTTTACAATGGTGAAGGAATAAACACCACTTTATAAACCTGACTTTATTTTAGTATAGTTATCTTTCCATCCATAATTAGGTTTGCTTCTTTGACTTCATTTTCCCAAGAAGTCTTCATTTGTGGTTGAGAAGTCAAGTCGACGAACTTTGTTGCTTGTATTTCAGGCAGACCTTTGGTTTTGATTGCGACTCCAATAATGCAGCAATAGGTTCCTGTTAACGAGAAATACTAATTTAAATTTCCAGGAATATACATTGATATAAAATTAAAATGCAAAAAAAAAAGCTCGCTACATCATGCAGAAAAGGTCCATGCATTAGATAAAAAGGCTGTTATAGGTTTAATAATGTGAAAGTTGGTAAATAGGTAGGGCCCCAAGCCCCATAAAATAAAAGTTAATAGCTATTCCAACATATTTTCAATGCTACTTCATTACTTACCTATATGTATATTTATATATATCTAGCCTACTGTCCAACCGTGATGAAAGAAGGTACTTTAATTATAAGCAACATGTAAGCAACAAACAAAATGGCCGATAGTCTATAAAGCAGTAAGTAATAAAACTAAGCAGTAGGTAGGTAGGTAGAGCTATACTACACATAGATAGGTAAGTACCTCATATATCGTCAAGTTCTTTAAATGAGAACTTACCCTTTTTAAGCGAGTTCTTATCAATAACTCCATCGGCGGCTTCACATTTAGTT
Source organism: Eupithecia tripunctaria (assembly GCA_955876795.1). NCBI lineage: Eukaryota > Metazoa > Arthropoda > Insecta > Lepidoptera > Geometridae > Eupithecia > Eupithecia tripunctaria. The sequence continues at coordinate 6,382,069 of OY041616.1, read as the reverse complement.
ATTTTGGAGCGGCCAGAATAATCTGCGACGATCAGAATGTCCGTTCCAACGGTTTGCTCAATAGTACCTTGGATCCAGACGTCTAAAGGTGGTGTTTTATTCACTAAATCTTTTATCAGATACTTTCTAGGGTTTACGGCCATTTTGTTGGTTATGACCACGCGGTGAGGCTGGTAACGTACATAGTATGAAGGTAAGTACCCAAGTTGTTTGACTACAAATAAACAAGTGCACAATGTTTTGAAAATTGCTCAAATAGGTATTGCACTAAGTTAAAACTAACTGTGGACTTACAATGTTTAATATTTCATAAATATTCAGCAGTGTCCACTAAACTCAACAAAACAAGTAAATGAAAGAAAAGGAAGCAAGCAAAGCAAGAACGAATAACAAACAACAACTTCAACTTCAACTTCTTGAGTGTGGCTTCTGCGTCTGGGGAATAACAACAAAAACGGAATATTTTTTAATCTGACGTTGACAATGACAGATAACTTTTTTTTATAGTTTATTCTTTTGAAATGGACACGGCAGAGTTGTGGCAGTCCAGACACAGTAAGCCATGAAATAAGAAGTTGAAGAATAAGAATTTTGAAGCAAGGAATTAAAATAGGTACCTACCCATAGGTACCTACTACCTACGTAACGTAGTATATATATATATATATATATATATATTCCTTGCTTTGAAGAGCTATCTCTTCACCGTGTACCGTGTACCTACAGGTAGGCTTTCATAATACGGGCCTAAGAATAATTTTCTGGCTCCATAAATTGCCTGGGGTTAATAATATCCCAATTTTTTTTTACTTTGACGGGACTTGAACCCGCGTCCTTCACTAAAACTACTTAGAAGAGGAAACAGATCATTGTTGCCAGGGTTCTTGAGTCGTAAGTTACGTTTCGTTTCCTAAAATGTTACATTTTTGCTCCAAGCAAGAGTATCATTATTGTTTTTTTATGGACGTGTTTTTGGGGTCGAACTCCGGCGACAAATGTAAGCTAACCTAACCTAACCTAACCAAACTTATTCTATTACTTTGAACCACAAGGCAGTCATTTTAGTAAGTTCACCTCGGAATTTGAGATACCCAGCTGTAAGTCTGTAAATACTTGTATCGACACCCTAAAAGTTGTCTCAAAACCTACATATGGTAGGGTGTGCGCAACTATTACATTTCAAGGTCAAAGGTCACGAAAAATAGTTTTTTTGTAAATATCTCATTTCCTATGGGTTTTTTGCTATTTGTATGTATGATCAATATTGTAGCAGACAAAATTCTCTATAAATTTTGTTTAATTTTTTTTATACGGTGAACCGTTTTCGAGATAGAGGGTGGAGAACGCGCGGTCACAGCATCACGTTTCGCATTGCCCAACCCCATACCTGGGGTTCCAAATCATGCCCTTACCAAGTTTGAACTTGATATTATACACGTTTGAACTGTTGATGAGCAGCTGCACTTGTTGGTGGAATATTTGAAAGCTGTACGGGTTTATGGATGGATGGATGTTTGTTACCTCCTCACGCCAAAACTACTGAACGGATCTGGCTGAAATTTTGCATACAGGTAATTATAATTCTGTAATTAAACAAATACTACTTTTTATCCCATAAATCTGATCCCGTGGGATAAAAATCACCTTTAAACGTTTCCAAAGGAACAACGCGAGAGAAGCCGCGGGGCGCAGCTAGTATAATATAATAGTTAATAAAAATTGGCAAATATTTATAATCATTGATTTATTGATAGTTCATCAAGTATATATTATTATGGCGCGTTTTCGACCGGAGCACCGGTTGACCTGAAGTGATGCTGTGACCGCCCTTTAACTCGAAAACAGTTCACCGTATAAAAAAAAAATTAAATAAAATTTGTAGAGAATTTTGTCTGCTATAATATTGATCATACATACAAATAGCAAAAAACCCATAGGAAATGAGATATTGACAAAAAACGGATTTTTTGTGACCTTTGACCTAGAAATTTAATAGTTGCGCACACCCTACCATAATGTAGGTTTTGAGACAACTTTTAGAGTGTCGATATACAAGTATTTACAGACTCACAGCTGGGTATCTCGAATTCCGAGATTCTTACCTAATTTAAGCTTAAATGACTGGACTAATAGCCAGGATTCTGTAAAGGGGGGTCAGGTGAAAAAAACAAAGAATATACCTAATGTACATTCATAAGGCGAGGTCGTAGCCCAAGAATTTGAGACACGCATCACCACTAACAATAAACCACGGCGAGCGAAGCGAGCCGCGAATTTTTAGGGACTTTTCCGGGTTTTAGGGAAAAGTAAGTTCGCAGTGGTAGAAACACATCAGTATGAAAAACAATCAGCAAGCAGAGACAGCCCTGAAAATTTTTAAGAGTGCGCGACAGAGATTGAATTGTTAGGAGGAATTGTTAGATACATAATGAATATCGGTGAGTCGCAGTCTTTTTGAAATTGGTGAGGTATGCTTAGCAAGACGCGAAAGCTATGATAGTAAGTTATGAATAATAATAAAATTTTAACGATTTACAACAAAATAGATGAGCCCTGCCCTAAAGAATCTACGAAAATCAAAATCTGGTGTCTACTTGGAAAAGGAATATCGAAGTTGTGTTCGCTGTCGTACAAAATGAACTCTCGCTCGCATAAGATTAGCTTATCACGTAAACGAATCAGAAACTTCCATTTCAGTATAGGGGGGGCCTTCATGTGCACAGCCAGAGACGAGACAGTACTCCAGCGGAGCAAGCCGCGAAACCAAAATATTTTTTGTTAATTTGTCGCGTTAGTAGTCAAAATGATCTTATTGTGAGACCGAGACCATGTATTATTAAAAATGGACCACGAAACAGGGGACAATGTAACCGATTTTTTTTGCTGTTTTGTCGTTTTGTTAGATATTTTGATATTTTGCAACTGAACTGAAAAGAGGCTTTATTTCAGATCCAGGCCACGTCGAGAGAGGCAAAAGATGTTCGCCACGCCCGTGGTGATACATCTGTTAGTTAGTTTTACATTGAATTAACTACAAATATTCGATACGTATATAACTCTAACGTACGTACTTGTACTTTTTAGCTATGTATTCTTAAAAGGGCTCTGCTAATAAAGGGCAAGAACACCTCAATGCAAAAAACAAATTAAAATGCAAAAAGCAGTGATATTTTTGTCATCTCTCTGTATTGTGTATTAAATTGTTTGAATTGAATGTAACGAAAGCGGGAACGCGTACGTTTCTTTCTTCGCAAGTTCGCGTACTCGCGAGTAACATGCGCGCACACTGTACTACTTTTTCTTTTACTTAACTTATCTTTTCAAGTTAAATCCAATACCGAGGTATACTTAAGACGAGTAATTTTATTTAATATATATGTAGGTTTTAGTCAAATAAAGAGCGTTTTTGTAATTTAGAACTGAGTTTTTATTAAAAAAAAATACGAGCAATCCGCACACATTACGTGTTGACGTAAGTAAGAAGGAAGTCCAGTGTCGCAACCAGAGGGGTGGAATGGAAACCAAACTAAAAACTAATTCGGATGCGTTCTCATTCAATCAATATAAACAGCTTGAAAAATAGTTATTACTGTCAATCAAATAAGAAATGAGGTGCAATTGGCTATAATTCACTTGTGTTCACTAGCGGAAGAAGAGAAATAGATATCATTTACCTATGTTCATTTCAAAGTCGTTGAACGTGTCGATGGACGTGGTAATACTGAGAAGAAATTAACCTCTTGAATTTAGTTTGTAGATGTATGTAAAGTACCGACTTACCTAAAAATATATTTCTGTACTTTCATATAAAGTAGGTACCTACATAACCTACCTAAGAGTAGGTATGCCGTGGCCCGTGTAAAAGTGCATCTGAATTTAATCGTAAAATTGAGTCGAAAGTATGGAACACTTGGGCCTTTTGGGGGGGCCATGGCCCCCATGGCCCCCCCCCTGGATCCGCCAATGTCTTATGAATCTAACTAATGAGCATAATATAGGTAGGTCTGCTATCTATGCCTAAGTAGGAATTGAGAAAATTTTCTAGGTTTTTTTTAATCAGAAATAGACCTTCGTTTGACCGCAATCTCACTTGATGGAAAGCGAAGATGCGGCCGACGATATAATACTACGTAGGTACCTACGATACGATACGAAGCATCTTCAGCAGAAGGGTGGGCGGCCGGTAAGCGCTGAGCGGGACGAGGAAGATTATGAAGCTGTCATCTCGGCCCAAAACGAACTCTATTCACAAAACAACTCACTCAGCTCAACTCAACCCAACAGACCACGGCCTCTCTCACTCAGCGAAGCGAGACGAGTTAATTCAATCGACCACGAACGCGCGCGCTGGAAGTACGCTTGTTCGTTCTTTACGCGGGAAAACTTTTTCGTCTTCAATAAACACACAAACATTTTTATTAAATCGTTAATGAATAACGTGAATTTATGCACTGCAGTGATGTTTTTTGTGACGAAAGCATTCAGTGATTTGTTTTTATGTGAGAGATCGTAAAAAGTTAAGAGAAACAGGAGTTCCAAAGTTTCGGTCGCCGAGCCATGTGACTGGGAGAAGTAAACCAAGATTTGTAAGTGCATTCATGTTATTTTTAACTTTATCGATGAGATTTCTCTTTCTTTTCTGGATGTTTTGTCTATGTATAATAAAAAATATCTAAGTATCTATTTATTGTATTGTATTATGTACCTATATCAGTTATCTAGTAGGTACCTACCTACCCATAACACAAGCTCTGCTTAGCTTGGGGCTAGATAATGCTGTGTGAATTGTCCAGCATAATTTATTATTATTTTCATTGATGTCACTTTACGTACCTACCTACCTACTTTGGGAAGGTAAACCTAAATAAAACGAGAAGGAACCTCTTTGGTTCTCTTTTTAATTAAGTAATTAGGTACTTACCTACCTATGACCTCGGACGAAATAAAAAAATATTTTATTAAGACTGAGCCTATCACATGAATCTTTTCAATTAAATAAGCAAGTAGGTAAGTATGTACCTAGATAATTAATTAGTTTTGGGTAGGTACGAGTCCCAGTTGTAGACTAATAGGTATGCTTCAATGCACCTATATTTTCCAAGTAACTTATCTAAACCTTCAAGTAAAACTTGTCATCCTCGAAATTACTTATGTCGAGGGTGACAAGGGATATGTGATAGTTAGGTCGTCCCTTGTGTATATTCCAGAATAATAACAATAAACAAGCTTTATTGCAGGAAATATATGCATTACAATAGGTGTAGGTATAAGAAGTTCTTAAAGAAAAATAAAACTTACTAGGTAGGTACCTACTGTATCCTACAATTGGTACTGGACAACCATACATAGTATACATACAAGGCAGGCACCCTATGCACCTTAATAGAGACGTCACTGTAAATTCTGATAGTAGGATCTACCAACTTAAAAAAAAATTCTGTAAATCCATTAGTGCAGAATTTTATACAAAGGAAAAAGGAATAAAACATCACGAGATGTTAAAACAATAATGAATAGCTCGTGATGCGCCAATAACAAGCATCGCAAATGTTAATTCGTTAGTAAACATTTGCATACTCGTGCTAAGTTATATAAATAGCTGTTATAATAATAATAATAATAATAAAAAGGCTTTTGATAGTGTACCACACTCCTGGTTAATTCGCATTCTACAGATCTATAAAGTTAATCCGGATATTATCACCTTTCTGGAAAATACCATGAGTACTTGGCGGACAACATTATCTCTGAGAAATGATACTACCTCGCTCACCACAGAGGAGATTCCCATTGAAAATGGTATTTTTCAGGGAGATTCACTGAGTCCCCTGTGGTTTTGTCTTGCGTTAAACCCTCTATCACAACTGCTAAATAAATCTAAATTTGGATATAAACTTACCACAAACACCACCATAACCCATCTCATGTACATGGACGATATTAAGCTATTTGCTAAAAATAAAATGGAAATGAACAAATTGATAAGCATAACAGCAGAATTCAGTAAGGATATAAATATGAATTTTGGACTTGAGAAATGCAAAACATTAAATTTACACAGAGGCAAAACATCGACTAGCGGTAATAATGAAGAAAATCTTTTTGACGTCATGAATGAAAACGAAACATATAAATATTTAGGTCTACATCAAGGGAGAACAATTGACCATATTAAAATTAAAACAGATATAAAAAAGGAATATTTCCATAGAATAAATATTTTATGCAAGAAAACTCTGAACTCAAAGAATCTTTTTAAAGCTATTAATACTTACGCCATTCCCGTGCTTACTTACTCGTTTGGAATTGTAAAATGGTCAAAAACAGACATTAAAAAACTCGAAGTTAAAACAAGATCAACATTAACTAAAAATAACTATTTACACCCAAAATCAGCAATTGAAAGAATTTCATTAGATAGAACAAAAGGAGGAAGGGGTTTAATAGATCTAAAAAACTTATGGGTAGGTCAGATTAAAAATCTGAGAAACTTTTTCTACGATAAAGCTAATACTAGTCAAATACATTGTGCAACCGTCGAGTCAGACAAAAACTTTACACCTTTAAACCTTAATAATAAAAACCTGCAATTCATAACCACCAACGATAATCTCAAAGAAAAGATTGATAGATGGCGTAGCAAAGAGCTACACGGTCGGCATTTAAAGGATTTGGAGCTAACGCATATTGACAATCAAGCCTCTAACAGCTGGCTTAAGTTTGGTTCGCTCTTCCCTGAAACAGAGGGCTTTATGGTAGCAATACAAGATCAAGTGATAAACACACGAAATTACAAGAAGTTTATACTGAAGAACCCTAATAACCATAACGATAAATGCAGGAAATGTCACCGTCAATCCGAAACCATCCAACATATTACTAGCGCTTGTCCAAGTCTCGCACAAACAGATTATACACACAGACACAACCAAGTAGTTCATATTGTACACCAAAAACTTGCTATAAAACATCACCTCATTTCTGGAAAACTTTTACCTTATTACCAATATACACCTAAACCTGTGTTGGAGAGCGACAGCTTCAGAATGTACTTTGATAGAGCCATACTCACTGACAAAACAGTACATAACAATAGACCGGACATAACACTAATTGATAAATCGAACAAAACTACATATTTAATAGATATTGCAATACCAAGTACACATAACATCCAAAAAAGTGTAACTGAAAAAATACATAAATATACTGAACTGAAAGAAGAAATAATTAGAATGTGGAAGATGAACAAAGTTTTCATAGTGCCGCTGGTGCTCTCCAGTACTGGGGTCATTCCTTGTAACCTAGCTCACTACCTCAACATTATAGGACTTCAACCAAACATTTTTATAACGATGCAGAAAGCTGCAATACTGAATACCTGTAGAACAGTCCGAAAATTCTTGCAGGACGACCAAAATACAACACAACCATAAAGTGATACTCACTTGGCTTAGGCCCGTGAGCTTCATAAATCACCGGAATATTCCGAGAAAAATAGATATGTAAAAATAATAATAATAATAATAATAATAATAATAATAATAATAATAATAATAATAATAATAATAATAATAATAATAATAATAACCAAGTTACTTAACTACCGCAATAATTTTATCGCATGTAACATTTTCTTAATAGAGAACAAGTTAATCTATGCCTTATTTGGAGGTTTTTTCAGAATAAAATGAGATTAACTTTTTAAAAAATTCAACCGTAAACCGTTAAGTCCCTTTGGTGATTCAATATATATATATATAGATACCTAGTACCTATATACTTACTGTTAATTTTAAGAAAATTGTATTTACTGTTTGTGCCCTATTAAACAAAAATAAAATAAATATTATTATTATTAAAGAACTTGCTATCTACATTTGCAATGTAACTACTGAATAAATAAGTGATAAACCTTTAGGAGCTCTAAAAAGGTAGGTAACTTTAACTAGGTAGAAGGTACCTAGGATTTACCAACCCGTGGTTTCGGCTGTCTTTAATGCACTTAATGTAGGCACCTATCAAAAGTAAATAACCTTTTTACAGGTCTCAATAGTAAAGCCCAAAAAACGACTTGAAACACCATTTCAAGAATCAACGACACTAAAATATGAAATGGTAGAGTTATTCTGCTAATCATATAACATATATCCCACAATAAATATTCTATAGCGAGCAGCATTGTCGCTCGTAGCCTTTCCCGTGTCCTTAGCTGTAGTCGAGACGTGGATTGAACTAATGAGATGGGCCATTAACGGAATGACGTAAATATAACAAACAACACGACTACAGGATGTGAAGAGATGTTGGTACAGCATTTCAGCCGGTTTGTGGCAGGTTTCTATAAATCTCTCAGCGGGGAGGTTGCCTTGGCAAGTAGCGTACCAAGACCTCATGAAAAGCAACAGCTTGATTCTAATTTTGATAACCAAGCACATAAAGATAGCGTGTTTAGGAAAAATAGGGACATAGACTTGCGAAAAGATTATAAAAGCATTGCTATCGGTGGTGAAAGCTAAGCGAACCTAGACCTTATGAAAAGCAGCTTGATGACTTTTGATGACATAACACAACATGAAAATATTTTTTCTAGAAAAAGTAGAGACAGAGACATGGAAAAACATTATAAAAGCAATTACATATATCCGTGGTGAAATTGAATCACCTGAAAAAGTTGAATATTCCTGTGTCTGAACCGATAAATCATCAGTTCATCATACACTACTAACTTACACTTAGATCATTAAAGTTTTACTTTTCCAGTAAACAATAAAGTCCAGGAACGCTTACCGAGAATAGACCCACTCTACTCTACTTTTCAAAAGCTGTATAAAAGTAGGATTTAGCGTGTGAATGAACACATCACAAATCAGAATAAATAATGCTTAAAAGGCATTGCGTATAGTCTGCTATTACAATGATGTAAGCCATCCAGAAGGACGCACGTACCGACTATAAAACCTGGCACAGGGTTCTGATTGATTTATGGCAGCCTGCTGTCCATATTGATGTTGTTTGCATTGGTACAGTACGAATACTTTTTGTATAGGAACGCTTAAATAGTCACTTGGAATGTCGGCTACAAAAACACTAAAGGAATACTAATGAGAAACTATGAAATGTGAGCTATAAGTCTAAGCTATACATATAAAGAACGATAGCACAGACTAGCTATATGCATTATTTACCACAATTCAATCATCAATCCATTATTTATTACATTACATGTATGACATTAGAAAATCACGTGTAGAACGAAAAACAGGAAAATGGCTATTCTTTTATTTATACCATATCTTAATATCAATAATATCATCTTATTATTTATGTAAATTTGGTCATAAAACGTATAAGGAATGGGAGTTAGGTTCATAATATACTTTCTGAAAGATACGCAGACAGAGGATTAAAAAATTATACCCTAGGTTTCTGTTGACTCTACTTTCCCAGACCGCGTAGTTACCTATGGTCTGGGAAAGTAGTCTCAGAAACCTAGGTAACTAATGTTTTGGTCCTTTGTTAAATTTAAAACACAAGACAAAATGCGAATTAAAATAATAAATATGTAGGTACTTAACCTGACTAATAATATTAATTATATTCCTTGTCCCTAGTAGTTTACGACCTGGACGGGACTTGAACCCGCATCCTTCCACTTAGTTCAGTGCGGGGGCGTACTACCAACCAATTGCGCCAAAATATTTAACTCCCTAAAATTTTACCTAAGTATATTATGCGCATCTCAGTTGTTCAAAAGGGAACTCGCGTTAGAATAGGCATTAAAAAACATAAACTTTAGTCATTCGATTAGAGTCTAGAAACAAACTGAAGAGCGTGAAGAATTACCACACTGTCCACATGATGACGGGCATTACAAAACACAATACATAACCAAAAGCCACACATTCTCAAAAAGCCATTTTATTTAATGGCCTGAACGTTTTGCGATTTCGCAGAACGAAACCTTAAGCGGAACATTATGGTAATAACTTTAGGTGTGGGAGATGAAGATTAAGATGACAGTTGCTGGAATAATTAGAATTCTGACTCGAATCCTGTCGCGCAATCAAACATAATTTCTGGCAAATACACATCATCTCTCGAAAATCTAGAATAGTGCATGACAATATTAATGTAAAGTTTTGGGATGTCGTTTTCATTTCGTATTAATTGCACTTAAATTTTCCAGGCGAATAGGTCAATGAATTGGTGTAGAACGAGGATATGGTATATTTTCCATATATATGGCATATTTTCTATCTGCATACTGACTGATTGATTGATTGATATTATATAGTGCCTTCTATGGCTACGGAATCTAAAAATGTCTACAACTATGTTTTCACATCAATTAGCTGTGAATGAGATGCCTTCAAAGATATTATGTTACGCTGTTCTATCTACTACAGTTGCATTCTCTCATTCATGTTTGAATATGAGATTGATAGTCGCTATAATAACAACGGCTTCAGATATAAGCTTCACAGCTCTATATTTATCAGAGTTGTTATAAATATCTGGATTTGCTCTGCAATGTGATTCATTGGTTCGGACTGTGTTTGAAATTTTGAATATTTTATTTTTAACCAACAACATTGAATAAGAAAATATATTACGATAAGACAAGGTAGGTACTACCTTTTTCATCTCCCAGTTCTAGTTATTAAAAAATAACTAAACAATTGGAGTCATAGATCAAAGTTTTCGCCGGTGGGGGAGGCCGCGAAATACCTGTTCGAAGATTGGGGTGCATTTAATTGATCTTCAGCTTAAATCAATAGGTAAGGTACAAAAAAAAATACCTACTACGTGCGCCACAGACCAATCATCATAAAAATGTACCTACCTGTCAGTGTACGTTCACTGTGAGTAATTTAAATCTTGTACCAACTAATGAGCCAGAACTTGTAAAAGTAAGGAGGATGAATAAATTCCGTTTACGAGGTGTCACATAAACGGGCTGGCGTTTATAGCCGTTTATATTGAGCTTGGTCAAAACTCACTCCGTTCCGGTGTTTTGGTTTTAGTCACGGTTCCCGGTACCAGGTTCGATTTCTCATTCTTGTGATTATTTACTGCCGATAAAAAATGCAAGGAAAAAATAATGATTGAGAGATTGCTGCAGCTGCGAACCACATGTCTTAATTTGTCTCTGGCGACCTTTTCGGTGATTTATTATGTAGGACTAGGCGGACGTTGTCTTGGGTTAAATTATTGCCACCTACGTTCTATGGTGCATGTGTTTCGGTGTGTTTTTCTGCTGTTAACCCACACGAAAGAAGATGTAGGCATCTTTGTGACGAACTCCTGGATCAAAATGCTAGCTTGTATTCCAATCTGATGGAGGACACCCAACAATGCGTGATCCCAAAGCGCTTTTAACTTAGCCTCAATAGAGCTTAACGTTCTTGTTTCTAAGTGGCAACTAATGTGTTTCATTTGAACGCACAACTAAACATTAAACAATAACTGCAGTCGCTACCTGGTGCCCTTTCGAGTGTTTATCCCATTTTTTCACGCTACCGTTTGTTCAGTTTTTTGGGATACTCGGATGTCGGCTGTCGTGTGAAGGGTTTTTACCTGACTGAGCTTTGGTGTTTTTGAAAAAGGAAAAAACGAATTGTACAATATCTATTTCGCTCATTAGTTCTGCTATAGGTATCTTTATGTACCGGGATATAAGATGGCATCGACCTATGCAGCGAGTTTGCAACATATTCTCAACCTACCTATCTATAATTAGACATTGCTCTACCTACGGCTTGCTCTCTTCAACAAGTTTTTCTTGATCTTGCTGTTTTGTGTTTCCGTTTATCGAAGTGGTACTTTTTATCGACCAGTATTGATAACTATCATATTTTGCATGCATATTGATCCTCTTCAATTTCAATGACTCTAGAACTATCGGTTAGTGGCAATAACCAATGTACCTCGATATTCGTGTGATCCACTTTGTGGAGGAATCCTTCTGTTCTTTATCTTTAAGAACGCCCGCATGCACGTAATTCTACAAAACAATGGATTTTTTCTTTACCATGCCGGTCTCTACCATTTGTTTTTATATGATCTTCTAAATCCTAAAGTAAGTAACTGTGGAACTCAGAGATGCGGTACTTACTCAGCTACTAATAAGAAATAATACACGTTGTTACGATATACATAACTGGTAAAGAGAGATGAAATTAATATTACCTACATGCTGTAATGTACACCTGCATATAAACTTACAGTTCAGAGATTATAATTATGAGGGTAGGTACCAAGGCAGTGCAGTTTGCAATTAGGTCGAAGATAAGATACTGACAATTTATAAGAGGTTCTTTGAAATCAGTGTCATTCTTTTCACATCGTAGAAAAGGTAAGTAATGTAACTACTTATGCCTACTGGTAGAGGATTGTACCTAGGTGCCTAATGTTTCTAAGAAATATTAATAAATAAATAAATAAATAATGCTGGACTATTCACACAGCATTATCTAGCCCCAAGCTAAGCAGAGCTTGTGTTATGGGTACTAGATAACTGATATACATAATACAATACACTACATAGATAGATATTTTTTTATTATATATAGAAAACATCCAGAACGCCCTGAACAAATACCTGCAGATCGTACAAATAATTGTCCCGAGGCGGGAATCGTAACCGCAACCTCCTGCTTCGCAGGCGGACCTTCGCCCACCGCGCCACAGAGGTCGTCATATTATGCGGTTGATATTAAAGAATGTATAAGTTAGTTATTTTTAAAACATTGCGATGATGTCGGTATGATCATGATGAAACGGAGACAATTGTATAAAAACTGACAAATAAACTGGTAAAACCAAACCAAATGGAGCAATTATAAACAAACAAGCAATTAAGATAACATTATCAGGAAGATACCTCCAGTTATTTGATTTGAAAGACCAAAGTAACCTGACCTTTCATACAATCTTATAACATTTTAACATGTAACATACTTACTTACCTACGCCGTGCAAAAGTGTGTCCACAAATGGTAGATATTCTTGTATTTGTATCTTTAGTACCGGTATATTGTTTATGGTTCTGGTATCAAGTTGTAACGGTACTATTATCTTGAAATTAGCAAGAGATTGTAAATGCCTGGGTTCTGTTTTGTAATGAGGTTATCAGTACGCCTTGTTTGATAGTGATAGGCTTTGCAACGTCCTTGCTGAGAACATTTTAACATTTTGTTTGACTTTAGTAATTTGCCAGAAGTCTGAAATACCTACTCACCACGTTAACACCGTTTCAGGATTCGGGCAAGTAGCAATCGTCAGTTATATAGTTCAAAATATTAAGTATGTATGTGATGTGATTTTATTTAAACCTGTTGCAACCTAGGATTTTGTTTTTAAAATTATTAATATCCCTTATAAAACTTTTAAATCCATCATGGTTATTAATACTAAAGTTATTTACAAGGGGATATTTACCATGATTTGAGTTTTGAACTTTCGAAATATCTGTGATAAATAAATAATGGAAACCTCAAAACTCGAATCATGGTAAATACCCCGTTGTAAATAATTTAAGTATTAATATTATAGTCAACCAATTGTGAAAAAAAAATTTATAAGTAACAGACTTAACTATGTTCTTCGTATCTCATTGTAAATAATTAGTAATACGTTTTACCTGCTTATGATACCTTCTATCTAAATATTTATATTTTAAGTCTGTTTCTATGCATTATTTTGTGCAAGAAATACAAGGCTTTTTTTCTTTAAGTAACTGTTATTTATGCAGACCTCTACCATGTCCGTCCAGATTCCAGAACCAGAGTTTTAGAAAGTGGTTCAATAAGATCATTTGTATTCGAACAAAACGCGCCCGTAGGTCGTTCTCTATACCCATAAAGAGTGGAGCTGTAAATCAGAGAACGAACATTCATTTTTATTGTAACTATTGTAATAAAGATAGGAAAGCTGTGGGCAGACTTAGGATGGGGAAAGCTAGTTATAATCTAAGAAAGAATCGTTAACTGTAAATGCTATGCTTGTTTCAATTTCAACGCGCAGTAAGAAGCTTAGAAGCTTAGCTTCCCTATTCCGAAATGGAAGAATGACGTAAATATGAAATATGTCAGGATAACCAACAAGATTGTATTCAACAAAATTTGTTTTGTTCATACCTAGTTTTTTGTTTATATTATAGTATAGTGTTTCATTTAGTGCGTAGTTAAGAAATAAGGAAAACTGGAAACTATCAAATTCTAATTAAAATCAGCGGAATAAAGCCTTCTTTAGATGTATAACCTATAGAAAATTATAATTTTGTATAAATATTTTTTCTACTCTTTGTTGTTTTACTCTTTTAAACCTTTCCAAAAAAAAAACTAAACAGAAAACCCATGAAATGTTCTCGTTTCAAATGATTTTGGTTCAATCGTCAGTTTGCTTAACCATTTGGCGCCTAATGACACGTAATAATGAGTTGCCGTGCGCGGGAGTCGTGTTTGCCTCCATGGTTAGAGCGGCGCGGCTCGACACGCTAAAATGTCAGCTTTGAAGCAAATATTCTTAGAAGTTTTGAAATAATATCCTATCCACATAGGCAGCAGTTCCTGTTAGAAGTGTTCTGCATTTTTCCACCAGCGTTTATATCGTTAGTTTTTTGCATGGACCTAAGGAGTGTTTTTATCGTTTCTTTTGTTTAATATTCTTGAGGTAGTTAATTTCAACCACATTTAATATGATGATTTCTCCATAGTAACATTGTGAACTGTGAATTCTATAATTATTCTGAAAATCATTAATAACCTAACGGTACTGCCCTGCCCTTCACCGTTTTATAGACTCATCCAATGTCGACACTCGGCTTTTGTGGAGCTTTAACAAGTAACGGTTTCTGCTTCAAAATTTAATGTTACTTCTCTGTCGGTCACGTTTGTGTACACAGCGTGGGCAATTACTGGCGCTTTTCACACTTGCTCGCTAACCGTTCAGATTACGACTTGAAATGTCACAGGGTTTTGGGCATTTCGAATTCCTTTCTCTTTTTCGTTTTCGTCTACTCTTTCTGGAACGTTTTTCTTCTTACTCGCTTAGGTATGATTTTATCGTTGCAATTAAACGCGTTTAATATAAATCTAAGCTGTTAGCGGACTAAGTTCTTTCTATTTCATTGTCTATAATTTTTGTTTCAGAAACACGTTCCAAAGGGAGCTTACGGTGAAATTGTACATTACTCGTAGTCAGTGTCATCAATACCTTGCATAAAGCACAAGTGAATATTGCGAGATATTTTCTTCTTACATCTAGAAAGTCTGATGAGTTGATTCTATGTAAAATTAAAATAAATATTATCGGAGCTTAGTCCACAAATCAAAACAATTGAATTAACTAAGCCAACAGTTACTGGCCAGTATCCTTATTGTGATGTTAATAAGGTTTACGTTGGCAGTGCTCGTTCAATTGTTATTGTAATGAAACACTTGGCACGGCACGTAGTGGACATCTTCAGTTGTCACTTTATTTTCTTTTTGCGACGGAGACAAGTCGTCGGCCGTCGACCTTACTTTTGTATCTATCTCAGGGCTGTCAAGCATGACCTCTGGTATTAAATTTGTATAATAGCCCTCTACGGTATGGTCTTTTACAACTTTTTTAAGATTTCGATGACATTCCGACTGTCTACATACATTGGCCGAGGCATTAGCGCCGGGCCGTCTAATGAAAAACGGCCATTAGGTAATTTTTTTTATTAACCTCTTGGCCTCAAAGATGCACAGTTCAACTAGTTCCTCAACCTCGACATTGATAGCTTGAATATTTCTTCTGTGATATTAAGAAGAAGTTCCTTTTTAATAACGACAGTTCCTATTCCAAATAGCTAAAAAATATATTTATTTTCTTAAATTTTTTTGCGTTGTTTGCTGGATGTGGTTGAATCTTCCCCGAGTTACAAAGCAATCCTTGTTACTTTACCTAAGGAGAAAAATCTCTTAAATCTTTGTTTACTCGTACAAAGTATCAACCCTATGCTAGGGTACCGTAAACGTGTAAGTTAGTAGCCAGTGACGAGTGGACGTGAGGCGGTTGTGTTTGTTTAGACCGCGGTGTTCCGAGAACTACGTCAGAACAGAACCCCCATAATAAGATCATCTCGCTTCCATATAAGCTGTTATTGTTTAAACTAACATTGACATGATCGTGACTGACGACTGACTTATGAAGCTAACTCTACAACTCGTAGAATGGGAATAAAATTCAGACGCTACTAGAGGTACAAAATAATTTAGCTATACATCCAAATACTTATTTTATTAAGTTATTACGTTGATCAATTCAAATACACAACCATATTTTCTTGAACCATATCAAATACCATAGAATAACTAGGTACCTACTGAGTTAGATCATCTTATTCAGAAAAATCTGATACCTAACTATAGTACTTACCTGCCTAGTCTCGTGGTCATTTAAAGGGACAACCAATTTCGTCCTGAACCAGATCCTAATTTGATGATTTCGTAGCATCTATACTTCTATGGCTTCAATGGCTCTTTCCATTCCTTTTTTCTTATTTTATAAACGTACTTATACAATGTTTAAGAAATGACAATAAAGAAACACGAAAAGTCGATCACCTTCAAAAAAATTGAAACCTACTAAACATTATGCTCTTCCTCAGGTAATGTGGTTGCTGGCCGCAGTGCTGGCTGTATCCGCGGCTTCGGTCACCTCCACACCATGTGCGGAGGCGCGCACACGTTGCGCGTACCGCACTGGCTGTGGTACCGCCCTCAACAACTACATCATGATGTGCGACACGGTCCTGTCGGAGCCAACGAAGCACTGCCCGAAGGAATGCAGTCATTCGCTTATAGCCCTCACGTCGACCGAAGAAGGGAAGGAGCTCATGAATGTAAGTCATTCTTGCTTTTGGGCGTGTTGGTTTCATTAAGCTCTGAAGTCATTTAGTTAGATTTGAGTTTTGAGCTTTCCAATATTTCGGCACAGTTTCATGCGCCATGTAGTGGTAACGTTCGTAGCAAAAGACAAAAAAATGTGGGTGGATCTATATGCCAATAAAAACACACTCGCCTTCCGTTATTCCGTGATGGGGCACAGTTTCATACTGTGCCGATTGGAAAGCTTAAAACTCTCTATTTCTCTATTTATCTTGAGTGTTACTTATTAACCATGATGTATTTAAAAGTCTTATAAGCTCGTTGTACTGCTGACGATGGCAATAAAGTAGAGTAGGTAGAGCTACCGGTCGCGTTAAACATGGAAAGAATCTAAGGTAAAGTTTTACCAGCCTCTTTGCGGAGATCAACTAGAAATACACATAAAAGTAGACACAATGATCATCATCCGCAGCCGGATTGTACCCACGGCTGGGTAGAGGCCTCCCGAAATTTGTGCATAAACTTCGGGAGGCCTCTTACCCAGCCGTGGTTCTGTGCTAACCGCTTCCATTGACGCCCTCGACGCGTACTATTTTTTTTATACGAACGAACAAAATTGTACAGACTATATTAACATTGTAACATCATACATAACCAATTCACAGTAGAATAGGACATAATTTCTAATTTATATACCGTATGTATATTATTGAGAACAGGTAGTAGGAGCTACTAAATGGACTTGTTAATTTCCTCTAAAATAAAATAGTTATGCCAGTCTGTATGTTTGTTTAGCATGGAAAACTAATGAACATAATTTTATTTGAGTGGGTAATAAATATTTTACGATGAAATGGAAATTCAGTTCAGAAGACAACTGTTCATCTACTTTTGTGTAGTTTTAAAACAGCATTTCACTTGTAAATCATGAGAACGAAGGAAGCTGTATCAGTCAGACCTTGTGGTAGAGGCAACATTTTAGATTTGTAATTGGATTTATTTATTTTTATTCTTTGCCTTATTTGTCTTATAATATTCGCAGTAGGTTAAGTATTATGTAGTATTAGTACTATGTCATCATCCTCATCACTATCATCAGCCCATATTAGTCCACTGCTGGACATAGGACTCTCCTAATGAGCGCCATAGCGCCCTGTCTTTAGCTTGACGCATCCAGCATCTGCCTGCAGTCTTTCCCAGATCGTCACCCCACCTGGCCGGAGGGCATTAGTACTATGTACTCTCCTAGAATTGCTTAAATTGCCTTAATCTATTATCATTATGAGTATTTTCTTTTCATCATAAAAAAACTAGCTATATCATGTATTGTATTAAATATTATCAGTCATCTAGTATCCACAAAAGAAGGCCTGACGAATATAAAATTCAGTTAGATTATGACAAAATATTGAACACATATTTTTTCGTTTCTCAATTAAACAATAAATGCCAAAAATACAGCGCGTTAAAGTTTGGGAGTGACGGCTAGTGACGTCACGATCACGACTCAGTAAAAAGTGTGACACTTTGTAACCATGACGTCACGCGGAACTTAACTGGCTACATCGTCATCGTTTTTTGTTTAATGGACAAAAGAACAAATACGTTTTCAAAACATATCTTCTGATAATCTAATTGATGGACTAAATAGATTTTTTACTAAATAAATTTTTTAGTCGTCAGGCCCTTTGCCGCATAAATGGTGCTCTCAACGTCTGTTTTTAACCGACTTCAAAAAAAGGAGGAGGTTCTCATTTCTTCTTTTTTTATGTTTGTTACCTCGGAACTTTGACTGGGTGGTCCGATTTTCATGATTATTTTTTTATCTGAAAGCTGGTACTTCCCGTGTGGTTCCATTTTAATTTGTTCCAGTTCTGACAATGGAATCCATATAATTGAAGTCAGTTTATAGTTTTTTTTAAACAAAATCAATTATTAGTCATTTTAATTTTATGGTTCTACTAGTTATGGTTAGATACTTCATCGTGTCTTTCAGTTTCCTGAGAGATCTCAACTGTTGAATTGAAACCAATTGAAATCACGCCACAACCGCATTGAACTCTAAATGGCACAAACGGTCCAATATTCTCAGCCACATACGCAATTGCATAAAACACTTCCATTCATACAAATTAAATGCCATCTCAATCTTAATGACATGGGTTATCGGGGTCAAAGTTATTGGCACTTCCCATCCGTACTTTCTGGCTACAGACATTTTCGTAGCAGACATCTTTATCATTTATATCTATATCTTTACCGCCCCGCGGCTTCGTACGCTTTGTTCCTATGGAAACGTCTAAAGGTGATTTCTATACCACGGGAACTGTTATGGGGAAAAAAGGCACAACATTTGTTATTAATTCCTATATTACTTAATCTTAATTTCTTAAATTTTTAATGTAAATTACTACACATAAATATTATTATTAAAATAAAAGATTTGTAACATTAAAATTTATTAGACTACGTTTGATTCCAGGATTAGAATTACATGTACTTATGCAAAATTTCAGCTTGATCCGTTCAGTAGTTTTGGCGTAAAGAGGTAACAAACATCCATACATTCATCCATTCATCCATCCAAACTTTCGCATTTATAATAGTAGTGAGATATTACTACTGAATACTAGGTACTTAGAACATGGTTGGTGGTGATAACTATCTAATCGTAAAATCGTAAAAATGTCGATAACAGCAAAATGCGATTTGTGTCTGTCTGTCTGTTGGTGCAAGTAAAAGGAACGGCGGCGGCGTTGGAATCGGCCAAATTATAAAAAGATATACATACTATTAGTTACCTGTTAACCAATTGAATATATGTATATGTTGTGTTTTACAAGACAAATAAATGGTTTACTTATAATATAACTAACGATCAAATTACTTTCAAGTACCTATGTCTCTGTCTGCGATTTGGTAGAGCGATTATTATCTTTTGGTCTTTAGACTTATACAATAAATTGACTTTATTCTTTCCACGGTAATATATTGTTAGTTTATGTTTAAATGATTCATTCTATCAAATATGTGAGGTATTAGGTTGTTGTCACTTACCCCTTTATTCATAATGGTCTGCTAACATAGAACAGCTGCTAAGTATTGATATTTCTCAGTGACTTATGTCAATAGAAGAAGACAGAGCAAGATCTATTAGTGTGCTAAGTTAACAGACTATTATTGAACACTATTGAATAAGTAGTTAACACCTTCATGGCCCAAGACGCAGGTGCCTGTGTCCATCTTCGTGTAGCTGCGGCGCGCCCCACCCCTGCGGGTCGCACCGCAGAGCTGGGCAGTGAATACGTTATAGTACCAACATTTTTATTCCCAGCGAGTGAATGTACAGACATTTCTAAGTTCAGAATGTCACAATTACTCAGCTGTTTACTGCTCACGATTTACCCAATTGACCGGGATGACCAATAAACGGAGAGCCCTCAATTGGGTACAGTTTATTTGTCGGAGGGTTTCTTATTTAGTGGTGTTATAGGTGTGTATATAGACGCAATAAAATCTAATTTAGACGTCGTCGGGCAGATTTGTCCGACATGCATTGAAGACAGAGGGTCGCCGGTTGACGACCCCTGACGAGGCAGTGCTAAAGAACAGTTTATAGATAAATCTCGTCAAGCTATTTAATCGGTTGGGTTTAGTAGTTTTAAACCAAGTTTGTAAATGAATTTTACTCTTTTCTATCATTATTTTGATGTTTCCTTTCACGGTCTACTTTCGAGCTGGTGAGTATAAGGCGCAGCGCATCAGCATTGTCATACAGTGTCTTGGTGACGCTTCCTGTTGCTTTTGATATGGATCAGTTGAGCTACCGCTTGATTGTTTCTAACAGTCTCCAGATAGTTCAACTGTTTGAATTGTAAATACTAATTCTAATTTGATTCTTATTTGTTTCTAATCTTTGAATGATACAATTCTTTGTTTGTAAATCTATTAACATGTTTATAGCACTTACTGTATTTCGAAAACATACCCGAATTAGTTAAGATTATGCGTTTGAGTTATGTATTGAAATGGAAACCAAGGCTTCTGGCTTATCGTAACCAATTGTTATTCAGTGCCGTAACAATGATTTGGACATAAAGTGCTCTTGTATTTGATTGTTTGAGCAATAACAAGTAGTACTTAATCGATGTTTAATGTTCAGATATTTTACCGATGTTGTTGAAAGGTGATAGATGTACCTATATGAGGGCAAGTTTTGAGGATGGTAATATTTTTATTAAATAATAAAGAATTTAGTGTGGTAAACTAGGTGTAACATTACATGAATATTGATCTTATAAATAATAGTATAGAATCTCTAGTTTGCCGGTTAGGCTTACAATTTAGATACATGCAAGTTAATAAAAAGTGTTACAGTATAGAAAATTTAAATTGTTTACATTCGAATTTATACAATATTTATTATGTGGGTGTTATTACAGATGGTTATGTCCATTTATACTGATTTTCATATAAAGTATGTTCATTTCACACCTCTAAATTCTTGTTAAACTCCCTAAAGTCTATATTTCCCAACAAATCTGTGTTGCGTCATAAATTCTCCCATCTGCCTTTATTTGTATTTCACCAATATCATCTCAACTTGCACATGCAAATATTTCATCGAGATAAAAAGTTATCTTGAAGACACTATAATCGTGTCAGCAAAAACTTCTTGAGACCTCCCCAGCGTTGCAGGTGTTGTCTGGACGAATTTTACTAATAAAGTTATCAATATTTTGTGTCGCAGTTGGCTTTCTTATCTTGAATGTAATTTTCGTTGTTCTGCCATTGACTTTGTTGTTTTTGTGGTTTTCGAGCTTCCTTATCATTTTTGCAGCTGAATAAAATTTATAAAATGGCCAATATGTAAAAAAATTGGATCGAAGCGATGCGTGACCCGAGAGCTGGTGAGTAAATGACGCAGTTCATCAGCATTGCCATACAGCGGAGCAATGCAGCCAGTATCTCGGGAGTCTTGGGACGCTTCCGATTGCTTTTAACATAGATCAGTTGAGCTACCTCTAGATTGTTTCTAACAGTCTGCGGTAAGCTCTAAGTTTCAATTGTAAATGTTAGTTCTAATATGTTTCTATTCTTTAGTTGTATTTTTTTTTGTTATTAATACTGATGTTCATATTAAGTATGCTATGTTATAATTAAGTAAGCAAACCAAATAAAAACATCTTTCCAAAGCACATCTGACCATTGCAACCCAATTTGTAACACTGACTGTAACGTGAACTGTTAATGTAGTACACGTTTTTGCTATTATCGCCATAGAATCATTAAATGAACATGTTACGAGCACTGCATGTTATGTTCTTAATTTTATTGCAATTCTCCTTGCTAAAGCTGAGGACTTCAGCTGGCATGCCTACGACCATATTTGGCATTACAACATAGAACTAAAGTACTTTATAGTTTAGTTTAGATATAACCGGTCCAGCCCTTAATTACATCGTCTATGATGTAGTACAGTCAGCGTCGGTAGGTTACTCACTCTTTAAAAAATTGTATCAGTTTCAAAGCTGAATTCACACCCAAACTATGTTATTAATTGTCGAAATCAACATTATGTCGATAGAATCCAAAGCTTCACTAGCAAATGGCATGTGTGTGTGCAAAACTGCTAGGTATCTAAATTACTAGTAAAACCTAGGAAACATTAAAAAAACCAGATTTCTTTTCACGCGTGATCAAGTCTGAAAAATCTTGGTGATGACTTGTTTACCTATGTTTATCCTGACATGGATTTACGTTCTGTTAGTTTATTCATTTTTCTATATTCTATAAAGCTGGCGAGACACGATATATCGACAAAAAGATGGCCATTTCGCTTTTTAGCGTATTTTATATTATATTCTGTCATATTCGCTGATAGTCCAGTAAAAAGTTATATATGAATGAAGTTCGTATTGCATCATTAAGCTATCACCAACTAATTCAGCAATATAACGAGGTTTGATGATTACCCAAACGACTATTTATAGGTACTTAATTTGAGTTCATTTTGAGTATGTTCAAAAAGAGAAAAGTCGTGGCGTTACGGTGAACTAACACTTTTAGTCGTACTGCAATGACAGAGCAGTGTTGTTAACGCAACAAAAGTTGTCAATTGGCACACGCGCGCCGGGTTCACTTTCCACGACTCTTCTCTTTTTGAACAGACCAATAACCATCAAAACGACTTTGATAGTTATTTACCTTGAAGTGATTGATCTTGTTGTCACATGAACGAAGCATCAAAAATTCAAAACCCAGTAGGTATCCATACACAATACACATATCAGAGCCTGAGCCTGCGCATAACTTAAAACCTACCTTTAGTCCCGAGATAGGTAGGTATAAATTATGAGTGACATCAAAATGTAATAGCGCGAGAACCCATTTATGACTCTCTCCTATTTATAACTCTAACGTTCGAATATTCACACACTTAAACAACAACGCAACTAAACTTTAAGTAGGTTCTCAAATGATGATGTTTTGTTAGATTTTCTTTGAAACATCGATTACGAAGACGAAATACAAAATTGCCCAAATTGCTTATAGCATACTCTTAAGTATTCAAGGGTAATTGTATCCATAGAATCATCCCAGCTGAGTGTACATTGGGCAATATCTTGTAGCCGAGTCGGGGCAAAGAAGCGGCCAAACAGCCTTGAGATTTGACGTCTTGATCGGGACCTACCGCAGCGTCCGACTCTTGCGCAGGTGTTGCTTATAAGACACTAGTCCCTGCCCGCTGCTTCAGTCGTGTCTTGGATAAAATATTAATGTACACGATGGGAATTAAAACAAACCAAGAACGTAAGCCACTTAGGTGAATCAGTGTTGCATGATTAGTTCTAGTTTTAGACTAATATTTCGACGAGCTGTATAAAATAATCATTAAGAAATATTTATTCTATTCCAGCAATCATATTTTGATTGGTTTAAAAACAATCCTTGGAATCTATTAATTTTACGCTGTTTCTTAAGTTTTGCGAGACAAATACGCATCTCTCGGGATTAACATGTTTATGGAATATAATGTTTATGTATTTGGGACCATCTCGGGATCTTCTTCTATACACTTCTTATCTTTTATACTTATATACCATACAGCAAAATAATAATAATCTAAATAGGTTGTACAATTAACGGAAAATTTGGCGAACCTAGACATCTATAGTCGGACAAAGAACCTACTCTTTTATTCTACGCTAAGCCGTTTAAAAATACCACAAAAATAAAAATACATCTACTTACTTAGTAATATAATTCAGTTTTTAATCGTCAGACAGACAGAAGAACTATCGCATATACCTTTCAAATAAACCGTTTAGATTTACCCGACTGTGCAGTAAAAAGAAAAAATCTAAAAGCGTAAGACGGCTGCATCTTAATTAATCGATGAACTGTGAAGGCCGGATGAAATGACCTTAGGAGCGCATAAAATCGAATTAAGCCCAGAACAGATTGGTTTGTAGTTTGGATTCAATGTCTTCAAGATTTTGTAGCACACGATTGGATCTTGGCAATTAATACGAAACGATTTATGGAAATTCAAATAATTTCTCAAATGATAAATTCTACAAAACTTTCTTGTCTGGTTGGTTGTCTTTCCGCACGATGATGTTAATATTTTAATCCGAATTTAAAAACCAGTCGCTATTTATTGAATTTTCATAAATGTTTTGATAGAGTAGGGGAGAACCGGTATACTTTGTCGTAAAATAATTTTACGACAGAAAATGTTTATTATTATACGTATGGACCGTGGTTATTTACGACTTTCCCTAAAATTTATAGCTACGGCTTAATATTAGACTTGGTATTGAAGGTGGTCGATGCCTGAATACTTTGTCAACCAAATTTAGTCTATTTTGTTCATTTAAATAATATCGTTTTTCTTTTGTTACAGTGTGAGTGCGAAGATGAGTTTTGCGAGGAGGCGAAGAAGCGGATTGACGTCTGCCGGCCTCAGGTGTTGAAAGAGGCTGGGAACGCCTCACTGTCCTGTACGTTATCTCAGCTGATCTGCATCGCCAATGCGCAGTGTGGCACAGCCCTATCCTACTACCACCAGTTCTGTCGCTCCATGTTCCGCGGCAGAAAGTGTTCAAACAAGTGCCTTAACTCCATTGAAATTCTGCGAAAGCAGGAAAAAGCTGCAGCGTTGACTGTCTGCCAATGCGATGGCAACGAAGACTACAACTGCCCGCAAATGCAAAGCAACCTGCAAAGGCTATGCTTCCATAAGAAGGGCCATGGGAGGAACCATGATAAGAACCATGAGAAGCACAAGAAAGAGCCAAAAGAGCAAGTGATTAATTCAGGCGGCAGTGCAATGGTGTCAGGATTGCTTTTAATGTGCGCGGTGCTTTTAACTTTCAACACGTGATGATTAATGAGGCATGAGGCCTTCGATACCTAATTACCGTAAAGACTATTCTGTAAACGCAATCTGAAAAACAGGTCTCGAGCGAAATTAAAAAGATATTCGTTGTGATTGCTAGGTGGGCCTGTTTTTGTGAAGTACAAGTTGTAAATACGTAATTATAGTGTGAGGGTAAGCAAGGGTTATGAGTAATGAGTCTGCGTGTGGTAATTCGCTTCCTCGCTACTAATCATTGTCTTTGGCTGAGATCTATTCGGATGTCTTATAGCCGCCCACGGGGCGCAGGCGTCGCTATAAATATTCCAGCGCCGGTGGTCCGGTGACAAATACCCGCCTGGTCCCGATGTGGCGCCACGATTGATCTAAAGCCGGAGTGCTTCGTACTTGATGACGTCCTTTGACGGTCGTCTCGCTACGAATGTATAAGTCTTTCACAAATTGCACAATAAATACGATACCACATATTCCGACCTTCTTAAAACACTTCCGCTCCCGCATGTCCGCTATAAAAGTAAAGAAATCCTGTAAGTCAAAGTAGAAATTATGAAATCCTTTAATTTTGACAATCGCCTCTACTTTCTTCTTGTCTATGGTTTATCCATTTTGAATGAAACATGTTATTAAACAAAATACGACACAAATAACTTGTCTTGTCCTTCTCACTTGCTTGGCGTCGAGTTTCAGATATAATTGTAAGCGATTTTTATTAAAGGGAGGACCTAAAATCGACAAGTAATGTAAATTACGTATAAAAGGACGCGCCAACAAAGTGAATTTTAGGTTAAGTATGGGCGGTTTGTTAACGTATATGCTTCATTCAAAATGGACACGGTATAGATATGTCTAGTCTACGTTCGTCTAATAACGTCTGCCGTTTTTTTTCAAACAATAACAACCCTTCCGGTGAAATGCCATCACCTCGTCTCTCTCATCGTTCTAACGTTAGAGAAAGATGAAGTGTCCCGAAAGCTCGGAAGTAGGTTGGTACCACTAATGATATACAAGCGACACTAATCGCTGTTGGTGATGTGGAGTTTACATTATGGGATGCCACTGTCGTGTTCTGTGTTTTCGTAAATGTCTCATCGAATTTCGAAGCATTTTTATTTCTTCGGTGGCAAATTAAAGGTTTACTTTCCCGGGAATGTCAAAATTTATTTCTTGGAGCAAGAAACTTCCGTAATTTTTTGTAAATATTTGGTGAAAAATATTTTGTCTTTAATTGCGCTTTTTACTATTTAAACCTTATTACTTTGTACAATATTTCTAGACACAAAGTCTCTCGCAGCTGTAGGTTTTTATCTTTGTTGTAAAGATTTCCTAAAAATAAAGCTAGAGATCGATTCAGATCAAGGTTTCTATCTAAATTGGGATGATCGACAAATTCACCATCTGTCTTGGACTACTTATTCAGAAATGTATGGGGCATCTTCTCGCGATACGTTTTGATCATACAGATTTTACGGTCAAAGAGTTAATATTTTCTTCTATTTGTGAATATTTTAAATTTTCTTACGTAATTTAAGTACCATTTACAGATCTTAGCTAAAGTCCCTGTTCGTAGCATAGTCTCTTTTTATCGTCTTTACAAAAAATCGGAGTAGTTATTTTACTTTTTAAGTATGGTTGTGTTGTGGTATCCACTTTCGTTACATTTTGTTTCCCAGTAAACCTGAAAAGCTGCAATAAACCGGTTCTGCTAACTCGTTGGTCTCTCAACATAGAAACTAGAGCGTTTTGTTTCGAACACCTTTAGTTTTAGCTTGTTTGTTTGATTTGGGTCAAAGCCAGTTGCAATGTTTTAATAACAGTGGAAAGGGAATTTTGTTTGTTATACTATAGTTTTACGTGGCTTTGTAATTTCGACGTCATTAATGGAACCCATCTTTTGCCAGTTTCAAATCTAACATAATATATAATCGTTATTCATACACATCACATGCTGCAGTTATTCTCTTCATGATCTTCTGTTACCCCATGTTAATGTTCTTAAATTTAAATGTTATAACAACTTAAATGTTTCTTTTAAACACAAATTTGCAGTCCTCTTGTCTCCATTTTAGTTCTTTTCAGAATAGTGTACCTATACACGCAACACAAAATTCTCGTTATTGCGCCTTTAAAATATGGGCGGTTATACGAGTATATAGGCGATTTTAAAATATGTAACTATGTATTATAAGTAAAGAGTTTTTATCGACAATAAGTACAAATTCTGAGAAAAAGAAAGTGATTTCTAGCTTAAGTCTAAGGCCCATTTTTAATAACACTGTATCTAAGGCCGAAGTATGGATTTCTTTGTGTTTACTTGTATAGTACTGCATTCGATACCCTCTTTGATCTGGAAACACGATCAGCGGCCGTTGTGTTGGTCACTTTGTATACTGACTGGGGCTTGTAGGTACTAATGTTCTGTCGCTACAGTCATGTAGCCATGCATAATGCATTGATGATATTATGCGAATCATGAGTTGTAAATCAAGAGTGGGCCTGGGAGAATGCGGCTAGAGTGGTTTGTCGGTAATCTTAGCTCTTGAGCAACTTGCTTAGGCATTTAGGACGTGTTCTATAGTCCCTTTAGGTTTGAATAGCGTTTTGATCATGACTGAATTCGGACAAGTTAAGTTTTGAATTAGAAATTATTATTAAATAAAAATTGATACCTACCTATTTTGTTTTGTTCGTTAAGCAATAATACAAAACAATTTGAAGTACTTACCTATCACCTCTATTAATTCCAAATATGATAAATTAATTATTTTAATCTGAATTTATCCCAAGTATTAGGTTGCCCCATGGTTATAGGTCAATAGGACATTGACAAAATCTATGCGTTTGTTAAATTCTTACTGCTATTGTAAAGAACTTTATAGCGGATATGGGACACAATTAGGTTCAGAGTAGGTCGATATCGTGTATTCCCTAACCCCTTATTTTTCTGTACTTTGGTACATGCATGTACATGTACTGTGTGTGTGTGTGTTTGTGTGTAAGTATGAATGTGTGAATTTGTTTAGTGTTAAAATTAGTTAAGTTAGTTTGTAGTTTTATTTACAAAAACCTCATTGTAATTCCCGTTAAATCAACGCACAAAATGTTTGTCTTAGTAAATAAATTATTTTATATAGGTTTAGCATAAACTGCCTTAAGTTTTAGTAAAACTCATTAACCACAGTTTACCAAAGTGAGATTATTAGAAATACGATGGATTGTAAATAAACTTAGCTTGATTTTAGTACCTAGATATTATATTTTTCACATAAGAAAATTCGTACAAAGTATTTTAGATTATGTTAAATTAATAATTATTTATTTTATAATTGGTACATTTCGTTTTAGGAATTGTTGCATTTTGTTTCGTTTTTGTGAAATAATTATAAGGATTTTAGGTGTATTTATTTGATGAAATTGCAATAAATTTTCTGTTTTCTACTTGTATCGTTTTCATTACAATTCCCTTGGCCACTCTTATAAAAGTGTCAGCAAGAGTAATAATTATTAATTCCATTTAATACCTACGTACATATATAATTCAAATCGAAGTCTAGGCAACCAATATTACTAAATCTAGAACAAAGAGGACCTATTATGTCAGGTAATAATTTAAAAAAAACAGAAAAAAGCAGATATTGTTTTGTTTTATTTTGATTGTAAGGTGATGGTACTGTTAGTCTTACCTACAAGGTGATTATGATGCTCTTGTCATAGAAACTTAAGCCATACTACTTCCATTTCCTAGATGCTTACGTGAACGATTTACTATAATACGTTCTATGTGATACTAAACAATAGTGTACCTGTATGCATGTGACTTCAAAAGAGCTAATATTATTTATACGTATTCTCTATTCATATATAAATACACTCGAGAGCAATGAATCCGGGTCACTTAAAGAATCCTAAAAATCGTAAATTGGAGTATTGAAGATTGGTCAAAAGTTATGTTCTCCGACGAATCAAAATTTATGCTCTACAAGCACGATGGAAGACACAGAGTGTATCGAGGACCAGGGGAAAGATTCAAGCAAGCATGCATCGAAGAAAAAGTAGCCTACGGTGGTGGGTCTGTACTTGTGTGGGCCGGAATTTCTTCTGAAAGTCGCACAGAGCTGGTGATCATAGAAAACGGCTCTTTAACTAGCGTAAGATATGTGGAAGAAATCCTCAATGATCACGTTGGTCCATTTATGGTCAATTTAGGTGAGGATGCTATATTTATGCATGACAATGCCCGACCTCATACAGGTAGGATTGTGAATGACTACCTTCAAGAGATGAACATTACTCGTATGGAGTGGCCAGCGCGCAGCCCGGATATCAACCCGATCGAGCATGCTTGGGACGAGCTAGGCAGATGCGTAAAACAACGAAACCCTCCCCCAATCACGCTTCGTGAGCTCAAAATTGCTCTCACAGAGGAATGGGAGAATATTCCCCAAAATCGTATAAGGAACTTGGTGTACAGCATGCCAAACCGCGTAAACGCAGTAATGGAAGCACGAGGAGGCAATACGAAGTATTAAAATTCAAGAAAATCGTAATAAAGTTCAAAAATTTCATGTAATTTTGTGTTAATAAAATGTATGGTGACTCATATTTTTTTTACTTTCATTTAAGGAGTATTACATTGTCTATTAAATACAATTTATTGCATTAACCTATCATTTTTAGTTTCCGAGATTTTTAACATTCTTTAAGTGACCCGGATTCATTGCTCTCGAGTGTATATCTGTTCTAGCTGCGCCCCGCGGCTTCGCACGCGTTGTTCCTATGGAAACGTGAAAAGGGTGATTTTCATCCCACGGGAACAGATTTATGGGATAAAAAGTAGCCTATGTTTGATTCTAGGATTAGAACTACCTGTATCCAAATTTTCAAATAAATAATTGAGGTAAACAAAAAGTAAAACCGCTAAAACTTTTGGCTGTTATATTTTTTTTCGTTTATGCATTAACCTCAATAATCGATTAAAAACATAAAAATAATACAGCATATACCTTATTATGCGTAGGTAAGATGTAAGTAAGTAGAAACTTCCTTTCTCACGGGCTGACTAGCTAGATAAGGTACCAACAGTATAGTATATACATATACATATAGTGCCGTATAGTACCAACCACAGAGTGCCAACCTATGTATCGTCAAAACAGACACGTTTAGGTGAGAAAAAACGTTACCCTTAGGGTAACGTTGTTTACGGAGACGTGCAGCGTAAACACAAACATATCGCAATGTACGTTCAGTTATGGATAGGCGGGGTGCGAATTGTGGCCGTGCACGCCGCGTGCGACGCCTCAAATCAGACAAACGCATGTAAAATCGCTTCTCCGTAAACACACTGTATCAATACTCAATAATTAATTTTGTTTTAAAAAACTATAAACCGACTTAAATTTTTACAGTTTTTTCATGAATTTTCATGGATCCCATTGTCAGAACTGAACAAAGTTAAAATGGGACCACACGGGAAGCACCAGCTTTCATATAAAAAAGAATCATGCAAATCGGACCACCCAGTCAAAAGTTCTGAGGTAACAAACATAAAAAAAAATACAGACGAATTGAGAACCTCCCCCTTTTTTGAAGTCGGTTAAAAATGTTTGAATTTAGTGCGGGCCGCGCCGCTCCACGCGCCGCGTCTCCATAAACAAGGCCTTACGTTCAGGCAGGTTTTCGTCTGTGGGAAGAAACAATAGCTTATTTCGGACATAGATTATTTATTTATAGAGGTATATATAACACGAGCTTTTGACCGCTGCTGAGCGCGAGATTTTCTTTGTGAACTTTAGGTAGTCTGCTTGCACATCCGCGTATTTTCTCTGTGTGAAAGATCACTATAATATTTTTTCTACTCTCATACAGCCAGATAATTTGTAAAAACAAATCTCATTAGATCTATTCTATGTATTTTTTTAATTATTTATATAAATAGACTACTGAGAAAAAAAGTTTTCGATAGTTCCATCATGGATCTAACGAGAACACGAGGCTCAAGTTTATGTTTTTCGAATGTACCTTTTATATTACTCTATAATTACTCGTACTATATGTGGTTGGCGGTCTATATTAGGTACCTAGCGCTTACAATCAAAATGGGTAAGGGCAACTACACAGATTTTTATTAACGAGGTATTAAATACTCACTAATGCTCTCCTTCAAGGGACTTAGCTACGATTTGTAAGCTTTCACCCTTTTATTTGGCGTTAAAAGAGAAAAAGCTAGAACAGATTCGTATTTTTTAATCTTAGTTTTCAATTAACCCTTTTATTAAGGAATATCTACCTACATAACAATAGAATTTAAATGATTTTATTATAAACTAGCTGCACCCCGCGGCTTCGCACGCGTTGTTCCTATGGAAAAGTTTAAAGGTGATTTTTATCCCACGGTAACAGATTTACGGGATAAAAAGTAGCCTTTGTTTTATTCCAGTATTTGAATTACCTGTATGCAAAATTACAGCCAGATCCGTTCAGTAGTTTTGGCGTGAAGAGGTAACAAACATCCATCCATACATCCATCCAAACTTTCGCCTTTATAATATTATAGTGTGATTAGTGTGATAGTGTGATTAGTGTGATGTGATATTAGTGTGATGTGATGATAAAAAAAACATTTACATTACAAAGTTTGACTACGTGAAGTTATATAAATATAAGTAAAGTATCCTTAGCATCGATCAAAAATTTCGCGGGATTTTTGATCGATGATCCTTAGATACACATTTTGGATTATCTCTCCAGGTGGTACAATAGCCCACTAGAAAATGTGCAACATACAGCATCCGTTCCCACGAATTTCCCTTCATTCGACAACATCACGTAGGGGCTCTTTGATACTGATCCTTCAGAATCCTTGACTGGATGGTCCTCGTGGATTAGCACTTATTGGATGGGCGAGCTTCCTGGATTGTTTCCGCTAGGCTAAAAAGTCTGCGGACCGTGAGAAACTGGTAACTTTTGCAGCATAAGAGAACATGCTGTTAAATCGGTAGAAAGGAACCTATTTTGAAAATGCAAAAAGCAAGTGATGTACAAAGTACAAACCTACTAATCAAAACATAATGTCATTTCAATAGACCGCAGACAGAGTTCCAGACATCTCATGAAACTGCACTTTTATGATTATTTTATCGTACATTAGATGATGCAAAGAAATTATGTTTAATTTTAAGTTTTTCGAGATTTATCACTAGGATCCCGTGAGTACCGAGATCTAGTTGGTTGTTACGGGTGACGCTGATGTCATATAAGTAGCGATTATTTTATCGTACATTAGATGATGCAAAGAAATGTGGATATCCCTTAGTCGCCTCTTACGACACCCACGGGAAGAGATGGGGTGGTGCAAATTCTAAGCCAGCACCACACAGCTTGATATAAGACATGCTTGCTGCAAATAAAATAAATTGAAATATTTTTTAAGTAACGGCTACTTGCTTCCTTTAAGACAAAATCAGAGCAGCATTCACAGTAACTGGATTCACGAAGGCGTAAACCTTCGTGCCTCGTAAATAAGTTAATCTGTTAGTCCTGCGCGTGACTTCTCCCCGGAGGTGATTAGCATTCTGCGATTGAGAGAAAAGAGAGTGCACCTGTGGCAGCGCACACTCTGGTGCGCTATAATAATGTCCTGCGCACCTGGCTAGTCTCCGTTGAGACTGGTCCTCAACCTCAACAGCCTGTATTGGTCCACTGCTGGACGCAGGCCTCCCCCTAATAAGCGCCTTATTGGCGTTTATCTCATGGAGGGTAATGCTCATAATCCCCACGCTGGGCATGCGGGTTGGGGATCACAGTGTGTTGGTATAATTGTTCTGCAGAGGGCACTACTGCTTGCTCCGGTGGATATCCCTTAGTCGCCTCTTACGTCACCCGCGGGAAAAGCTGGGGTGGTACAAATTCTAAGCCAATTCAAGCACCACACAGCTATTGGGTGGTCAAAATGCTACTTGGAGAACATCATCATCATTATCACCTTTAGGCCCGCACAATCAGTTAGTAGTCAAGTCATCGGTTAGTTGCTTTAATTTTTTGAACCTTTTTTTTTAAGTTATTTATGAATGACATAATATTCGCAGACCAATCTATGTAACGAACGTGTGCAAAATTCGCATAAAGCAATGAGCCCGCAGCTCCAGGGCTCCACGGGTGGTCCCAATTACGGCATCACCCTAATTACCACTTGAAGTAAATCCATAGACAAAAAGTCAAAAGAATTCGTGAGCGCTCTATGGCCTCTATGAAATATAATGATGAGGAACATACCGACTGGGAATTCCTAAATTGGCCGCTTGTAGCCAACGTTTCTTAGTAATGTATGTTGATTGTATGGTTTCTTCAAATAACTGTTCAGATATTTCCAATACAGATTCATTGCTATTATTAAACACGCCGTTTGTTTCAAAATTGAATGGTTGCGACTCAGTTTTATCTCGGCAATTTGTTTTTAATTCCAATCATGCCTATATAAAAGCTGATGGCAAAAGCTTTATTAGAATACACAACGCTAGAACAACACAACGTTTATTGCATTGTAATCTGTCATCTTACGCGAAAATTACGGACGTAGCCCAGTAGCCAGTTATTTGTTTTACAGCCCCAGGATTCAGAGCTGCAATAAAGTGCACTGGCTCAGACCACCGGGAGGGCCCATGATGCTCCACGCCTCTGCCGTCGAACTAATTCAGAAAGGGTTTTAGTTCTTGTAAATGGGACTTGACTGAATAGTTCTAAACTATTTTAAGCTAAGAAATCAAATAAAGTCCCAAAAATTTTCGGCACCGACGGGACGGGATTTTTGTACTCGCGTGCTCCTGAAATTTTGCATTAATTCGAAGCCTAAATTTTTATACCATAAATCAATTCTCATGGGATAGGAAACGGTTTCGAAACAACGCGTGCGAAGCCAAGGGCAGACACTATATCGTATCCATTTTGAATGAAGCACAAACGTAAACAAACCGCCCATACTTAACCTAAAATTCACTTTGTTGGCGCGTCCTTTTATACGTAATTTACATTACTTGTCGATTTTAGATCCTCCCTTCAATAAAAATTGCTTACAATTATATCTGAAACTCGACGGCAAGCAAGTGAGATTTTGTTTTTGTGTCGTACTTTGTTTACTAACATGCTTCATTCAAAATGGATAAACCATAGTTATTTATATTCGTGAACTTTTCAAATGAGGTAGGTAAGCTATACAAACCAAAAAACTTATAAGAGGGATTCATTAACTAACTCTGTACTTACTCATATGTTAGAAGTCTTAATTGCAATCAAAAAGCAAATCCACTTTAAACTCTTTAATCTCGAAACCCGAAATATACAAAGTTTTTATTGTGACCGACTGTGACCTACACAGGGCTACAGGTTTGCTTACATAGTTGAGGAACGTGAACAGGCAACGTATCTGGCAAGGACCACCTCACTGAGACATGACGGTCCACGCCTCTCGGCATCACGACATGCCCGTTTAGCTCTCTATTAAATGCAGGAACCCTTTGCGGGTAAATGGAAATGTCTGCAGATCTAAATGGCCATTTTAGTTGGCTATGATGGGATGTGAACATAGGTACTTACCAGACTCTGTTACTACCATAAACGGTCTATAGCATAGGAAAATAAAATGGTTATTTAGAAAAGTCGTTGTTTGTTACGTCGTCTTCGAATTGCATAGAACGCGTTGATGTCTTTTGTATTGAAAAAAGTTTTTGATTTCAAGCAAATTAAGTTTCATAATGCCAGAAGAATCAATAGAATTTTTGGTTCAGTAGGTCCTTTCCTATCCTAAGCACTCAGAAAAATTATATATCCTTGTGATATACATTAATTTAAGCCATTTTAATCGTTATAAAGGGCATATAAATATAATTTATTGCTTACTATATATACGTACGCAACTGAGCTCCCTATTCGTAAATTTAAACTGTTCATAAAACGAAATCGTATCAAGAAAGCTTATTACTCCATAGATGATTACACTTGGCCGGATGTCGCCCAGTTCCACACCGACAATAGGGAGTATGCAAAAACATAAATTAGTTGTTTTAGATTTTAAATATGCAAAGATTGTATTAGTTGATAAGCAAGTTTATCACTTGCTAGTGATTTCTTTTTCACTTCTTCCGCTAGTGAACAAAAATTGAGGTGAATTAGAGTCAATTGCACCTTATTTCTTATTTTATAGTAATTACTATTTATCAAGCTGTTTATATAGTAAAAATTTGACGTGTCTAAGTGCAAATTTTGTAAGTCTAAAGAAATAAACGATTTATATCTGCCCTTATTTTGCAAATTACGGATTTTCGGATGAATGTCACGGCTTCCATAATGTCTATCCAACATGGTAACATTTGCCGTCGGCATCCATTGGAGATTATTAAGACATGAAGTGTTCGGGTTAGAGTTCATTTTGCCCATCAGCACAGCACTGTGGTAAATTGAGACTACCGAGGATGGTCAAATGAATTTCAAAAAAATAAACAACGCTAACGAAGTCTTGCGGAAAACCAATCGGTATTATTATGGAATACTGGTTCCGACCGAGGTTTCATAGATGTATTTCCGGAATAAAAAGCCTGTATTTTATTCGAGGTCTAGAAATAGGTACGTCTATGCAAAATTTCAACACGACCTGTTCAGTAAAAATTGTACTAACTACCTATAATGCCTCTTTCGGTTGAAAACCACTCCCATTGATTAAAAACTTGAACAAACGAAATCACCCTCCTTGGTCGATCATCATGGTCCTTAGTTGATGTAAAACTGTGTGAAACTACATTATCAGAATCACTAACGTACCCCTGTCTTCGATACCTATACCTAAAGCCCAAAATAAGTGGCCATCTATAAACTGATCTACATTTCTCAAATTGTCAATCAACATCTAACGGTCATCAAACCGTGGGTGGCGACTGCCCGCGGCTGCTGACGATCTAGAGTAATTACAGGTAGGTATGCCTAACTCAAATCTTACACAATCATTTGATACGCCGTGTGTGGTGCAATGGTCATTGATGTTTTACTTTAGGGTTCTTATACACGGACTCCACCTCTAAAATACACGGACGGCAATTTGCCTGCAGCTGACTGCCATATGCCTGCAATGGTTCTTGCAATCGGCAGTGTAGTCCCTGTATAAGAGCGCTTAGGTGTACTGATGATCTCTGAAGCGCGGCGAGCGAAGGTCCACCTGCGATGCAGGAGGGTACGGCTTCGTTTCCCGCCTTGGGACATAGTATCTTTGTACGATCTGCAGATATTAGTTCCGGCTGGTTCTGGATGTTCTATGTAAATCAAAAATATCTATTTATGTAGTTACTAGCTGCGCCCCGCGGCTTCGCACGCGTTGTTTCTATGGAAACATTAAAAGGTGATTTTCATCCCACGGGAACTGATTTATGAGATAAAAAGTAGCCTATGTTTGATTCCAGGATTAGAATTACCTGTATACAAAATTTCAGCCAGATCCGTCCAGTAACTTTGGCGTGAAGAAGTAACAAACATCCATCCATACATCCATCCAAACTTTCGCATTTATAATATTAGCGTGATGGCTTGATGATGGATGGTTA
This sequence comes from Eupithecia tripunctaria, assembly GCA_955876795.1. Lineage (NCBI taxonomy): Eukaryota > Metazoa > Arthropoda > Insecta > Lepidoptera > Geometridae > Eupithecia > Eupithecia tripunctaria. The sequence continues at coordinate 6,345,242 of OY041616.1, read as the reverse complement.
TTCAAATATAATAAGTTAGCTTATTCAAATTCTACATTTGTTGTATTCTCTTTTACTATAAAAATTATCGTAGTTTGACGAATTCATTATGGATGTAAAGCAAACCGCACTCACCCTGAAGATGTCCCTCTTTATGGATTATACGTTGGTATTCTTCCAACACAAATAAGGTTCGTAGTTAATAACCCGATATACCCGAATTCGAAGTAACCCTAGGTCCACTAAAATCCTTTGCAAAGATTTTTTAGAACTTTTTTAATTCGAACACAATTCTGCGTTTCGTTTAGGTCAGTCAATGTTGATTTGGTACTATAAGTATATATGTACAAATTTGCACAAAAAAGCAGTACAAAACCCACGATTGCGTATTTGGAGGTTTAAAATAGGCCCCCATCCATCGTGATAAAAAATGTGGTTACATTAATTCAATTTTATAGTAACTTAAGAATAACTAAGACATGTTATCATGGACCCACCAGAATGCTGTCATTAAAGCCTGAGCTATTTTTGATGGATCTCTTGACACGCATTGAGTTGATTTCTGTGAACAGAGTATAAATTGTTCTGACAAACAATTACGCAACTAAAGACCTCTGAATCTCAAATATCATAAAAACATAATCTTAAGTTACATTTCTTTAAATGTTAAACTCAAAAGTGTATTCTGAGAGGCTACCGGGTATTTCTTAATCCGCTTAGAATTGTTGCTTCCTGCTTATTTCTACATCTCGGGCTCTTCAGTAGATTAGAAAATACAGACTTGAAAGTAAAGCATGTACTTTACTACAATTCATTTCTCCTTTTCATTCCTTAAGTACGTATTGTTCGTATATTTACTGTTCATATTTGTAAACGGATATTTAAGAACTGTTTTTGGTCATTAGAACTTATCTCTATTGTCTATTTACAAAAGTTTCTAATACCAGATTAGAAAGTTTACAAAAGTTTATATTCATGAACACAGGTAGCTGCCCTCTAATGTTTTATGGGTACCCAGACGTCCATCGACTCACTGAATTTAACTTTTGATAAAAACCGTGACTTTTATCACCTAGTTCCAAGGAAAATATAATTGCTTTTTTTATTCGAACTTGTCCAATAAAAGCGATCTCTGGTTCACTGCCATTAATTTTGATAGTTCTAGCAATTATTGCTGAGCTCTATTGATTGAGACATCTTGAGCCGAAGGTGGGTATAAATCTTTGAGTTTTTATAGAGGTATCATCACCTCTGTCATTGGTTGGAGCTATGTCGGCGACTTCAAAGGGGAACGTGGCTTTGTCGAGACGCGTACGCGCGCGCCGTTGAGGCCTTCATTAAAAAGCTCGATTTGATCTATGATTTGGTTGTACCATTTGATGGAAAGATTATTTTGACGTTTATATCTGTAATTGCTTGAATTGAAAGGGATATGTATTTTCAAGCTATTGTCGGGCTGGACCATTAGACCCGGTCAAGACCACAGTCAAGACAAAAGAATGGAAAAGTTATGCATACTCAATCTATTTTATGAATGGATTTCTTCTGTCAAAGTACTTTTTAACATTGAGGGATGGTTTTTGCGTAATCCTAATCACACAGCTTCGTTTAAGCAGAAGTATTTTTAGCTATCTAGTCAAATCAAGAGCTTCCAACCCTCGTGAGTGTATGACTCATATTATTTTCATCACTCATAGCTTTTTTTGCTTAGAATAAATAGGTATAAAGTATATTAATGTTAAGTAGATAGATACTCGTAGGTAGTATTCCTAGTACCGTGCGAATCTGTGCATTGTTGACACGGTGATTTATTACGGTCGTGATGTTCTGAGAAGCTACAGGCTTTGGATGTAACATTGAACATTGTAAATGTTAAGGAAAACAGTAACGCAATAGACGCTTTGTGGGGGAAACTCCTGACTAAGGACGAACCCAACAAATAAGGTTGTGAACATGTCAGTCGATTCGCCACAGCTTGGCAATATAAACAAACAAAACAAATCTACCTTTAGCGAGCTTTACAAAGTAGCACAGAGACTCCAGCGCAGGTACCTTTACAGCTAACTGTCAGCCATTTTATTTGAACAGTAACGTCATTTAGTTAGGTTATTCCGTGATCATGGCGCGTGAAACTGTGCCGAAATAAATGAAAAGCTCAAAACTCTAATCGTGATAAATATTCCGTTGTAAACGACTTTAGTGTTAATAATCATGATGGATTAAAAAAATATATTTTATCTTTGTGTGATTTTATTTTATTTCCTTGCATAGCTTTGTTCCCAATTTTTCGTCAGTGTAATCTGGCTGATTTAATTCTGTGTTGTATGGACTCGTATCACTGGATATTTTTGTCTGTCTTACAAAAGGCGACAATATGCCTAATAGAGGAAATGGTTCTAAAAGAAAAAACATAACAAAATGGCCGTTGTTAAAACACATTTAAGGCCCAAGGTGCACACTTGAAACTTCACCGCCGTGTTGCGGGCGGTACGGGGTTTCTGCGGGTCGCAACACCGAGGCTGAGCTGTGAATGCGTTAAGGCCCATACACCAGCGAAAGTGGCGCCCCCAACTATTATTTTTAAAAATTCCTGCGTTCAACGTAATAATGAGTTATTACGTTGAACGCAGGAATTTTTAAAAATCCTACGTTCAGTTTGCGGTATCTATTATAAGCTATTTAATGCCTCTGTAATAATTTCATTTTGTAAAGCTTAGGAAGAGATACGAAGTTGCGCTTTTTGGCCACCAAACTCTATTTTTGCATCTCCTCCTAAACTATATGAGATAAAATTATAAAAGAGGTATTAAAAAATAGCTTATAATAGATACCACAAACTGAACGTAGGATTTTTAAAAATTCCTATGATAAACGTAAAAATATGATAAAATAGGAATTGCTGTCAGATTGGCTCGGGTATGCGCCTTAAGTATGTTGCCAACTTGGGATACGGTCAGTACATCTCTTGAACGGCTACTTCCCATGAATACCAGTTATTTGTATGACTACTTCCTATGAGCGAACAGTTCTCTGAACGGCCACTCCCTCAAATGGCCTCAACCCTAAATTAGTAGATGCGAATTTCATATCAACTTTGACAGCAAATGGCAAAAATGACTGCAAATGTCAAAAATGACTGCAAATCTTGTCTTACTGGTACCAGTACGCAGTGTAGTACATGGACCTTACCAAAGCATAGCCAACAGTCACTACGATATAATTCTCAGAATGCTGTAGTGTAGAGACTCTGGAGGCTGGCTGTAGCTCGCGGCCGCCTCGCCGCCGCCGCCGATAGAGTCATTATGTTCCATTATTGTACAGCGGCTCTCAAACTTTCGATACGATAAGTACGATTTAATTTGAAAGCTTGTGGTGTTTTGGATGTTTTCTGTTTATAGTTATATTAATGTACTTAATATGTGATTATATTCGTTATCTATCTAGTACCTACAACATTAATCTTTAATTTGAAAGCTTGTCATATTCTGGATGTTTTCTGTGTAAGTATAGTTCATAGATGTTATCTAGGCAATGTTAATGTAATTATATATTCGTTCTCTACGTTGTACCTACAACATTAAGCTCTGCATAGTAGACTAATAACTTGGAATAATAATGTGAGGCTGTGTGAATTGTCCAGCATTATTTCTTTTATTAAAACATGTCATGCGATGGGATGCGACGGGAACGGGTGCAACAAAATCTTTTATCACACCTTTGAAAATCTTTGGTGATAGAGTTCGCATTTTTCAAGTACCTACCTAAATTACACATTCTTACATATTCAGTTTCAGATTGATATACACATTATACACCGTATGATACTTTGTGAATTTCATTTATCTTTGGCTGTCTCATTGCTGATCAACGTCTCTTCTTTTCTTCTTCCACTCCTCATTTTGCTTCCATTCCTCATCTTGAAGTGATAATTCTAGATTTTATAGTAATTCAAGTCAAACACTATAAAATATCGAAGTAAAAACAGCAACGCAAAAACTAGAATAAGGCGGCCCCAATCCTCTCGATTCAGCGCGGCTACTATTTTAAATGTAGGCTACGGATCTTTCCTATTTCATTTAGTAAATTCTAAAGTTTGAGCTCCACTGACCCTGGGCTGATTAACTCGTGGTCTGACGCGGGCGCAGGCTGCGGGGAGAGCGGGGGGAGGCTGTACTGGTCCATAATATATATCATTTTCTTACTTTTTGTGACTTTTTCCTTTCCTTTTGACTGCAAGACACGCAATCGGGACCTTTATAGGTAGTAGCTTTTATTTATGTTTTCTGGATCCGACAATTGAGCAATCAAATTGGGGTTCAGAGGAAATGATTTTAAAACTGACGTCTTGTATTTATTGTATTTTATAGGGTTTAAGATATCATTGGGTATTTTTAGGTGTTTTTTGGGTAGATAATATACTGACCCAAAATAGGGTGTTAAAGGGTGAAAATGTATTTTAATTAAACGCAAATGTTTTGTGGTTTTTGTTTTGGTCGATAATTATGTAACCAAAATCTCTAAAATGTTAATAATAAATTGCTGTGTATTATCGCGATTGCTTAGTGTAAATGCAAGTAAAGCAACGAGCTATTTTCAGCAGTCATACCTAGGATTTGTTTTAAGACATCGTGTTGTCTCTAAGAACCGTGTTAGAATTACTGAGCTTTATACATTGGAGTCGAGCTTTTTCTCCGCTGCTGGCACCTAATTAAAAAGGCAATTTAAAACGGTCTGAACTGAATACAATGGACTCCCCCACTAATGTTCACCTTAATTAAAATACAATCGTAGCTTTAGTTTTGAATAGGCAACTAGCTGGTTCCTGTGTTTCTTCTCACTTAATTTAAACAGGTATTGTTCCTTTACTGCCTGAGCTTACTTATTTATTTATTGCCATAAAGCTGGCGGCGGAATGGTTTAATCGCCCCCTCGGTTATAAGCGCGGGAACACGTTTATGTACATCATAGGCATAAAAGTGTTAAATAATGTTAGACTTACACTTACGTTTTTTGTGTTGAAAGTATTCAGAGATTAGATAGATTAGTATCTACTAATCTCGGAGTATTTTAACTACTAATCTACTAATCTTAGTATAATTTAACATGGAAGTAGTTTGAGCTGTTTCAGATCAATTGTGTGAACTTAAGCTACAGCTCAGATTACATTCATAGGTACATAACGATAAATATTAACTTATTTTTTCTTATGGTAACAGTACTCTGTGGTAGGTACTGTTAATATTAGAAAAAAACTATACAAGTAGCTTCTTATTACGACTCTTTGAATAAAGAACGTAACTTTATCTTAAATTTTCAAATTACTCTTCTAACGATCGATGGCGATTCCGTTCGTTTATCAAGATTATCCTTTTTTGGGCTAGCAAAGAGGTCGTATTCAGCCACTAATAGAAACATACATGGTGGTGGAACATAGACGGAGACTCATCAAAGATTTAAAGATCGCGTGGGCACTATTATCTGAATATGTGGCGTGGGTGTTTGTCCACCCACTGCCACGTGTGGTTGCAACGGATGTGTGACATGGATTTGTCCCGAGAACTGAACGGGAAATCCGCTGGATTAGAACCGCTTATTAGAAATGCTGACAGGGACTTTAGTTGTTAGGCGATAAGAGGTGGTAACATTAGTTTCATGAAATTCGTTGTGTAGATGGTTTGACGTCTAGCTTTATGTTTAGCTTTACCTAGCCTTTTACCACCATTTAAACCAAAATCTGCGCGTTTGAGTATGAAAAACAGCTAAAATTGCAGAAATGTAAACAGAGCCCTAAGATGTTCAAGCAAAAGAAAAAGACGACCTGAAAGCATGCACTTAGAACAATGGTGGGTATCATCAGGTAAACTGAACCATCATCTTTTCAAGACTGCCACAGACAGCAGCTTCTGTCGTGGCTCCTTCCAAGAAGAGACAGTGAAACATGTTGTATTACTCTGCACGGCCACAGAGAATGCCAGACACAAAACGGGGCAGAAAGGTCCAATCATCAACCCCATCAACACCCACAGAAAAGCTGAAACGAAGCTGTCAGTCACCAAAAGTCCTGCTACGATACTTCTAGGAGCTGGGCTGGTTAAGGCCTGTTTAGGCAGGGGGATAACGCACGATACACTCCTATGCGAGATGTCCGTGCAAATCTCATTCCCCCTTAGAATTAGAATTAGAACCCATCGTATAAAACCTCCATCCAGGATCTTGTAGCTCCAAACGAATTATCCCGCAATTCCCTTCATAATCGTTGTGGTAATTTGTCCCTGAGTCCCGTTCTTTGAGAATCTGCCGCAGATTAAACACGGACGGCGTCGTCGACAGAAAAACAGGCGCGAGCGCCGCTGTAACAACTTCATCGAGATAACGAGCGGGAACCTGTTTATCCACCTTCCATTGGCTTTCGACACGAGAGCGGGAATTCTCGTGGATGCTTCAAGAGTTCGTTTATAGATCGATGAAGTTATCTGTGAACTCTGTAGGCTTGGTGTAACCGTTCTATGATATTGGCCACTTTTTTTCCCTTGTTGATTAAATATGTACACTTAGGCCCGTAATATGAAAGCTTGCTCAGTCATAGAGCTATGCTTGAGTGACGTTTATGCCATAGAAAAGCGTCGCTCAAGCATAAATCGATGACTGAGCAAGCTTAAGTCCGTTCTATGATATTTGCCATTGCCATTTCTCCTTTGTCGATTAATTATGAAATGATAAAGAAATTGCCAGTTAAAGTTCCGCATGACACCTTACGACATTTTTTACAGGGTGTGACGACACTAGTCCCAAACTTTGAAGCTTTTATGTATAATTTTTCAAAATATCGTCAAATAATTTCTGACTCTACATATTTTTATTTGGAGCGAGGTGGAATGAATTCTTGGAGCGGGGTGCAACTATCTTTTCCAACTGACTAACCCATCTAACTGACTCTCTATTTTAATTTTTTTACCGAGGACTTTACCCTATTTGTAGCGCAAATTAGAAAATTACTTTACAGATTTCTATGATGCTGAAAGTAAACACCTTACTCAAATTGCCTTAAAATTGAAAATGCAGACAGTTTATTGAAAAATAGCTTTTGACTCATGCACTATATATCTATATATTCTTATCCCATAAGAATATAGAAAGAGAACTCCTGAACAACTCACCCTGGAACGATCTTATTGGGAACTTTATCGAAGCTTAAAATATATAAGTGCATCGTAAATGACAACTCCCAAGCAATTGCATTTTATGAAATGACCTTAAGAAAAACCTTCAAGCAAATATGACCCTTGAGGCAAACCGGTAGAGCTTTCTGTTCCTTGAATGCAGCGTGACACTTTCGGAAATCTCGCTTCACAGGTAGCAAGTAAGTGAAGCTGTTTTAGGGATCCGTAAACATGAGTTTGTAAAATTCAGTTTTTGTGCATTTTTCATTTCATTTATTTATTCAAATAATAATTTAAATTGTATTAAGTTTCACATCTTACTTATGACAAGCTAGAGCGTAAAACAAAAAAAAAAAAAAAAAGACGTGTGGCACTCGGGGACTGCCGCGGTAAAGCTATTGCAATGCCATCTAGAGGCGAGTTGCTGAACTAAAGAGACAAACGTCAAGGTTTTTTCGTTACGGAATTTCTGGATTCGGTCCCCGCGCTCAAGGCCCGCGATAGAAGCTATGCAATAGCTTAAAAAAAATTTTTATTGATTCGTAAGTATAGGAGTGATATTGGTCGGTACATAGCTCAGCCTTATGCCTTTTAAGCCCTATGTGTAGAGTACTTAGGTAAGTTTGAAGTGTAGTAATAAATGAGTTATCTTACAGTACTGATGTTGGTACTACCTACTAGTTTGATGTCGATATCCCGAAATAAATACATAGGTTAGGTGTCTATTTTATCTTGCATTAATAGCATCAAGATGATCTGAAACTCTGAAACAATCACAGTTAATATTATAAATGAGAAAGTTTATATGGATGTATGGAAGCAGACTCTGCGTCCCACAAAATCGCGCGCGATTCCGCGGCCGTGTACGTCTATTTGAGCCAATCCGGGCCCGCACTCTGCATCGCCAGCAGTCTCCCGTCTCCCGTGCTCAGCGCAATCTCAACGCACTCATCACCAACCACCCTCAGTTAGATGTGTTTGCGGATGGCTGGGAGATGATCGAAAGAGTGTGCTTGCAATATTGTGAGAGAGTTTAATTTAATGTCTTCTTGTACTTGTATGTAGGTAGCTAACTAACATAGTTATATTTTACTTTTTAATTTAGCTAGATATATTTTACTTTATATTGTATAATATTCCTATACATTTTTGAAATTCCATAATTATTTTATCTGTTGTATAAATTTATAATTGTTTTTTTTTTTTTAGTTTTAAGATTGTTTAATTAATTATTTAGTGTACTAGACATAACGATTTGGAGACAACTGTAATGTTATCGTCTTTTTTTAATAATAAATAAATAAATAAATAATAATTTGAAATAATAATAATAAATGGATGGATATTTGTTACCTCTTCCCGCCAAAACTTTTGAAATTTTTATATACAGGTAATCGTAATCCTGGAATCAAACATAGGCTACTTTTCCCCATAAATCAGTTCCCGTGGGATATAAATCACCTATAAGCGTTTCCATAGAATCAACGCGTGCGAAGCCGTGGGGCGCAACATGTTTGAAATTAATTAACGTAACAAACGATCTTGATTCCTAAATATTTTTTATATACTTATTTGAAAATCTCGACAACTCATTTCATTATTAGCAATGAGTATAACCAGATGTATCGCGTAGAAACACGATGGTGACGAGTTTATTATAAAAAAGCTACGCATTTTTATCAAGCTTATAAATTATATTTCAAAATGTAAGGAACACTCATTAGAAAACACATTTTGCGAGCAAAAAAACCAACGTTGAGAATGGAAAGAGATAAGGCGCTGGGGTATGCGTTGATGTCTTTATTTCGATATTTTATAGTATTGACTTTTTGTTTGTGTTTTCTTTGAGTAGGAAGTGTGTTTATTTACTTCTTTCTTTCTTTCTTCGCTTATAATCTAAGATTTCTTTGATTTCTCTCACGATAGGACTGGTCCACCTGTTCAAAGTCGCTCAACGAGCTAGGGAAACAGCTATGCTCTGAGTCTCTCTGAAGAATAGCGCCAGCAGGGATGACGATCTGTGAAAGACTGCAGTTAGACGCTGGATGCATCAAGCTGAAGACAGGGCGCTATTCCGCTCATTAGGGGAGGCCTATGTCCAGCAGTGGACTAATATAGGTTGATGATGATGATGATGATGGTCGTTGCTTTGATATATTACGACGTATATGGATATTGTACAAAGGCCGCCGACAGAATCCAAAATACCTACTTATTGGGTAAAACAGTAAAAACATATCTTCGATCAGGGATCAGTGGACTAATATAGGCTGGTGATGATGATGGTGATGACCTTGATATAAATAATACTCGTTAGTAATCACAGCCTACATAAACCTCTATAATTATTCCACATCTCTACATATACATAAATGATACTCATAGGTATTGCTATTGGTGAGTCGAAAGTCCTCGTAGCTACCATCAGAACATTCAGAACATGTTTTCATGAATAAAGTCATATCCTGCCTAGAAAGAGCTATTGTTCAGTTGTTCGAGTGAGGCTGTAGCTCTGTCGTGCTAGTTTGGATGTTGTTTACGGGATAAACAACATTTGGAAGATAGCTTTTTATGTGTAAACTATAAAAATAATTTAGTGCCAGAATAATTGAACAGTTTAGTAAGGTATAGTGTACACTGTAGCGTAATAGAATCTAAGTAGTACTCATACTCAGACTCATAGGCATATATTTATTCGCCGTAGGTTCTCCTACGGGCACACTTGGTCATAATTTGGCAGTTAGATAGTACAGTCTCAGCCATTGATTTAAAAAGGGAAGATAGGTTACGTTCTCCCAGCGCTTACTCAAAAATTGGCATGTGTTACAACTACACGCAAACACATACGCTAACAGTTATATTTCCAGTCCTGTCCCAAAGAAGAACAAAGACGGAAAGACGTATCTAGGACCGAAGTGAGACTGAGACAACAATATTTCACGCGAATCGCGACCGCCCGTGCCGCCGGTCAGACGGTGACTGATGTGGGAGAACACAATTTTACATAATTTGAGGTTGCCACTTTCGAGCAACCAGTGCCTCATCTTCGTTTTTAATAAATCAATGGTGTAAACTATAAAAATAATTTAGTACCAGAATAATTGAACAGCTTAGTAAGGTATACAATACACTGTAGCGTAATAGAATCTAAGTAGTACTCATACTCAGACTCATAGGCATATATTTATTCGCCGTAGGAGCACAAGGCACACTTGGTTATCTTTTGGCAGTTAGAAAGTACAGTCTCAGCATAATGCCGACAAGCTTCTGAAGCACGTACGGTGCTGGTTTTCATTTTACATTTACCATCCATCATAGATAAATTTTTTTTTTTTTTTTTTTTTTTTTTTTTTTTATATCCAGTGCACATTGATTAGTTACTTCTAAAGAATGAGCCCTAGTATGATTACGATCTAGCCACAACGTGGGCTAATGAGTAATTTGAAATTAACCTAAATTGCTAGCATAACTTATTCTAAGAACGTGTTCATTAACACCTTTCTTATTGTCTCTATATATGTATAAGATTTATGGGAAGACACTTTGTTCTTGTGTTCTTTAGTTTGTTGCACTTCATTTCACTAGTATAAATTCATTACACTACACTAACTCAAAGGGTTTTTTCCTTTTGAGCCTTCTCACTAAGTCTGTATTGTCAAGGAGCTGGATGGCCTCGACGTTGACATGATGATGAAGCCTAAATTGATGAGCTTCTGCATATTTTTGGATAGCTTCAGCGACGAACTCGATTTTAAGGTCCCGGTGGAGGTCGTCATTTCTGATATACCAGGGGGCGTTCACTATTCCCCTCAGTACTTTATTTTGAAATCGCTGGATTATTTGGATATTGCTCTTTCTGGTACAGCCCCAGAGCTGTATACCATAGGTCCATACTGGCATAAGGACTTGTTTGTAGAGTAAGATTTTGTTGCGTACTGTTACAGGGGAGTTTCTTCCAATTAACCAGTACATTCTTTTGTATCTTAGTTCTAGCTCGTCTTTTTTCTTCTTAACGTGAGCTTTCCAGCGTAGCTTCGCGTCAAGCGTCATGCCCAAATATTTTGCCGTATTTTCATACGGGATGAGCTTGTTGTTAATAAAGATGGGATGGTAGTCCTCTTTTTTGTTTGTGAAGTTAACGTGAACTGATTTGGACTCGTTGAGTTTAATTCTCCATTGTATGGTCCAGTCGTGGATTTTGTTAACTGCAATCTGAACCTTTTCTGCGGCTTCTGCATGAGTGGTTCCCACAGCCATTATAGCAGTATCGTCAGCAAAGGTTGCGATAGTGTTATTCTCAAGTTCTGGAATATCACAGGTATATAGTAGGTACAGGACCGGACCCAATACGCTTCCCTGAGGTACTCCAGCTTTAATCTCCTTTATTTCGGAGTAGGCATCTTCCTGCCTTATTCTAAAAGCTCTATTTGATAAATATGACTCTAGTAGGTCGGCGAATTGTTTTGGTAGCATTCTTCGCAGTTTTATCATTAGACCTTCATGCCAGACTTTATCAAACGCCTGTGCTACGTCCAGGAAAACGGTAGAACATACGTTTTTTTCTTCCATTGTTTTTTCAATAACATTGGTAATTCTATGTACTTGGTCTATAGTAGAGTGGTTTTCTCGAAAACCAAATTGGTGTTCCGGGATAAGATTTTGGGTTTCTAAAATCGGTTTTAGTCTTTTAAGTAATAGTTTCTCGAATAACTTGGACATGATAGGTAGTAAGGAAATTGGCCTGTATGATGATGCCTCTTGTGGTGGTTTTCCTGGCTTGGGTATCATTATCACTTCTGCTACTTTCCATAAGTCTGGCACATACTTTAACCTTAGAGCAGCATTAATTAGGGTGGTTAATTTAACTAAGGCTTTCCTTGGAAGATGGTGCAGTATCTCTCCCGAGATAAGATCGAATCCTGGCGATTTTCTGGGATTTATATGTTGTTTTATCTCGCTTGCTACTTCACGGGGTGAGACAAGCTTTATGGGTCGTTCATCATCACAGACCTCGTGTGTTAGGATTTCATTAATTATTTGGGTCTCGTTTGGTTTGAATATGTTTTCTAGGTGCTCCGCGAACTTATCGGCTTTCTGTTCATCGCTGACAGCCCATCTACCAGGACCAATTTGTATCGGTGGTATCTGAGTGTTGGGTCGTTTCATGTTCTTAGTAACCTTCCAAAGCGAATAGTCTGTGCTACGGTCACTAGTTAGGTTTTGGAGGTGCGTATCAACTGAAGCGTCAGTGAAGTTCTGAATTCGCCTTGTTAGTTGTTTAGTAAGGTTGTTCAGCTTCGTTTTATCTTGCGGAGACCTAGTTTGATGCCACTGGTTTCTCTGTTTCCTTTTTTCACGTATTAGGTATATAATTTCTGGAGGGTAGCAATGTCGTGTAGTCCCTTTTCTTGATACAGGAGTATTATTCCATGCTGTTTGTTGAATAATTTTATTAAATGTATCGATTTCTATATCTAGTTGCTCTGGAGTTTTGAGCGGGACACTTAAATTTATACTTCTGTTTAGTTCTATCTCAAAACTATCCCAATCTGTGCGCTTATTAACTAGGGATAAAGTGTGTCCTTTCTGAACAACTTTCTCTCGGATTTCTAGGTATATAGCAGAGTGGTCAGAGCTCATATCGTAGCTTTGTTCTGCTTTAAGGTAGTCAGGTGCTATGTTTTTATAAATAAAAAAGTCTATTAGGTCGGGTATCTTAAGCGGATCTGTCGGCCAGTAGGTAGGTGATCTCGTCGATATGACATCACTGTTAGCTTCTTTTACAGCTTTCATTAGCTCTTTTCCTTTTTTATTTGTAAGTCTGGAGCCCCAGTATGTATTTTTGGCATTGAAGTCACCCCCTAATACAAATCGCTCCCCAAAGGACTTTAGGAGATCTAGGTAGGTATGTTGGCCAATTGTGTATCGTGGTGGACAGTAGATGGCCGCCACCGTAAGGGGAAACCGTTTGGTGTTAATAGTTATTGACACAGATTGTATATCTGGCTCTTCATATTTACTACATTCGAAGTGTTTGATTTTGTCCTTTACAATGACTGCACTACCACCTCTTCCTTTATTAGCTGGGTGCAAGGCATGATAAACTGTATAACCTTTGAACTTTATATGTGATTGCTTAGTAAAGTGTGTTTCGGATATGAGACACACATCTACGTTTTCTATATCAAGGACTACTTGCAATTCGTGCTGATGTTTCTGTAGCCCATTGCAGTTCCAAGCCATTATTTTAATTGTGTTAATCATTGTTTAGCCTTAGATATAGCAGGTTTGGTGCTATTTTCAATTTTCTTCAAGCGTGCATCGAATGTTGTCATAAGTTTGAGGATTTCATCTAGTTTATTGATTTCCGATAGCTTGGATTGCTCGTTGCATTGAGCGGTGGTAGTGCTCCTAGCAGCCGCCTGAGCATAGGATACGTTTTTCTTGGTAACGCTGATGGATCTTATGTTATGATTATTCTGATTAGTTGTAGGTGCTTTGTCACTTACCAGTGGTTTCGCGACCTGCTGTTGCTGCCCGGCTGGCTTTTTCACTGACCTGTTGCGAATTTTCTGCATTTCTTTGGCTATCATGCAGCCTCTGTAGTTAGCCGGGTGTGCCTCACCACAGTGAACACATTTCGGTTTGTCTTCTGCGCGTTTTTTGCAGTCTACAGTTAGGTGCTTTCCTGTGCATTTAACACACCTTGGCTCCTTGGAACAGTATTTGTGTGTATGTCCATAGGCCTGACACCTTTTGCACTGGGGGATCAGTTTCGTTGATTTGAGTGGTTGGATCTCTACCATACACCCTAGTATGTGTCTGATATCATAGACTTTTTTGATTTCCTCTTGGTTATTGAAGGTAAGCATAAACATATTGAGGGGTTCCTTACTTTTCCAGCTCAGCTTGTTAACCGCATCTTCAATCTTGAAACCTTTAGCTGTTAGGTCTTCTATTATTCGCGCCGGTTTGCAGGAGGAAGGTAGTTTTTTAACCATCACCCTTATCGGTCTTTCTTGCTTGTTTTCATAAGAGTGCCAGAGGCAGTTGTTATCTGATAACGTTTTTGTTATGCACCTGTACGAGTCCTCATTACAAGCATTTATTTTCACGCAGTCACCAGTCATCATCTTTATGGTGAAGGTACCTGCTGGTAGGTTTCCTGACAAGAAGTCATAAAACTTTTGGTAATCGCTTACCCCATCCACTACAATAGGAGGTGGGGAGGGGGCTCTCTTGATTTTTTCTATTGTAGAAGGCTGGTTGGCTTCTTGTGGTGAGAGTGTAGGTGAGGTGTTCAATTTACGTTTTTTCCTCGCTTTGGTTCTTATCCACTCCGTTTCTCTGGCAAGTTCCTCTTCGTCGGTGGCGTATTCAACACCAGCAGATGAAGTTTCCATTGTTGCGGTTGGTGGCGGCACAGTTTTTTGTTCCATTACACATTTGAGCTGCTGCTGCAGGATTTCTATTTGGTTTGTAAGGTCATTTACAAGGCTTTCAAAATTTTCTCGCACTTGTTTCTCTTCTTTATAGCGGCTCTCTGCTTCTATAAAGTATTGGTACAACATATGTTCAGTGTCGGTTTTCAGCTTTACGCTGCATGGTAGCTTGGTAGGTGTAGACATTGTTGAGGCACGTATTATCGTCGCCTTAGCAATATAATTTGCTGTCCGCGCACATTCCTCACGCGATGATGGTTAAGGTCATCGTAGTACGGGCGACCGTCGCGACAGCTTTGTTATGATGCGTTAGCACGTTTCACTGTTGGTATCTACGCGCGCATACGTGCGACCGCGTGTGACACGACTGTTCTCGGTGAAAATTGAACGATCACTGGTACACGTACGGTGCTGGTTTTCATTTTACATTTACCATCCATCATAGATAAATGAAAACTTTAGATAGCCAATGTCCATACAAAGTAGCGTTCCTCCGAAAAAGCTCGACATTCTGCCTAGTTAGTTTTATTTGGTCGATGCATGACTGGTGATTGTCGGCAAGATTGAAGAGATTTTTTTTCGGGAGTCCGAAACGAAATCTCGTGATAGAGATTATGAGTTGGCCCCTAGTTGATGATAGCCGATTGTCAATAGTTTACTTGTTTTAAACGTCGACGACGCCCGACGACGTTGGTATTGTTACTTCAAAATATCGGTGTAAAAGCTCCGAACGGAAAAAAACGTTGTACACCCCTGCGCTCGCTCCACGCATCCAGCTGCGATATCTTCATTTGGCGGCCGGCAGGTGTCACGTGGCTCCAGATCTTCTTACTCTCTCTAACGCGCTACATATCTTACCTGCATCTCTTTCGCTTTCGTTCGCCGCAGGAAAGCTTAGTTTGTAAGGTTTTTTCTTTTTTCGTTGAAGGCTTTATTTATTTCTGTTGGTTGTAGCAACTTAATGTCTTTGTGTGCGTGAGCACTTAACCTTGACGAAAACAACTAAGTAGTTTAAAGGAGAGAGAGTTTAGGAATCATAATTGGAATTCTAATATATCTTACCTACCTACCTACTACACATAATAATAAGTAATATGTGTATATAATATGCGTAATAGCCGAAAGGGGGTTATTCTGGATCCCGAGGGGTCAACTGTATGTACACACACAGGTTACGCGCCACCCTATAGGTACCTACCTCGTTTAAACCATAAAGGTTCATACACACTTTAAAAAACAAATCTCCAAATGATCACTTTAAAGTGGTATCACACTCTACTCGAACTTAGAACTTACTTCTTCAGATAATGTAACCTACTGGAGATTTAGGCGATTACATCTGTCTGATCTGATGGATGCTCTACCTGAGGAACGGGAGACAGTCTGTGTTCACCAATATATAATCAGACACTTGTATACTTCTTTGATTAACGTTGATGTTTAATGTATGAAATTTTTTGTCAAAACCGTCAAAACAACTGTTTAAAATTTTGTTGTTGAACTTGGGAAACCTTTAACCAAGTAGAGTTGACACAAGTTGACATTAGTCAACTACTAGGAGTCTAAATGACACCTTAAAAAATGAAATGAGGGTAGATAAATAAAGATTAGCGACTCACTGAGAAAAACAAAGACACTTGGGAAACGGGAGCTGTCATTGATTTTCTTCATCAAATCGTTAGAAAAGGGGAATGACACTTAATTTTAAACCTTATTATGGGCTATTTAAGGACAGTTGTTTAATTTTTGATGGTAAATATTAAACGGTTTTGAAACAGGCTTAGTTTACACAATACTGAGTCAATATTTGTAAGGTGCAGTGTACACTAGCTAGGGAATCACTGACGTAATCTCAGGTAGGTATGTATAGTGATTATCTTACTCTGTCCCGGAAGATATTCGAATCAACAATGGTGTAATTTATGTATAAGAAAGTCAATATGTAGCTTTTATAAAAAAAGAACTTAGGTACGTAACTTTTATTAATCAGCTCGAAGTAAATATCATTATAATTCTACAGTCTATTTATTTTAGGAACACTTACGGCGTAACCCGAACAAAATTTTAAGTAGTACCTGACTAAAGGTAATATTTATACATTATTTACTGATAAGAGATCTATTGTCAATTAAGTAAAAAAAAATGTATTACCTACGGAGGTTTTATGGTCGTCAAGGTGCAAAGAAATAAAAATTAAATTACTACGCCATCAACTTGCCAAGCTTAACCTACATAGCACCTCAATCAAAAATTAATTGACAGCTAAAAAACAAATTATTTTAAATTTTAGAACAGCCGGCACTAATCACGAGGTGATAATATCAAACAACGTTCTGAGAAGTCGAAAAAAAGACAGCCTGATACGGCTTGTAGCTGGCAGAGCCTTGGCAGAGACAACTATGCTTTAGGTTTAATTTAAAAAATTAGATAGTAGGTACATTCAGCCGATAAAATATGTAAAAAAAATTAACTTCCAAGTTATTAGTGTCTATGAGTCTGATTTTCTAAATCAGACTCATATTTTCGTATTAATTGAAGAACATTTTATTTTATTTTGGCGTAATATAATCCAATAAAACGTTTCTAAATTAAGAGACAGCACGACAGCACTCAGCAATGTAATTGGAAAAGAACAGAACTATCAACTGGTTTTAAGTCAGACTGAGAGTCTGTTGAACCCCAGAATTGTAACTAGGTAATAGGTTCCCAGAATGACCACTTATAGGGCGATATCGTGAGATGAGCTATACAACGAAAAACGTCATGACGTCCACAACCGTTCTACTGAAAAAGAAGCAGAATACTTTTCGGTACCTACCTTTCATCACCAGGTCTGATTACCTACTTGTTAAGATGAGTAAGCATAGACAAAAAATTTAAACCCTCTGGACTGATGTTCAGAATGCAAATCGCGCATGGTAGAGTCGATTAGAAAATCAGTATAGTACCACAGACAGATAGTTTTATATAGACTATAGTTTAGTATAAACTAGTTTAAGCTAGTACTTACGTGTAATAAGTAAGGTAGGTATATTCAGGTGCCTATGTAAGAAGGTACAAAGGGTCATCGAGCGTGAAACGTATTAGGTTTTTACCTACGTATACAGTATCTATATTTTATAAGATGCATACAGGCACGTACCCCGCCCCACTTATCCCATAAAAATGTACAATCAACACCCTATTTCTCCCAAACCTCGCTCTAGCGAGATAGGAAATAAAAAACGTGAGAATAATATAAATTAAAACTGGTCGTACGGCCCGATAATTGAGACGTCAAGTTTTTCAAAGGCTCTCGCTCGGTTCGGATCTTTTGAATATTTATAACATGAGCGGCCCGTAATTTTGAGCTCACTTCTCGTTATCTTTACGGCTCTATCTCGGTTATTTTTATTTTGACTCGTATCGACGATTGATGGTCTTGTTTTAGATGTCGACATTTTCTATAGAGAGATACCTACTACCTACTATAAAATGCTCATGCCTATCTCTCTTTCAATAAACATTATGTAGGTAGGTACATAATAGACCAACGACCTCACCTCTCCCTGGTCGTATCGGTCTGCGGTCCCATCGGATTATGAGAGTAAGGGAATAGAAAGTGCACCTGTGTTTGCACACACATTTGGTCACTATAATATCGCAATAGTCCTGCGCACCTAGCTAGTCAATGTTGAGACAGGGCGCTGTGACCGAAGATTCTGCTAGGAGACATCATCATGTCTTCTATCTTGAATTCCTATAGGTGAATAGATAATAGGTATTTATCCATTCTAGGAGCTATAACTTTTTCCCATATTAAAGCATAAAAAAATAAAAGTCGCACATGAATGCAAAGTACCCACGGGCCTTGTAAAATCCTATGGCACGGCAGGTAAAGCTCAGTCAAATTCAAAAGGCTTTTTACATCTATCATTCAGAATTTAGCCTGAATAGCTCTGACATTTATTACAAAAAATCCTTTTACAACCGTTTCGGGACAATTAAGACGTCAATCATGCTCTCTGCAGTGTAGTTTTGTAGTTTATTGTCACGGCTTTGTTCATGTGCACATGTTCTCTACAGTTGTAACTGTGTAAGTAAATCCTTGCTTTGTGTCGCAAATGGTCCGTAAAATGATGGCTGCTGCTTTATGTGAAAGATATTTTATTCTCACTGAAATGAGTAGGCTTCCCAGTGGCGGACTAGCCATATACTTGTAGGAGTAGCAAATGTTACGGGCCCCACGCCTAGGGGGCCCCAGGGTTGTGTCCAAAATCATAAAAAATTAAAATATATTCAGTCAAGTACAAAATTATATCAGATACATAACATTTAAAGATAAATTCAAAATAAGTCAGGTCAATATACTCGTACATAGGTAACGAATAAAAAATATAAAATGTACCAACCTTTGCTCACTTGATCTGGTAGCAGGTAACTTTGTCCACCAACCACACAAATCCTCATTATTGAATTTAACTTCATCCAAAATTTTAAACAGTAAGTACGGTACCTAATGCAATTCATGCCTTGCGTAGTTCCCTGTCTGCACCACAGAGACACTGTACCGAATTGTACGGAAAAAGGAGACGTTAGTCACGTCTCCTTGATACTGACGTCAAATAGACTCATCCCTCCAACGTCAAAAAAAACTTTTCTATACTAAAAAACTTTTCCTTGATCGAAAAATCCCAAAAAAAAACTATTACTATGTACAGAATTAAACCTGTTACAGTTTTATTATAAGTTTATACTGCAGGATTATTTTTAAAAGACTTGCAACTTTCGGTGTCTAGGAATCTAGCATCATTACAACAGCAACAATATTTGTCCAGTGTACATTGGAAATAGAGCATTTTTGAGTTTGAGCATCTGTCCGCAGTCTTTCACAGATCGTCGTCCCAGGAGTAGCAAATGCTAAGGGCCCCGCTGTTGCGGTAAACATAAAAAACAAAATTATGAATTACAGACACTTATATTGAAGAAGGCCCAAATCTTTGAAAAAAAAAACTGTTTAAATAAATTTAATGCAATGCAATTCAATTTCAGTTCAAATTTGCCACGGGTCCCGTGCTGGCCGAATCAGGCACTGAGGCTTGCATTAATTACTTCCCCTATATTTATTGTTTAGGTAGGTTTATTTTTTACCGTTCCATTTTTAGGGTATTACTAAGACTCCGCTGTCCGTCCGTCAGTCAGTCTGTTTGTCCGTCTGTCCTCCCCACGGTGACGTACTGATAATGAACAAAAAAAAATTTAAAATTCAAAAATGCTTTATTTCCATAAAAACAATAAATGTACTAAAACTACTACTCTGCTATTAAATATATATATTATATATATATATTTATTAAATATATACATTATATATATATATTTAATAGCAGGAACCTATATACCTATATAATAAGGCTATCATACAACAGACATGATTATTTTGCCGTGTCAGGAGATAATGGTACGGTAAGCTTTGTACACGCGTCCAACTAGCACTTGACTGGTTTTCACTATTTTTAACTTTTTAACTTGTAAAATCGCTCCTCCATAAACACACTCTACCATCACCATGGTAGATGGTAGAGTGTGTTTTTGGGGGACAGTATCGCTCACGTCCGTAGGTGTTGACCCTCTGATACCCTACACGTGTCCTCTGGGTGGTGCTAAGAGCGGTACTCTCTGGTGGTAGGCTTCGGCCGTGGCTTGTCACCACCCTCCGGACTGGGCCAGTCCGTGAAGCAACTCTGTTGTGTTTCGGAATGTGGTCCGGAGTAGCCATCTTCTAGACCTTCGTGATACATCGTCGGCCGCATCTTCGCTTTCCATCATGTGAGATTGCGGTCAAACGAAGGTCTATCTCTGAAAAAAAAAAAAAAAAAAAAAACCATAAGTTTAAATCCCCGCGCCCCGACCGCTGCACGCCCCGTGTTCCCGTAAACAAGGCCTTAGGGTGTCATAAAAAAAATATTTCTAAGATTTTTGTAAGGCTGCATTTTCTTTTCAGATTCCTTCCTGTACCTAAGTAACTAGTAGGTATCTAGGCAGAAAAAAGGTAGTATTTTAATGCTCGATCAGCTCTACCATGGACAGAGCTTCTCTCATCGGAAAAAACCTAAACTTTTTTATACTTAGGTACAGACAATATAGCTCCGTAAAAAAATCCCTGATCGAAGAATGGATCGAAGAGATGTTTTAACTGTTCTACCGTGGTTCTACCCAATAAGTAGGTATTTTGGGTTCTGTCGGCGGCCTTTGTACAATATCCATATACGTCGTAGTTTATCAATGGAACGATCATCATCATCATCATTATCATCAACCTATATTAGTCCACTGCTGGACATAGGCCTCCCCTAATAAGCACCATAAGCGCGCTGTCTTCAGGTTGACGCATCCAGCATCTGTCTGCAGTGGTTGCAGTCTTTCGCAGTTCGTCATCCCACCGGAGGTCGACCCACACTACGTTTGCCGTTTTCGCGGTCTCCACTCAAGAACACGTCAGTTCTTGCGAGATAGGTTGCTAATTCTAATGCTATGTCGATAACTTTGGTTCTCCATCGGATGTAGGTATTCTTTACGAATCCTATCCTTCAGAGAGACTCCGAGCATAGCTCATTGTATAGCTTGCTGAGCGACTTTGAACTGGTGGACCAGCCCTACCGTGAGTGTCCACGTTTCAGCTCGGTAGGTCATGACGGATAGGACAAAGGAACGATGTTCTTTCTAAATCAGTTAGATACTGCCTTACCCACCTATAGGTAGGTACTATTGTATTACCTGTCATCGTCTTCTAGGTTGCATTGCATCTCGACGCAACATGTACCTATCCCTACGAATAAGAATTCTTATTCGTAGACCTATCCGAATCTAGATATCACTTTTGACTGGCATGAAATTATCCATTATAGGCCAAGCATGACTACCGGATGTTTGCTTGTAGGTACGTACAAAAAACGTCTTGTCCATAATTCTTGATTTTTTATTGCACAAAATAGTACAAAATGGTAAAACATATAAAAGAAAAATAATGGCAAAGGCGAGCTTAACCCTAATAAGAGTTCTCTTCCAGCACACCTTATTGGGAGAGCGAGACAAGGATATAAAAGTGGGTACATGTGCTTAGACAGAGGATAGATTTAATTTCAATGTACATATTAAATATAATACTATAAGTATATAATAATAATAAAATATACAATAGGTACATAAAATACTATAACCTAACATTGTTATATATATTATTTATTAATATGGTTTGACCTTTTCTAAGTGTACATTTATTGTATTTATGGAAATAAAGCATTTTTGAGTTTGAGTTTGAGTTTGAGTATACATACATATAAATGTATTACATAAATACAACAAAGTCATAATGATAGGTAATGCTCTTTGACTTTACGCTTGAAAATAAAGAGTGAGGAGCTAGCACGAACATCGTGTGGGAGTTGTTGTATGTAACAAAGTAATACCGAATCTCTCTTACGAGTGTGTAGGTCCTCTGAAATTGAATGAAACTTTTATTCAGAGTTATCAGACAAGAAGTTGAAGTTCACTGTAAATGTCACCTATGATTTATATCAGTTAATGTCAGTTGTCAAAACGTCATGTTTTCGGGTTGTCAAAACAAGTTGACATAATGTTATTATTTCGTTCGTCTTCCCCAAAAAATAATTGAATTTTACTCAAAATAAAAATAAAAACTTATCCATAGGTTTAATTAAGTCTCTAAAATAGTTAAAGGTGCTTCTAAGGCTAAGGAAAAGAGAGTTTGTTAAACAAACAACCAGTAAACAAATGGACTTATTGGTACGTACATATCCTTTTACTTTTACTGGATGGCCTAAAATTGGAGACAACTAGTGATTCTGCAAAGAATCAAGAAGGTCAAAACACCGTATTTCTACTATACTTTTGCTCGACGTGAAGTTTTGGAACATGAACTTTCTTTTACTTTCATCTCCTTGCCTAAGATTTTGACATGACCACAACAACTGACCAGTGTCCATAGCATTGGCGCATGCATTAAAAACCTTATGTAGTTCAATAGGACTTGATGTATGCTTCAATAGGGACTTTGAAACTATGTCCTCTAGGTTTGACACTATAGAGGTTAGGGTTATTCACTGATTATAATCTCTTGAAAACTATCACTTCCAGGTGCCTATTATGTTGTAGAAGCAATATCAAATTCTAAACAAAAGATCATCAGGTTTGAGAAATGAGTGCGGCTGGGCCTCCAACCATGAACAACTTACCTGCTGGTATCAATCCAGACAATAATCTCCTTCCAGGAGGGCCACTGATAAATCCAGCTATACCACGAACTAGGAATAATAACCCTAATCCTTTATTCAATGTAAGAGAAAGGTTATTCCATGCGCTGTTTTTTAAGTTTGCAGTGGCCTATGCTCGTACCTTTCCTAGACCAGTCAGAAGGTTTTTTGAGTTCCTCGTACTATTGAAGGCACTTGTTGCGTTTTTTGTACTTGCTTACATTCACATAGCATTTTCAAAAGCCCCTACAACTTGCTTGAATCAAGTCAAAGAATCTTGGCCTAGAGATGGCATATTGCGAGTGGAAATCATACGGAATGTTGACCAAGATTATACATTAGAACAAAGTTATGCAAGAGAACAAAAGTTGAAAAAAGACAGAGAAGATCACAATACTGTTATGGGGATGATAACCACTGAAGGGTAAGTGAAGTTTTATTTTATTCAACAAACAACTTAAATATTTTCAAATATGTGCGATCTGAACATGTTACTTTTAGTAGTTTTTAACAGGAATTTTATAAGTATATATTTATTAGGTAAATAAATGTATAAATAACTGTTATAAAAAACCTTTACCCCTTCCGCACAATCTAAATGGATAGCTACCTACTAAAGTATGGGTCAAGATGCGCATGTTCAGGGTAAAAAAATACACCTACCCCTAGTATCCATCATGACAGATATTGTGCCCAACACTGTCAGTATATTTTTTTTTCTGTATGATTTGAAATTTATATCAGCCATCATTTGCCGCCACCCCAAAATCAAAACCAAAACCCGAAACCAAAGCCACTGGATGCATAGTTTGTTTAATTGCTACTAAGTTGCTTACCTAAATTTCCCAGTGGTGCAGTATCATATAAATTTAAATGTGTTCTTGCCAGCAATAGTCTAGTTGTCTGTCTGTTTCGCAGCACAATTATTGTTATTTAAATACCGGCCGTTAACCTTGGATAAATTTAAATAGTAATGATGATACAACCACATTGTTTAAAATGATTCAGCAAGTTACAGTTATCTTTGCCATGCTTAGATATTTTAAGTTTGCTATCTTAGATGCAACTTTGATCCTTGAAAATGTAAATTAATTGTAAATTATTGTTGGACAACTCACACAGCATTATTTACACCAAGCTAAGCAAAGCTTGTGTTATGGGTACTACAAGTAGTTAGCTGATATACATATTACAATACACAGGTAGATATTTTTTTATTATACATAGAAAAAATCCATAAAACACTGTACAAATATCTGCAGATTGTACACACTTTTGTCCCGAGGCAGGAATCGAACCCGCAACCTCCTGCGTCGAGGCGATATTATGTTATATTTATTTTAATAAAGTAAATGAAATAACTTATTATACCATAGATTTATATCTACAACAGAATTCATACTAGACCAACCTGCATTGACTAACACAGTTGTTTACACTTACGACCTTCAATTTAAATAGAATTAGCACTATTCATATACATCACACTAAATATTATAAAGGCGAAAGTTTGTATGGATGTATGGATGTTTGTTACTTCTTCACGCCAAACCTACTGGACAGATCTGGCTGAAATTTTGCATACAGGTAATTCTAATCCTTTTAATGTTAGAGTGCACTCAGATGCCGAGATGCAGTGTTTAACAAGTTCGCCAGGTAGGGTGACACTAATCTACCACAGTTGGACAAACATTAAAAGTCTCTAAAATAAAATATTTTTCTCTCTACTTAAATTTTCATTAGATTATGTAAAAACATAATTTTGTTTGTGATATACTTAATAATATACTTCTCTCCTATTTTGATTCTTCTGTTCCAATGAACAAGGGTTTTGTACCCGAAGGGTGCAAACAAAACTATTACTCCTCTATTGCATCCCTTCTGTCTGTCCATCTATGCACCCCTCGGTCAGAGGGGTCTATCTCATGAACTATAACAGCTAGACAGGTCAAATTTCCACAGAAAGAGCATTTATTTAATTATTTATTGATAATAGACAAGCAGCTTGTCGCTTATGTTATGTGTCTATATCACACAATGTTGAGTTAAGTCATTGTGTCACTTTTTTATTTTTGTAGACATAACAAAAACTTAAATTTCTTAGTTTATTTTTTATTTCTCGTGTTTATTTACATATTTACACATCACACAACCAAATCCCTGACTACTACAAAATTGTAAATTACCGTTCTTAACATTCAATTTCTTTTTTCCAGCTTTGTAAACATAGAATCATCGACAAGCGAAAGCAGAGACACAGAACAAGACGAATATATCAGTGACGGTACAGACTACGGTAACGTTACACGGGTCCATGACGATCTGCAAGAGTTATTGACGGAGCATTTGATTGAAACTGCTGATGTGGACAAGCCTGATGAAGGTGTCGATGTGAATGCGACGATTGTGAGCGGATCTAATGTGAAACTGACGTCGTCTATGTGGGAGGACATTATGACGATGATGGATAACACCGACCCTAGGCCTTGGCCAAAAACTTTTGATGTAAGTAAATTACGTCACCTCGACAGCGTATGCTCCTCTACTGGACGTAAGCTGTCCCCTGATATGCGCCTCATTGGCTTTTATCTCATGGGGGGTACTGCCCATAATCCTCACGCTGGGCCCGCGGGTTGGGGATCACAGTTGGGTGGTAGAATTGTACTGCAGGGGCGCTACCGCCCGCCCCTGGTGGATTACCCTTAGTCGCCTCATACGACCCCCACGGGAAGAGTTGGGTGGTGTAAATTCTAAGCTGGCACCTCACAGCACAACAGTTAATTATCTACCTGGGGCCTGAATACTAATAATAAATTTTCGCTTAGCTTCTCTTCCCCAACTTTAGACGAAATTTAGCTATGGTCAGGGCTTTGAAGTTAAACCCACTACTAGTCGCATATCTACTAACTAGTAGATGATCTTACTTTTATTTGATCAGTTTACAAGAGAGTCAGAGTCAGAGTCAAATCGTTTATTTCTTTAGACCATCGATCAAAATTTTCGCGGCCTCCCCCGTAGATACCTAGAACCTTACGAAAATGACACTCAAAATTGTCTACGACTTGTTTTGACGCAGACAGTTTGCGCAGAGCCTGACAAGGTTTCTGTTTATGGAACAAGAGATTGGTGGAGTCGAATTTATTATATTTTGTAAGTGAAAATAATAAAACTGCGTTTTTACAGGAACAATCTGTAAGTCATACCGTTATCTTGTACCTATCATATTTTATTTCATTTGGTTCCTTCTAATTACTAATAAAATAAACAAAAATCTTTTATCACAGACAGCAAATAGTTTGGTATATAGATGATTAAGAGAAGTCTGAGAACTGTTTCTGTGTAGTCAATACGTAACAAATAATTGTGCAACAAGAAAAGAAAAATAATTAAATCAAAATAATAATCTCATATTTTTTTTAAAATGTTTGAATCATTATTAAATGAATCTAGTCTTTTTAGATTAAAAATAATCGCAAGATCGCAAAAAATTACTATAATTGTACATTAAAGTGGTAATAAATGCATTCAAACTTTACTGAAAATAGGAAACCCGTCTTTTTTGTGTCTTGAACTTGTGATTTTTGTTATTTTGCTAGGCATGCTTTCTGTCCAAGCGCTCAAATGACACAAATTCAAATGCTTTCCTTACATGCCAAAAAGGAAAGCTTTTGATACTGACGGTTTCAGAGCGCGCATTGTGCATCTAAGGGGGTCGGCGAAATTTTTGATCGATGCTTTAGACTTACAAAATAAGCACTTAGACAAGTCAAATTTTTACTATGTAAAAATAATATATAAAATATTAAATAATATATAGAAATAAACAGCTTGATAAATAGTTATTACTATCAAACAAGAAATAAGGTTCAATTGACTCTAATTCACTTCAATTTTTTGTCCACTAGCGGAAGAAGTGAAAAATAAACCACTAGCAAGTTTATTAAACAGCTTGATAAATAGTTATTACTATCAAACAAGAAATAAGGTGCTATTGACTCTAATTCACTTAATTTTTTTGTCCACTAGCGGAAAAAGAAACCAAAATGTCTAAACGCAACGCTGACACCTGAAGCGTGACGTCATACTTGACCATTTTTTGTATGGGCATGAAGCTTTGATTTGAGTTTACATAGGGGACTCGATGATCCGTGACGTCACAAAATGCAAGGGCTAACATGGCAGCGTTTTTATCACCCGAAACTGAGTGTAGTTTTACTTTTTGTTTTTTACCTCAATAATTTGATTTTTTTTGGCTGTTATATATTTTTTCGTATATGTACTTTTTTGAAAATTACTATCAATTAATAGAAATAATTTAAATATGTATTTACAATTGATGAAACAGGCAGATTGTTGCAAACAACTCTCATTAAATGAGTTTACTAAAAAATATTTGTTTTAACAAAAATAATTACAATAAAGGAATAATTGGGGCTGGATAATGCTGTGTGAAGCGTCCAACATTACATATTAAAATTTTTGTTTTTTAACCGACTTCAAAAAAAGGAGGAGGTTCTCAATTCGTCTGTATTTTTTTTTATGTTTGTTACCTCAGAACTTTTGACGGGTTGGTCCGATTTGCACGATTCTTTTTTTATATGAAAGCTAGTGCTTCCCATGTGGTCTCATTTTAATTTTGTTCTGACAATGGGATCCATGAAAATTCATGAAAAAAACTGTAAAAATTTAAGTCGGATTATAGTTTTTTAAAACAACATTAATTATTTTATTTCAGGAGACACCAGACGAAGATGATTCGGAGGCTAATGATACTATTACAGGTAAGGCTTCTAATAATAAAAAAACACCAATAATATAACGTCAAAGGACCATACCGAGCGCATCAACGCAAGAGAAAGCTTAGTTTGATTCCCGTCTCGGGACAAATGTTTGTAGAATGTTGGCAGATACATCTTTGGTGGTGCTCTAGTTGTTTTCCAAGTACCCATAATAAAAATATCTAGTAATGTACAAAAACATATCAAAAGCTCTGCTTATGTTCGGGCTAGATGTTGCCGTGTAAATTGTCCAGAATGCTTCTTTTATCTTGATTTATATATCTATTGAGCATGGCCAATGACAAAAGCACGCCAACGAAATCTCAAGAACCTCATGGATTCCTTAACAGCCTATATTGGTCCACTGCTGGACGCAGGCCTCCCCTGATAAGCGCCTCATTGGCTGTTATTTCATGGCGGTACTGCCCATTGTCCTTACGCTTGTAATGCGGGTTGGAAATCGCAGTCCGGTGGTAGAATTGTACTGCAGGGGGCGCTGCTGCCCGCCCCCGGCGGATATCCCTTAGTCGCCTCTTAAGACACCCGCGGGAAGGTTTGGGGTAGTGCTAATTCTAAGCCGGCAACACACGGCACCATGGCTAATGGCAGCGGCAAACAAAACCCTACTATTCCTTATCATCATCAGCCTATATTAGTCCACAGGCCTCCTCTAATGAGCGCCGTAGTGCCCTGTCTTCAGCTTGAAGCCACGACACCTTGACGACTATTCCCTAACAGATATTAATCTTTCAGAAGAGGAATACATTCTGGAATATTCCCTCGAGTATGGCTTCCTCCGCTTGTCTCCAAGCGCCCGGATCCGCCTCAAGATTCCTGTAAAAATAGTCACCTTGGACCCGACAAAGAATGAGTGTTTTGGAGATCCTTTCTCGAGATTTGTCCTCGATGAGTTCTTGGGATATGATGACTTGCTGATGGCTTCTATAAAGACTTTGGCTGAGAATGAGGATAATAAAGGTTATTTGAGGTGAGTTTAAAAAGAAAATCTGTTACAAATCATTCATTTTCACAAAAATGAGGAATATTAATATTATTTAATTTTTCTTTAATTGTACTAAGGATACAAAGTTGAGTCACTTGTACCATCAATGGTACAAATCAATGGTACTACTGACACTAAAGCCATTTGTCATAAATATGATTGTAACGAAGTCTTTAATGAAATCTGATAATAGTCCATGTTTGTTCTAGAAATGTGATCACTGGTGAACATTACCGCTTCGTGTCGATGCAGACAGCACGCAGCAGCTACATCGGTGCTTTCTTCATCATGATTGTGTTTGTGAGTACCATAGCTTTACATTACTTATTGAGACTTAGTTTTATATTTAATTATTTGGGAAACATACAGTAATTATGAACTAAACAAAGAAATACATAACTATTAGAAATCAGCAAAGTTTCCATAAATGAGACAAAAACAAAAAACGTAGTTTATAGCTCAAAACGAAACTAAAAAAAAACAATTCTATCAGATAAAGAAGACTTAGAAGACAAGAAAATATAAATGGGACAAGAAAAAGAAAAATTAAATATAAAAATATAAAAATAATGATAAAAGGCAAAAAAAATAAAGTCACGTTTCTTCGCGAAGGAGCCTTAGCTTAGGGTCCAAACACTGAAGACCGTCCATGTCCTTGCTGTAAATTCTAAATGTTAGAGCCTGCGTCCACCAGACCTCTGTTATTTTTTTATCTTATTTTCTCTATATTTTCTCTGTTAGTTTGTCACCGTTGGCCAACACAGGTAGGAATAATCTTCAATTGTGAAGTTTGGGTCATCAACGCAAGAAAACAAAATAAAAATGTACCTATATAAGAAAAATAGCCTCTCTATTCATGAATGTAGAACAAAGTAAGCATCGTAACTTATGCAATCCAACAAATAATTTTCAACGCCGATTTATTGAGGTAAGGGCAATTAATTGGACATTATAGTGGTAAAAAATGCGTTAAAACTTTACTGAAAATAGGAAACCCCGTAATTTTGTGCCTTGGACGTGTGATTTTTGTAATTTAGCCAGGCATGCTTTCTGTCCAAGCGCTCAAATGACACTAATTCAAATGCTTTCCTTACATGCTAAAAAGGAAACCTTTTGATACAGACGGTTTCAGAGCACGCATTGTGCATCTATGAGGGGCCGGCGAAATTTTTGATCGATGAGTATAAACGATAAATTTAATATTTGATACTTGGGAAACCACCAAACAGTGTTTTCTTGAAAGCCAGGCACTTTCGATAGTTTCTACGCCTTGCCGTCGTGATTTTTGTCAGTTAAAAAAATCTGTTAAAAGTTGCGGAGTATTCGGGCATAGGGCGGGCGCCTATGTAATACCTATATTTTACAAGATATAATAGGTGGAAGACTCTTTGAGACACCCAAATAATTTGGTTCATCTTGCAAAAGGTGCCAACATAAACTTACCGCTACCCGTCGCTAGATGGCGCTTTAAGGCCAAACTTGGTAACACGTACTCGGTGAGTGCGGGGTAACTTGACAGGTTTGGTTGTACCCTGCCATCTAGTGGTGGGTAGTGGTACCATTATACGAAATCAAAAATTCATGTGAACGTAGGCTACTACTAGAATCTTTGTACGAAGCAGGTACACAGAAAGTTCACCCCTCTGTGCAAGCTTCGTTTAAAGTTCCACCGTTAAAATAAAGATGGCGCGGTGTCGTACAAAAGGGACGGCCAAAACCAACCTGAATGTTTTTCTCTTCTCTTTGGTTACCGTTGCTTGATTGAAATTCTACACCCAAACGAAAGAGGTTCTATAAAAATCTGATTAATCTATCGCAATTTGCTCAGTTTGCTATTTCTTCCAAATTTAATTAATTTCTTTAATAACTAGTTTTTACCTAAGTAGTAGGTCACACGTCACAGATATTTTAAAAGATCCAATAGTAATTTACTAAGTTACATCTCATAGCTACATAAGTCGCTTATAACTTATAAGTCGAGTCGTAAGTTACGTAAAATTCTCGTGATACGATGCCGAAAACAACCCTCGCGCAATAAAAATAAGAATCATATTTCCGCCATTCAATTCAATCTACTATAAAATATAGGAAACACATACCTCGCCATATCAATTAATAGGTATTGCGAGGGTACCCTTCGCGCACTAAAATCTGTGCTCCACCCCAAGTTACAGCTATTGCTCTTTTACAGCCCTTTCAAACTTTATTACGGTACCAAATTCCGTTGGTCGGCGACTTGGGTTTGTTTTACAAAACTCCTGAGGTGAACTGCTACTTTTACTGCGAGAATTTTGCGCTCATTAACACGTGTTGTATGGAAGAAACCGTCTCCGGTGGTAATAGTTTCAATCAGTCACTAACAACATGCCTTAGGCTTCAATATTACTGGGAACCTAGCGCGAGCGCGTTTAAGGCTAGCGCTTAGCGGTAAACGTCCGCTCTATGCCGGAATACTCGGCAACTTTTGACAGATTTTCATTAAAAACTGTTAAAATCACGACGCGACGGCAAGGCGTAGGAACTATCGAAAGTGCTTAGACATGCTTAAATGTTCGTGGCGTTTGAGCATTCGGGCTTATGATCTATTTGTCATAAAGCTTTTATATGCCAACAGATTCCAATAACATAAATTAAAATTTACATGCTTGGAGTCCAGATAAAAATATATAATTGGACATTATTTATTGAAGAAAGGATCCTAAATCAGCAAGTACTTTCCATTATGTTTAAAAATCGTCAACAAGAAAGTTAATTTGAGGTTAAGTACTGAGGGTTTAAAAAAATCGAATATAGTCTCTTAGTATGAATGAATGCTTATGTTGTGCCGTGCTGGTACGTTTTAAGACCTTAACCATACGAAATTTACTTCAAAATTGTACTTCAGAATCGTTATTTATCACAGACAGAAAAATGTGAAAGCTACCTTCATATTTAGGGAAATGTTACTTCGATCTTTTATCTTGAATTACGTATTTAAAAACACGATTGCTGAAAGTTTTCTCGATTTTTTTTTAAATAGATGTTTTGCACACATGTTGCTATTTACCTCAGGAACAACACACGTTTTTCTTCGGTTTTTGTTTTGCTAAGAAACCTAGAAGTATTTCTTTAGTTGGATTTTAATTTTTCGATTGGTTGTTTCATTAACTTGTAATTAGGTAAAAGCAATTTTAGCGCCTAGAAAATACGGCGCACGTCTGCTCTGGAATTCTCACTCGCGAGTAAACCATAACTCGTAGCAGCGTTATTGCACACTGTATGAATTATTTGGTAATGCATTTTTGTGGACGGGCATAAACATCGAATTATACCTACAATTTGCAAAATTGACAAAGCTCAATAAATTACACGATCGCTGGCGATGTACTCTACCGCGCTGTGTAGCAGATTCGAAAAAATGTGCTTAAATTTTGTGTGTCAATCATTTCTTCACATACCTACGTTTAGTAGGTACTTTTCTATATTTCCATGTAGAACACTTCTGAGTTCAACATAAATCGAATCACACTAATATAATAAATACGAAATTTTGGGTGTTTCAATGGATTATCGTTACTTCTTTACGCAAAAACGACCTGACTGAAATTTGGCATATATGTAGTTTTAGGCTTGGAATAAACTTAGGCTATGTTTTATCCCATAAATAAGTTACCATAGGATATAAAGGTAAAGTTATTGCGTGCAAAGCCGACGGCAAATTTTACCTATTTGTTTATACCACGCATATTGCTTTTACACTGAAGATAATATTTATACAATGATTTTCAAAGAACCTTTTAGAGCTTGAACAACAATGTGATACCTCTTTTGTTTCCTGGGATAAAAGAAATAGGAGCATTATCACGTCTTATACAACCCGTTTTAGACACCTCTTATGTCTAAAATGTCGACGAGAAGAATACCAGAGTTTGACATATAATTGTTGTGATATCAATACGTGGCTAATGTGTTTTGTAATCAGATATAGCCTTGTTAGATGTTTACGGGCCAGATAACAAAGCCTGTCATATTTTCCTTTCAGCTATAATAAATATCACATTATGAAAAATATATGCTTAGCCTCGCTTGCTCGGCGTTATATATCTGGGCTAATTATGATTAGTTAAAGTTAATCAAAATTAGATATTCAAATTCAAAATGCTTTATTTCCATAAATACAATAAATGAACACTTAAAAAAGTCAAATCATATTTAAAAAATACACTGACACGGAAATAAAGTGGTATTTTTTATTTCGGCCGCTTCGGTATGTAAACTAAAGTAAAGAAACGACTAAGAAACCTTTCGAGTTGGATCAAAATCCTAGATATTTAAATATCGTTGTGCAAGTGGTACTTAAATTTTTACACAACCAAAATTCGTGCGTATAAAACTTAAATCAAAAGATGGAATAATTTTCATATCCTCTCATGTGGTATTTTTTGTGCAAGAGCTGGCATATATATGTACATAAATTTCTGTATAAATTACTCAGTGTACGAGTTTTAATTGAATGTAAATTACAATACAAAATTGAGGATCAACCTAATTAGTTGTCGCTGTCGTTAGGTCTACCAAACCACTTGTCACTTAGTTCTTAAGCTGTGTAAAACATATTGCACCAAAAAATCTGTGTCCCGTGTAGTATCGTAAAATCAGCTCATGTTGCTGTTGTTGTAAAAATCTGAATTGCCTTTCATAGAAAGGCTGTTCATAGAAGTATCAGGATTGATCAAAAACCGATTTCAAAACGTTACCTCGTCAGAGAGTATATATAACGCATAGTATGATAAATGAAGATTGAACGTAGGTACTAAAGCAAACTGATCCGTATTGCAGTGCGCATACAAACCCACCGAAACAACAAAGTGAAATAGTATCTCGAATAATTACTCCAGCTCTGAAATACCAAGGTACCAGGGTATCGAATACCGATATGTACGCTCGCCATGCGCCACATTCGATATACCTACTACTATTAATTCAATTCACTGTCACGAGGTAGAGAAATTGCATTAATCTATTGTCAAACAGCACAATTGAATTGAAATGTATACGTGGTGTAGATTTACCAAGATACTAGCGTGTGTGAGCGGAAACGAACGCGTTTCTCAAAAAATGCCTATAAGTTATAGCTTAGAATTACATGCATGTTATATTGCAGCCCGATCTGTTTAGTGTGTTGGCGTGAGGTAGCAGACATCCATCCAAACTTTTAGATGTATTTGTTTGATGGTGTCGTACTTGCGTGGTGTACCTTACGGATGTGTACAGATAATGGGATAAGGTTATTATATTTAGAAGGAAATTATTCAAGATAGATTTGAAGACTCTGAGATTGTGACAAACATTAACGGACTCGATAGGACTATTGCGAAAACTGTTCGGCACTGCTGTATATCGACTACGAATGGTAGGTATCTACTAACCATAATAAATTATACACAACAACTATGTTCTGGTTAGTTTAATCAGCATTAAAAGTCCGAAGACAACCTATTTAATGTATGAAAGTATTATTTATTAGTGGCAAATTTAGTTGAAACCTACGTCGTTACACCGCAGCTTCAAAGGTCTTAAGTTGTAATATACATAATTGAGAAATCAACCGCCCCAAGCCCGGCCCTACTTAGTTGAAGGCCTTTCTAAGAAATAATTTCTGTTTTCAACATAAACCAAAGCAATATGAAAACTACATAATTAAAAGTTAAGTACACGAGTCACGTTGTAAGATTTGTTTGGTTTTTCCAATGAAAAGGAAAAGTTTTTTTCTTTAATATATTTTTTCAAAGCAGAAATTCGAAATAGCTCTGAAAAGCCCAGGCCATAGAAAGGCAAAGTTGGCTGAAGTTACAACATTGCTTGCGTTGGTAGTGCTTCGCCGACGTGAACCGAAACGCGTTACAATTCGAAGTTGTCGAACAAAGACGAATTTCTCCGAGTTGGATGGTTGGACGGGCGATTTCCGTGCCATTTTTTACCACTTTCATTGTGACGGACGCGTATTTACGACCTCAAGCAGCTGCGGATGCAGCGGTGGCGCGCTTCTGGGTGACAGCGAAGGCGATCTTTTATAATGTCAACATCTTTAATGTAGAACTTTCTGGGGATGTAGGATGCAGTGTGGATTTTTTTGACGGGGCAGATGTACCTATAGGTATGTGTATAAATGATCCTAGGAAAACTATCCATAATTTAAAGAGAATTTCCTCGCTCGTTTTCGTTAAGTAACACATTTAATCGCGAGCAAT
This sequence comes from Eupithecia tripunctaria, assembly GCA_955876795.1. Taxonomy (NCBI): domain Eukaryota; kingdom Metazoa; phylum Arthropoda; class Insecta; order Lepidoptera; family Geometridae; genus Eupithecia; species Eupithecia tripunctaria. The sequence goes on along the minus strand of OY041616.1, from coordinate 6,310,398 downwards.
TTTGTTATACCAAAATAATTGTCCGTCTACATTATCCCTTTGAAACCAGCCGAAGCAACAAGGTAGGTACTCAAATTCGATCGATCACTCCAAGGCCTATAATGAAAGCAGCTGACTTATTAAGTATATTAAACAAAGTAATCGACCTTTGATATAATTGAAATAGGGGCTTAGGTATAATTATCTAGGTCGAAAAGTTTTTATAAGAGTACATGAAGGTAATGTACTTTCTAAGTCTTCCCGTATTAAAAACCTATGCTGCTCAGTCATCGATCCTTGCTTAAGTAACGCTTTTGCAATCGATAGATCGTTACTCCAGCATAAATCTATGACTGAGCAAGCTTTTATAATATTATGAGCCATAACCTTTGTAGGTCGTCTTTGACTAAAGTTCCTCACTTATGAATCCTTGGACTAGAGTTCTTTAAAACAATAAATCTGCGCTGTGTTCCAATGACAAAATTTGACCTAGGTATGAAAACGCTTCATACAGCCTCCTTAACCTCAACAGCCTAAAATGGTTCACTGCTGGACGCAGGCCTTCCCTTGATAAGCGCCTTATTGGCGTTTATCTTATAGGGGTAATGCCCATAATCACTACGCTGGGTATGTGGGTTGGGTATCGCAGTTTGGTGGTAGAATTGTTCTGCAGGGGCGCTGTTGCCCGCCCTCCAGTGGATATCCCTTAGTCGCCTCTTACGACACGGGAAGAGATAGAGTCAGAGTCAAAGTCAAATCCTTTATTTATTAAGACTTAAAAATAAGCACTTAGACGATTAAAGGTATAGGTGTTATAGGTATGTAAGAGATAAGGTGGTGCAAATTCTAAGCCAGCACCACTCAGCTTAAAGTAGCATGCAGCCTAAAGTAGTGCAGTTTGGATAGAACTGTGTATCACTGACCGCATGCGTTTCGTTTTTATTTTCTTTATATCCTCAACTTCCTAAGGCTACCTTAAAAATACAATATAACCTCAGACCCTTTTTATTTAGGTACCTTACGAATTTCCTGAAACCGGTTCGATGCGTGCACAAGTGCATAATGTCCTAAAAGGAGCTCCTATGCAATTATTTATCTCCAATATGTGCAAATTTCAGCCTTTTTACTCGTAACTTGAAGTTTCAATATTATGTGAGTAATCTTATAAATACGTATAGATTATTTTTTGTAGTACTTAATTTCCATAAAATTTTCGTCTTCTAAAAACGACGACGACGCGCGACGTCTAAAAAGATTGTTGTTGACTTGGTATTCCAAAACAATATTTTTAGTAGAAGCCGAATTGTTAAAAGCGTTACGTGGCGGCGAAGTGTATGGGCATGTATGATAGTTTTCACACGTACCGTCATAATTTGCATAGGCACAATTCACCGCCATCCAGCGACCGGGACGTGTGAAAAGGCACTATAGCCAGAACCAGTAGTTTAACCGTCGCACCGCAAGTCGCGGCTATAACTCAGAAAGAAAAGCCTTTTAATATTAACGTGTGGGTATACGATCGATGTTCCAGCCGCTCTTTAGTTTACTGCCACCGTAAAAACTAACAGCTAACGGTCGACTGGATTACTTTCGGTCGATTGCGTGCAACTGCAACGATGGGCGCTGGTTACTCGACGCGTCTGCTGGAAAAACAATGTTTTTTTTTACCTTTTTGGCTCTTGCAAGCAGACTATTACATTATACTCGGTCGTAAAATATTTTTTCGAAGCATGGGGGTTGAAAACCCAAAGGAATATTCAATGCAATTTTATTTAAACGAATGTACTAAAAAAATGTAACGCTATTGGTGGCGTAAACTAGGCTTATGTACAGCGGTGAACCTGTGTAGACTGATATGACGATGAAGAATGCTTATTTTTAAAGTCGACTTTCAAAAACAAGCAATTAATAATGCTGGCCCATCCACACTTTGTCATCTAGCCCCAAGCAAATTCGAATTTTAAAAAGGTTCCAAGAAATCAAGCTTCTCAAGAAAATTAATCTTAGAAAGCTTGATTTCTTGGAACCTTTTTATTGTGCGTGAATAAGAATTAACTAAACACGGGGGTGAAACCACACAAGCATCGGCCCCTGCGCCTCTATCAATCTTTTCGCCACATCATTTGCTACGACCCGCCGCGATTCAATTTCATTAACGAAACGCTTAGTGCAGATTGAATCCATTTAACTAAATATCGCCCCTTGTGAATGTTATGCACTAGTTTTATAGGATATTGAAAACGTCTGTACGAACCTCGTATTTTCTATGCGGTCTCTATGTATTGATTTATTTCAATAAAGAAACGCTCACTGAAGATTGAGCGAATATAATAAAATATCGCCTGTAGTGAATGTTATGCACTAATTGTGTCGGAAATTTAAAATATTTCCGCATATGCGTATGCGTTCTGTATTTGACTTTTTTACTCAAAAACGCTTCTCTATAATTTATATTTTGACAACCTTGAGCAAACCGGCTTACTCAAAAACGCCAATTTCCATTATTTTCGAGTTTGTTATGAGAAATTATATCCTCATTTATGAAATAAGCTGGTTTCACTTTTTTTTTTGATTCACCAAATGAAGAGTGATAAGTGTCATGGCTACTATATGACAACAACGTACTTGCTTGAATGAGTATCGCTCTGAAAATGTTTATCCCAAAAACATACGACTCAGGCTTGTCTTGAATCCGTTTAAATATATAGGTAGAATCGCATCGTGTTGGCCATTCCGCGGCATTAGCCTTATTTTGGAATTGTGCTCCGTGTGTCGAATCGCCCCCCGTGTTTGAGCGACCGTTTGCAGAAATTTTGAAGGAATTTCTCAATTTTTTATATTTTTTCGTACTTTGCGATTCATTTTGAATAAACGACTGATTTCAGAAATATTTTTGTTTATTTCTAATGGTGAATATATTTAGGATATTTGCTGTGTGACAGATTTTCGAATAAAGGTGTCTAACATGCATAAAAAATAGCTTGTAAATGACTCGATTTGGTGGTCAAAATATGGAAAATTAGTTTCACTCTCATTCAAAGAACATAATGTATTTTAAATAACTAAAACACTAAAAACATAGCTATTTCTCATCCGATTGTGTATGGAAAATTTCAATACGATCGGAAACGTAGTTTCCAAATGAAGCGGAAATTACGTTTATATGGGGGCTATGGTATCCGTTCCGTTCTTAAGTTAGCATTATAAACATTAATAACCTGTAACGCTCACGAATATTTTACTTAGCTATATTTATTAGTTTAGTGCATTTATGTGTCTACTTACGAGTTTCTTTACTTCGTCGCTCCAGCCAGCGGTACCTCAATCGACCAAGTGGCCGAAGGCCTATGCCTTCGCTACTTGGGTGACCCATGTACGCTCAGCTAACTGGCTTATCCTCCCCTACATGTCCGTGCCATAGGAGTCTCTACGAATTTTATTTTTTTTACTATGAGCGAGTAGATTGTTGATGAATTTAGCTATGGTTTCTGTATACCACGTGAGCGAAACCGCAGGCAGTAGCTGGTCTTCATATAAAATACTTATAAATTTGAAAAACGTATCAATGTATAAAATTAGTCATCCGCAAAAGTCCATTCAAGTGTATTAAATTCGAGTTTCGATCAAAACGGGGTCCAACTAAGTAAAAACAACTGAAACCTTAGCGGAAAATGGTTAACAAGGCTCAAACGCAATAAATTCCGCCCAGTGATCGCCAAACTTTATGGAAATGCCCTAAGCTATGACGTCACTAGATGCTGGCATTATAGTGACGCTGCACGGTGGTTTCGCCCAAGGACGAAATTCAAAAAAATGAGGGTAGCATTTTTAAATATTGAATGCTGTCATGTCATTACCAAAGAACCGTACTATTTTTAGCGATAAACAGGCACACGATAAGCAGTTGCGTTTATTTTTGTTTCGTTGCGCTTGGAAGCTAACATAATTCACCTTCAATTCAGTGGCTTATTTCTAAGTAAATTGTGATTTTTGTTAGAATAATGCAGTTTCAACAATCAGGTATGAGGATTTGATTAATACATACATTTTGATATTTTTATGTAAAATTACGACACTTCCACGCAAAGACAATATTTGATTTACGAAAACTGCAAAGTTTTTGTTTACTTAAACTTTTAACTTTGTTCTTAATCGTACTTAATGATAACTTTTTGTTCATTTTGAAGTAAAATATATCTAGACTAATGGCCATAAATAGTTTCTTGCAAAAACTTCTTGCAGAAGCAGATTGCCGAATTATAAGCCTGTTACTACCCGCGCGTTGGCCAAGGCGTAAAATTATACAAAAATATTGCAAACTTTATTTTCATTTTTCAGATGCGAATTACGTCTACTGTAAATGAATTGAATTATTTTCAAGAAAAAATTGACAAGCTCGTTCCTAAAAAGAACCACGATGATAAGGAAATTTCTGTAAATCACTGCCTACATCTAACCATGGTTGATGGAAAAATATGTAGTGCACTCTGCGAAACTTCCAATGCGAAGTGCGACTTATGTGGAGCATTACCAAAACAAATGAACGACATCGATTCTTGCATTATAAGAAATGTTGATGTCAATGCTTTACTCGTAGAATTTGGTAGTACGTATAAGTAATTATGACCGCCTTCCTAAGGAACGCAGCCCACCGTGCGCTGGTATTGGGCCTGTATTTATATACGGAGGTCATGCATAGTTAGACTGAAACCATATGTACCATAATATTCTGTAAACCTGGGGTTCGTACTCATAAAAAATAAAAAACGATATTTCTGTTTTGTTTTCGTGTAAACGCTATCATTAACCCCCTGATTCATAATGGTCTTCTAATATAAAACAGCTGCTAAGTAGTGTTATTTCTCAGTCTGACTTATGTCAATAGAAAAAGACTAGATTTAGCAGTTTGCTAAGTTAGCAGACTATTATGAATAAGGGGGTCAGTCTGTACACGACTACCTATACCTATATATACCTATGGAATACAATAAATGATTGAGTATTGAGTAAGCAAATGACATACGAGTTGAGGTAATCAGTTGAGCTAGGTAACTGTAGATTGTATGCGATAGTCTGCAGTTAGCTTAATTATTCCAAATGTCAATAAGTACTAGTTCTAGTTTGTATTTATTATTTGATTGTAATTTTCTTTGTTCATAGGAGTTGATTTTGTTTGAAAATTAATCAGAAACTTAGGTTATGGTGTTCGGAGTCCTTGAACTGACAGATTATTTTATGCGCCAATTTCACCACAGAGAACTTGGAACATATATTATTTGTTTCTTTCGAATGTATTCTACTGGATTATAAATTAAATTATTTTAATATTTAGAAGCTTCAAAATTCGATTCAATTAACCCAAAGTTGTTTTTGTTTCAGACTGTCTCTATTTCAATGTTGCTTCGCTACGCCCATCATCAGATCTTTGTATTCATCGGTAAGTTATTTTCATTTTACTATACACTACACAACTGTTTATTCTACACAACAGAATTGTAAAATATGGCAAAAACACGAAAGTACAACGGGCGGTCTTCCCTTGAATTTAGCTAATTTACTTTCTCCCCTGATGCTCAATGTGACACCTTCATATTTTTACTTAAGTTAAATTACTTAAGTAAAAATATGATAAGTGTAAGTAAGTCTACTTATTAAGCGCTCTTATACACGGACTGCACGTCTCTAATACATATATATACATATATAATATAATACATATATTATACATGGTCGCAGTCGACAACTGCAGTCGTCTGCAGTTTAGCCTTGCAGTCGGCAAATTACAGTCCGCGTAAATGAGTTCTTACTTATTTACATAACGCCGGGATCATTATAACAACATGACATACATGTTATTTAATATTTTATAGAGTATAGAAATCATATTTTAAGAAAAATACGTAAGAAAGTTGAGCCTAGTTTATCTAGGCTCAACTTTCTTACGTATTTTCCTAACATAGGCTTTTACAACATTACGAATATATCTGGTGTTCCTCGAGGACGGGCAATAAACGCTATTTATTTTCTAAATAAATATCTATCTATCATCTCTTCACTTTTAACTCGAATAACAGAGGCCATCTTTTTCCATCTTCTTGTCCATTTATTTATTTCCTTTAGGTAGGTACTCAGTGCAATTAGGAAAGCGAATTCAGTGAAAAACTTCGTAAGCCGGCTCAGCTTCAATCTCTTTGTAATAACAATAATTGCGCATAGCGCCCACGGCTACTGGTAAAGAAACAAAAATACAAAAACACGGCACGGATTTACCTAGCTCTCTCCTAGCACTCTGTACCGCTCGCAATTTAAAATTAAACTTTATTGTACAGGCTTTAGATTTCATTTCCATTGGATACCTATATTTTACCTCGGCGGGTTATGTTTTTTTGTGAAGATTTATGAGGAAAATATCATTTTTTGTTTAAGTAAATGCAAATTAATAATACTAGTAGTTAACCCCTACAATATCGTCTGAAGTTCGTCTATTTTATGCTAACTATTTAAGAAATCAATGACAATGCTCATGGTAAAAGTAATTAAATCTACATGAAAAAACTAATTAAAAATTTATATTTTTAAAGATTTTTTTTAAATGTAGGTACTCAAGTAAACCTTTCTTATTTCCCTCACTTGATTGAATTTAACTTACTTTAACCCTTATCTCTAAAACATCTCGATGGATTTGACCTCTCTAAGTTACCGGCACATTTCCACAAGTCCCTTCACCTATAAAATTTCACATGAATCGTATATTAATGACAACGCGTTTTGCCGTGTGAATTCGCACCACCCCCAACTCTTCCCGTGGGTGTCGTAAGAAGCGACTAAGGGATATTTACCGGGGGCGGGAACGCCTCCTGCAGAACAATTCTACCGCCAAACTGCGATCCCTAACCCGCATTCCCAGCATGGGGATTATGGGCATTACCCCCATCAGATAACAGCAAATAAGGGGGATTATCAGGGGGAGGCCTGCGTCCATCAGTGGACCAATATAGGCTTTTGAGGTATGTTTTGTGTGCGTATTATTTTATTAGTTATGCCCACTATAAAATTATCTTCACCAGTGTGTACTGATGAGGTTAAATCCTCTTCATTTTTTTATTTCTAGAAGTTACATATTTTATGTAAATGCGTACATTTTAACTTCATAGGTATATGATTATATCAAACAAAAATATGTTACTTACAGTTTCCTCAGTGAAATATCAAAAATAGTAATACAATTATTTTTTTACGCGTTTGATCTCACTCCCCCACCTGATCCGAGGGCAATTAGTCGAATACGCGTTATTGGTTTCTTTCGTTTTACTTAGCGATTGACGAAATGATCACAGGAGCGTTGACAAAAACTTAAGCCGTCCTATGTTTTATTTTTATTGGATCATCAATGGTCTTTACATCCATGAATGATGGTTTATGTATTGTTCGATTTTTGGCACTTACGTAGATGACTTGTAAGGCCTACCTATATAGGAACGACAGATGCAGATGCAGAAGATAGGCCGTCCGTAAACCTCTGTGGTTAATGGTGGTTTCATTTGATATACAGGGTGGAATTTTCTATTGCCACCTGAAGAGATAATACTCTTAATTACTGTAGACAGAAAAAATACTTCAAAGGTATTCAAATGATTATCAATGTACCATCTTGCTGCAGAGTTAGAGTTACAGAGTAGAGTTAGAGTAAAATTGTTTTAACTTGACCCATTGAAGTCCAGATTTCATGGTTTTCATATCATTTATCAAGTTTGTAAGAGAGATTTCATCCTTATGATTGATCCTAATGATGCAATAGAATTACAGGGTGTAATTTTTACTGATTTTAGTCGGTTCGCTTCCCGGGTGTGGCAAAGTGAATTTTCGAAAATCTTCGAATGCAGTTTTCCTTCTTTTCAAAATAAAGGAATGTTTTTATTTAGTAAAGTTTTCTATCTACAGTATCAAGAGTACTTTACCTCCAGATGGCATTACAAAATTCCACCCTGTGGTAAGCAATAACTAAGTTGAAAATTCGTCGAATTACCTGAATATCATTTGTCGACTGAGTTCTTAATGTAATAGGAAAAAGTACTGCTAAACTCGGATCTAGCATCAAAGATTTACTGTAATCTAATGGATTACTGACCAAAGAAAATTTTGGCGCAACACATTTCAGCATTCCTTCGAAATAATGAAGGAATACTGAAATGTATGGCGCCAAAATTGAAAAAAATCTTGTGCGTTTTTAAAATAGGATGTGCACATTTTTCGCTGCGCGTGCGAGGTTTCTTACTTTAGCTCTGGTCCTTTCTGTGACACAGGGTCACATTCACATATTTAAGCAGGCTCGACAATATCTATATAATAATAAATGATATAAAATCAATGGAATTATTGACACAACGCAGATTGCGTAGGTAAAACATTTCACGATTGTAAATTTTAATAACACTCGTAACATACCAAACTGTTCACGGTATTGGTAGAGGGTACAATTCTCCAAAATTCTCGAAACTCAATAGTTTACCGGTTCTCGGTATTTTTTTTCCTTTTACATTTAAAATGCGCTTACAATTCTATAAATTTAAATGAAAAGGTTTTTTATTCGATGTCCTATACTCTCAAAATGTTATCATACGTTTGTTGATTCGCGGTACTTGAGGTAAAAAATATACACTTTATACACATTTTGAATTTTGAGGTTTCCGGTTTACAAAATAAAATACAACACCCTTTACACCCAATTTATCTCGCACGCGGTTATCGATTCTACTTTTCAAAAGCGAAATGATTTGTATCATGAAACGCTTGATGCTTGAGAATATTATTTAACTGTATCAGATAAGGGTAAATCTTTTCACTGGGTACTAAAGTGGTCTCTATAAAAACCTTAGAGGAAGAAAGATTGTATTGAAGACAAGTATGAACTGTATGGGTATGAACTATGCTAAAAGGACACCATCGTATCTGTAAAAAAAATTAAGTGGTGTAATTTTATTTGCAGTGCTTTTTCCATGATTCCATAGAGTTTTACGTTGAACTCAGATATAATATACCTTTTGGGCTATCATATTTTTGATAGATTTTACATGTTTTAAATAAAATATTTTTGAATAAATAATCTTTATTTGTACAAATTTAATTGAATTGAGGTTTATCTAGACAAGAGTTCAAACCTAGTTAAAAAAGAGGAAAGTATATTAATTAAAATATTTATGTAACAGTCGTGTAAGCTATTTTACGAGTTAATAGCTTTAGAACTAACTTGTCCGATTTAGTTATTTTTACTTACGCGCAGAAGAAATTCACAAAATAAGTTAAAGCTTAAATCTATTTATAACTATTTCGCTTAAAAAATGGAAGGCTTACGCTTTGATGCCAGCTGTAGATTATTTTCCTTTCGTGGGAACCAGATGGTCGCTATGGCGACTCATCCCTTGGAGATACCTTGACGTTACAAACGAATTTAGGCCATCTGTCAAGAGCAGCAAAGTTGCATTTATCTTGCAATATTTTTCCTGACTTTCGTTGGATGTTTATAATTGTGTACAAAAAGTTTTCCACTCGATATTTCAGACGAAATTGTGCCCACGAAGGTAAAATTGTATTCTGTCGGATTTATTTACTGTTTCCAATGAATGCGGTTCCTAGAAATACACTCATTTTCAGAAAATCTCCTCTACCTTTTTTTCATTAATTCTCCTCACCATGTGAGTTAAGTATATCCCATTTACTGCCAAAATGTGTATTTGGTAGCTTGTTGTCAGTTGTAGGTTGCCATATACACACTTTGTCTGCAGTCGATCTTTTTTTCGATTTTTCTCGATCTTATTGCATCGAAATTCTAGACAATATTCTTCTCTTAAGATTTTCCTCACTCATTATAGTTAAAACTTACGTCTCTTATCACTTTCACGTGTATATATATGTAGTTACATATACAATTCTCATTATTTTATAAAAGTAACAAAGCAGATGGAAAACTGTTGAACATTTTCAGTTGTGTATCTAGTTCTTGGTACGTTTAGCGGATTACGCGATCTTCGATACCGTAGTCTGGGCCACCTTTGTGGGGCTTATGTGTAGGGTCACCATATATGGGAATGGAAAGAGGACTGTTTTATGTTTTTTTTTTTTTTATCTTTGAGGTTCCTCAGTCTTCGTCGACATGATTAAATTGTAAGTCAAATAGGATTTTTTTAAGGAACTTCTTAATGTATGCGAAAGCTAAGGCTCAGCCCAATTTCTCAACAAAGATTTCTATGGACCGACAGATTTTTATTAAAAAAATGTAGAAAAATCGCGACTTGAGACGTGTTTTTATCTGAGTCGCGTTTAAGTATTCGGGGGCTAGCACTCATATTTATTAAGAATGGAAAAATACATTATGTAGCTAAAATATAATGGAACACAGGAAAGCTAAACGCTTTCCCGTTAAAGACAGTGTTCCACCTCCTACCGCCCACAATCAGTATACCTACAGTTAAAGCCTAATTCACCAAACAGAAAGCAAAGTTTATACTATTAATCCAATAAATTGAGGTTGCGATTTAAGGAGCATACACCAGTGAAAGTGGCGCACCCATCTATTTTATCTTATTATTACGTTAAACACAAAGTTTTAAAAATCCATCGTACAGTTACACAAAACCAAACGTATTAATATGATAAAATAGGTGGCGCTGTCATATTGGCGGGTATGCGCCTTAACAATTAGATTAAATAGACTCATACGTCTACTGCTGGGTTGCTGCCCCAACTTCAACCTCAACCTCAACAGCCTGTTTAGGTCCAAAACTGCCTACTAATCTGCCTGCCATTCATATGATTGGCAGGCAGATTAGTGATCGCAGTAGAGGTGTTAAAAATATACAGAGGAAGATGCTGACCTTCCTCTGGTACAGGTTCCTTAATCGCTACGACATCCGCGGGCTGAGTTGAAGGTACCGATCTAACGCTGTGGTTCGCCACGGCAAAAACAAACTTCGTTCTATTTCATCGCTTCAGATGCAAAACAAAATCTCTCGATAGTAACTATCTTTACTAAACGATGGTCATACTACACTAAAGACAACCTCCGCCCAACATACGTTGTCCTAAAGGTTCACAAACAAGCTATGATACTCTTTGTCGCTCTACGTTTGAAAATATGCGAAATGCTTTTGAAAAATCCAAAGCTCCCAGTATTCTTTTGAGACAGAAATATAATATTGTACCGGGTACATTTTGTACCGAGTATTGTTTTGTTCGTGGTGTTATGTCGGTTGGATGAATACCTTTACATTTTTACAATGCCTTTTGTCTGACCATGTGAGGAAATCGAAATTTTTACTCTACAATATCGGATATTCAGTTCATCTTTGTTTCGTTGAATTATTAAATAAACTTTATTATGAATGAGGAAATACATGACCTGACAACCAAATGTAAAACCACTACATTATTTCGTCCTACCTATTATTATTTATTTATTTATTTATTTATTTAAACATCAAGATATAACAATACAGGACTTATTATATTTAGTCATGCTTAATAGGTACACGTTTATATGCAATTTATAATTTGTATAAGCAAATTTATTATATACCGACTACCGAACACTGAAGCCAAATATTCGATTCCACTTTTTTAAACGCCTAGGCGATTTAATTCAAATCCCCGAAATAAGGCTTTTGCATAATTAAATATCGGAATAAACACAGCCATACCGAGAAGATAATTAACTGTTACGGACTTCAAAAACATATTTTTAATCAATCTCTTTAAAATAACCCTTTTATTTTCAGTTTGATTCGCGCTGAGGTATTTTCCTTACCTCTGCTAATGGGTTGTAGAAAAAACAAAACCCTATTTCGAGGATTAGAGACAAACGGTTTTAGTCCGATTTTAATGAACGTATTTCGTTAAAAGTCAAACGTGTTTTGTTAAAAAGTCTTCGTATTGACGTAATTAATGGCAAAGAGTGGCTTTCTCGGTTTTACTGCGGTCACATTTGCTGGATTTGAGGTTCGTTTGCCATTGCGATTTTACTGGTGTCAGCATTTTAAAATCCATTTTCATTTTATCATAAAATAAACCTGTATATAACATCAGTACCAAGTAACAATTTTAATCTTGTTTTCTTTTCTCAAATCCGACATTAAATCCGCTCATCATCTTAATTGTTATAATATCAGGTAAAAATGATCCATTATAATCTTAATGAAAATATAATGTTTATTTTTTATCCAAGAAAATTCTGATAAGATTATTGGAATTTTCTCGAATTGGTATTAGATTTCAAGCCAATTAGTAAATTAGCTTTCATATTGTCGACGGATATAGAAATTAAGACGGGATTATTGAGCTCAGATTTTCGCTGAAATGTTTATCTACTTTCACTTCGTTAAAGTGTTTTGTTTCATTTGTACCGATTAGCCGAATTAGATATACTTTATCTCTACTCTAAACTCAAGTTATTCGGATGGATGAAACCTTTAGATAGACAGACACATGCCTTCATGGCAACTGTGAAGGCTATCTAATCCAAGACCGGCCAATAAAAAAAATTCAGTAGAGCAAAATTTTGAAGACTGGCGGCGCCGGGCCACCGCTACTACCATATAAGGAAATTTATTTTATCCTACTAATATTATAATATATACAGGGTACATAGAAAATGTATGGGAATAGTTTTTTTTTTATATTGCCAAAACTTACGATTTGATTTGGTATGTTACTTTGGAAAAAGTGTTACTGGTTAGAAATAGAGTCGATTAAGACCAACTTGTTTTTTTGACAAATGTAATTTTTTGGGCGAACCGTACTTTTTTTCAAAAAACTAAAAATAGCAATATTTTTTTCTTCAAAATAAAACAGAATGTTCCTAAGAACAAAACCTTCTAACTGCAAAAGAAACGGTAGCTACCCTGAAGGGGCCAAAAATTTGCCCCACCTGTATATATATATGTGTGTAAACATGTATGTATGTTTGCTGCTCTTTCACGCAAAAACTACTGAACGGATCGTAGTTCTAGGCCTGGAATATGGTCAGTTCCCGTGAGATAAGAGCACAGCTAGTAATTTTATAAATGGTAAATTAAATGAAATAACACAATTAAATTTTAAAATGTGAGCTGCGAAGAGGTTTTCCTGGTAGTAATTTGTCGATATTTGTTTTTAAATCTGATGTTAAGTACATTCAAATCAGAAATGTGTTTTGCAGTGAGCGTGAATGAAAGTTAATCTGCGATATTTATTTTTAATGTTTGATAGAATTGAAATGTATTTGCTAAGGCATAGGTAGAACAAAACCTGCTTAAAATATGCATAGCAACGTCGCGCAATGTTGGAAAATCGTCACTAAACTTTTTTCCGAAAATTCAGCAGGCAAATTCAAATGCCGAGGATCCACTTGGCCCGCGTTCCTAGTTTGGTCGGCCTTGGTCTTATCTATACTATGTGTTGTGTAGTCCTTTATTTAAATTTTAAACTTGACTATACGACATATCGCTATGTAGACCAATTGAGACTTAGTCAAATATCGATATAGTCACTTTGCTATTTAGTTGAATCAAGATTCAGGCCAACTACGACTTAGTCCAATCGAGACCTAGTCCATTCAATACGTAGTCAAGATGTCGACATAAAGCTTCTATCCCCTTCGTAGCAGACGCGGTGGTGGGATTGAAGTCAAGTCGAAGATCTAATAAATTTCCTGAGAATTTCATTAACATAATAAGTCTTCACAATCAGAAAATAGCGATATTAAGTAACTTCCTTAGGAAATATTCAACTAATTAAACGAAGCACCTAAAGAAATATTGCAAATAGCAATTGATATCACAGAGTAAAAAATAACGTAGCGTAGGTTGAAATCCTTTAAGTATCTTTTTGCAATATTTTCTTCAAGAGAATTTTCCCAGGGATTTCGCCTATAATTGACTATTAAACTGAGCGTAATTTTGCGTAGCAAGAAGTCTTTATTTGTGAAGAAAGCAGGTTCTAGTTAATGATAATTACAAAATTAATTTATTAGGACACTACTACCATATCAGCAAAAAATAGTTTGTTAGCAAGATTGTCAAAAGATATTGGACATATTTTTTCTTATGTCAATCAATCGAATTGCAAAAAAAAAGCGCGTCAAAGTTTGGGAGTGCAAGAGTCAAAAATTGCAATGGATGAATGGATATTGCAAGCTCTGCTTAGCTAGGGCTAGAACATGCTGAGTGAATTCTCCAACATTATTTATTTATTCATTGGACACCGAAAATCGTAAGAAGCGGTTAATACTGGTGAAGTCCACCACATCGTTGTCATTTGCAGCCATCGATCAAAGTATCGTCAAATACGTTGATCCATGTTTTCAGCCGCATTTAACACGCAGCTGGATATATAGGCATGGCCGAGTGTCTCTCTAAGGCGCGGGCCAGACAGAAAAACGTAAGACGAGGACTACGAGGACTTTCTTCGTCTTTTAATAATGTCTGGTCCCTTTCTGTCTGAACCTCAAAAGCCTGTATTGGTCCACTGCTGGATACAGGCCTCCTCCTGAGAAGCGCCTTCTTGGCGTTTATCTCATGGAGGGTAATGCTCGTAATCTCCACGTTGGGCATGCGGGTTGGGGATCGCAGTTTGGTGGTATAATCGTTTTGCTGGGGGTGCTGCTGCCCGCCCCCTGGTGAATATCCCTTAGTCGCCTCTAACGACACCCGCGGGAAGAGTTGGGGTGGTACAAATTCTAAACCAGCACCAGGCGCCTAGAACCCGCTTTCTGCGTGATTCGGTCGAAGGTATCAGAAAATAAGCAGATAATAATGAAGTGTCGATGCTTACAATTTCTGAAGAGCGCTCACTCATTTTATACCCACTCAGTTGTTATAAAGAGGCTTATTTTATTCTTCAACGTTTTTGTTTTTTTTTGCTATTTGAATTTGGTAGGTAATGATGATATCAATTCAGATGCTACCAAAACTAAACTTAACTAATTTTACAGGGCTTAAAATGTCTGTGTTCCTGTCTTATCGATCAAAATTATAAGGATGGCATAATTTTTAATCCTGTCAAATTAGTTTAGTCTAGTCTATAGACACCACACTGTAGGTATATAATTAGTAACGGTAAAAATATTGGCTTTGGATACTGATTAATCGTTTATGTCCTGCACAGTTGGTTCGTTAGTTCTTGGTCCTCTTAGTTCCAAACCAGGCCCAGATTCACTCAGATTCGGCCTGCGGCAAAAAAAATTAAGGTTAATGTCAATGGTAAGCTGATTATAATTGGCAGAATTCGAATTGTACCCATACATGTCACGGCTGGATTATTAAAATCTAACTGAATTATTTAAATCTAAGTTCTAATTAAATAATTGCCATAAAATAGTTATATTCCTACAAGAGGTACCTTTACAGGTTTTGTCATTAGGAAATTCATTCATAGTGTTGACATTTGCGTATAATTTGTTTATGTCAGTTCATAACCACTATGTTCGAATCCTCTTGTCTATCGCATTGTAAATAAATAATACTACGAATATGTAAATTCTGAAACAAGTCATAATTATGTTAGTTTTTTTCCTAACCTTAACTGCCTATATTAGTCCACAGCTGGACGCAGGACTCCCATTGATAAGCACCTTATCATCATCATCATCATCAGCCTATATTAGTCCACTGCTGGACATAGGCCTCCCCTAATGAGCGCCATAGCGCCCTGTCTTCAGCTTGACGCATCCAGCATCTGCCTGCAGCCTTTCGCAGATCGTCATCCCACCTGGCCGGAGGGCGTCCTACACTACGTTTGCCGAGTCGCGGTCTCCACTCAAGAACTCGTTTACCCCAGCGGTTATCGGTTCTTCGCGAGATATGGCCGGCCCACTGCCACTTCAGTTTGCTAATTCTTTGAGCTATGTCGATAACTTTGGTTCTCTGTCGGATGTATTCGTTACGAATCCTATCCTTCAGAGAGACTCCGAGCATAGCTCTTTCCATAGCTCGCTGAGCGACTTTAAACTGGTGGATCAGCCCTATCGTGAGTGTCCACGTCTCAGCTCCGTAGGTCATGACGGGTAGGACGCACTGATCGAAAACTTTCGTTTTCAAGCATTGCGGTATGGATGACGAGAAGACTCGACGTAGCTTTCCAAACGCTGCCCAGCTGGATCCTCCTCTTGGCCTCCTTCTCAAAATTGTTTTTACCCAACTGCAGAATTTGTCCAAGGTAAGTGTACTCGGAAACAATTTCGAGAGGGTGGCCATGTACGACAACCGGTCCCGGATCAATGAGGCCATTGATCATGATTTTGGTTTTATCCAAATTCATGCCGAGACCGATGCATTGTGAGGCTAAAGCTAGACCGTCCAGCATCTGGTTGAGCTCCTCCAGCGACTCCGCCATTACGACTATGTCATCAGCGAATCGAAGGTGTGAGATGTAATCGCCGTTTATGTTAATGCCCTTACCTTTCCAGTCCAGCGTCTTAAACATATCTTCCAACGCGCTCGAGAACAGTTTCGGGGATATAACATCCCCCTGTCTCACTCCTCTGCGCAGTTGGATGGGTTTGGACTGCTGGTCCTGTACTTGGACACTCATGGTTGCGGCGTCGTAGAGACATCTCAGCACCTCGATATAACGATAGTCTACTTGGCATCGCTGTAAGGATTCCAGAACAGCCCAGGTTTCGACAGAGTCAAAGGCCTTCTCATAGTCCACAAAGGCCAGACACAGGGGCTGATTATACTCTTCGGACTTCTGTATAATCTGCCTCACTGTGTGTATGTGGTCTATGGTGCCATATCCTCCGCGAAACCCGGCCTGTTCCGGTGGCTGGAACTCGTCGAGTCTCCTGGCGAGACGGTTCGTGATCACTCGTGAGAACAGCTTATAGACGTGGCTCAGGAGTGAGATGGGTCTGTAGTTTTTAAGGAGGGTTTTATCTCCCTTCTTAAAAAAGAGCACCACCAAACTCCCGCTCCACGCCTTTGGAGTTCTCCCACTGTGAAGGACGGCGTTGAAGAGGTTCTGTAGTTCCTGTATAACAGGAGCTCCTCCGGCTTTTAAAAGCTCTGATGTTATGCCGTCCTCACCGGGGGCTTTTCCATTTCTAAGCTGCCTCAGAGCTAGCACGATCTCGTCTTGACTGATGTCTGGCAGTTCGTCGGTATAGTGGCGTGTCAGGGTGGCTCTTGAATCGTGGTCGACTCGCTGGGGACGAGGGGAATGTGCAGCGTATAATCGGCCATAGAAATCCTCTATCTCGGCGGATATCTCCAACTTCGACAAAACGGTCCTCCCATCGTGCGTTTTAAGCTTCGTCAGGTGGCTCCTGCCAAGCTGCTGAGTGAATACTTTGGACCCTCGGTTTCGCTCTATTGCCTCTTCAATGAGGCGTGTGTTGGAGCTCCGAAGTTCGCGCCGTACCATCTTCGCAATTCGCTTGTTCAGGTCTGACCTGTCTGACGAAGTCGCTTGGGTGGTTTCCCGTCTTTTTGCCATCAGCCCGAGAGTCTCATCCGAGAGTTTGGATTTCTTGCCAGTACGCTGCTTTTGGCAAAACCGGATGCCCTCGTTCCTCAGCGTTTCGACCAGATTGTGTAGGGTCTCGTCAGCGTCATCAGTGAGATCCAAGGCAACGAATCTATTCCCGAGAAGCTGCTGGAACTTCTCGGTGCCCGCCATGATCTGGATTGGGTTAGGTCGGAGCGTGGACTTCATCAGACGGTTTCTTTCAAGCTTTAAGTTGATATTCAGAGAGCCTCGGAGCAGTCGGTGATCAGATCCGGTATTAAACCTGTTGATCACTGAGACATCTCTAAATATTTGCTTGCTATCCGTCATGATGAAGTCGATCTCATTTTTAGTCACAGTGTCGGGGCTTTGCCACGTCCACTTCCTCTGGGGCGGTTTCTTATTAACGTGCGGTGTGCGCTATCGAGTAGACGTGTCACACTGCATCGCTAGAATTTTAATATTCGCGGACCGCGCGGCTTCGGCCGAGGCACGTTTTAGTCGCCATGAGTTCCGAAAAACTTGTGGCAAACGAGCTACTGGCCTTTCTGCAAGATCGCTTGGATGTCATGGACGAGGTCTCGGCTATACAGATCTGTAAGTCGAGTTTTACCGAAGATGAGATCCGCAAGGCCAGGACGCTACTATACGAGTCGCTGAACATCGCCGAGAAGATGAAGCCCTACAGGAGGGATGACCGAGGAGAGCGCAGTCTGCAGGACGTCATCACCGTCCTCAAGGTGACTGACCCCGATGACGTGCCCGCCTTCGTCGCCCGTAACCTGCATCGTGTGCCGCCGCTAGACTTCGACCACATTGACTGTACGAGCTTGCTCAAAGACGTCAAGGCATTGAAGTTGACTGTGGCAGAGATGCAGCTGAAAATGGATGCCGCTCAGAACACCATCACCGACCTGCGCAGTGAAGTTGCAACATTACGTAATGCACAGTCGGTATTTGGGTCACCCGAGGCATCCAATGTCAATGTCCGTCGCGGTGCACAGCTGAATTCGTCGGCATGCACCTTTGTGTCGACGTCAGCATCGCCCGTGGCAGCCGATCCACCGGCGGTAGGTACTCGCGTCCCCGCTCCCGCGCCGGCGCACGTGCCCGCCGCCCCTGCCGCTCGTCCCGCTCATCGCGTCACCGAGCCGTCACGTGTTACATACATCCCACAGCGTGACTACGCCACCTCTGTCGTCGCGAACGCGACTCAACCCGCGCGACAACAGCCACATAAGGGGAGGAAGCAGAGAGGCCGCGAACCTAGCCGTGCCGCTGTACCTTCGGGTCCGCCGAAGGACCGATGCGACAAGGAAGGTTTTATACTTGTTCAGCGGAAGAAGAGGAAACCTGCTTGTCGCAATCAGTGCGGAACTGCCGCACCGACCGCATCGGGGCACCCATGCCCTCTACGTGCCGAAGTACCCACCACGCAACTCTACGTGTCACGCGTCCACTACGCCGTAACAATCGAGGATGTGGAAAAGTACCTGCGACAAAAATCCGGCTTCAGTTTGAGAGTCGAAAAGTTGGAGTCGCGCCGTAATGTGAACTTCGCTTCATATATGGTGCGAGTGCCGACGGATCGACTTTCAATGTTCTTGGATAGCGGATTTTGGCCGAAGGGTGTCGTGTTCAGGAAGTTCCGTGGAAGGCTGATACGCGACACCGCGCGCTCGTCATTGACCCAGTGCCAATGACACGTTTCTTTATTAAGTTTTTATTTTTATAAGTATGTATGTTAGTCTCTAAGGTATTTATCATATGGGCCCTAGTTAAGTTACTTTGTACTTATCTTATGTTGTCTGAAATAAATGATTATTATTATTATTATTATTAAAGAAGGAGTTCATTAAGAAAAGCCCCCCCTTCTCAAGGAAGTTGACAAGCATTTGCCCCCTGTGATTCCTAACTCCATAACCATGCGAGCCTATTCGGGATTCATTGCCAGTCCGGGTTCCCACCTTGCCGTTAAAGTCCCCCATAACAACGTTGAAGTGAGCCTTAGTGGTGTTATGTAAGGCTTTGGATATATCTTCGTACATATCCTCCACTTCATCATCCGAGTGTGCCGAGGTCGGTGCGTAGACCTGAATTACCTTCAAGCTGTACCGCTTGGACAGCCGAAGGATCAGGTACGCTACCCTGGTCGATACACTGGAGATTTGCTGGACGTTGTTAGAGAGGGCCTTGTTGACGAGGAAACCTACGCCACCCTGGGATGTTTTATCACCCTCGCGAAAGTAGAGAAGATGGCCCGAGTCTAGGGTTACGGTGTCCTCCCCCTCTCTACGGACTTCACATAACCCCAGAACATGCCATTTAATATTCTCTAACTCCACTTCCAACTGCGCTAGATGGTGGTCAAGCCTCAGAGTGCGTCCGTTAAACGTCGCCAGGGTCAATTTTTTGGGTAGTGAATGGTAGCCTGCCGTAGCCCGGGGATTCCTAGCACCCCCTGCCCCGCCGTTACCATGGCCGCTACCATGGCCAGGAATAGCGAGGCGGCCGGGAACTGGGGGCCATTTTTTGGCTTTGTCTTTCATTTTGGGGTTATTGCCCATAATCCCCACGCTGGGCATGCGGGTTGGGGATCGCAGTTTGGTGATGGAATTGTTGTGCAGGGGGCGCTGCAGCCCGCCCCCCGGTTCATGTCCCTTAGTCGCCTCTTACGACACCCACGGGAAGAAATGGGGTGGTGCTATTCTAGGCCGGCACCACACAGCCTCTAGGCCGGCACCACACAGCCTCGCAAGCACCTTATTGGCTGTTATCTCACGGGGGTAATGCCTATAATCCCCACGCTGGACATGTGGGTTGGTTACCGCAGTTCGGTGGTAGAATTGTTCTTCAGGGGGCGCTGCTGCCCACCCCGGTGGATATCCCTTAGTCGCCTCTTACGACACCCACGGGAAGTGATGGGTCGGTGCAAAAGCTAAGTCAACACCAAACAGCAATATAAATATATACATAGGTATTTTAAATTCTTAAATCAATAACCTTAAAATAACTTTTTCTGTGTTAAGTATGGACGTTTTTTTTTACAAATTATACAACATTTACGCTACTTAACTTCAGCATGCTTTATAGAAAAATATGAAATAAAATTTTGACTCAGCTAGATAAATTGGTAGGCTTTCTAAACAAAACTGTTCTTAATTTAAGTTCAATATTCATCAGTGTATTTCTGAAAATAAGTCCACTTTATAAACATACTGAAGAGGGTTTTAGCTTTTCGAAACAAATACCTCTCCACTCAGCACTCTGATACTTGACGCTTTGAACAATACAGCGCAGGTAATTGGCATTAAACCGTGCTTGAAACGGCTGTTTGTGCAATTGAAGGCGAGCCGAGAGCCGTAATTAGTTAGAAATACGAGAATAATGAGCTGCCGGGCTGAAACCTAAATGCGCACGGTAAAACTCCCCCCAGTTTTAGGAAATAGATTAACTAATATTGTTAAATGTCACCGGATTTATAGGTAGATTATCTAGAGCACCGGTTCTCAAACTTTTTGGCGACGGAACCCTTTTGGACATCAAGATATTTGATGGAGCCCTAATAAGTTCGTTGCCCAAATGTATAAAAAAAATTAAGAGCGAAGCGAGCTTCGAAAATTTTAAAGACTTAGGCCCGTATTATGAAAGCTTGCTCAGTCATAGAGCTATGCTTGAGTGACGTTTATGCTATAGAAAAGCGTTGCTCAAGCATATATCGATGACTGAAGAAGCTTTCATAATACGGGCCTTAGACGATGACAGGGAAATGCGAAAGAAAATACTATAAAAAATGGGAGCGGAGCGAGCCTCGAAAATTTAAGGAACTTCTTAGAAATAATTTTAAAATTTTCGAAAGAAAAGGAAGGAAATGATATAACAGCTATATAACAGCGCTGAGCCGTTAACACTTAGCATAGTTTCTAGTAGCTGTTGAAAAAAAGAACGAGAACAATACTAATATTATAAATTCGAAACTAACTCTGTCTTGCATTTCGTCTATTACCTTTTCACGTCTGAACAGCTAAACGCGTCTTAATAATTTGGCATGGAGCTAAACACATTCACGGATATAGGCTACCTGAAAAGTGCCCACGAAGCCGCGGGCTGCAGCTAGTTATAAGTGTACGAAATTGGTTCTATACTAGTCAGGTAACATTTCTAAAAATGATTAAGATATCTGATTTGACCTACTCAGGAAACTAGGTAATGTTTAATGCTTTCCACGAGCAACAAGGTTTGTATTCACTCACATGCGCCTATCCCGCTCCACATAAAATTAAAAAGTATTTGAGAAGTAGGTTTTTTGTGCCAGCATGGACTACTAAGCGCCTCGTAGTGCGAATTATAAAAAATGTGTACAAATTGTGGTTCAAATTTTCATAAATTAGTGGCCGTCGTATAACGTAAGTATATCGTAAAATGTATAATTTTTTCTGCAACGTTGTTTGGGAACTAAATATTTTATTTTTTATTTGACCTGTATTGTCGGTGCGACAAAGGCTTTGCGGAGCCCCGGGGCTCTGCGGAGCACACTTTGAGAATGGCTGACCTACAGGATAAAACAGCATGAGACGAGATTTGCTCCAGCTCGAAAACTAACACCCTAACAAGGTAAATGTTTCGTGTTAGACTTTTAAAGTTAAGTTAATAAACTTAACTTTAAAATATTTAAGTAAACAAAAGTCTAAATGATCACTTTATTCTCTAGTTTTACTTATTTTTATTATGTATATTTGAATTGTGTAACGTTAAAGACATCGTAACGTTAAAAACAACGGGATATTTACCATGATTTGAGTTTTGAGCTTTCCAATATTTCGGCACAGTGATCACATAATAACAAGATGATGGATTCAAAAGTTTTATTTTGTAACGTGTCCATGAGTCCTGTAAGGTCTAAAAAATTAAATCACTTTGATATTCGAAAGGAATTTTTTATTCAAAATCAAGGTAGGTAAGATACCTTACACCACTTGAAAAGTGAGTATATGTATTGTCGTTTATTTAATTTTGTGCTTGATGCAAATAAGCGTGATCATTTCACAAGATTTTTAAAATCTGTTTACAACCTGCGCTCAACATTGACTACTGAACTGTGAATTTAAAATTGATAAAGATTTCATAAATCTCTGATTCTAGAAACGGATGCTAAATATTCTAAAAAGAGGGCATATTGCATCCGTGTTATTTAATATCGGCGCTCATCTTTCTACCAATACTCAGAAAGCTGCTGATGTTGCGCCGAGCCGTAAACGAGACGTGAACAGAAAAACAATACTTATATTCATATTATGAACCTTGTAGATTGTTCAGCAATATTTTATTTATTTTATTAGTAACATTTTATACCTTTTATCACAATATAAGAATGAAAAATATTTAGTAACAATTCCGCGAAAAAACCTTCTGCGATAAAATCTAACAAATTGTACATTTATACAAAATGAAAGAACATTTATCAAAGCAAGTCGTCAACTAGTTTCGTCTCTCCACGAGACATCATCAGGACACCACACCACTCGATCTTGACACTGAGAGCGCCAAACAACAACGGCCAGTGTTGTTTGGCGCTCTCAGTTCGCGGAATTGTTACTAAATATTTTTCATTCTTATATTTACAATGGATTTCCGCAAAGTAACGCCTGAATCTATTATTTACCTTTTATCACCTAAGAAAATCTATAAGAATATGTTGGCCAGCTCAATTCGAAATAATACGAGAAGATAACCTGGTTGTAATTTAATGCCCATTTGGTTGGTAAATAGAAAAAAAGGTAACATTGATAATATGTATAGGGTATATGCATGGATTTTTTTAAATCGATTATTTAGGTTAATACATAAACAAAAAGTAAAAACTACACTCAGTTTCGGGTGAATAAAACGCTGCCATGTTAGCCCTTGCATTATGTGACGTCACAGATCATCGGATCCCCTATGTCAACTCAACGTCAAAACTTCATGCCCATTCAAGTATGACGTCACGTACTTTTCAATGATTAAATTTCACAATAAAAACATCATAAAATACAAAAATAAATAAACAAATATATTTCTATATCAATAAAGAATAAGTAAAAAAATATTAGCTTTTTTGAAGTTACATGAATATACCATATTTACTTAATTGATTGACGGCATTTAAAAAGTTCCTAATTATGGTCTGGTATGGAATTTTAGTGACCCTACCAACGGTGCATCAACAACCCACATGCTGTCCACCTAGTTAGCCATGTCAAAATATTATTATTAAGTATTAATAATAGGTGGCTGCGGAAAAGATATTTTCTCACAAAGTCGTGTTGTTTGTGACGACACAGGAAATATCTGACATCTGTCACAAAATCTAAATTAATTTTACTGCATTTAAATGTGGCCGTCCCTATCTTGCCGATCTATACATACGTATCAATATAATTACATTATTTTCTGTATTGTCAAATTGTAGTAGGTAGTTTTTGTGACACCTAAATTCACACCTCCGTTAAATAACGAGTATCTACGCTCCATCACCTCTCGGCGCGGTCTCGTTCCTTTACAGTATAAACTATGCCTTACGGTAATATAAATCCCGGCAGTAAATCGCAGAATACGCAACAGAACGGGCGAAAACGAAACGAAATTAATTTCCACATGATGAATGATGAATGATGACGTTGCAATTTACAATTTTTCAACTGCCTGTGGAATGATATTGGATATACAGACACTATTCTGCGGTTTAGGGTCATCTGTTATTTTATGACGGGGTGAGAACTAGTGAGAGGCTACGTTACAATGATGTCCATTCTGATGTGGCCAAAACTAGACTTAACAAATCTGACAGGACTAAAAATGTTCCCATCCTTATTATTTTGATTGTTATGATAGTTATAGCGACATTTTTAGTACTGTCAAATTAGTTTAGTTTAGTTTTGGCAACATCTGAATAGACACCATTGTCAAGATGTATTATTTTGGCGATTTAGTTAAAGATTTTTGGATATTTGTCATAATAAATACGGGACGAAAGGTCTTTCTCTTCCTCTATTTTAGTTCCCGTGTCCGTCATGGGCATTAAAATGACTACCTAAACTAACACGTTCATGGCCCAAGACGCAGACGTCTCCTGTGGCTCAGTGATAGCGCGCCCCTGTGGGTCGCACCGCCGAAGCTGGGCAGCGAATGCATCCACAAACCATACAGCTACTTTTTTTTGATTGATGATGGACAAGCGTTTGGCTACCAACTCACTTTAATAAAGCGAAGATGTAGCCTCCAAGATTGTACTATGAAAGTAGAGCAGAGGTTTTCGATTCGACACTGTGGTGTATGTCGACCAGGATTTGGTGGTATGATTTTGTGCGTCTGCTGGTCCTATGGTGGAAGGGAGAAGATGGGATAAGGTCGTGCAATGCTTGCGACAATCACCAAATTGGTACTTGTAGAAAAATGACAGTCTGGCAACGCGCCGTCTGTGATCGAGGCTTTGTAGGCTAGACTCTGCAAGCAAGTCATAAGTCTTACAAGCTTGAAGCTCTCGACTCGATTGAAAGACGCGCTCTTTCAATCGAGTCGAGAGCTTCAAGCTGGTATTTAGTCGAGTTGTCCCAAAGATGGCAGCAGTACTTCATGCAAGTTAGGTCCTGTGGCCTAGGTACTTGAACTTGCATCTTTATAAACCACGCGAGCAAATATCGACCTTCAAGACATTGCTACTATGGCACTGTTAGGCTTGCTATTATTATATTTAGGTACCTATTTCGCGCCATGTCTACGAAGACAGGGGTCAAACCGTCCAGACAGCACTTGACTTCTGGGACTCCCAAAATAATCAAACGTTTTTTCGTGAGATTCCTTGACAAACCTATTACACGGCGGGAAACGCTCGGCTTTCACTGAGATGACACATGTGACAGTAACATGAGCGCTTATTTTCGATATGGAAACAGTATGGGGTTTATCCCCAGGTAGGTAAACAATCGTCCACTAAGCCTGTAGTTTGGGAGTTAGTGCCGATTTTATTACGCTGTATTGCTTCTTGGAATCTCATATATGTAGGTAAATATAATTACTTTGGACCTAGTCATACACATGTTTACTAGCTTAGCAAAGAAACCTTCATATATAAGAAAGCCAGTGAGAGTTATAAATGTGTTGTGCAAAACAACTAACTATGCGTCAAACTTTTTCATACTGATATGAAAAAGTTTACCTACCTAGCCAGTGTACCTAAATTATAATGACAGTTTACCTCAAATCCACTATGGATTGACGACCTCAGTGGCTCAGCGGGCGAAGGTCAACCTGCGTTGTGATTTCGATTCCCGTCTCGGGACAAACGCTTCTTCGCTCCACGGTTATTTGTTCCGGATGTTCTGGGTGTTCTCTACGTATGTTAAAAATATCAATATAATGTGGTATAATAGATTACATGCGATAATTATTTTAGTATCTATAAAAAAAGCTCTACTTAACTTGGGGCTAGATGATGCTGAGTGAATTGTCCAGCATTATTTATTTATTATTTTCTATGTATAAAAAACATCCATCTATGTAATGTAATGTATTGAGTAGTTACTTAGCTGGGGGCTAGATAATGTTGTGATTATCACTATTATTTATATGACTTTCTATGACTATTATTTATTTATTTTAGTTACGTCAAAAACTCACCTTTAACCCTCGTGCCGGCGTCATGAGAACTGAACTATGCTAACGAAAATGGGATATAACCTTTATCTTATTACGGATATTTTTCGTTTCACCGTCACTTTGAACGGAATCCTATTGAGTTCAGCCTTTTACGGTTTTTATTCAGTGCAAAAGTCTGGGTTAACGTTGGGTAAAGCTAATTATTTTGCTTTATTTCATTGAGAACTGTTTGATGATTTGTTTGGAGGTGTTAGTTCTTTTTACTAGATTATACCTACAAGTTACCAACATTTTATCGGTGATTCCTGATTGCCAAGTTCAATTAGGAACAATAGTATGATCATACCAGAATAATTATCTAGCAAATACATAGCTATGCTGAATTGTATAACTAATTTACCTCACATAAGATAAGACTAAGTACCTGAGTGACCGAGCTTCGCTTGGTTTTTTTTGTAAATGGTGCTTATTAGAAATTTTAGTAGTACTATTCGCCAATAGATGGTAGCAGAAGTCATATTTTTCAGTTTAGTTCTAAAATTTATTAGGATAAAGTTGATTATTGAAAACACGAATAAATTGTATTTTTATTCGCCAATTGATGTCGGGAAGAGTCAATTGATTACGATAAAGTTAATTATTGAAAACATAATTAAACTAATAAAACGACATTTTCTGAAAATGAATCCTAGATCGATTTATCGCCCCCGAAACCCCCTGTATACAAAATTATATGAAAATTGTTGGAGCCGTTTCCGAGATCCGGGTTATATAATATATAAATGTATATATAAACAAGAATTGCTCGTTTAAAGGTATAAGATAGAAAATGTAAAAAATAAAGACAATCCTATTTCCAACTTGTACTACGTAACTATGAACTCGGAAGAACTAATGAATTCATCAAACTACGAAAGTTTTTAAAGTAAAATAATCATATTCCAGCAAAAATCTATGTATTTACCGCGAGGCGGGGTTTTTTAACTTTGTGGTGCTGGCTTAGAATTTGCACTACCCGAACTCTTACAGCGGGTGTCGTAAGTGGCGACTTAGGGATATCCACCGGGGTGCGGGCAGCAGCGCCCCGTGCAGAACAATTATACCACCAAACTGCGATCCCCAACCCGCATGCCCAGCGTGGGGATTATGAGCATTACCCTCCATGAGATAAACGCCAATAAGGCGCCTATCAGGGGGAGGCCTGCGTCCAGCAGTGGACCAATGCAGGCTGTTGAGGTTGAGGTGGTTATGATTTTAGAGTGTATCTATGTGGATGGAATTACTCAGCTATTAAATTGGGATAATCCTGAAATGATCGTTTAAGGGCGCCTTATACCGCAAATGCTGTTTTTAAAATCAATATGAATCAGTCAAAAATTGACGTAAATTTCTGAAAAAAATATATGTTTCAGTTGAGGATCTTACAGAGTACAATTCGCTTACATTTACACAATCAGATGAACTTCGCTCGATAGAAAAAAATACCAAAGTTGCCTCTTTTTAAAAATCATTTTCAATACTGTGCCTAAAATAATAAACTTATTGACCTTATTTTTACACCAATCTTTAGATAAATCATTTTTCTAGTACAAATCGCTGAGGTGGATGTTGTAGTGTTATTTTCCTATTAATGATGCCTAAAAACCTACAAAACCGCGAGCGGCGCGACGCCCGCGGGCTTCGTCAGTCGCGCGGTGGCGCTTACCGACGTCGGACCTGTGCCAGTACTCTTCCTGCCCGACGCGCGACGTGCGACGTGCAGTCATTTACGAAAATAAAATAAAATTGATCTGAACCAGTACATATCGAAAAAGATGATGAATTTTGGA
This sequence comes from Eupithecia tripunctaria, assembly GCA_955876795.1. Taxonomy (NCBI): domain Eukaryota; kingdom Metazoa; phylum Arthropoda; class Insecta; order Lepidoptera; family Geometridae; genus Eupithecia; species Eupithecia tripunctaria. The sequence continues at coordinate 6,282,478 of OY041616.1, read as the reverse complement.
AATCAAAGTTATCACACATTTACCACAAATGTCAAATTCAAATTCAAAATATTGACACCATGTCGTGGGTTAGATAAGAAGTAAATAGACCTACATACCTACAAATACTTTCAAACATGGACCCGGTTAGGGCACTACAATATTAATATTAGTAACATAGTAGTAGTAACATAGTGGGTACATAGGTACCAATTAGAATTAAAGAGTTGTAAACTTAAATTTAACATGACAGCAACAAAATTAAATGCTACTATATTTTTTTATAAATCAAATTACAAAAATAATTAATTAAATTAGTAAAAAATGGAATAATAAACAAATAAACACATTAAATACAAATTTTTTTTTTTTTTTTTCCAGTCGTGTGGGTGACAGCTTAGCGAGTGCACGTATTGTGCGTTGTGTCTTTGGTTGTGTTTTTTTGTTCGATTTATTACCCGTACGAGAGCTTTTAACAATGGACGAGGTCCAGCGTGGACCTTCGTCCATCGATTCCGAGTGCGTATATTCAGATATGAGTGAGGAGGAGATTCGTGAGAATGTAGTTTCGCAGAACAGCAACAAGTCGCCAATATCGGTTATTTTTTCTGGAAAAAGTGTGAAGAGGCCTAGTGTTGACCCTTTGAGCGATGAGCGGGTACCCGAAAACAATGAGGGGTACACTTTAGTGCAAAGAAGGCATAAGTACAGGCGATCTGAGCATTCTTTTGCAACAGGAATGGAAAAAAGTAATTTGCATAACAACAACAAACGATCCATAGTCAATAAATTTGAAGTTTCATTGACATCATACGACATGTTACCGAAGCAAGTAGGTCTGGCCAAACTATTTAAATCAGAAGGAATCAACAATGCTTCCAGCATTAAATATAAAAATGCCTACAAAGTTTTTGTTTGTTTTGACAAAAGAGAAGAGGCATTATCCTTAATAAATAATCAAAAATTTATGGAAATGGGATATCGCTGTCATTTTACAAACGAAGTTGATATTACATACGGCGTCGTTAAATTTCTGGAAGTTGACTTGGTTGAAGAAGAAATAATGAAATCGTTTACTGCTGATTGTAAGATATTATCTGTTAAAAGATTGAAGAGGTTGACAGAGGAAAGGGAATGGGTTGACAGCGAGACAGTTCGATTCGATTTTAAGAGTTCAGTTTTGCCGTCTTACGTATATGGTTATGAGTGTAGATTTAAGGTTGAGCCTTACACTTTTCCAGTATCGCAATGCTCGAATTGTTGGAAGTTTGGGCATTTAGTTCGCAGCTGCCCTTCAAATAAGACTGTTTGTCCAAAATGTGGGGGAAGTCATGGCAACTGTGATACTACCAAATTCCACTGCGTCAACTGTAAAGGTAAACACATTGCTTACGATAAAACCTGCCCAGTATTTTTAAAAGAGAAAGGGATTCGATGGACTATGTCCCAGAATACTATGACTTATAAAATGGCACTTAATAAACACACAGAAAATAAGTCGAACGACATGCTGCGGTCGGTTATTCCTAACGTATGTAGGGAATTTGAGGAAAACAATGCTGTAACTCCAGAAAGAAATAAACGCATACAGTCTATGACCTACAGCAAGGCGGTCCAAGATGGGAAAAAAGGAGAATTAAGGACCGAGAGTGACGAGAGCAGTGATAACAGTGTGTTAAGAAGAGAACATCCAGTGATGAGGAAGGAAAAGAAAAAGAAGAAGGACAAATCTCTTCAATTGCGAGCATTTGACAGCTCTAATGTTTTGCCTGCGGCGGTGGAAGAGGAAAAGGGTAAAAAAGAGAAGGACAGAGAAAAGGTCAAAGAAAACAAAGAGCAGTTTAGTTTTAGCAGAATTTTACGAAAGCTACAGGAAGAGCTTTTATCGAGTGGAAATTTCGCAGAGAAGGTACAAAATATTTTAAAATTAGTTTTTGAAGAATTACTTGCTTTTTGTGTTAGATCTTTAAGTCAGGGAGAGGTGTTTTGTAAAATATTCGGTCTCTCTAATGATGGATAACACCAGTAATCCAGGTATCGATAAGCTGCCATCGGGCCCTGTGGGTTATACTGGGCAATTTCTAAATATTGCCCAATGGAACTCGCAGAGCCTGATGCCTAAGCGTTACGATTTCGAACTGCTTTTGAACCAGGGTAAAATTGGAATTTGCGTTATAAGTGAAACATGGTTAAATAGGGATATTAGTTTGAAAATTAGTAACTATAATATTTTTAGAAATGATAGATCAGACTCTTATGGGGGTGTAGCAATAATTATACATAAATCAATCAAAGCCCAGGCTTGTTCTTTGGATGTAGGAAATTCGGGGATAGAAATATTACATGTAAGAATTCGTAATTGTAAATATTTAGAACATGTAGTTGCTATTTATTGTCCTTCCTCAATTAGAACATCTCAAATAGAGTGGAAAAGGATATTTTCGAAGTTCTCAGCGAAATCCATTGTTGCCGGGGATTTTAACGGTCACCACACCAATTGGTCCTATAAAATTGACAATAGAGGTTCACAGTTATATGAAGCATCATTAGATCATAATTTTGTTGCATTAAATACAGGTGAATTCACCCGAGTTAAATTAGTAGGAGGGTCCATACAGGAATCTGCTCCTGATATTACGTTTGTAACTTCTGACATTTCAATTTATTTTACATGGAAAGTGACACAAGAAAATTTAGGTAGTGATCATTTGGTTGTCATAAGTACCTTGCAATATCAAGATTTTCGTAGATTCGTACAGCGCAGAAATTACAAAAAAGCTAATTGGACACTTTATGGGGAATCTCTGGATGGTTTTGATGTTTCAGAGGTTAATGAAAACACAATCCAGAAATGTTATGATTTTTTCGTTGATAGGATTAATACTGCAGCCGACAAATGTATGCCTTTTACAAGGAGTGGGTCAGGTCCAATTCAAAAATTTGTAGCTAAGCCTTATTGGTGTTCTGATATCTCACAGGCCATTGCCGAACGTCGACTAGCTCTTAAAATATTCAGGAGAAATCCTACGACAGCTAATTACGACAAATTAAAAAATAAAATTGCGGCGGCACAAAGGGTACACAGAAAAATAAAAACACAAAATTGGCAGGAATTCTGTAGCAGCGTCGATGAAACCACTAAAGCTTCTGAAATGTGGCAAAAGATGAGGTGGATGAAGGGGCTCAAAAGGCCACAGGTTTATGCCCCAGAAGAGAGCAAGGATGAACTATTACGCTCATTAGGACCTGACTTTGTACAAACATCTAAACCTGTCTTTAGCTCTAGGAACGCTCTTCTAGGGTCTGAATTTACATACACAGAACTGGATAAAAGCTTTAAAAAGAAAAACACAGCTCCTGGAGAAGATGGCATCACTTATTCTATGTTATATTATTTACCGCTAGAATGTAAGGTATACTTGTTAAAAATGTATAATATAATATTTTTGTACTCCCGGATTCCTAGTCAATGGCGTAATATTAAAGTAGTTCCGATTCCAAAAGCCAATAGTGATCTCAATTCTACACCTAAATTAAGGCCTATTTCGTTGATATCTTGCATTTGTAAAATTCTTCATATTATGATTTGTAAGCGATTAGAATGGTTTGTGGAGCATAACCAAATTTTATCCCCTATTACTTCTGGGTTCAGGAAGAACCAGTCTTGTTTAGATTGTTTATCTCGCTTAGTTTCCCAAATTCAGATAGGATTTTCGAAAGGGGTGTCTACATTGGCAGTCTTTTTGGATGTAGAGAATGCATACAACAATATTCTTATAGACCAACTTTTAATAATAATGGACAACTTAGGTGTAGGAGATCAAATTTGTAATTATTTCTGGAGCTTTTTAAATGAAAGAATTCTTAAAATATGTAGTGATGAGGGAGGAGTAGGGGATAAATTTAGGATAACTAGAAGAGGATTAGCTCAAGGAGATCCTATATCCCCTCTTTTGTTTAATATTGCAACTCATAAAGTAGGTTCTGAGCTAGACAATGTCTGCGCTTTGCAATACGCGGATGACTTTGTTATATATGCACAAAAAAGAGATGTAAAATTAAATGTTTTACATATTCAAAACGCATTAAGTTCTATTATTAGGTTACTAGAACAGTTGGGTCTTCAGGTATCCTCTGCTAAAACACAGTGTTGTTATTTTAAGAAAGGAATAGTCAGGGAACAAATTCAGATAAAGGTCAATGATAATATCTTACCTATAGTGGGACACGTTAAATATTTGGGTATGTGGTTAGATAGGTCTTTGACATGGGGGAAGCACGTGAATGAGATAGCTGCAAAAACCACAAAAACTATCAATCTTTTAAAAGTTTTGGCAGGTGCCTCTTGGGGTCTCCATCCGAAGCACATTCGGAGATTGTATATTGCACTAATACGTAGTAGGATGGACTTTGGTTGTTTTTTGTATGACGCTGCTGCTAGGTCTCACTTGTATAAATTAGATAAGGTACAGAACACTTCCATGCGTATAATAGGTGGTTTCATTCGAAGCACGCCAATCCACGTCATGGAGGTTGAACTGTGCATACACCCACTATATTTGAGGCGTCACTACCTGGCTTCAAAATACTGTTTAAAAGCTCAGTTTTCATCTACATTGACTACTAAAATTATAACAGAACTGAGTAACTTGAGTGAGTCTGGATACTGGACAAGGAGGAAAAGACCTTTGTTAGCGACGGTTTATGCCGAGACAAAATCTGAAAATATTGTTACCAAAAACTGTTTGTGTTCTTTTATGCTACATGTCTGGGTATCACAAATAAGCACGGATTTTATTGTAACCGAAGTGGAAGGTATAAATCAGGCCAAAAATAAATCTGACCCACGAATACTCAAACAATATTCCTTGCACATGATTAACGTAGTTTATAGGGGTTGGCATCAATTATATACAGACGGTTCTAAAATGAGTGAAGGTATTGGTGCTGCAATTTTTGACGCTAGAAATAGATTAAGCGAGCTGTATAAAATTGATTCCGACATAAATTCTATTATGTCAGTAGAGTTGCTAGCGATATCCGAGGCATTATCGTTAGTTCGCACTTTCAGCTGTAGAAAAGTAGTTATTTTTACTGACAGTCGAAGTGCGTTGCAACACATCGCTCGATGCACCTCGGGCGTCCGTGGGGCTTCAGTAGCGTACGATATTCTAAAGAAAGCTTTATATCTCTTAGAAAACGGCGTGTCTCTAAGGTTACAATGGATTCCGTCACATGTAGGTATTCATGGGAATGAAGAAGTGGACAAATTAGCTAGAAAAGCTATTGAACTAGGCGCAGAAATTTATGTTATGCCGGAGATTTCGGACATATTATGTAAATACAGGTACAAAATTTTTGAAAAGTGGAGGTCATCTTATGATTCAATTTCAGTCAACAAAGGGATTTGGTATAAAATTTTGCAAGAACAGCCTGCATATGTACCATGGTGGGGTAACTATAAATTTAAAAGGAAACACATTGTGATAGCTCATAGATTACGCTCCGGGCACATGCCCCTTAATAAATTTAAACATTTAATGAAAATCACCGACTCGCCCAATTGTGAAACATGTGGCGTCCTAGAAGATGTGCAGCATCTTCTAGCGGAGTGTGAGCGGAGCGAGTCTATGAGACTAGAGTTAAGCGACCTGTACAATGTCAACCTATCGGATACTGGTGTTATCCAAATAATTTTAGCCGCTCCACTGAGTGAGGCGGCGATTAAATTATTTAGGTTAGTTTTAAATATAATTTAATTTTAAGTAGGTTTAAGTAGTTAGTTTGTTAAATACGGGACTGAAATAGTCAGCAATGACTCAATGTCCCTTATAAATAAGAATAAAAAAAAAAAAAAAAAAAAAAATACAAATTTATAGATCTAAGAACTCTTGCAAGGAATAAAAACAGTTTTTAATTAAATATTTTTTTAAAGTAGCTTAAATTTATGTAAATTATTTTCTTTCTTTTTTATTAGCTTAAATTTATGTAAATTATTTTCTGTCTGCTGCCAGAAATCGTCAACCCCAGACATATCGTGGTATGCCTATACGGAATCTGACATTTGAATGCGAATCCACCAAATCCGAAAATAAAGAAAATGAGAATTTTTTATCGCAAATCATTATTAATTTGCAATCTGGTCCTATTCCGTCACCCGCGGGCAGGGCCGGATTTATCATAGAATCTGAAGCTTAGGGCGGCAAAATTAGAGGGGGCGGCATATTTGGCCCAATTTTTTTACCAATTTTTTGTTGCGGTGGCGTGGGAGCGGGGCGGCCGGCGGCCGGTGGCAGCAGCCGCTTCCCCACTCTTGCCGCCTCGGGAGGGCCTGTTACTGCCGCCTCGACTGACTACATGTCCTTTTCCTTAGGTACTTGAAGTATAAAAAACTACTCAACATTATACTTAGAAAATATTATTAATCATAAAAAAAAGACGTGTCGCACTCGGGGACTGCCGCGGTAAAGCTATTGCAATGCCATCTAGAGGCGAGTTGCTGAACTAAAGAGACAAACGTCATATTACAAAAAGTCATTAAAAGTTCTACTATTCATCGATAGATGGCAAAACTAAAAAGTATCACCGCTGTTCCGGTCGGAGTGGGGAGCGTGAGGTTTTTTCGTTACGGAATTTCTGGATTCGGTCCCCGCGCTCAAGGCCCGCGATAGAAGCTATGCAATAGCTTAAAAAAATGATACTGTGTTTGCCAATGAGACGTTTCGATTTGAGAATATAAATAATTAATTAAGGTATGTATTAGACATGTGCGCCGATGCTCATTTCATCGGTGCAATGGCGGCGCCCGGCGTCGAATTGGTTGGCGGGGTCGGCGTGATCGGCGTAATCGGCGTGGATGTGAAAATAAGTAAAAGACGCCTTAATCCTTACTGAACTTTTAATTATTTACTCATATCAACAGTTGCGGATTATCCACGTAGCACGAGTAGCAAAAGCTACGGGCCCCGCGCCTAGGGGGGCCAGGCGCTAGGCTCTTGCGGTCAAAATGATATAAATGTCAAACATTATATATGTTGTAAAATTATTGCAGATACATTGCTATTTAAGAAGGCAAAATCGTTGAAAAACATCTTCACATCGTTACATAACACCTTTAGCTTCATCCAGCGCAAGTTGATTTGTGTTTCATTTCACGCACCATTATTAATTGTTGGATGCATACCTACCTGGAACGTGGTACTTCTGCCAAATAGTTATTGTTTACAATAAAGCTTACAAAACTTTCCTTTTTAGTTTATTTCTAGAGCTGCTAGCGTTTTTGTCTTAGCAGCGAGTAAAAAGTTTTTGACTACAAAAGAATTAGTCTCATAGATATGTGCAGTTCACTCTGCTCACCATTGTCTTAGCTATTTTATTTGCTGAGTACCCAAACTTCTCACATTTTCTTCATATTTTTACCGATCGCCCTGCACGCCGTTTTTTATTTTTATTTGTGTCTTACTTTATTTTAGCCGCAACAGGCTAGAAAAGTGTGTCTACAAGTCGTTTATCGATAGACTTTCACTAAAAACGTAACCAAAAAAATTCGTAGCTCGCTCCGCTCGCCGTTTTGTTGCTTCCTTTGTTTTTGGCAGCAGCTGTAATAGTCTGAAACATGCCTGCAATTTTGCTTACCTTAGTCTTAGATACGAGTTCAGCTTGCTCCGCTCGGTATTGTGTTAGTTTTACAAGCGTTTTAGTTCTTTCTTACTACTACAGATAAAATGTACCTAATAAGACCAAAAATGTATTGCTCCGCCTGTCAGTATTAGAACTTGACCCTGGTTTAAAGTAACTTTGCTCACCACAGCACAAATCTTTAGTATTTAATTTACGTTCATCCTAAATTTGAAACAATATGCAATTCAAGGGCCTCTAGATCACATTTGCTACGGGCTCCGCGCTGGCTTAATCCAGCACTGCATATCAACAATATGTAGCACGCTTGCATCAGAGCATGTTGATTGCCGTACCCAAACTTCTCATTTTTAACCGATCGCCCCGCTCGCCGTTTTTTTTGTGTGTTTATTTCATACAATATTTTTGCGGCAGCAGGCTAGTAAAGTGTGTCTACAAGTCGTTTATCGATAGAAGTTCACTAAAATCTTAAACAAAAAGCGATTCGCTCCGCTCGCCGTTAAGTTGCTTCCTTTATTTTTGACAGCGGCTGTAAAAGTCTGTAACATGTGTACAATTTTGCTTACCTTTTTCTTAGATACGAGTTCATCTCGCTTCGCTCGTTATTGTATTGGTTTTACAAGCTTTTTGTCACTATCAAAATACCCAGGCGCACAAAATGTTTACTGTAAAAACACGTAAAGTTTGCGCGGCTCCCTGCACTCGCTGAAAACATTTACTTCAGCCGTTTGCCTCGAATTTGATCCCGTTTCAGTTCTTTCTTACTACTACAGATCAAATGTACCTACCCAAAAAGACACATTTGTAAAATCAAAATTTCAAAAACTAACAACCTCTACGGCGCGGCGTGGCGACAAACCATATAGTACAATGAAATGTCAAGTGCGACATTCTATTGTATATTTGTAAGATCTTGTTTCTTGTCAAATATCAAAATTCTAGGTCAACGGGAAGTGGGTATAGGTACCCTATAGTGTTTGGTCTATGGCGTGAATAAAACTTTTTTTTTGCGAATAAGCTACAAATTAACATTATTTTAGTTCTAGCTTATTGCCAAATTTCATGATTCTAGTTCTACGGCAAGTACATGATTCGCTTGTACAAAACGCAAATACAAAATATTCAACCGCCCACTTTTGGATATTTCGACGTTGACAGGTGCATGGTTAGCAGTATTGGGCCTTACCTACCTATCGTCCTTAGCCTACCTTTGAAGTTATAAGTAGTGCAGTAAAAACAAAGCTATGCTTTTCTTAGCTTAAAAATAAACAAATAAAGTTGTAAAAATTATCTAGAAACAAGATTATTCCCTAAAATAATTGATTTACCTAGTTTAAAACTACAAACTGAATTATATAGTTTTCAAGATTTTTCATGGATCCAAATTGAAATGGGACCACACGGGAAGCACCAGCTTTCAAATAAAAAGTGAAACAAGAAAATCGGACCACCCGTTCAAAAGTTCTAAGGCAACAAATATTAAAAAAAAGAAACAGTCGAATTAAGGACCTCCTCTTTTTTTGAAGTTGGTTAAAAAAGGAATTTACTTTATTTAGAACAGGGTATCTACGTATAGTTATAGAGAGATTTAGAAGTTAGTAGAAGCGGCAAAAATTGTAAAGCTTTGGGGCGGCAAATGTGTAAATCCAGCACTGCCCGCGGAGCAGTTCAGTGAGGACCTAGACTTCTTAATAAAGATCCAAATGAAACTTTGGGTCATAACATAATATGACCATATGGATAAATGAAAATGAGCCTGGACCCAGCACTAGAACTCTAAATTATCATGAATTTTAATTAAAAATAAGCATTTTATTCCTCATATTAAATCCACCTGTATGTATAATAAATGAGAATAAATATTGTACATAACAATTATGTTTGTTTTCATTTGTTGTTTGTATTCTTTAGGTATGTACCACAAACTCTCCTACAATCATCATTATCACCTCTTATTCAAAAAGTTTAGTACCTAAGAGTAATTATGTTTACATAACAGTCAATACCTACATAAATCCAATAAACTTTCATTTCAATCAAATAAAAGAATATACTAAGGGAATATAGTCCATAAAATAATCAATATACTACAGGAATACAGTCTTAAACTCACCGTACCTACTGCATTATGTTATACTGTGGCGTTCTCGCCCGCCGATAAAGATCACCGGAGTTCATATGAAGTCGGCTCCCGCGTAACGCGGATGCAAGTCGACTGGGCGAGTAAAATGCCTAAATCATCGAAACAAGGTGGCCTTAAGAATGAAAAGTAATACCAAATACCCAAATAAATACCAAATATTTTTTTCCTATCATCAAAACGTATATGAGGTATCAACGCTCAGCTCTCCGATGTGGTTCCTAGTTATAAAAAAAAAAAACATTGCAGACCATCGTCATTAGATGAAAAAGCAAGGACCGTGTTGAGCTATTTGATTTAATTGAATCACTTGGTACCTTTTTATTTATTATATATTACCCCTGCGTACCCTCCACAATCCCTCCCCTCGATTTTTCCTCCGCGACGTATTTCAAAACAATAATGCAATTTAAAGCAACGGCAGCCAGAAGTGCAGTATCGCTGCGGACCGAGACACTGCGGTACATAAACTGTATATTTTTAAAGGTTTCCCGTTGTCGCCTCGTAAAGAATGATCCGACGTCTCCGGCGACACCATTACTTCCCCTAGCGCATGAAAAATTCATATAAACGGTGTTGCCGACTTGTTGGGCTTTCGTCGATGGTTTTTGTGACCACGTGAGCAAGTCTGTGAAACAAAGGCTACTTATAATATTGAATATTGTGATGCTGATGTTTTGTCTGCGTTCTGATGCTAGTCTGATTTTACAAAGAGAATAATGATGTGTCATTTATCTTGTAGTTCTGAATCTAGCTATGAGTAAGAATACATTTCAATGAGAGGAACCACACAAGTTTTAATCTCGACAAAAAATGCCCTGCTTGTTTTACGGAACAGAATAAATCGTTTTATTTCAAATGATTCTTTGGGATGTAATTTTAGTATTTTAATATTGATCTATATCTTTATTATTAAAATTATCGTTGGAACGGCTGGACAGGATCATGCGGTCGTGGTCTTGCGTCCGTGAGAGCAGCGATTTGTTTAAAACTCATAACGTCATCCGTGTGATAACATGGATGAACTTTATCATCTATCCAAATTAAAAATAGATAAGAAAAGATCCGGTAAGCAGAAGAATTTTACCGCAGGATACCTAGATTCTCTATAAACTCAGCATCACAAACCAATGAATTGTAAAGTGGCATAAAGCTGTCAAACACCCCGAAAACACGTAAATTTACGATGCTGGCGACACTAAAATATCAGCGTCTGTAGACCGCAGTCGCGAGCGCATGCTTCTACCCTTGGGAGCCCTAAGTTGGTCCTTGCACTAGGTTTACTTTACTATTATCATATGCCAGGAATCGGCCTGGGTACTAGACTTATCTCGGCGCAAGAGGCTTAAAGTAGGCCTACCAAACACGAAAATCTCCCTACCACCAAGTCGATTCGGATGTTTATATTTTATTTATATTGGTTACATCGTCACTTGCTACCAGGTAAGAAACGACACAAATATTCAAGCACTTCGGACAGACAGCTATATTGTATTTATTGAACATTACATTCCATCGTATTCTATACATGTAAAAATATACATTATAGCTGCAATATGTGGTCTCCTGACGATTTCTATGGAAAGATGTAATGAGATGTATCGTGCTATACTAAAATGCATGCCACATACCGCATGCCCAGCGTGGGGTTTATGGAAATCACCGCTATGAGATAAACGCCAATAAGTCGCTTGTCACGGGGAGGCCTGCGTCCAGCTGTGGACTAATACAGGCTGTTGAGGTTGAGATTGAGGTTTTATAATTACATCTTTACAGTATAGCTGCCGTGTGTAAAGACCATTATTGTCGACAAAAAAATTATGCGCTCCTGGAGGGACGGATCAGAATAATAGTTATTTGTTCAACAAGTGAGCAAAACGGTTTTTTGTTGCACTTGCCGATTTTAAATCCCGAGCTATCGAAGCAGTCTAGAGTAGAGTCACGAGCGTAGCGAATGGCTAGTATGCTTTAGGTGCAAAAAATATTCTCTTTTCTGATAAAAAAATAATAAAACTAGTAGCAATAAAGTAAAGCATCGTCGTGCCAGGAAAAGTTTTTGAACAAGGTGATGAATTTTATCCTATTTTTTTGGCGCCGACCATAGAGTATCAATAGCGTCTAGAGTATAAATAGCGTCTAGAGTATAAATAGCGTCTAGAGTATAAATAAACTATTGAAATGCAGTAACACCATTCTAAATTCAATTATTAATTTTTTCAACTTGTTGTATAATATTCTTTATTCCACCTGTAGAGTAGAGGTAGCCGTAGAGGCTACTACATCGTAGACACTGCTACGCCGTAGAAGCTGCTACGCCATAGGAATTGCTACGGTGGTACCGGCAGCCGCTACCGTTTCAGTGTGATTTTACTCTTGAGCCACGGTGCCTTACGGCGTAGATGCTTCTACGGCCTAGCAGCTTCTACGACGTAGCAGCTTCTACGACGTAGCAGCTTCTACGACGTAGCTATATCAACGATGTAGTAAACCTACGGCACATTCTCCGATTTTGAAAAGGTCATTTCTAAGCGTCGTTTTCCGCCATAGCTTCTGCTGGTTCCATGTTTACGGACGATTAATAAATCCTCCACCAAACTGCGATCCCCAATCCGCATGCCAGCGTGGGGATTATGGGCATTACCCCCAATGAGTTAAACGCTTTATAAGGCTTTTATCAGGAGGAGTCCAGTGTATGCGTCCAGCAGTGAACCGGCTGTTGAGGTTGAGGACGATGAATGTGCCAGATCGTAGAAACGATTCGACGATCATTGGTATTTAATAGCATGGTGCCGTTGTGAAACCGCCTAGCCATTCTACATTCATGCTAATTCTACTAACAGACGGTAACAAATACACAGTTTTAATGCCTCATTATTGTTTCAGTCGACCTGCTTCAAATGCTGGAGTTCAACGTGACCGTTTCATTCCCAGCTGCACCCCTACTGACAGTTATTTTGGCGCTAGTTGGTAAGTTTTAGTGTCTAAAAAAAAGTCTTTGTTATGATTGTGATGTTTCCTAGCTGAATTTTGAACACGGAGGACAGTCTCATCGGAGACTAAGCCAGTATATAATATACTAGCAGCGCATCGTGGTTTCACTCGCATAGTTCCCGTTCTCGTGGGAATTCCGGGATAAAATATAGCCTATGTCACTCCCTGAAAAGTAAGCTTTTAGAATTTTTTGAATCGATCCAGTGGTTTTGGAGCGTATTCAATACAAACGAATAATTAAAATTTTCCACTTTAAAATATTAGTATAGATATACATATACATATAAACCCTCACACTCAAGGTCATTTTTATGAAATGAAATAATGTCCCAAAAAAGGCGCTAGAGTCCGTATAAAGTCCCAAATATTTTCGACTCCTACGTCACTTGACCTCGTGGTGTAGTTGGTTATCACATTCCCGTACTGAGCGAAGGATGCCGATCGAAGTTAAAATTTTTATTTTAATAAACATTCGATATATTTTCTGATTTCTAAGGAAAAGATGTCAAAAAAAACTTGTATCTTGATGTAGTTGAGTGTACTCTTTGATCGGCATATCTATTCTAAAGTGAGCTCATTCTGTGTGCCCGTTTCCGATATTAACTCGTTAAAGGAACTAGTTATTATTATTAACTAGTTATTGTTATGATTATTATTCGTTATTATGAAAGTATTTATAGATATTCGTAATCGCGCTTGGTAAAGACCCCGCAGAATGACGAAAATCTATAATAACCAATTATACCATATAATTGGTATATATAATAAATGTTATAACCGTACAACCACACACCATAAGTAAGTTGTTGAATACCAAACCAAGTTCCCTTTGAGGCGAGGTGCTACGTACAACCGAGCACACAAGTGTGTACTCACCAAAAGAGCTCTCGCGTTAAGGACCAGTGCATACATCCAAAGGGTATGTGTTCACTTTACAGTACCTAGAAATGTGTTTAGCTCAGATTTTCTCCATCATGTGATTTTAAATGTATGTCTACACAAGTTGGCTTTTTTTGTTAGCTTTTAACTTTTATCTCCAACGCCTACCAATAAAATGCGCATAGATGTTTTAATAATGGTTTTATTCCGTGTGTAAATAAATTCACAATTTACCACATTTCATGTACTTACTTAACTTGAAGATCAAGATTTAAAATAAACAAAAAATGCTCGTCAATCTAAACAAAAGTAAACAGAGCTTTTGTTTTGTACAGTCGCGTAATGAATAAAATTTCTAACTTTCTTTCAATAAATTCTAAAACAAATATTTGCAAATATTTGTTCCGCGGCAGGCATCAATCGCGACCACTACCACAGAAGTCGCCATAAGTTTTAATAAAACTTAAACGTCTGTGTGTACGACTAGCCACTGCCGCAGTGAGGTGGGTGCGCGCTAGGCGCCACATTCCCGCCCGCTGCGTTATGCCTATCTCTGTATTTCCTTCCACCATTTTCGCAAACAATCTATACTAAGATTTTGGTTAGTCGAGTGTCTTAAACGTTAGTAGGTCGGTCGATTCAACAAGTACAAGCATTGGGGCTTGTTGCGTGACTAGCGACAGGGGGGTAGGAGGGGAGGCGGGGCATCTGTTGCGCCTCGCAGACGCCACTGCTGCCGCCCACAGCTACGCCTGTGCTTCGGCCACGTAAAGGAAGATACTTTTGACCCACTTCCACATATTTTTGCACGTTTTCTCTGTTACACTTGCACCCGAGCAAGCTTGCAGCCCCTGAGTGCGAGCGGCGTCGTACTAGTTTTCACTTAGGATTCCTTATTCTAGCTTTTTAACATTCACCCACCTCGCTCTATCATGTAACATACCTGGGGGGATGTCGAACGGTTACATCGAATTCCCCCTAACCCCCTAAGTATTCGTACTACTGCTCAAAGTATTTACGTCACATTCTTCACTAGTCCCGAGAACTTTTTATCTTAGTTACCGAACAATATGCTTGGAACCCTCATTCATACGATAACAATATAATTGGTATATTTCTCCCAACGAGTTGCGTTGTAGGTAATCTTCAAATGATATGACAACACCCTGGTGATGTTTTTTTTTCAGTAAATTGGCTCGTTATGCGGAATTATTTCTAGATCGACGGCTATTCAAAGAAATATGCTTCTTTCATGCCAAATAATGTGGTTTGAAAAGCTTCTGGAAGCTGTCTTTAATATAATTTCTAGGAAGCATCATAATTGGCCTCATATCACCTATAAGGTCTCACCTCTTGTACTGATGAAGCCAGACTTTCGTGGTTTGACTAATAATTACGGATGTAAGTGGGTTAGCTACGAACTTTATTTGTGTTGGAAGAACGTAATGTTTTGTCTCATAACGAGGAATTTATTCAGGGTGAGAGCGCTTCTAAACGTTGGAGTTCTTCCAACACAAAAAAAATTTCGTAGTCAATTTACACTCGTCATGAAGAACTTGGCCTTATTTCACACTCATGTTTTGTCGTGATAAATATTTCCCTTACAGTGTAAGGGCACAGGGCTTACATTAAATTGTCCTGTGTCTGATGTGGGTGTTTCAAAAGAAAATCAGTGAATAGAATATCATAGAATAACTGAAAACATTAAGATTTGTTTCGCTCGTGATATTTTTAAAACCAGTATTGTTAAATTGTTTCAATATCCAACGGAAATGGAAATCGAGTATAGCCCTAAACAGTTAAGTTATACAGAGTCTGAAGTTCTAAGGGCCGAATTTCATTGAATGTAAACAAAAACAAAGCCTTTATTATGTACTCGATAAACAATAACAAAAGCAAGCGGCTATAACCCGAGTTTGCGGAACAAATGATCGATTGATACTGTTACGAGTAGGGTTAACTCGAGGGTTATTTTTGGGTGCGACCTACGAACAAACGAGTCCGTTTGGATCAGTATTAGATCTCACATTTAACACGTGTTCGGGACTGTATCGGACTTAGACGATCACGCAATACAAGTACGCATTTACTGGAACGGACGAAAGATAGCTCGTCTGTTTCACAAAATACTTTTGGTAATCAATTAGGTATATGATAGGGCCATAACAACGCTCCAATTGCATCAGTCCGTACCTTTATTATTAAGACCGTTAACGTCAAATTCGCTTAACCCGGAAACCGTCGACGTCTGTCATAAAACCAATCTCACCATATTTGTTCAGCTGTGCATCGCATCCATTCCGGGGAAAGTTGTAAACCGAATTGCAGTTCGTCTGACTCAATTATTGTTAGGAGCCAGTACAGAAATTCTAATCTTGAAGTTGAGCGCGTGTACCCGCATTGCATATCCTCTGATTAATATCGCTCCTGGAGTCTGCTTCGTACGGCTTCAGACAACTTTCAAATTCAACCACTACATATTGCACCGGTACGTTTCGCGAAATCTGTTTGCCTGTCGCTTCGTACGGGAACTACTTTATCCGCGACTGTCTGACACTTTGATTTGGAATTCTGTGAGTGGCGAGGTGTTGTAAGTTGCAGTCTCTAGTCTCAACATTAGTTCAAGTAAGCGTGAAACTAAATAAACAGCAAGCTGTTTACTCGAAGATGTTACGCGACGTTTTATCCGCTTAGCTGATTCCTGTCAACTTATTATGAAACTCGCGTAAAGCACTTGTTATCGCATTATCTGACGCATATTTCTTGTTTTTTTCGAAGGAAGATTTAATATAATGTTAGTAAATTGATAAGCTGACAAGATTCAATGAACTCCAAATAGCGGACATTCCTTTTCGTCTCGAAAGCATTTATGGATCGAAAAATATGTCTTCTTAATTTCTTATCTCTGTGAAGTTCCTTTACCCGTCATTTCAGGGAGGCTTACGCTTTTTAAATTTCAATCTACTACGATGGTATCGTGCCACCTCCGTCTGTGCCGCTCAACTCTTAAAAATTACTGCCGAAGGGATTATTCCACAATCCGTTCGTGGCAGGCGGCCGAGGTTCGGCATCTACTATTTAATAAGGTCTTTTATCTACATCGCTGTTCTTCGTTTCATGGACGTTCCAATTATTCAGCTTTAGATCGGACTTAGACTTATTTTCGTCCTTTTGGTTTATTCAACATTAAATGTGAAGTCTTGGAAAAAGTGCACATTGTATATAATAATAACAGGTAGAAAGACGCGGCGCGTGCGATTTCGGACGTGTTTTTGTTTGCTCGCGGTATCACGCACGAACCGGGCACGTACTGTGACCTCGTCTGAATACTGATGCATAGAATTGTGCCAGTGAGAGAGTGATATCTGATACTGAGCTGTTCTATATGGTTCTTTTCCCTTGGATTGATCATTTTATCACTCTTGAATTAGTTATAATACTTAACTAATAACTCACTAATATCTCTATTATTATTATTATAACTAATTCAAGAGTGATAAAATGATCAATCCAATCCAATCAATAACTATCATTATTTAACTTGATGATAACACTAATTAGTTTGGCCTCTTTCGATTATAGGCCTGCTCTTATCCAGTCCTGCTTGTTCTGGGTAATGGAATTAGTTAGTCTTCGAAATTCTAAATGGGTTTAGAAACGGAAAAAAAATCACGATTTCAAATTACCATGTTCCTTTTTAAAATGTTTCTAAAATATAAAAATATCGAATAAGTCATGTATATTGAACACTTTATACCCAATCATCATTCTTCTTTTCTTTCATTACGTATCCAATATTAAAATTCCTTGCCTATTTCTAAATATATTTTATTGATTATGAATATTAGTTACTAAAAACTATTTAAGTCATCTAAGAATCTACAATGAAGGTGTTAGTGTATAATGTATAATTTATTCTGGATGTTTTCTATGTATATTCAAAAAAATATCTATCCATGTAGTCATCTAATACCCATAACACAAGCTTTGGAAAGCTTGGGGCTAGTTGATGCTGTGTGAATGGTCCATTAGTATTTATTATTATATGATATGATATCATAAAATTAACCTTTAATAAAACAGATCTATCAAAAGTCGGTACTCGAAATTGTGGATAAGTGTCTACCCCCCGGAAAACTACAACACAAACGCAAATCAGATTTAAGGGGAGCTGTTCTACTGCCCTTTTCCCTCATCTCTATGCAGCAGATGATAGTCCGCGACGTTAAAACGATCTATCAAAAATAATACTCGTCGAAGTGGATAAGTGATTAATCCCCGAATACGCAAACAGGATTTAAGCTCGCCTCAGGCCGCGATTTCAGGACAGATTTGCTTTGAAAACTGCAGGGAGATAAGGGAAAAGAGCAATACAATACATACGAGTACATACATACTCTTCTTCCTCATCTCTATACCGTCTCATCGTCTACATCTCTAAAACAAGCTCTGCTTAGCCTGGGGCTAGATAATGCTGTGTGAATTGTCCAACATTATTTATTTATTTATCTCTATACTTGACATCCTCTGTGGCTCGGTAGGCGAAGGTCCGCCTGCGATGCAGGAGGTTGCGGGTTCGATTCCCGCCTCGGTACAAATGTGTGTACGATCTGCAGATATTTTATGTTTTCTATGTATAACAAAAAAATATCTATCCATGTAAGTAGTGTATTGTATTATGTATATCAGTTATCTAGTACCCATAACACAAGCTCTGCTTAGCTTGGGACTTTTTTTTATTTATCCCGGCAGTGGATAGTCCAGTCCCGAGAATTGAGTTCGCATCGCACACACTCGCATTAACACCAATTGGAAAACAATCCGCAATCAAACGGAGTGCAGCCGGCCCGCGTTTTGATTCCGCTATTTCCATATTCGTTTGAAAGTATTTGCGAGTGAATGATAAATAAACCAAAACCAGACTATGGTTTTCATTGTTTGTGCTTATTATTTCTTAGATGCTGTTATCTCGTTAGACTCCTTATATCGTCTGACGTCAAACCCGCTTACATCCGTAATGAAAACATCGGAGTATTGAGACGAATTAATCCATACTTCATTTATTGAAATGGAACGAATGTTTTCAGCGCTACGTATAAATAAAAATGTATGGATGTATGGATGTATGGATGTTACTGCTTCACGCCAAAACTGCTGAACGGGTCGGGCTGAAATTTTGTATACAGGTAATCCTAATCCTGTAATCAAACATAGGCTACTTCACTTGCTGCATTATATATATAATAATATAAGTCAGTTCCCGTGGGATATAAATTACCTATAAACGTTTCCATATGATCAACACGTGCGAACCCGCTGGGCGCAGTTAGTTCTGTCTGTATATTTTTAACACTACTATACGGTATAATGGGATCACCACCAATCCGCTTGCTAAGTATGTTTGATTGTGGCAACCCCCCCCCCCGCTCTCGTTCGGGGGAGGCATGTGATCAGTAGTGGACATATTTGTGGTGATGAGGTAGGTTATGCAAGCTAGCAAGCTGCTGTTATGGGGATCAGAAATCGATAATCATGATTTAATTTATCATTGCCCTGTTTGCGGTCACTATAACTCCATAATGAGATTGGTTGGTTTGCGTGACGAATTATAATTTCACCTATGATAATTTCTGCCATTGTTTTGATAAATGAATTAGCTGTTAATCTTAACACACTGGATGCATATTGCAAGTACAATGACTTACAAAAAGATGCAACGTTTTGCAACATAGTAATGTCACAAAAAAAAGATTTCTTCCATTAGATTATTCGCCAAACGTTATGCAAATTCTCTTAAAAGAAGAAACAAATGTGGATCATCCTTTATTTCTGCACAGTTACTCAGATGATCAATTCTCTTTGGAATCTCGTATATCACAGACATTAATCTCCTATTTTTCTGCATTCAAAGCGATAACTCGATGCAAAAAATGCAATCACCTAAACTGCTCTTCAGATAGATTAGGAAGTCCTTTATAAAAGCACGGATCTTTCGATCGAAATTTCAACAATATGGGTTATTAATTTGCAAAACTCTCGTAGATTCTCCGTTCTGCGAAGCCCGTAATCTCCGATAGTAGCGCCGCCGGCCGGAGTACAATGGATCCGGACACGATCGAGGATTACCTCCTCCTTTAAAGGTTGAGACACACTGGACTTGTAGGTGGTTTAGATTTTAGGTGTGGGTCTACAAACTCTTTATTTGTTATAGAGTAATTCTGAACTATTACACTAATATTATAAAGGCGAAAGTTTGTTTGGATGTATGGATGGATGGATGGATGGATGAATGGATGTTTGTTACTTCTTTACGTTAAAACTACTGGACGGATCTGGCTGAAATTGCGTACAGGTAATTCTAATCCTGGAATAAAACATAGGCTACTTTTTATCCCATAAATCGGTTCCCGTGGGCTGAAAATCACCTTTTAATGTTTCCATAGGAACATCGCGTGCGAAGCCGCGGGGCGCAGCTATTAATAAATAATGCTGGACAATTTATACAGCATTATCTAGGTAGTCTGTGTTTCAGAGCCCTTCAAATGACATTATCCAATTTTGCTAACTAGTAAAACAGATCAAGTACTTCGTTATCAACTTGGGGCTAGATTCTAGCACCAAACTAAAAAAAGCTTGTGTTATGGGTACTAGATAACTGATATGCTTAATTATTACAAATTTCCATTAGTGTAAATTTCACTCTTTTTAAAAACAGTCAGTAGTTTATAAATTCATGATGAACATTCAGTTAAAACAGTGTCCCTTGACCGATACCGGACCAACCAAGTGTATCGCCACCTTTAGTTTCATCTCCCTTATAGGTGTACAAATGGGGATTTAATTTGCCGTTCCCGTAAATACAATGGTACGGGTATTTTGTTTGTACCCGCTGTCCGATGCAGCAATACTGTTAGACTTTGCAAACTTTAGTTAGAAGAATTAATAATAGATTCAGGCGTTACTTTGCGGAAATCCATTGTAAATATTAGGTCCTTACATATGAAATTGGCGTTTTGTATGGGAGGAACAAAAAGTCGAATATTTTTTAATATAATATATTTAATTAATCAAAGTATGAACCATTATTTTCTATGCACTTTTGCCATCTTATAGGTAGTTCATTGATCCCTTTACTAAAAAAAACCAGTCGGACGGGAATCAAAATCTTTGAAGGCGATTTGGACTGCCCCATCGGAGTTGAATTTTTTCCCTTGCAAGAAGTTATCCAAATTTCAAAAAAAATGGTAATCTGTTGGAGCAAGGTCCGGGGAGTACGGAGGATGTCTTAGACTTTCCAATTGAAGCTCTTCTAATTTAGTAGCCGTCTGTTGCGCAGTGTGTGGTCTAGCGTTGTCGTGAAGCAGCAGTGGCGTGGAGCGATTGACCAGCCTAGGTTGTTTAGCCGCTAGCTTTTCCATCATGGTTTGCAATTGCTGACAATAGACATCAGCCGTAATAGTCTGGCCAGATTTGAGAAAACTGTAATGAACAATACCGGCACTAGTCCACCAAACGCTTACAAGTAACTTTTTTGGGGTTAATTTTCGCTTGGGGCAGGATTTGGCTGGCTGGCCAGGATCCAACCATTGCGCTGAGCGCTTCCGATTATCGTAAAGAACCCATTTTTCATCACAGGTAATGATTCGGTTTAAAATACCTTCATTATTGTGCCGGTTTAGTAATGTAACGCAGCAGTCGACGCGCGTTTGCCGGTTTGCTTCAGTCAATTCGTGAGGTACCCACCTTTCAAGCTTTTTAATCTTCCCAATTTGCTTCAAGTGAATTAAAACAGTTTTATCACTAACATCGCAGCCTGCAGCTAACTCGGACGTGGTTTGCGATGGATCCGCTTCCACAATAGCCTTCAACTCTTCATTATCAACTTGAGTCTCAGGCCGTCCACGGGGCTTGTTCTGCAGGTCGAAATTTCCAGAACGAAAACGTTGGAACCAAAAACGAACTGTGTTTTCTTTTGCAACACGACCGCCATACACATCATTCACCCTTCGAGTTGTTTCCGCAGCACTAGTGCCACGGCGGAACTCGTACTCGTAAATAATGCGATATTTTAAGTTTTCCATTTTGTAAAATGAGTGACGCAAACAGAAAAAAACAGAAGAAAAAAAACAAATGAATGACGATCATCGAAGCACAAATACATGAGTCTATAGCTGTACAAATTTGAATTTGGAATTCCTTACCAAAGAGGAGAAATTTGTGATTAAAGTGGCCAGTACGAAAAACGCCAATTTCATATGTAAGGACCTAATATAAGAATGAAAAATATTTAGTAACAATTCCGCGAAAAAACCTTCTGCGATAAAATCTAACAAATTGTACATTTATACAAAATGAAAGAACATTTATCAAAGCAAGTCGTCAACTAGTTTCGTCTCTCCACGAGACATCATTCTGTATAAATGTACAATTTGTTAGATTTTATCGCAGAAGGTCTTTTCGCGGAATTGTTACTAAATATTTTTCATTCTTATATTTAGAAGAATTAATGTTTATGGCCGTAGGTGTTTTCGTGGGACCGAAGAGGTTTTAGTGGGTACAACGTCCTTCTCAAGGCGGCGAGTCCTCACATAATTTGACCTCCCCATAATTTTTATTTTTATAAGGGGTTTTTTTTGTAATTTTAACCATTATTTCTTAAACAGAATATGTACATAAATATTCTGCGTAAGAAAGTCAACATACCTCAAAGAAAGACTGACACGGCCTGAGGTGGCGGCCTGTTCTATAGTAAATTATATTTGTCAATTTGTATTGGCTACCACCGAAAACCGCGTCGGGCCATGTGACCGGTCTGACGACTAAAAAATTAACTAGTCCACCAGTTAGATTATTAGAAGATATTGAGCGCGTTTTTTTTCTTTTCCCGATTAATGAAAAAAATATGTAGCTAGTTAAAGTTCTGCGTGACGTCACAGCTCAGGAAAAAGTGTCACACTTTTTACTGAGCCGTGACGTCACTAGCCCCCTCTCTGTTATTTCTTGTTCAATTGACAATCTAGCTGACAGACTAATTCGAATTTTTGAGTCGTCAGGCCTATTATTACGAGTAGGCTTTAACCCTTATAAAGACCTAGAAGAATAAATAGAGGTGAGAGCGTAAATAAATCATTTCTAGTAAGGAAGCTTTGATTTTCATTAAAATAAAAGCTGTGCACCTAATCCTTTTGTGATCATACATTCAAAAGGTTTATAAAAATACAAGTGTTAATACAACAGGATTTGTCCTAAGATGTGGCGGTAAAGTCTCTCCAATACCATAATCCGTTTGAGTTGCCAAAGCGGTCTCAGCATATTCTACTTAGGACTTCAACCATCTTAGGGGCAAAGCTCACCGTTTGAAACACACTACCTACACACGGAATAAATCTAAATGGTATTAATACAGTATATTTCACTCTCTCAAAACTCTCAGAGCCCCAGTTATATTAAAATCAGGTATTCCAAGAAATTTTATGAGAGATTGCTAACTAGAGAGATAAGGTGCGTAAGAAGAAGGAACATTTAATATACTCTACCGTGGTTCTTGTACGCAAAATCATTCTCGCAAAGCCTTGCATTATGAGCGGTCTTACTTTTCATACAAACGCTCGTACGTGATTATGGCGTTATAACAGATCTTTCTTTGACTAAACTTTTTACTAATAGGTATCTTGTGCACTATAATCTAGGCTATATAACATAACAAAAAATCTAAATTTGGAGAAACAACGTTAGTATAATATTAGGTCCTTACATATGAAATTGGCGTTTTTCGTACTGGCCACTTTAATCACAAATTTCTCCTCTTTGGTAAGGAATTCCAAATTCAAATTTGTACAGCTATAGACTCATGTATTTGTGCTTCGATGATCGTCATTCATTTGTGTTTTTTCTTCTGTTTTTTTCTGTTTGCGTCACTCATTTTACAAAATGGAAAACTTAAAATATCGCATTATTTACGAGTACGAGTTCCGCCGTGGCACTAGTGCTGCGGAAACAACTCGAAGGGTGAATGATGTGTATGGCGGTCGTGTTGCAAAAGAAAACACAGTTCGTTTTTGGTTCCAACGTTTTCGTTCTGGAAATTTCGACCTGCAGAACAAGCCCCGTGGACGGCCTGAGACTCAAGTTGATAATGAAGAGTTGAAGGCTATTGTGGAAGCGGATCCATCGCAAACCACGTCCGAGTTAGCTGCAGGCTGCGATGTTAGTGATAAAACTGTTTTAATTCACTTGAAGCAAATTGGGAAGATTAAAAAGCTTGAAAGGTGGGTACCTCACGAATTGACTGAAGCAAACCGGCAAACGCGCGTCGACTGCTGCGTTACATTACTAAACCGGCACAATAATGAAGGTATTTTAAACCGAATCATTACCTGTGATGAAAAATGGGTTCTTTACGATAATCGGAAGCGCTCAGCGCAATGGTTGGATCCTGGCCAGCCAGCCAAATCCTGCCCCAAGCGAAAATTAACCCCAAAAAAGTAACTTGTAAGCGTTTGGTGGACTAGTGCCGGTATTGTTCATTACAGTTTTCTCAAATCTGGCCAGACTATTACGGCTGATGTCTATTGTCAGCAATTGCAAACCATGATGGAAAAGCTAGCGGCTAAACAACCTAGGCTGGTCAATCGCTCCACGCCACTGCTGCTTCACGACAACGCTAGACCACACACTGCGCAACAGACGGCTACTAAATTAGAAGAGCTTCAATTGGAAAGTCTAAGACATCCTCCGTACTCCCCGGACCTTGCTCCAACAGATTACCATTTTTTTTGAAATTTGGATAACTTCTTGCAAGGGAAAAAATTCAACTCCGATGGGGCAGTCCAAATCGCCTTCAAAGATTTTATTGATTCCCATCCGACTGGTTTTTTTAGTAAAGGGATCAATGAACTACCTATAAGATGGCAAAAGTGCATAGAAAATAATGGTTCATACTTTGATTAATTAAATATATTATATTAAAAAATATTCGACTTTTTGTTCCTCCCATACAAAACGCCAATTTCATATGTAAGGACCTAATACTCAAAAAATCTGCTTTTTTGTGCAAATTTTACCTGAACCTTAGACGTTCATAATGTACTCATAAATTGTAAAAGTAAAGAAATTTTTTAGACAGCAACATTGCAAATGTAATGGAGATTCTAAACGATCAAGTTTTATTTCACAAACTTGTAAGACTTACTGAAAAACACGTATTTCCTGGATCAAGTTTTATGAAATTTTCACACACTATTCTTCCTAGGGCCGACTACCCGCGAGTGAGCGGCGAAAGTAACCGAATACCGACCGAGCGATCAGGCGCTTCCTCTGTCTTTTCGCTTTGCCTTTAATATGAAATGAAACCCACCCTTAGCTGACCTAAAAACCGCATATAACGGTTACCAATAGTTTTCGCGATCTCGGTCAAAACATTCCAGGGAACCGCCGAAATCCGGTATATCTCGTATACGAAAGTGCTACGCTATAAGCCACGCAGTGACAGTAAATTGAACGAGCCAGGCGCGCCGCTGTTTGCCGCCGTCATCAATCACCCCCGTATGGATTTCATTTTAATGCGACGTCATCTGCGTCTCCCGTGTCCACGACGCATCGTCATCGTCTATTGTTTCAGGAGACGCACATTAGACTGGATGATGCCGGACAACGCATCCCTAATAAAGGGTTGATAAAAATATATAATATAAGATAAAATTTAGCTCATGTTTTGTCTGGGTTTTTAAAAAATCAAGCTGTGTGCAGTATTGTGACCGTAATTGGAACCCACGAGTGCATAAACATATTTTGAGTTGTTTATCCAAGAATGGCAAAATGTCGCTCACTCTACAAGTATCAAAAAGTTCCCTATACTCGTAGTTAGATTGTAATAGATTCCAACAAAGATATCCTTACAAACAATTTACAATTCTCAAAAACCTGTCAACTCTGTCAACTGCCACGTTTATCTCTCTACAATACTTTAAACAATTCCACATCACCATTATGCAACCAGCTTCCAAATCCCACTGACCTAACCTCTATCCAAAGCTGCTTGTGAAAATAATGAGCGCATCAGTCCACGTCACGTGCATGTAATATGAACCTAGTACATTTGTCCGAGCAACCTCGACAGCGATGCATATTCCGGAATATCCCGGACTCCCAGTGTGGTGACAGTGCTTTGTCATGATACACTACGCCGAATAATTTACTGGTAACCTGTGTCGCGTGTTACGGGTTTTATATTGCCGCTTGGTACAAGATTGGAGTTTATAGTTTAGTGCTTTCTGTTGCTTTGATTAGGTTTAACGGTGCTGTACAGATGCAATATCGCATGTATGCATTGGTATCAAAAGTCTTTGGGTTTTGCTCCGAATGATATTTCGATTAAGTAAATACTTGATGTACCCAAAATTCTGTTAGGTAAACTAGTAAGTCGGGTTTAATTTTCTTAAACTATTGAGAAAACAAGATTTGTAAAAATTACCAGACTGATGCCACAGGACCTGCTAATTGATGCATTTTTGCGCAGCGTTATCCATTTTCTAAAGTTTATCATACAAGCTTATTGCAACAAACGTTTTTCAATTTGTTTCTTTGACAGTTAATAAAGAATAGCGCCGGCTTATTGTCCCTCGTTTTCCTTTGTAGTGATTTTTTACCACAACAGCGATGTGATTATCTTTTTAATTTGTCTCGGTACATCTCTGCCGGTTTCGCCTTGAGCACTCACATAGATTACAACAACAGTGCATTTGAAAAAGTTGTCACTGTTTTAATCATCCCCTGCCAATAGATGGCTACTATTCTTTGTCAAGTTTTTATAACGAGCTCTAAAGTACGTGAACCGAGCACAAACCTCATAGCGCGCGTACAAAATTGGAACTATAGCGATCTAGATTCACTATTGACCTCAATTTCGATCGCCTTTAAACCTAACTATAAAGCAATTATAGTAGGTACATAATGTAGTAGGTACTAAATATTTATATATTTAGTCCCGATACGGGGTTTGGCAACCGAGCGAAGCGAGGGTGCTAATAGTTCGAGGGTCTAAATAAGTTACTTACACCCGAGGTAAACACTGTGCTTTTCATTACGAATATAAGGAAAGTAAAAATAAAAATATGAATGAGCTAAAGAAATAAAAGTAAATTTTATTTTACATGAATCAACAACTCAGGTGAGATATTGATTTAAAGTTTATGATAATATTAGAGCAATTATAATTTATAGATAGTGAAAGGTTTTTTTCAGGTACCTCATTAGAAGTGAAAACTATGGATTTTTTTGGTTAAATCCATCATTTTGAGAAACGATTGAAGTTTTTCCGCTTTTTTTCTTAGGCATAGAAAATACTCTTGAGAAATGGCAGAATATAGCCATAGTAGCTCTTGCTATTGTACCATGGTAGAATACCGAGAACTATCGTACCAGTAATTTTTATCATTTAAAAATGGTAAATATGTTGTCGAAATCTAAGTTATTTTAAAGAAATTGTTGAAAGTAAATTAAAGTACGATATATTACTTCTAAGTTATTTCAATTTTACATCACGCTGTAATTGAGTGACTGTATGAGTTACGTCAAACGTCAACGCAGAAGCTATCTCACAAGAAGTTGAAGTAGAGTGGCTGTATAGAAAGTTCGATTGCATCGTTCCATAGAAACGTGAGGTGACAGCTGTCACTACTTGTCATTACTTTTCGTCCCTAGGGACGATAAGTATTACTTTCATCCCGCTTTCCGACCTACTTTCCGAGTATGAGTAATGAAAAGGTTATTTTGCGTAAAAGGCCGGTGTAATGTAACACAAAGCAGTGTCTTTATAGCAACCAGCAGGATGCAGGTTAAAGCCAGCCCGGTCCGACACAGCTGGAAAATTAACCAGAGTGCTTTCTTAATGCATTTGAGCTCGCTGCGGTGCGCTCAAATGTAATTCGGTTTGATGTTCATTTTGCCTTCTTTCATCTCTGCAATTGACTGAAGTTGATTATTTTTACAGGTTTCTTTAAATCCTCACCTGTTTTATTCAATTTGCAATTTCCAAGTAATTTTCTTTGTTGAGTATTCTTGGCTTGAGAAAAGCTCCCATGATTATTACTAGCGTTATTTTCTTTTCTTTCTATCTAGCAATTGATCGTTCATAACTTCAAATAAGTTGTCCGATTATTGATATCTTTTAGTAAATTGAAGAAGATAACATTTTCGAGTTATGAGATGTGAGATACTTCTATCGGAATGGCTGAACAAGTTTGTAATAAGAATTAAGGACCGGTGGAGGCAACAACTCACCGTGAACACTTTTAACAACTTCCTACGTTTGTTTGGTTCTTCCTCTGTTGATACTTGGACCTCTCCACCTCTAATACTTTTATTATTTCCTCTTACTGCAATCAAGTTTTCATATCGAAACTTACGGCGTTATTGGAATCGAGTTCATGATATTGGATACGACAATATTCGATTTAACTTAACGTATCATGCAAATATTTATCGTGGATATTGCATTTTCGATGTTGAATGTCATTCGGTACGCGTTTTCGAGGAAGCAATAAACCAATTTATGACAAGATGTAATATCTGCGTTGAAATATAAATCCTACTGGGCGGTGTTTTAAATTATATTTCAATTGCTTATTGATTCGCCGCTTGACTATGATTAACTTTTGGATTTTATTATATTTTTGAGGGTTGTACACACTGAAGTACGGTTTAAATATCTTTAAACCGAAGTAGGCATGTAATAAACCTAATTGTTATTATCGTTTCTGTTTGTGTTTTACATTGATTTATATTCACTTGAGTTAAGCGCAATGTTACTTAAACAAAATGTAAACATGCCATGACGTCTATCGCGTCGTTTAGTTTTTAACTTGTCTTGTTGTAAACACTTCCTATAAGATTTAAGTGTGCAATAAAGTATTTTCTATTCTATTCTTTGTAAGCGTTCTTCGATAACTTTCTTCAAAGCTATCAATTTCTCGATAGTTTTCGTCATCGAAACTTCAGTCTCATAACTTTCTTCAACTATCAAATCCAAATCTAACGTACCTCCTTTATTATTAATCCACCGTCGGGGAACAGAGTTCAGTTTTCAGTTTTATCTTGGTTGAAAGCTGAAACTTCGCCCGTACGTTCTTTCGCTGCATCTAATTGAGAAAACTTTATTTTTATTCAGGGTGCAGTTTAAGAGATTAGTTGTGAGATATTCGTGCTTTGTTCCTTGTGAAATGAGATTTTTTGCGAGTTATTTTTTTGTATTGTTTTGCGCCGCTCTATGAGTTTTCCGCTTTGTTCAAAGGACATTTAGTACGAGTAAATAACACCTTATTTTATTCTTACTATTAAGTTTTAATAAAAGACTAACTACTTTATCTTTTGTGTGTGAGAGAGGGGTTATATTCTTTCGAAGCGCGTTGCTACGTTTGCTGCACGGCGTAGCACGTCTACGATATTACGTATTAGTTAATATTTTGTACCTTAGAACGAAATTACTTACAGATGATGATATATTTCCCTAGTAATTTCTGCCCGCGGTTTCGCGCGCTTCGTTTCTATGGAAAAAGCTCGGCTTAGCTTGAGATTTAATGCTGTGTGAATTGTTCAACATAATTATTTATTTTATTTGTTTGTAGAAAACTGTATTTATATCCCATGATAACTATTTTAATTATTAAGTAGGCTTTTTTATTCAAGGCTTTGAGCTACATTCCAGCCCAGTCATGGCGTGAAGAGCTACCAAACATCCATTCAAACCCCGAGGGCGTTAGAATTTATAATATTAGTGTGATGTGATCACAAGCTTGCACAACGTAAGTATTTTTTTTTCATTTATCAATTAATAAAATAGATAATTAATGCCTCATTCATCGATCCGGTTGCCAGCTTATAATTATTTTAAAATGTTTATTATTTTTTACTGGAACGTCACAAGAATTTCATCACACCAATCACTTTATTTGTCGCGTCCCAGCGAATATTATTATTTAAAGTAAACACACGGAGTGGCAATCAGGTGTCCATTACGGTCAATGTTAGGGTATTGCCACACCGCTGGGACTCCGACGGACGAGTAATTCACTTAGTAAGATTAAGGCAGACTACTCGGGGTGTTCAGTGTACACCTCTGGTGTTGTTTTGTGTTTTATGCTTTCGCACTTCCAAATGGAATCGAAACAAAGAACACTTAATCCGGGGTATTACTGAAACGGTTGTATGCTAAAATTGTTTTGAGAAATCAAGTTTGGTAACTCCCGTTTGTTCTTTAGGACTGTGGCGTCATAGTACTGTTAACACATTTTTCTATTATCTGTGTTCTCTGTGTGTGCTCTCCTGTAAATTATTAGAAACGAAAAATAGTCAATAAGACGTTATAAAAGGCAATTAAAAAAAAAAACCAGCCAAGTGCGAGTCGCTCTCACAAAGGGTTCCGTACCATTATCTATAAAAACGGAAAAAACATGTCTGTTGTATGTATGTATGTTATAGCAGTAATAGAAATATCTATTAAATTTGAACTCTCTATCACGTCTATCACGGTTCATGAGATACCTGGTGACAAACGAATAGACAGATAGACAGACGGACAGACAGCGGAGTCTTAGTAATAGAGTCCCGTTTTACCTCTTGGGTACCAAACCCTAAAAATTACCAATAATTTGGTTGATTGATACTAAATGATATTACATCTTATACGTCATGACAACTTCATAAGGTTCATCATTGAAGGAAAAGTAGAAGGAAGACGAGGAAAGGGGAGACCCAGAATGAGCTATGGGTCAGATCAAGAAGAAAGTAGCTGTCATGTCGTTTAAAAAAGTAAAAAAAAAACATTGAATTCATTAGCTCGACAAAGAAAATAACTAATGAGGAGGTATTAAAGGAGTTGAGGAGGAAATTCAAAACAGAAGTGCATGAATGTTATGACATCTTATAAGATGTCTCTGTCTGACTGTCTGAGTAACATCATTAAAGGAATATTAGAAGGAAGACGAGGAAGGGGGACCTAATGAGTCAAATCAAGGCGAAAGTCACTGTTTTGTCATATAAAGAAGTAAACGACAATGCATTCAAAAGAAAAAAAATATAGGAAATTGCATTAGTACCCCGATAAGAGCTAGGCTCTATAATTTATAAAAAATGACCAATAACCACTTCACTTTGTCTAGATGTTGCTTAACAAGAACAATCCTTCCAACGTAAAAAAATCACATGATACCCCATTCGAAGAGGTATTCGAAAAACCGATAATCAAACCATTTCCCTCGAAACAAAACTACACAACATAGCTGCGACTGTTGATGTAAATTATACTCGGTTCGAAAGTCCTACATATTTTTTGTAAACAATAATGTTTTATTTTCAACCTAAATCTTCCCACTTCAGTGACGCTTTCCCTTCCTTGCTTCTCTTTTTAAATAAAGGCGATACAAAATATAAGTAATTATTGGTGTGAAATATTTTACTATTTATATCATTGGAGGAAATCTCAGAAGTTTGCAACAATTGGCCTCCATCCTCCAGGATACATCCTGCCATAGCATTTGCTGAATGTTGACCATTTTAGTTACCTTTATCTTATTAATTTTCTTACTTTTATCTTAACCTCTTTAATCTTTTGTATGTGCTATGTATGTATTGGTTACCAAAGTTAACAAAGATAATAAGAGATTGTAATCACAAGGGCAAAATAATATTTTTACGGCGAGGGCGCTTTTTTGAATTCAGAGCGAAGTGAGGGATTTTAGAGTAGAATCCTCAACGTAACGAGTGATTCAAAGTACGTCGCCCGAGCCAAAAAAATATTTTGTACTATACTCTACTTTTCTATGAGAACACAAAAAGTTAAATAATAATATTACAATAAAATAGGAGGTGCCATATTTTATTGTAATATTATTATTTAACAAAATAGAGTAGCAACTAAATTGAAATTAAATATTATCTAATAAAAAAAAAATCGAATATATAAATGTATCCTTCATATTTCTTGCGTCAGTTCTAAAACTTTCAGGAGTTGATTCTATACTTTCACTTTCACTTGAAAAACTCATTTTTCAAAACAAAACCATGAATTTCTTACAATTGTTGAACAGTTCCCACGGCTTAATTTGATTTCGTTTTTTATTCAGCCGGGGCGATGGCGCGACTATGGGCCGTCGTACCAGCCACTCTTATTCAAACAATATTTTCGTTCGATTTCTTTGGCTGAACACTAAGATTTTCCAAATTTAAAAAGTGCGCGGCATAGAAAATTTCGGCGCACTTAGAAAGAGGATTAAAAACTCATTATTGCCCGCAAAAGGAAGAACACAAACGTTTCATCCCTTAAGGAGGGACATCTTCAGGGCGAGTGCGGTTCTAGACGCGCACGTACCGCATCCCTTCGAGCACTGCCCAAAGCAGCAAACAAGGTTCGTAGCTAACCCGCCCCGAAAAGTTTTTATAGTAAAATAGTACACGACTTTATTTCATATTATTGTATTCGTTTTAAGTTCTTTTTGTCTTAAATTGTATGTGTTTGAGTTACAAATAAACGTTTCTATTTTTATTTCTATTCTATTTCATATATTATGTATTTGTTTAGAAAAAAGTATTTCGGATTCTAGAACAGACTACAGCTATCTTCACACTCGATTCTCCCGCGAAGCAATAACGCCGAGCGAGACTGTAGCCTGTTGATATTTCCTCTTAATTTTCTTCGTTTTTTAGGGTTTCGTACCTAAAAGTTGCAAACGAAACTCTATTACTAAGCCTCCACTGTCGATCCGTATGTCAGAGGGTTCTCATGAACCGTAATAGCTAGTATTTTAAACTTTCACCGGAAGAATAAACGTTGGAAAACTTTCGCAGAATGTGTATTTCTTCAGCTGCTTTAACACCTAAAAATAAAATAAATATGAAAGGGGGCTCCCTACAAATATTTTTATTTATTTTTGCTGGTAATTCTCCGTGTGCGAGTACACTCACTCTTGGCGGTTTATTTTTAGGGGGCAAATATAAAGATGAGTCTCTGTATACTCGCTCGGGGGAACGAATGTTCTACCTAATTAACTTTATCATAAAGCTCGGGCTATTGCCTTGTCGGCCGTCGGGCGGCTTAATCGGAAACTCGCTTCGATGTTATAACGTGGATTTTTCGCTCGGATAAAGGTAAGTAAGCTTGTAGAATCCCTACCACATTCTCGTAGAGAGCGGTTTGGTTTACAGGTGAGCTAAGATACCTGCCGAAATTTAGAGTTTCTTAGTTTGATGAACACGGAAGGTATTTTAAGTTGGGTACTTCTTGATTAGGCGGCCCGGCCCGTTAACACCTCCTCGTAAGTTCTGCATCCCTGGTACATGCTATGAACATTACTCAGACTCTTCAGGAATTGTACAATAATAATTGTGTTTTTTTCTCTGACTGTACTTTTCCAAGCTTTTAGTTCATTTATGCTCTTTTTCCGACTTAAGCTGACGACAGCTCCATTAGGCCTCTGTCGAACCGTGGAGTCAGAGTCAGAGTCAAATCGTTTATTTCTTTAAACTTACAAAATAAGCACTTAGACAAGTGGACTAAGATAGACTGATGATGATGATCTATTTAAATAGTAACTATTGATTACTTGACACCGTTATTTAGATTTTCTTGCGTTCCCTCAAAAGCTTCCCATATACCTCATATACTCTTTTTTACAGCGTAACCGAACTTATACCTCCCATAGAGCTTGTAATGCGTCAACTCCAAAAGTAATCTTAGAAATTCTTGCTCCTAAGTAAAAGATGCATCAAAAGTAACCGGTAACCATTTCGAACCTACTTTGGATGCAAACTCGGCATGAAGTGCACTTTGCAGACGACGTAATAGCAATTTGAGATCGGTTCTTTGATAATAGAGGCTATTATTTGAATATTCTTGATCGGAAGCTATTAACATTGCCCCATCTTGAAAGACATTTTAATCATTATTCATAACGTCTCAGGTGGTATAAAGCAAAAGGGCATAGAGTATATACCCCTTTGCTTTGTTCATCTTGCATTTGCAGTCAATTTAATAAGGTCTATAGAATTTAAATACATATAAAAAATATAAATGTAGCCTATGTAGTGACGTCACGACTGTCAGAGAAGGTGTAACTGACCTTACGATTTTATCTTTAAAAAATACTTATTTAGTCTCCTTATTCTTAAACTGTGTGATCGTGGATAGTCCTTCGTGTGGTGTTTCACTAGTGCTGTTTTTAAGACAATAAACGCAGTGCAATTGGTTTTATTTGGTAAAACATTTATTCGTGGACCTAGTGAGTAAATATCTACCTTCATTTTCTCGGACAGAGAAAAAAACTAATTAAACATAAACAATCAACAAATTCTTTGCTCCTTGCCGTTGTCTGTGTGATCGCGTTACATGGGACGCGGAAATTATCTACGCTGCTCATTGATATTAGGTACTCAGCCCATTATCGAAAAGATCGATAATTTAATCGACGGCATTGGGCAACGCCATCTATTGACGAGTAGCTGAACTTCGAATTACCACTGTTTACTCTCACTACTTTCCGCGGCGTTTTGCGATCCCAGGCTAAGCCATGGTTAAATGTATTGCGTGCGGCAAGTTTATGCCGAAAGATGGCGTTGCATGTCCACAATGCAAAAGCTTTAGCCATTTTGAATGCGCATCTATTCCGGTTGTCGCGAGGGTCGCGGAGACATGGAGATGCGGAGAATGCCAGGCTCGGGCGCCGAAGGGCAGGGACACCGCCACGCCCGTACGTGTCGCTCAGGATGATTACACGGTTCGAGCGACCTCACCTTTGGCTTTTGAGGACACGGCACTTAACATCACTGCAGAGTTCGACAGCCAAATGGAGCTCCATACAGGCTTGCGTTCGATCAGGGAGGACTTCTTCGCAGAACTGCGTTCTTTCAAGGAAGAGATGAGGTCTTTCTCCGCCGAGATGAGGGACTGTCGGCGTGAGGTAGCGGAATTTCGGGTTTCACTGGCGGGGGTTACCTCCCGTCTCGACGGACTGGAGCAGCGGATCGTGTCAGTGGAGCAACGTAGCGATGCGCCTCCTGAGATTGCTGGTCTTCTCAACAAGGTCGCGTGGCTGGAGCAGGAGATCCGCGATCGAGAGCAGGAGTCTCTACTCACAGACTTGGAGGTAGGGCACCTGCCCGAAGAGAAGGGAGAGAACGTGGTGCACACCGTCACTGTGTTGGCGGCCAAGCTGGGCGTCGCGCTGGAGGAGAGGGACGTGGTCTTCGCGGAGCGCGTGGGCGTCGCGCAGGGCGCGGACGCTGTCGGCGTGGCGCCGCGTGCCCGCCGGATCGTGGTGCGGCTGGCGAGGCGAGGCTGTCGCGACGAGTTGCTGGCGGCCGCGCGCGTGCGCCGCTCGCTCACGGCTGCCGACGCTGGTCAGTCTGCTGCTGCGCCTGGTTCACGTATCTTCCTGAACGAGAGGCTGACGCCCGCCAACCGACGGCTGTTTTACCGCGTCCGTGAAGAGTGTCGCAGGCTGCAATGGCGGTACTCCTGGACCAAGCGAGGACGCATTTTCGCCAGGCAGGGTGAAGGCAAGCAAGCCTTTGCTATCCAGTCGGAGGCGGACTTAGTGCGGGTTTTTGGTCCCCCCTCTGTTTGAATTGTTACCCTGAAAATTATATTTATGTTAAAACATTTTTAATCTCTATCCTGTATATTAAGTTATGTCACTTGCTATTGGTAATTTTACGTTATCTTATTATAGTCTTTTTTTGCTCTTTAACTGTGTTCTTGGGGGTACTAAGTAGTTCTGTCTGCAATAGCTGCTGTGTTGCATTGTTTTGGATAACAGAATTTTGTTACTATAAAATCGCTATTTATTTACATATGACATATTCTTTCAGTCTATATTTGGAACAAAATAATCTAGACAATTTATATATCCACACAATACTTATTATTCAGCCTACTAATATTTTTTTCACATTATGTTTTCATTTTTCTACACATTATCTTGTAAATTATCTGATACCTACTGTCTCTAATCATGGCTTTACTAATCTTGTTTGGTGTGGGCTCTTGCGCATTATTTGCAGACAAAACCTTTTCCTACCATATTATGATTAACCTACGCCATCTCAAAGTTGGTCTTTTTAATGCTGGCTCACTTAATACAGGGCATGAAGAGCTTTTGATGGCCATGGAAGAGTTATGTCCTGATATCTTGGCCATTAATGAGATCTGGATTAGAAACGGGGAGGATGATAAGGCGCCCCAAATCTCTGGGTATAGTTTCGTGAATACTCCTAGGCACAGTAATATTAAGAAAGGCCGGGGTGGGGGGGTTGGTTTTTATGTGCGCAGGGGTATAAATGCACGCAAATGCACTTACCCAGTTGTGGCCTCTGTGGAGCAAATGTGGCTGAAGCTAAGCGTGGTAGGAAAAACTATCATTATTGATACTGCTTATCGGGCACCCTGGCAAGATGTTGTCACATTCCTGGATGCATTAACTGACTCTATTTCTTCTTTCTCCAAATGTGACAATATCATCCTCGTCGGAGATTTTAATGTGGATATGCTTGGCCCTCAAAATAATAAAGTTCATTTACTTCAACAGTTCTCGGAAAGCCTTAATCTTGTTCAGGTGATAAACGAGCCCACACATTGCACCGAGCATGGTAAAACTTTGATTGATTTAGTTTGTTCAGATGCTCAAGTGCGTACTTCGTCCATAAAGCACACACCGGACCTTGGACACCATGCTATGCTTGTGGTGGAATTTAACATAAGGAAGGATAAATTTCACCCTTATTCTATACTTATAGGCCTATGAAAGATATCTTAATAGACCTCTTCACCGCAGATTTAGACTCTGTTGACTGGAACTACTTTATGGATATATGCGATGTGAATGAGTTGGTTGCACAGTTTACTCATACAATTGTTACTCTTTTTGATTTACATGCACCAGTTAAAACAACTTTATTTAAGGCCGCTTCGCATCCATGGATCACGGACACAGTTAAGGATATGATTAGACTTAGGGATAACTACCATAAAAAGTACAGGGCAAATAAAACTGAGACATTCAAAAGGTCATATAAAGATATGAAGCAATTGGTTGCTGTTGCCATAGAAAATGAAAAAACAGCTTTCTTTACTCAAAAAATTAATAATAATGCTGGGAATTCTAAGGAACTGTGGAAAAACCTTAAGAGTAATTTATTGATTAATACTAAGCAAGCAACTCAACTCCCACCACAATTTAATGACCCGGAGTTCCTTAACAATAAATTCCTTAAAGTTCCAGGTGACGAACTTGTAACTATCTCAGACCTTACTTATTTCGAACACCACAGGTACAGTTCGAATGCATTTTCTCTTGAACCAGTGAATGAGGTTGTGATCATGAAAATCATAAAGAGCTTTAAATCCAATGCTCGTGGTATTGATGACATCTCTTTGGATATGCTGCTTATGACTTTGCCTCATTCTTTGCCTGTCATCACCTCTATCATAAATAAGTCGATGTCCACTGGGGTTTTCCCTGAATCGTGGAAGGTATCAGTTGTGAAGCCTATACCCAAAAACAACCAGCCCTCTTCTGTAACCGATCTTAGGCCAATCAGTTTACTTTCTTGCCTCTCTAAATTATTGGAGAAGGTTGTGTGTATTCAACTTATAAAATATATTGAAGATAATCAAATTCTGCCTCAGTTTCAGTCTGGTTTCCGTAAAGGGCACAGTACATCAACAGCGCTTCTTGATGTTGTGGATAACTTCTTGGCTGCACAGGACAATGGACTATGCACCTTGTTAGTCCTGCTCGATTTTACACGTGCATTTGACTCAATAAATATACCATTACTGATTTCTAAGCTTGCATTTTATGGTTTTGACTCAAATGCAATCAAATGGTTTTCTAGTTACCTTGATCGGAGACTTCAATGCGTTGAGTTGAAGTTGCCTAACGGCCTTCCTGTTCGATCATCCTTCTGCCCAGTCTCCAGAGGAGTACCCCAGGGTTCTATTCTTGGCCCAATCCTTTTCATTCTATGTAGTGCCGACCTCATAAAGGGTATCTCCTTTTGTCAACATCATATTTATGCCGATGATCTACAGATGTATCTTTCCTTTCTGCCTTCCGATTGTCACAGTGCTGTAAGCAAAATAAACCATGACTTAGAACAGGTTTTCAAATGGTCTAAATCAAATTCATTGGTTCTCAACCCAAAGAAATCCCAATTTATGCTCATAGGGACCAGAGCAAATCTTACTAAAATGGCAGATAAAACAATTAATATCGAGGTGAATGGAGAAGGTGTTGCTCGGGTTACTGAAACTAGAAACCTTGGGCTAATAATGGATTCCAACCTTCGGTTTGAGAAGCATGTATCTGAATGTGTACGTAACTGTTTCTATCGGCTAAGAATTTTGTACAAGATCCGGAAATATTTGAGCGAGGACTTACGAATCAGTCTCTGTGAATCCCTCGTCCTATCTCGTTTAAATTACTGTGACATAGTCCATGCTTGCTAAAGCGGACCCAAACTTTGGTGCAGCGGGTACAAAATGCCTGTGCACGTTTTTGTTTCCACATACCTCCGCGCACTCATGTTACTCCTTTTCTAAATTCATCTAAAATGTTAAAGATGAGTGCACGTCGGAATCTCCATTTAGCAACCCTACTCTTTGGTCTGATTGCTAGCAAAATTCCCATATACCTTTATAAAAAACTAGCATGGGCGAAGGAAAGCTCAAGGTACGCCAGAAGAGAGTGTACTAATGTGTTTGTTACGCCAAGGCACAAAAGCGTTGCTTTTCGCGGTAGCTTTAGTTTCGCGGCTACGAGTTGTTGGAATGTACTGTTGCCACCGATTCGTGGGTGTAAAACGGTATACACCTTCAGACTCAAGCTTCGGAGACTTCTACTTGCGACTCAGCTCAACTCATAATTACATAAACTTGAACTCACCGATCATTTATACACGCTTGGCATTGAACTGCAGGGCTCCTGTAGCTAAAATTCCCATGAATGGATAGATGGTTCTCCTTCATTGTGGTTCGCGGCGTTGCACAACCAACGGCATTTGTTTCACTGCACAAGTCGAACGTAGAGTGAGGGGAGACCGACCCAACGGTACTCCGCGCGTGCACTTTCGGGCCTTACGCGAACCAACCAGTAAGGCAATGCAAACTACAAACATTAAGTAGGTACCAAATATCTAATTCGAAGAAGGTAGAAAAGTAAAAGAACAGTACTTTGTCGAGCAAGTTGAGTCGCGTCGTTAGTTCGTCAAAGATGACATAAATCATCAAACTTTTCTCGCCGTCCGTTTCAAAGCTGACAGTTCTATGGCATGACAGTTTGAAACTTGGACGGACAAAATCAAGAAGCCGCTTTGACCAAAGTTAACTCTCTCGCGTCATTATTTTCACAATATTAACTTTTTTACTTACATATCCCTATTATAAAGTATATCATTTATTATTATATTTATTGCTCCACCTTGTTTCGTTTCTATTCATACATTATTGTCTTTGCTGGATCTGAGATCGTGTCTGTCACTTGTCGTAACTGGTTCTGACTGAAAACCAGCGCTCCTTCACAAATTACCTTGTCTAGGTTTTTGTGTAGAGCAACAAGCTGAGTCAGGACCTGTTAAACCTACACACACGCGCTTGTTTGCCTGCTGAGGGGGCTACTTAGTACCAACCTACTGTACTTAGGTAGGTACCTACCTACTTGTGTTAGTTTTAGGTTTCGAATAATTGTTAACTGTGTTTGTTAGTGTTACTAAGTAGTCTTTTATTTTTTTACTTTATTTTATTTGTAGTGTTGTGTAGTGTTTAATAAATCATTTTCGTTCTTTCTTTCTTTCTTTCTATGTTACTCAGGGATAATGTTGCATTCTATAGTTGAAAGAAATTTTGAAATTGGTCCAGTAGTTTTTGAGTTTATTCGTTACAAACATACAAAAGTCTTTCCTCTTTATATGGTTAGTGTAGAAATATTTATAAATATGTCGAAATTATAAACCATTGAAACCATTGAAACCATTGAAACCATTTATTTATCTGTGATTGTGGTAATATACAATTGATCTTAAATTTAGTTTTAGGTCAGCACAATCTACTCTTTCGAGCGTACAAATCAGATGTGTTTAGAGTTGACACAGTTGATAGAGCATGCAGTAAAATTCTACTATATACACCAAATGAATAAAAATATCCGAATTACAATAAAATTTAAATCAAATTATATAATCATTTAGAATAATTAATAAATCATGTCACGAACATAATAAAATCATAATTAAATTCCAAATTATAATAAAAACAAAAAACATCAATAATTTCATAGTACATAATTCAATTTAAAATTTATTTTATATATAAATGTCATCATTTTGTTTGTTATAATTCATTAAAAAATTCATGCATGTATAAAGATAATGATGATAAAGATGTTGCCTAGCCGAATTTCGACCAAGGCGGCCAGTCTTAACGGTGACTAGCCATGTGCGCAGAACATATTACGCGTATAATGAACAAGTGTATTCCGCAAACACAGCTAACACTCATAATCCGATGAGACGCAGACCGATACCACCGAGGAGATGTCAGGCTCCGGACCAACCATGGATGTTGGATCTTTGCTGAACCAATGATTTTACCTGTGTAAGGTAAAATCTCAATCAATAGCGATCTATCGAATTTTGACACATGTAAAGTGTTTTTCATACACACCTCCAAATGATATTCGAAGGTAGGTACTGTAAGGTTCGTATTGTAACTATTCCATAGTTTCACTCTGCTCGTGTTATTTCACAGCAGACCAAAACATTATAATGCTGTGAGTGGTTTTTAAGTTGACTTTTCCAGATGATAAAATATTTAAACTAAATACCAATAAATCTTATATAAAAAATCTACTCCGTCATTTATTTAATAATTGCGTTACCTAACCTCAATCTTTCAGACCAAAAACTTTTGCGACTAAACCTCTCGAACACCCTGCATTAAACCAGAAAGCATCTAAAAGTTCGTCGAAACACGTCTTGTCACAGACGAACCAACAGTTCTATTTCCGCCTCGAGGTATAATTAGTTCCGTGATCGCCGACAGAGGGAAATCAAACAGCAACATGGATATCGGTGACTCGTAAATGGAGGACAATCTATTTTGTAGATGAATTTAATACTCGAAGGAGATACATAATAGTAAATTCAAACATTATCACACTGCACCACCGCAACTCTTCCCGCGGTTGTCGTAAGAGGCGACTTAGGAGTAAAAATTTTCATATAGCATCCAATTTCTAGAATTATATCCTTTTAATGCTTGGCCGGATGTCGCCCAGTTCCATACAGACAATAGTATATAAGACCAGTTAGACTTAGTTATCCTAAGATTGTATTAGTTGCGCCGTGTGGTGCCGGCGGCATAGAATTTGCACCACCCCAATTCTTCCCGTGGGTGTCGTAAGAGGCGACTAAGGGATATCTTCTGGGGGGCGGGGGGCGGGCAGCAGCGCCCCCCGCAGAACCAAATCTTCCACCAAACTGCGATCCCCAACCCGCATGCCCAGCGTGGGGATTATGGGCATTACCCCCCCCCCCCCCCCCCCATGAGTTAAACGCCAATAAGGCGTTTATCAGGGGGAGGCCTGCGTCCAGCAGTGGACCGATACAGGCTGTGGATGGATGGATGATGTATTAGTTGATAAGCGATGGACTTGCTAGTGGTTTCTTTTTCACTTCTTCCGCTAGTGGACAAAAAATTGAAGTGAGTTAAAGTCAATTGCACCTTATTTCTTGTTCATAGTAACAACTATTTATCAAGCTGTTTTTAAAGTATAAAATTGATTTGTCTAAGTACTTATTTTGTAAGTCTAAAGAAATAAACGATTTGACTTTGACTTCCTTTTCGATCATAATAGGTTGATCACGGCCGCAGTGATCCGAAAGCCACCTAAAGCAAATAAAAAATGCCATCGTAGCTTTGAAAATTTCAAATCTTTCTTCAAAGAAAGTGCACTTTACACAGTAACTGACTTTCAATCGCTAAAAGCTTAAAATTCTTTTCAAAGAACCTAATTTCGTTTATTAAAGACGACGACGAGCAAAGGTAGATGTGAAAATTCTAACATATTTAGTAGCCGCGCGCTTTAACTAAATATTTTCGACTCCTTTATGCATTACTGAGTCCTAGAACTGGCAAAGCCCATCTCAAAGCTTGTAAGTGGTAAAGAATTAAGACAGTTTGTGTAAATTGGCAACATCCGGTGTGCACCGGAAGCGAGGGCAGCACAAGTTTTGATTATACGACGCCCTCCGCTCGACTGCCGATAGATTGAGTACTTTGTCGGACGAGATGAAGGCTTATCAGAGTTCCGTGGTCAAATTATAAAAATCGTTGTGTCTATCTGTGTGTTTTAGATATGACTTTATGTACTTTTGGTATAAACACAGTGAAATATTTATAGACTAAGAAAATTACAATGAATTAAAAGAAACAAATTATATCTGGTATTTATAATTGAAACGATTGAGCTAACTGCAAACTGTTGCAAACAATCTACAGGTAGCTTAGCTGATCCATATCAATCCCAGTCGGTAGCGTCTCCAAGACGCTGGCTGCATTGCCCCGCTGTATGTCAATGCTGATGCGCTGCGTGCGCCAGATACTCACCAGCTTTCGGGTTATGCGTCGCTCCAACCAGACACTTAGATAATGAGAGTAAATAATTGTTGTTTAATGATGACATAAAACAGAAATAAATGTGGGTAATTTAAGTGTTAGATACACTAGAAATTCTCAAAGTACTTTTACATTTGTACTTATGCTTTGAGTTCTCCATTAACCACCGGCAGGTCCATCAGTCTAAATTTTAATAGTCATTTCGTCAATGTTAGTAAGAAATCCCAAAAGTAAAAAACTATAAAAGCAATGGCTACTCCGTATTTCTTGATTGGTCTATTTTGTTATTACCGCTGTGCTAGAAGTCATCGGAGTTTTAAATCGAATCGTGCAATATTGCGCCCTCCCGAGGGGAATCCTACTTGTTTTTCATTTTGCAATGCATACAGTGTACTCTATTTTTTCATCAAACTAATATGAACTTTATTATCACAATTGTTGTGAACAACGTTTTGCTGCATTGCCACTCTGAATGCAATGACGTTATAATAAATAAAATCAGTATTCCGATCACACGTAAAATAAGAAAAAAAGTAACACAAAGCTCTGTTGAGTTCGCAA
Organism: Eupithecia tripunctaria; assembly: GCA_955876795.1. Lineage (NCBI taxonomy): Eukaryota > Metazoa > Arthropoda > Insecta > Lepidoptera > Geometridae > Eupithecia > Eupithecia tripunctaria. Next base: position 6,239,630 of record OY041616.1, on the reverse strand, counting down.
TTATAAAGGTGCTATTTTATTATGATAAAAATAATAAATTATTAAAATTATTTATTTCAGGCAACGGTAACATTAAATTTAGGTCCATAGTATGTCAATATTTTTTTGTATTCTCTTGTGTCATTTAATCATTACAAAACCGCGTGGAGGCTTACTTTGGTCCTTGAATGTATTGTCGATAGTGTTCGATGTTGTCAGAATATATCTATTGAATAAGTTAATACTCACGTTAATTGGTAAAGTTTGTAATAAATCTTTGGTTTGAAATCAAATTAATAAAAAAACAACGGGCTGCACTCCGGGAGTGCCGGCAGAAGTGAAAACTACACCCAATCTCTTTCGATGTACTAAGGCACCACAAGTGGCAATTTTGTTCTTTGCGATAATAAATACTTTGAAAGGCGCCATCTGTTAGCCTGCGGCGACACTTCTCTACTACTATGTAAGGTCATCTCAACTGACGCTGTAAGTTCTGTGTTGCTCAAGGAACTAGCGACATCTTCTTTTATCTTAGTGAACTATTTACAGGTAGCTGTAACTTTTGAACTTTTGAAAGCTCATCTAAGTAGGCTGCTAGCTTATAATGTAGTACGAATTTATAATTACAGTAATGCAAGCGTGTTACGTCACCACGGTCACGTGAGGCTGATCTAACATGATAGATCAGCATCACGTGACCGACGCTGACGCGAGTTTACCATTTATCACCCATGCTAAAAAAGGGGACAACGCCGCTAAAGAAGTTTTCACTTTAAAAATCGTGTTCATAAAAAATGTAATGCTAAGTTAAAGAAGACACTGGTGTGACTCAGCGACCTAAAGTGTGTCATGGCCTGCGACAAGAGTAATTTTTCCCTGTCCTGTGCAGTTTCCCGCCCCCCGCTTTAAAGCCAAAATTATCAGCTATTCATTCCAAGATCATCTTCGCTCACACGTCAAATTACTCCCTCAATCTCTCCACGCACACATCGATTTGCGTGTCCCGTTACCGGATGATTCAATCGATCATTGGCAACGGAGACATCCCATCACGAGGGACAAATAACTTACAAGTATGATGTATCGATTCTTATTTATACTTTCTCTGCGAGTGCATATCGCGTGCGATTGGTCGCCTCACGGCTTGGAAACAGATCGAGATATGCAGGTGCTCAACTTGCATTGAGTTTGTAAGCGGAGTTACTCTTATTTCTCTTTGAAATTCTCCATCATCCGCAGCAGATTTCATTCACGACTATAACCCTCTCTAAGTTCTAGTTATTTTTTTTTATCACACTAATATTATAAATGGGAAAGTTTGAATCGATGTATGGATAGATGTTTGTTACATCTTCACGCCAAAACTACTGAACCGATCGGGCAAAAAATTTTGCATAACTAAAAGGTAATTCTCATCCTGGAACAACGAAGGCTACTTTTTATCTATTTAAAGATTTAAATCACCTTTAAACGTTTCCATAGGAACCACCCGGGGCGCAGTTAGTTATAAATACGTTGAGATTGTGGTCAAGCAAAGGTCTTTTGATGATAAAAAAACCTAATAAAATCGCACAAAATTCAAAACTTTTGCATTTCTTTACCTTTCAATATTGGTCGCTGGCTTTGAAATATGAAAATATTGAAATTCAAGAGCTTTCTCAACCAAGAAATATGTCGATAGTGTAACGATAAAGTGGAATATTTATCACGTATCGTAGTTCCTATATGGAATTGTAGCACCTTGCTGCGACGATGCATTCCCAGAGCTACGCAATATTAGATTTTGCAAACTCCAAGAATTTTTAGTAACATTCTACATCGAAATGAAGTGCAAGCAATATTTTTAAGTGAGATTGGTAGAAAATATGGGTATTAGATTCCGGGCAAATTTTGATGCAGAAAATCTGAATTATGATTCTCATAACTCAAATCGTTGGCAATTTTTTGAACGATTATCGATTATAAAATTTATTTGTAATGAGGCTATATTTTAGGCACACAGGTAGGACATAATAATGACCTAACGATCTGTATCACACACTTTTTATAAGTACATGATTATAATTATTTAAAAAACTCCGATCTCGGCTCAAATCGCAAATCTGGAATTCTGTTAATATATTGATGGACCGTTTGATTAGAAAGCGTAGCGATTCCCGATGATCCGTTGAAGAGGTTAATTTCTATGATCCTCTTAGCTCCGAAAATCTGCCGGTCGGTTGGCTCGGCTACAGATTATACGTTATGTGAGACTAATTATTTTCGACAGTGAGCTCTATTGTTTTGGTGCAGCTTATACAGTAGACTGTTTCAGTAATGGATCCATATATTTATGTGTCAGTGAATTTTCAGCCCGTGTGAAATGAATTACCTTCGTCAAGTCTAAGTCTGGGTATAGGTAAAGCTTTGACTTTTTATCAGTTACAATTCATTAACCCCTCGAATTTAAAGATCATTTTAATAAATGATTTTTAGTCTGTTTGAAATTAGTTACGACGCGAAGTCTTTTAACGCATTCAATGTCCAGCCGTGGTGCCGCCGCCGCCGCCGCTAATCGGTAGCGAAAAACGGCATCTGCGTCTTCAGCTACAGATGTTGTGTGTGAGACTGTTATGAAATGTTTTGTAAAATCGCGACGCCGCGTACTACGTTAGCCAGTTCCCACTGGAAGGCTAGACTAGCTAACTCACGGAGGGTGCCAGTAGGTTACCGGACATGCCCGCGGCTTCGAATAGCGATATAGATAGGTACTACCCCGCGGTCGAATCAACATTTACCGACAGATCGAATTACCGGCCGCGTCAACGTAATTGATTCACCGTCGGACGTCGGCACGCCTTTTTCCCTCCGTCCGGCGAAAAATGCAAAAATCCACCGCTAATTCAATATCCTGACGCTTCAGAGGTTTTAGCTCGGCGAATATTGCAGAACCTCGCAGATTTCACAACGTACTCGTAGTTTAAAAATTAATAACATATTAATCTATAGTTGGCAAGTTTTATTGAGCGGTTATACGCGTTGTGAGTAACGGAACGACAGGTATGCCACTTGTGTGATAGTTCCCATCAAATTTCTTTATTCTCATGCTAGCGGTAGCTAGATGGTACTTGTTAAAAAGACCGATTAGGCCGCGGGGCGTGCAGCGGCGCGTTGGGCGGCGCGTTTGGTGTTTTGCTCTGTTTACGGAGACGCGGGGCGTGCAGTGGCGCGTGCAGCGGCCCCAACGCAAGCGTAAACACGACATAACGACGGCGTGAAGAGTGGCGGAGCACGCCGCGTGCAAAGCGTTTTTTTTTTTTTTACTGTTGTCGACTTTTGTTTGACCGCAATCTCACCTGATGGAAAGCGAAGATGCGGCCGACGGTGAATCATGAAGGTCTAGAAGATAATTATTCACCCTTGTCTTGAAGAGACCCAGGTTGTAATTGGCCGGCATCAAATCAAATAAACCGCTTCTCCGTAAACATACTCTACTAACAGCATAAGTTTGAATTTAGTGCGGACCGCGCCGCTACACGCGGCTCCGTAAACAAGGCCTTATTCACTATGAATGTTAGCGGGTTAACTTCAGACCCAGTTTGTATTTGAAGAACACCAACATTTATCCTTTAACCTGATCATTCTGATGATGTCCACAAACAAGGTTCGTAGTTCACCCGCTTACTAACATAATGAATTCGTTCAACTACGATAATTTTTAAAACGAAAATAAAAACATATATCTTCTAGCAGACAATTAGGTACTATTCCTAAGAACATTGTAAACTACAAAAACTTATCTTCAAATATGGTACAGTCGGCATTGATAAGTATATACCTTTGTACCTTGCCGCTTTAAAGCTTTTACTCCACGACCGCGCCCCGTTCTATAGTAAGCGCACCTTGATATGACAAGGTACTAAACCGTTATCATTGATGCACGTGACTGTACAAATTGCACTTTAGAGAATTACATTGTACTGCATTGGCTGTATTCCGGTACAGTCCGCTGCATGGGGATTGGGGGGATGCGATGAACCGTCATCGCATCCCCGTAATCTCCATGCAGCCGATCACAATAGGCTTTATTAACGTGCACGTCTCATGTGATACAAATTGGCGATGAGTCGCATTTGCGGGAAAGCCGTCGTGTGATAGAACCTGTGGGCTAATCCTCTTGGGTGCGGGATATCCATTCTTGGTTGCGGAATTAATGCTAAGTTCGAATATTGAATATACTAAAACTTTTTAAACTTTCGCGATTTGTTAGTGGAATTTGCGGTTAATTCTTAGCTGTGACTCCGTGTACAGCCTTTCGCCCCGTGATCACGATCGCTGTAACGCGATAGAAACGTAGTGGAAATGATAAGAGAAGGTACGCGATAAATACCCGATAAAATCATGAATTTTTGAATATACTTATGGAATCTGGAACTGAGTTTTTGGTGCCTCATCAGCATGGACTGCTGAACATTCCTTTCCATACAAAATGAGTTTTGCTGTAAATACCGCATGGCAAGCGGATGCGATGTCGCAGTGAGGGTGTTAGATATGAAAAGAAGTTGAAGAAAGGTTGAATGAGATGTTTTATGCGATAAAATACACTATATACTGTGATCGCCGTGTTGTGCCAACTTAGCAATTTTCATCACCTCAACTCTTCCCGCGGTTGTCGTTAAAGGCGACTTAGGGATACCCACCAGGGGGAGGGCTGCAGCGCCTCCTGCAACAATTCAACCACCTTACTGCAATTCAGAATGATAGCTGGGCAGTAAATGTATTATTTCATTATTAATCACTCAGGGTTTCGATGTTGCTCTTGGTATGGTATCGCGAAAATTACTCTGTGAAAAGCTTTCAAACTCAGTTCGTTTTCAATTAAAAACCTGACGGACCTACTTTATTGAAAATCCATTTTACCGTGAACAGCGAGTGTTATACATGATATGAGAATTCGAAGTCGGAAAAAATATAAAGACCTAACAAAAAAGGTTTCAGTAATTATGTGATGTGCACTGCTTCCAAGACTTCTTATTGTGGATCATGCTTATGGAAAGATGAAAAAGTTTATTTACAGCGTCCAGACTTGTTCGAAGATCGTTATTGTGGATCATGCTTGCAATGCTTATGGAAAGATGAAAAAGTTTATTTACAGCCTCCATTTTTTAAAGCCCTTTATTCATCGATCAGGTATTTCGCGGCCTCCCCCGAAGATACCTAGAACCTTACGAAAATAACACTAAAAATTGTCTCCGACTTGCTTTGAAGCAGACAGTTTGCGCAGAGCCTGAAAAGTTTTTTGTATACGGAACAAAATATTAGTAGAGTCTAATTTATTTTATTTTGCAAGTAGGTAGGTAACTGAAAATAATAAAACTGCGTTTTTACTGGAACAATCTGTAAATCATACCGTTAACCTTGTACTTATCATATTTAAATTCATGTGGTTCCTTCTAATTTCTCATAAAATAAATAAAAATATTTTATTTCGGACAGCAAATAGTTAGGTATGTAGATGGTTAAGATAAGTCACAGAACTGTTTATGTTTCTTATTAAGAAATGGGCGTAGAAAATTATTTGTTATATCTACGCCGATTTCTTGAGGAGGGCAATAATTTTTCTGAAAATAGAAAACCCCGTCTTTTTTGTGTCTTGGAGGTGTGATTATGGTAAATTTGCTAGGCATAGTGCTCAAATGACACTAATTCAAATGCTTGCCGTACGTGCCAAAAAGGAAATCTTTTGATACAGACGGTTTCAGAGCGCGCATTCTGATTCTATGGTGGGCCGGCAAAAACATTGATCGATGCCTTTATTATAAGTTTGTATTGGATTAAGGCATCGTTATCATCGTTGAGAAGTTTAACTAAAATCCAATAATACATAAATACTTAATCTAAACCTCTGAGAATTACAAAAATGCAAGCATGGTAACACTACTCATGCATTAATAAATTGACTGAAACGCCTGCCATTGTCTACTTCATTAATTAATGAAATTTATACCTCGAGCTGATAGGTATTGTGGTAATAATGTACATCGTATTTTGGAGTGTGCGGTTGAAAATGTTAAAATACTACTACCAATATATCATCAGCGTAAATTAAATAAATTTTCTGAAAAGTTTATTTTGGTTTGTTTGCTATGGATAACCTGTGGAACAATTGGTTATATTTAAAAATATATTCTACGAAGTATATTTTTGAGGTTTTTTGTCGTAACCAGCGCGGCAGAATTCCACTGAATAAACGCTTCACTTAACAATGGTTTCGTCTCAGCATGACACATTTTGGCATATTTAAGCTTTGATGAAACGTTAAGATGCAGAGACGCGTGTCAAAGATGTCAAGGTATCAAAAAAAGTTGAGTTGAAGTTGAACCTCACCGTTCAGTTTGCACCGCACGAATGGCCTAGAGTTTCTGTTATCTGTGGACGAATATACTATTACTACTAATATGATTTTTTACATTCTAGTTATAATTTTCTAATCATTATTAATTTATACAAATCATAAAAAAAAATTATGTAATTCCTAACAGGGTTCAGAAGGATAATTATCCTGATAATTGCCATGATAATAACAAATGGATAATTAAACTTATTAAACTTTCGCGATTTGTTAACATAATTAAATGACCCCAGGGAAGGGGAAATAAAAACAAAGGTACGCGATAAATACCCGATAAATAATCATTTAAATGGATAATTATCGATTGATAATAACAAAAAATTGTGCTCGTCAAAGTTAACAGTATTCGAGCGTGTTTTATTCTACGGCAGCTACAGCAGCAACAACATCAATGGAAATAGAATTCTCATCGAATGAAGATATTCCTTTGACTTCTTTGGTCAGTCCAATATAATCGATTTATAATGTCAAATCTGACGGACACTGACTTTAATTAATCTTCCTTTAATTAATAATTTGTGTTGGATTTTAGGTAAGTTTTTTTTTTTAGATTTGCTTAGTTTATAATGTGTCTGTTACGAAACAATATAACAAAGGAATTTCTTACACAAGTGATAATTATCGGATAATTATCAGATAATTATCAAGAAGCGTTTATTATCTTGATAATTTCGAACCCTGATTCCAATGAATCTAGGCTATAATAAAATTTATCAACACTGACCTTTCGTTGATCCTAACCTTTGATCCTACAGCTCTTTTGTCTCGAGCCCTTGTTATAGAAATATAATTTGATTTATTTACAAGCATTTTTGCTGTCCGTGTTTATATTCCCCGTCGTCGTCTCCTTTATAATCTGCCCAAGAAAGAAAGAGCACCAAATTGTTCGTGTCTGTTGAGAGTCAAGAGTTCATTAAAGGAAAATTCTTGTAGCAGCCATCAATTACAGTGTACAGGTCACGCTAAGGTTTAATTTTATGGGTTCAAGTCATTGAATCGCTCCCTCAGGGTCTGGATCATTAAGTGGGTAAATGGTTAATGAAAATAGAATGAGTACTAAACATCGAGGCGGAATTTCGCCAGTCACCTAGCCGTCGTTAAATGTTGTTATCGTCGCGATTAAGTAACAAAACAACTACGTTCGATTCACAGTCCTTGTATGGCTGGCTGGATGACGATTTTATAACGTAGCATAACTAATTATAATTCTAATTCTAAGTGGGGGAACTAAGATCTGCACGGACGTCTCGCATAGGAGTGTATTGTTCATTATCCCCCTGCCCAAGCAGGTCCTAACCAGCCCAGCTCCTTGAAGTAGTACGTAAACGTAGCATAACATTACAACAAGATTACATAATGTAAAAAATTCACCTGCAAAATGCACTTGTTTGATGCTACACCGCTGTTTGATATCTAGTTTAGGTACTTCCTATATTTGATTTTTGATCGAACATTTTCCGCAAGTTATCAGAGAAGATATAAAATCCGTCGCCTCTGTCTCTGAAAATGAAAATAACGAAATTTAGGAAATTGAATTTATGAATTATTATTTTATTTCTTACTAATTACCAATGACGAGCGACGATGTCGCCCAGTTCCACACTGACAATAGTATGTAAGAACATAAATTAGTTGTGTTAGACTTAGATATGCAAAGATTGTATTAGTTGATATGCGATAAACTTGCTAGTGGTTTCTTTTTCACTTCTTCCGCTAGTGGAAAAAAAATGAAGTGAATTAGAGTGAATTGCACCTTATTTCTTATTAGATAGTAATAACTATTTATCAAGCTGTTTGTAAGTAAAGAAATAAACGATTTGATGACTCTGACTCTGACTCAACATGTGTACCTACACTAAAACTAGCTTAGAGTTACCTTACTAAAAATTATATAAAGTGTCAATATAATTAAAAAGAAAATAAAGCGATTACTTAGATTGTTAGAAACTATAAGAGCTGTTTCTATTTCGACTGCGTCAAAGGCGTCGACGAGATTCGCGCGGGGCGCGAGGGGGCAACGTCGCGAATAATAATCTCAGTTTACGACAGCAGCCGAGTGAATCAATAAAAACACTAATAATGCAGACGTAATCCCCGTGCAATGCGATTACCGGCTAACGAGCTCGTAAACGCGGAGATCTCCGATGCAAGGCTTAGCCGAAACATAAGCGCCGCAGGTTGCCTCGATACTGTAATCAACGCGTTATTGGGACAGCCAGTAATGACCTACGATACTATGTTGGGTTCCTACATTGAGGCCGAACTTTGTAGGTATACTTTCGACGTCACTATCAAAGTGACTTTCAGGTGTAGTCAATCTGTGTGACATTATAATTAACACATTAACTCACGCACATCTAAGTGTAAAATCTTGATGTAGAACTGGTTGATCTGTGCTTGATTATACATATATTTACTACAAGGGCACTCTAAGTCGAAATCACTTTTTGGCTAATACTATACATTGTAGAATCATTAGAGATATGCGTTTCCACAGTTAAAGGGGCGACCTTTTTGCAATTTATGCAGCGTACATAAATTATATTATAAATAAATAAAATAAAATAAAACAGCTTTATTGTCCTTACCAGCTAGTATGTACATTGTATGCATATTCTAATAAAATGCATTATATACTTATAATCATACTAGATTTTTTTATAAAATTTCATCTTTGATTTGGTCACCACCTTAGGCAGGGCCCGAAACCATCAGTTGTTATTAGTTAGAACAGTGAAATCCTAAAACAAATAAAATAGAACGTACACTGAGTACCTTCGTTACAACCATCGCGAAATAATTCAGCTGCACTAAGAAAAAAGGAAACAGAATTAGTCGGTCGCTACACTATCCAATTTTTGCCTGGAACCCCGTGCGGTGGTCCATTATTCTCAATTTGCGCCGAGCCCGGCACAGGCCGCGGCGCGACGGGTGTCCCCCTTGATTAAACTGGGGATGTGAGGAGTCACTATTTGTGTGCACTTCTGAGTCTTACATGCACTTCTTTGTACTGAGAACTTGAACGAATCATAGCTGTCCTGATAATGTTATACAAAGTTATCATTTGTCCAAAACTGAGCAATTAAAGAAAAAACTCGAAAACAATTAGTAGTGTCAGGAGTCTCTTGTTTGTGTTTATTTCTTAATTCACTTTATTAAACCAAGGTATTATGTTTACCCTGGCAATTTCTTATATTGTCCGACGAAAACTTAGTATGATGTGCGACAAGTCTCAATTTGTTTTTGACCTAGCATAAAATTCTATCTTTTGTAATCTATTATAAAATTCTAAAGTTATATCTATTATAATAATTATTATATCTGTGATTGAACTACCATCCAAGGTAGTTCAATCACAGATATATGCGACTCCCGCGTTCCTTTTTTTGTACGTTTTGAAAATGTAGATAATTGTCCCAGCATACTCCAGTTTTCTTTACTCCAATAGTATCGCAATAACCCATAAAATCCACTGCCCACTTTATTTTACAGCATAAAACGAAACGTTCATTCAACAAGAAAAACCTTGTCTTGCCTCACTGAACATCAAACCACGCTCGCTCATCAAACCTAAATGCCATAACTGATTGACGAAATAGCCACATGTAAAATATTAAAATTTCTGAACATATAAACAGAGGCAATGTCGATTCGTACGTCGTACACAGATCCGTTGAGAGAGTTGGATCCGGACCACCTGCAGTCCACTGTTGCCGACAAGTGACAGGCGCTGAGTACCTGTGAAAACATTATTCCACTATTTATTGTTGGGTATCTGTGAGCTTGAATGGAGCAAAATTATTTTAAACTGGTATCGCGAAAAGGTGGAGACAATATTTAAGATAGGAGGCGGAAATAAGAGCGGCAGCAGGACAAGACTTGTTCTAAAACTGCACGAGCAAAGGTGGATTGGAAGCGTTTGAAAAGGCCTTTGCCAAGTCTGATTAAGGGCAATATGACAGTGCCACTTATTTTATCATGTTATTACGTTTAGCATAAGTAATTTTAAAAATCCATCGTTCAGTTTGTGGTATCTATTATTAGCTATTTTTTAATACCTTTTTAATAGTTTTATCTTATATAGTTTAGGAAGAGATGCGAAAATAGAGTTTGGTGGCCAAAAAGCGCAACTTCGTATCTCTGCCTAAGCTTTACAAAATGAAACTATTACAAAAGCATTAATAAATAACTTACAAAAGATACCACAAACTGTACGATGTATTTTAAAAACTCCCTGTGTTTAACGTAATAATAGGATAAAATTGGTGGGGCGCCACTTTAACTCGTGTATGCGCCTTAACTTATTCACTGCCATGCCTATTCCTTGCGACGCACGCAGGGCTGCGCCACGGCTGTAGGAGGTAGACTTAATGGAATGGAGTCCACTTCCTGCAGCCGTTGTAAACTGGAATCGCGAAAACCGGAGACAAAATCAACAGGCAGCAGAACATAACTGCAGGAGCGAGGGATGAATCGAAGCGTTTGGAAGATGCCTTGCCAAATCTGACTAACGCATTCACTGCCATGCCTATGCTGTGCGCAGAACTGCGCCGCCGTGTCTGTGTCTGTGAAGTTAGCAGAGCATCTTCCAGCAGAGCATAAATAAATGAGAGTTCTGTTCGCATGCAGGTGAGTTCTATAGTTCCTGATACTTTTCAGGAATAGTTCTAGCGTTTTTTCCTGAAAAAATTGGGATGAAATAATGCTCTGCTAACTTCGCGTAGCAGAGCATTTTTCAGGAATCAATATAAAAACATTGTATTTAAAAGCTTTCGTATAATAGAAACAGTTCCTGATGGTTTTCAGGAATAGTTCCGGTGTATTTATAATTTTTTTTCATGAAAACGTACCTTGCAAAATTACAGAATCCAAGACATTTTTGACTAAAGAGAATAGATTCCAGGACCAGTTGAGTCAGTTTGATCATGTTAAAGACAAAAACAACTTTTAAGTGTTATTCACATTATTTTGAAAACAAGACCTATTAAAGTTTTTCATGAAATCAGTCTTTGAAAAATCTCAAAATCTTTACATTTTTTGATTAATTGGTAAAGATTCAACCAGCTGTAAAGCCATTTAGATAAAAAATCTATCAGGGTGCATTCAGATTAAGAATAAACCGGGTTTTATCTTATGAATTTAATACTAAATTCTAGCCGACCTTCTGAAATTTTCATGAAAACGTAATTAAAAAATTTACAAAATCTCAGACATTTTTGTCTAAAGTGAAGAGATTCATGGACCAGTAGAGCAAGTTTTATCAGAGTTCTTATCGCAAGCAGCAGGTTTTAGAAAGATTTAGGTATATTCTTATAGTTTTTATGCGTTTCAGAAGCAGAACTTTTGAGATTTTCATGAAAAGAGTCATAAAAAAAATTCAAAATCTTTGATATGTACATTAAAGTCGTATAGGTTCAAGAAGCGGTTAAGCCATTTTGATATGAGTTCCATCAGCGTGCATTGAGTTTAAGACTAAACAGGGTTTTATCTTATGAAACTCATACTAAATTTAAGCCGACCCTCTGAAAATTTCATGAAAACGTACTTAGAATACTGAGAGAATCTAAGACATTTTTGTCAAAAGTGAATAGATTCAAGGACCAGTAGAGCAAGTTTTATCAGAGTTCTTATTGCATGCAGCAGGTTTTAGAAAGATAAAAGTATATTCTTCTAGTTTTTATGCGTTTCAGAAGCAGAACTTTTGAGATTTTCATGAAAATAGTCATACACAAAAATTCAAAATCTTTGATATGAACGTTAAATTTGTAAAGATTCAAGAAGCTGTTAAGATATTTTGATTAGAGTTCTATCCGCACGCATTGAGTTTAAGACTGAACAGTGTTTTATCTTATGACTTTGATACTAAATTTAAGCCGATCTCCTGAAATTTTCATGAAAACCTTTTAAGAAAACTGACAGAATCTCAGACATTTTTGTCAAAAGTGAATAGATTCAAAGACCAGTAAAGCAAGTTTTATCAGAGTTCTTATCGCATGCAGCAGGTTTGAGAAAGAATTTGGTATATTCTTATAGTTTTTATGCGTTTCAGAAGCAGAACTATTGAGATTTTCATGAAAAAAGTCATAAAAAAAATTCAATCTCTTTGATATGTACGCTAAAGTTGTATAGATTCAAGAAACTGTTAAGATATTTTGATTATAGTTCTATCCGCATGCATTGAGTTTTAGACTAAACAGGGTTTTATCTTATGAAACTGATACTAAATTTAAGCTGATGTCCTGAAGTTTTCATGGAAACGTTATTAGAAAACTGACAGAATCTCAGACATTTTTGTCTAATGTGAAGAGATTCATGGACCAGTAGAGCAAGTTTTATCAGAGTTCTTATCGCATGCAGCAGGTTTTAGAAAGATTTAGGTATATTCTTATAGTTTTTATGCGTTTCAGAAACAGAACTTTTGAGAATTTCATGATAATAGTCATAAAAAAAAATCAAAATCTTTGATATGAACGTTAAATTTGTAAAGATTCAAGAAGCTGTTAAGATATTTTGATTAGAGTTCTACCCGCATGCATTGAGTTTTAGACTGAACAGGGTTTTATCTTATGAAACTCATACTAAATTTAAGCCGACCCTCTGAAAATTTCATGAAAACGTACTTATAATACTGAGAGAATCTAAGACGTTTTTATCAAAAGTGAATAGATTCAAGGACCAGTAGAGCAAGTTTTATCAGAGTTCTTATCGCATGCAGCAGGTTTTAGAAAGATAAAAGTATATTCTTATAGTTTTTATGCGTTTCAGAAGCAGAACTTTTGAGATTTTCATGAGAAGAGTCATACACAAAAATTCAAAATCTTTGATATGAACGTTAAATTTGTAAAGATTCAAGAAGCTGTTAAGATATTTTGATTAGAGTTCTATCCGCATGCATTGAGTTTTAGACTGAACAGGGTTTTATCTTATGAAACTCATACTAAATTTAAGCCGACCCTCTGAAAATTTCATGAAAACGTACTTAGAATACTGAGAGAATCTAAGACATTTTTGTTTTAAGAGAAAAGATTCAAGGACCAGTACAGCAAGTTTTATCAGAGTTTTTATCGCATGCAGCAGGTTTTAGAAAGAAATAAACATATTCTTATAGTTTTTCTGCGTTTCAGAAGCAGAACTTTTGAGATTTTCATAAAAATAGTCATAATAAAAATACAAAATCTTTGATATGAACGTTAAATTTGTAAAGATTCAAGAAGCGGTTAAGCCATATTGATATGAGTTCCATCAACGTGCATTGAATTTAAGACTAAGCAGGGTTTTATCTTATGAAACTCATACTAAGTATAAGCCGATCTCCTGAAGTTTTCATGAAAACGTTATTAGAAAACTGATAGAATCTCAGACATTTTTGTCTAATGTGAAGAGATTCATGGACCAGTAGAGCAAGTTTTATTAGAGTTCTTTTCGCATGCAGCAGGTTTTAGAAAGATATAAGTATATTCTTATAGTTTTTTAGCATTTCAGAAGCAGAACTTTTGAGATTTTCATGAAAACAGTCATAAAATAATGTCATAATCTTTGATATGTACATTAAAGTCGTATAGGTTCAAGAAGCGGTTAAGCCATTTTGATATGAGTTCCATCAGAGTGCATTGAGTTTAAGACTAAACAGGGTTTAATCTTATGAATTTGATACTAAATTATAGCCAATCTCCTGAAATTTTCATGAAAACATTTTTAGAAAACTGACAGAATCTCAGACATTTTTGTCAAAAGTGAATAGATTCAAAGACCAGTAGAGCAAGTTTTATCAGAGTTCTTATCGCATGCAGCAGGTTTTAGAAAGATTTAGGTATATTCTTATAGTTTTTATGCGTTTCAGAAACAGAACTTTTGAGAATTTAATGATAATAGTCATAAAAAAAAATCTAAATCTTTGATATGAACGTTAAATTTGTAAAGATTCAAGAAGCTGTTAAGATATTTTGATTAGAGTTCTATCCGCATGCATTGAGTTTTAGACTGAACAGGGTTTTATCTTATGAAACTGATACTAAATTTAAGCCGATCTCCTGAAGTTTTCATGAAAACGTTATTAGAAAACTGACAGAATCTCAGACATTTTTGTCTAATGTGAAGAGATTCATGGACCAGTAGAGCAAGTTTTATCAGAGTTCTTATCCCATGCAGCTGGTTTTAGAAAGATATAAGTATATTCTTATAGTTTTTATGCGTTTCAGAAGCAGAGTTTCTGAGATTTTCATGAAAACAGTCATTAAAAATGTCAAAATCTTTGATATGTACATTAAAGTTGTATAGATTCAAGAAGCGGTTAAGCCATAAGAGTTCTTTCAGCGTGCATTGAGTTTTAGACTAAACAGGGTTTTATCTTATGAATTTGATATTATTTATAAGCCGAACTTCTGAAATTTTGATGATTTCGTACTTTTAAGAATGACAGAATCATGAAAACCGTCTCTAAAAATGTCAAAATCTTGGATATGTGCGATGAATTTGTAAAGATTTAGTATCGAGTTTTAGTATCGTGCATAGAGCTACAGATAAACAATGGATTGGTTTTATGATTCTGAAGTTTGTTAGATTCAGAAGTTTAGAAATTTTCATGAAAACGGACAATGAAAAATTACGAAATTTATGTGTGCATGTTAAATGTGTCTGTTCTACATATTAGGTGGACAAAACTTCTTGCGACTTTACGACGATCTTAACCAACAAAAATATCAATCTTTGCATTACCCAAGGCCAACGACGTGGACGTGTTAAGAACTGGACTCGTCCTTATTTACAATTTATTTCATTAAGTTTTTTTGAAATAAATTGTTTTATTATTGAATTCGTTAATTTTTTGTTTATTTTCATTGGTTTTTTGTATGTGTTTTTGTATTTTTTTATATATTTAATTGCTTTACAAGTGTCACTAACACCTTACATAAATAATGAGATGGGGGGTTATGTTAGATCTGGGACTCGCTGCGCTGTGTTTTTTTAGTAACCCATCGTATTTGTATCAATAACGCATACGCAACGTAGTGTTTTTGAGATAAGCTGAAGTTGATAATAGCTGCAATTCTAAAGGTTACTTGACCCATTTTACATTTTTTTTGTAGGGAGTTTAGTGATAGCTGTTGTTTCATATCACATTTTGGGTAACCCGGGTCAGTGATAACAGATGTGTCGATGATAACATGACCTCCATATTCGGGTAAACATTGAAGAGTGTTTTTACATTGGAAACAGCTTCTAGCTTGTAATAAACAATCATCAATCGCAGCTTGCATCATATAAAACCCCTGACTCAGCAGTATATCTACGTTAACGGATAGAAATGTGTGTTTGATGATCATGAGTATTGCTTTTTTCGGTATAGCTTGGCTCATCTTGATTCTGCAAGATGAGCCAAGCTATACCGAAAAAAAATACTGCGCCAGATGAGCAGGTACTGGTCCATGAATCTCTTCACATAAGACAAAAATGTCTGAGATGCTGTCAGTATTCTAATAACGTTTTCATGAAAATTTCAGGAGATCGGCTTAAATTTATTATCAGTTTCATAAGATAAAACCCTACTTAGTCTTAAACTCAATGCACGCTGATATAACTCTTATCAAAATGGCTTAACCGCTTCTTAGATCTATACAACTTTAACGTTCATATCAAAGATATTGAATTTTTTTTATATTTTCATGAAATTCTCAAACGTTCTGCTTCTGAAACGCATAAAAACTATTAGAATAAACTAATATCTTTCTAAAACCTGCTGCATGCGATAAGAACTCTGATAAAACTTGCTTTACTGGTCTTTGAATCTCTTCACATTAGACAAAAATGTCTGAGATTCTGTCAGTTTTCTAATAACGTTTTCATGAAAACTTCAGGAGATCGGCTTAAATTTAGTATCAGTTTCATAAGATAAAACCCTGTTCAGTCTAAAACTCAATGCATGTGGATAGAACTCTAATCAAAATATCTTAACAGCTTCTTGAATCTTTACAAATTTAACGTTCATATCAAAGATTTTAATTTTTTTTATGACTATTTTCATAAAAATCTCAGAAGTTCTGCTTCTGAAACGCATAAAAACTATAAGAATATACTTATATCTTTCTAAAACCAGCTGCATGGGATAAGAACTCTGATAAAACTTGCTCTACTGGTCCTTGAATCTATTCACTTTTGACAAAAATGTCTTAGATTCTCTCAGTATTCTAAGTACGTTTTCATGAAATTTTCAGAGGGTCGGCTTAAATTTAGTATGAGTTTCATAGGATAAAACCCTGTTTAGTCTTAAACTCAATGCACGCTGATGGAACTCATATCAAAATGGCTTAACCGCTTCTTGAACCTATACAACTTTAATGTACATATCAAAGATTATGACATTATTTTATGACAGTTTTCATGAAAATCTCAAAAGTTCTGCTTCTGAAATGCTTAAAAACTATAAGAATATACTAATATCTTTCTAAAACCTGCTGCATGCGATAAGAACTCTAATAAAACTTGCTCTACTGGGCCAAGAATCTCTTCACATAAGACAAAAATGTCTGAGATTCTATCAGTTTTCTAATAAGGTTTTCATGAAAATTTCAGGAGATCGGCTCAAATTTAGTATCAAATTTATAAGATAAAACCCTGTTCAAACTAAAACTGAATGCATGCGGATAGAACTCTAATCAAAATATCTTAACAGCTTCTTGAATCTTTACAAATTTAACGTTCATATCAAAGATTTTAATTTTTTTTATGACTATTTTCATAAAAATCTCAGAAGTTCTGCTTCTGAAACGCATAAAAACTATAAGAATATACTTATATCTTTCTAAAACCAGCTGCATGGGATAAGAACTCTGATAAAACTTGCTCTACTGGTCCTTGAATCTATTCACTTTTGACAAAAATGTCTTAGATTCTCTCAGTATTCTATGTACGTTTTCATGAAATTTTCAGAGGGTCGGCTTAAATTTAGTATGAGTTTCATAAGATAAAACCCTGTTTAGTCTTAAACTCAATGCGCGCTGAAGGAACTCATATCAAAATGGCTTAACCGCTTCTTGAACCTATACGACTTTAATGTACATATCAAAGATTACGACATTATTTTATGACTGTTTTCATGAAAGTCTCAAAAGTTCAGCTTCTGAAATGCTTAAAAACTATAAGAATATACTAATATCTTTCTAAAACCTGCTGCATGCGATAAGAACTCTGATAAAACTTGCTTTACTGGTCTTTGAATCTATTCACTTTTGACAAAAATGTCTGAGATTCTGTCAGTTTTCTAAAAATGTTTTCATGAAAATTTCAGGAGATCGGCTCAAGTTTAGTATCAAATTCATAAGATAAAACCCTGTTCAGTCTAAAACTCAATGCATGCGGATAGAACTCTAATCAAAATATCTTAACAGCTTCTTGAATCTTTACAAATTTAACGTTCATATCAAAGATTTTGAATTTTTTTATGACTATTTTCATGAAAATCTCAAAAGTTCTGCTTCTGAAACGCATAAAAACTATAAGAATATACCTAAATCTTTCTAAAACCTGCTGCATGAGATAAGAACTCTAATAAAACTTGCTCTACTGGTCCATGAATCTCTTCACATTAGACAAATATGTCTGAGATTCTGTCAGTTTTCTAATAACGTTTTCATGAAAACTTCAGGAGATCGGCTTTAATTTAGTATCCGTTTCATAAGAAAAAACCCTATTCAGTCTAAAACTTAATGCATGCGGATAGAACTCTAATCAAAATATCTTAACAGCTTCTTGAATCTTTACAAATTTAACGTTCATATCAAAGATTTTGATTTTTTTTTATGACTATTATCATGAAATTCTCAAAAGTTCTGTTTCTGAAACGCATAAAAACTATAAGAATATACCTAAATCTTTCTAAAACCTGCTGCATGCGATAAGAACTCTGATAAAACTTGCTCTACTGGTCCATGAATCTCTTCACATTAGACAAAAATGTCTGAGATTCTGTCAGTTTTCTAATAACGTTTCCATGAAAATTTCAGGAGATCGGCTCAAATTTAGTATCAAATTTATAAGATAAAACCCTGTTCAAACTAAAACTGAATGCATGCGGATAGAACTCTAATCAAAATATCTTAACAGCTTCTTGAATCTTTACAAATTTAACGTTCATATCAAAGATTTTGAATTTTTGTGTATGACTATTTTCATGAAATTCTCAAACGTTTTGCTTCTGAAACGCATAAAAACTGTAAGAATATACCTAAATCTTTCTAAAACCTGTTGCATGCGATAAGAACTCTAATAAAACTTGCTCTACTGGACCATGAATCTCTTCACATTAGACAAAAATGTCTGAGATTCTGTCAGTTTTCTAATAACTTTTCCATGAAAACTTCAGGAGATCGGCTTAAATTTAGTATCAAATTCATAAGATAAAACCCTGTTTAGTCTAAAACTCAATGCATGCGGATAGAACTCTTATCAAAATGGCTTAACCGCTTCTTAGATCTATACAACTTTAACGTACATATCAAAGATATTGAATTTTTGTGTATGACTATTTTCATGAAAATCTCAAAAGTTCTGCTTCTGAAACGCAGAAAAACTATAAGAATATACTTATTTCTTTCTAAAACCTGCTGCATGCGATAAAAACTCTGATAAAACTTGCTGTACTGGTCCTTGAATCTTTTCTCTTAAAACAAAAATGTCTTAAATTCTGTCAGTTATCTAAGTACGTTTTCATGAAATTTTCAGAGGGTCGGATTAAATTTAGTATAGTTTCATAAGATAAAACCCTGCTTAGTCTTAAACTCAATGCACGCTGATGGAACTCATATCAAAATGGCTTAACCGCTTCAGGAACCTATACGACTTTAATGTACATATCAAAGATTATGACATTATTTTATGACTGTTGTCATGAAAATCTCAAAAGTTCTGCTTCTGAAATGCTGAAAAACTATAAGAATATACTAATATCTTACTGAAACCTGCTGCATGCGAAAAGAACTCTAATAAAACTTGCTCTCTTTGTCCATGAATCTCTTCACATTAGACAAAAATGTCCGAGATTCTGTCAGTTTTCTAATAACGTTTTCATGAAAACTTCAGGAGATCGGCTTAAATTTAGTATCAAATTCAAAAGATAAAACCTTACTTAGTCTTAAACTCAATGCACGTTTATAGAACTCATATCAATATGGCTTAACCGCTTCTTGAATCTTTACAAATTTAACGTTCATATCAAAGATTTTGAATTTTTTTTATGACTATTTTTATGAAAATCCCAAAAGTTCTGCTTCTGAAACGCATAAAAACTATAAGAATATACCAAAATCTTTCTAAAACCTGCTGCATGCGATAAGAACTCTAATAAAACTTGCTCTACTGGTCTTTGAATCTATTCACTTTTGACAAAAATGTCTGAGATTCTGTCAGTTTTCTAAAAATGTTTTCATGAAAACTTCAGGAGATCGGCTTAAATTTAGTATCAGTTTCATAAGATAAAACCCTGTTCAGTCTAAAACTCAATGCATGCGGGTAGAACTCTAATCAAAATATCTTAACAGCTTCTTGAATCTTTACAAATTTAACGTTCATATCAAAGATTTTGAATTTTTTTTATGACTATTTTCATGAAAATCTCAAAGTTCTGCTTCTGAAACGCATAAAAACTATAAGAATATACCTTAATCTTTCTAAAACATGCTGCATGCGATAAGAACTCTGATAAAACTTGCTCTACTGGTCCATGAATCTCTTTACATTAGACAAAAATGTCTGAGATTCTGTCAGTTTTCTAATAACGTTTTCATGAAAACTTCAGGAGATCGGCTTAAATTTAGTATCAGTTTCATAAGATAAAACCCTGTTCAGTCTAAAACTCAATGCATGCGGATAGAACTCTAATCAAAATATCTTAACAGCTTCTTGAATCTTTACAAATTTAACGTTCATATCAAAGATTTTAATTTTTTGTATGACTATTTTCATAAAAATCTCAGAAGTTCTGCTTCTGAAACGCATAAAAACTATAAGAATATACTTATATCTTTCTAAAACCAGCTGCATGGGATAAGAACTCTGATAAAACTTGCTCTACTGGTCCTTGAATCTATTCACTTTTGACAAAAATGTCTTAGATTCTCTCAGTATTCTAAGTACGTTTTCATGAAATTTTCAGAGGGTCGGCTTAAATTTAGTATGAGTTTCATAGGATAAAACCCTGTTTAGTCTTAAACTCAATGCACGCTGATGGAACTCATATCAAAATGGCTTAACCGCTTCTTGAACCTATACAACTTTAATGTACATATCAAAGATTATGACATTATTTTATGACAGTTTTCATGAAAATCTCAAAAGTTCTGCTTCTGAAATGCTTAAAAACTATAAGAATATACTAATATCTTTCTAAAACCTGCTGCATGCGATAAGAACTCTAATAAAACTTGCTCTACTGGGCCAAGAATCTCTTCACATAAGACAAAAATGTCTGAGATTCTATCAGTTTTCTAATAAGGTTTTCATGAAAATTTCAGGAGATCGGCTCAAATTTAGTATCAAATTTATAAGATAAAACCCTGTTCAAACTAAAACTGAATGCATGCGGATAGAACTCTAATCAAAATATCTTAACAGCTTCTTGAATCTTTACAAATTTAACGTTCATATCAAAGATTTTAATTTTTTTTATGACTATTTTCATAAAAATCTCAGAAGTTCTGCTTCTGAAACGCATAAAAACTATAAGAATATACTTATATCTTTCTAAAACCAGCTGCATGGGATAAGAACTCTGATAAAACTTGCTCTACTGGTCCTTGAATCTATTCACTTTTGACAAAAATGTCTTAGATTCTCTCAGTATTCTATGTACGTTTTCATGAAATTTTCAGAGGGTCGGCTTAAATTTAGTATGAGTTTCATAAGATAAAACCCTGTTTAGTCTTAAACTCAATGCGCGCTGAAGGAACTCATATCAAAATGGCTTAACCGCTTCTTGAACCTATACGACTTTAATGTACATATCAAAGATTACGACATTATTTTATGACTGTTTTCATGAAAGTCTCAAAAGTTCAGCTTCTGAAATGCTTAAAAACTATAAGAATATACTAATATCTTTCTAAAACCTGCTGCATGCGATAAGAACTCTGATAAAACTTGCTTTACTGGTCTTTGAATCTATTCACTTTTGACAAAAATGTCTGAGATTCTGTCAGTTTTCTAAAAATGTTTTCATGAAAATTTCAGGAGATCGGCTCAAGTTTAGTATCAAATTCATAAGATAAAACCCTGTTCAGTCTAAAACTCAATGCATGCGGATAGAACTCTAATCAAAATATCTTAACAGCTTCTTGAATCTTTACAAATTTAACGTTCATATCAAAGATTTTGAATTTTTTTATGACTATTTTCATGAAAATCTCAAAAGTTCTGCTTCTGAAACGCATAAAAACTATAAGAATATACCTAAATCTTTCTAAAACCTGCTGCATGAGATAAGAACTCTAATAAAACTTGCTCTACTGGTCCATGAATCTCTTCACATTAGACAAATATGTCTGAGATTCTGTCAGTTTTCTAATAACGTTTTCATGAAAACTTCAGGAGATCGGCTTTAATTTAGTATCCGTTTCATAAGAAAAAACCCTATTCAGTCTAAAACTTAATGCATGCGGATAGAACTCTAATCAAAATATCTTAACAGCTTCTTGAATCTTTACAAATTTAACGTTCATATCAAAGATTTTGATTTTTTTTTATGACTATTATCATGAAATTCTCAAAAGTTCTGTTTCTGAAACGCATAAAAACTATAAGAATATACCTAAATCTTTCTAAAACCTGCTGCATGCGATAAGAACTCTGATAAAACTTGCTCTACTGGTCCATGAATCTCTTCACATTAGACAAAAATGTCTGAGATTCTGTCAGTTTTCTAATAACGTTTCCATGAAAATTTCAGGAGATCGGCTCAAATTTAGTATCAAATTTATAAGATAAAACCCCTGTTCAAACTAAAACTGAATGCATGCGGATAGAACTCTAATCAAAATATCTTAACAGCTTCTTGAATCTTTACAATTTAACGTTCATATCAAAGATTTTGAATTTTTGTGTATGACTATTTTCATGAAATTCTCAAACGTTTTGCTTCTGAAACGCATAAAAACTGTAAGAATATACCTAAATCTTTCTAAAACCTGCTGCATGCGATAAGAACTCTAATAAAACTTGCTCTACTGGACCATGAATCTCTTCACATTAGACAAAAATGTCTGAGATTCTGTCAGTTTTCTAATAACTTTTCCATGAAAACTTCAGGAGATCGGCTTAAATTTAGTATCAAATTCATAAGATAAAACCCTGTTTAGTCTAAAACTCAATGCATGCGGATAGAACTCTTATCAAAATGGCTTAACCGCTTCTTAGATCTATACAACTTTAACGTACATATCAAAGATATTGAATTTTTGTGTATGACTATTTTCATGAAAATCTCAAAAGTTCTGCTTCTGAAACGCAGAAAAACTATAAGAATATACTTATTTCTTTCTAAAACCTGCTGCATGCGATAAAAACTCTGATAAAACTTGCTGTACTGGTCCTTGAATCTTTTCTCTTAAAACAAAAATGTCTTAAATTCTGTCAGTTATCTAAGTACGTTTTCATGAAATTTTCAGAGGGTCGGATTAAATTTAGTATAGTTTCATAAGATAAAACCCTGCTTAGTCTTAAACTCAATGCACGCTGATGGAACTCATATCAAAATGGCTTAACCGCTTCAGGAACCTATACGACTTTAATGTACATATCAAAGATTATGACATTATTTTATGACTGTTGTCATGAAAATCTCAAAAGTTCTGCTTCTGAAATGCTGAAAAACTATAAGAATATACTAATATCTTACTGAAACCTGCTGCATGCGAAAAGAACTCTAATAAAACTTGCTCTCTTTGTCCATGAATCTCTTCACATTAGACAAAAATGTCCGAGATTCTGTCAGTTTTCTAATAACGTTTTCATGAAAACTTCAGGAGATCGGCTTAAATTTAGTATCAAATTCAAAAGATAAAACCTTACTTAGTCTTAAACTCAATGCACGTTTATAGAACTCATATCAATATGGCTTAACCGCTTCTTGAATCTTTACAGATTTAACGTTCATATCAAAGATTTTGAATTTTTTTTATGACTATTTTTATGAAAATCCCAAAAGTTCTGCTTCTGAAACGCATAAAAACTATAAGAATATACCAAAATCTTTCTAAAACCTGCTGCATGCGATAAGAACTCTAATAAAACTTGCTCTACTGGTCTTTGAATCTATTCACTTTTGACAAAAATGTCTGAGATTCTGTCAGTTTTCTAAAAATGTTTTCATGAAAACTTCAGGAGATCGGCTTAAATTTAGTATCAGTTTCATAAGATAAAACCCTGTTCAGTCTAAAACTCAATGCATGCGGGTAGAACTCTAATCAAAATATCTTAACAGCTTCTTGAATCTTTACAAATTTAACGTTCATATCAAAGATTTTGAATTTTTTTTATGACTATTTTCATGAAAATCTCAAAAGTTCTGCTTCTGAAACGCATAAAAACTATAAGAATATACCTTAATCTTTCTAAAACATGCTGCATGCGATAAGAACTCTGATAAAACTTGCTCTACTGGTCCATGAATCTCTTTACATTAGACAAAAATGTCTGAGATTCTGTCAGTTTTCTAATAACGTTTTCATGAAAACTTCAGGAGATCGGCTTAAATTTAGTATCAGTTTCATAAGATAAAACCCTGTTCAGTCTAAAACTCAATGCATGCGGATAGAACTCTAATCAAAATATCTTAACAGCTTCTTGAATCTTTACAAATTTAACGTTCATATCAAAGATTTTAATTTTTTGTATGACTATTTTCATAAAAATCTCAGAAGTTCTGCTTCTGAAACGCATAAAAACTATAAGAATATACTTATATCTTTCTAAAACCAGCTGCATGGGATAAGAACTCTGATAAAACTTGCTCTACTGGTCCTTGAATCTATTCACTTTTGACAAAAATGTCTTAGATTCTCTCAGTATTCTAAGTACGTTTTCATGAAATTTTCAGAGGGTCGGCTTAAATTTAGTATGAGTTTCATAGGATAAAACCCTGTTTAGTCTTAAACTCAATGCACGCTGATGGAACTCATATCAAAATGGCTTAACCGCTTCTTGAACCTATACAACTTTAATGTACATATCAAAGATTATGACATTATTTTATGACAGTTTTCATGAAAATCTCAAAAGTTCTGCTTCTGAAATGCTTAAAAACTATAAGAATATACTAATATCTTTCTAAAACCTGCTGCATGCGATAAGAACTCTGATAAAACTTGCTTTACTGGTCTTTGAATCTATTCACTTTTGACAAAAATGTCTGAGATTCTGTCAGTTTTCTAAAAATGTTTACATGAAAATTTCAGGAGATCGGCTCAAATTTAGTATCAAATTCATAAGATAAAACCCTGTTCAGTCTAAAACTCAATGCATGCGGATAGAACTCTAATCAAAATATACTAACAGCTTCTTGAAACTTTACAAATTTAACGTTCAAATCAAAGATTTTGAAATTTTTTTATGACTCTTTTCATGAAAATCTCAAAAGTTCTGCTTCTGAAACGCATAAAAACTATAAGAATATACTTATATCTTTCTAAAACCTGCTGCTTGCGATAAGAACTCTGATAAAACTTGCTCTACTGGTCCATGAATCTCTTCACTTTAGACAAAAATGTCTGAGATTTTGTAAATTTTTTAATTACGTTTTCATGAAAATTTCAGAAGGTCGGCTAGAATTTAGTATTAAATTCATAAGATAAAACCCGGTTTATTCTTAATCTGAATGCACGCTGATAGATTTTTTATCTAAATGGCTTTACAGCTGTTTGAATCTTTACCAATTAATCAAAAAATTTAAAGATTTTGAGATTTTTCAAAGACTGAATCATGAAAAACTTAAATAGGTCTTGTTTTCAAAATAATGTGAATAACACTAAAAAGTTGTTTTTGTCTTTAACATGATCAAACTGACTCAACTGGTCCTGGAATCTATTCTCTGTAGTCAAAAATGTCTTGGATTCTGTAATTTTAAAAGGTACGTTTTCATGAAAAAAAAATTATAAATACACCGGAACTATTCCTGAAAACTATCAGGAACTGTTTCTATTATACGAAAGCTTTTAAATACATTGTTTTTATATTGATTCCTGAAAAATGCTCTGCTACGCGAAGTTAGCAGAGCATTATTTCATCCCAATTTTTTCAGGAAAAAACGCTAGAACTATTCCTGAAAAGTATCAGGAACTATAGAACTCACCTGCATGCGAACAGAACTCTCATTTATTTATGCTCTGCTGGAAGATGCTCTGCTAACTTCACCAACATGCCGTGTCTGGAGGTGGACTTCATCCATTTGCGTCGTTGGGAATGGCAGTGTTAGTTTAGACTCAGACGGATGCATGAGATTTTAAAATGTCTAGTTTTTATTGTTTTTGTAAACTGTGTTGTCGTTGGGTGTCTGAATAAAGGCCTGTATTAATATTATTAATTTATAGTTGAGACCTTCGCTTGTTACTCTTAATCTCAGGTTTTTTTTGTTTAGACGTACATACCGTTTTGTAAGATGTAACTTGACAATCCCACATGATCTCAGCTCTTTTAAGTCATTATCAATATCAAACCAACTTGGCTTGAAATATTTTGGGTGGAATTTCAATAATATTTTGAAAATGCTGTCCTGTATTTACTACTGGGCGTTGGTGATGTTCTTTTCAGTGCTGAGAAATTTCGTGTGAAAATGCCGGCGATCATGTTTTAGTTTGCAGGTTAACAGAAAAATAATCCATGAAACTGTTTTCATGGATTATTTAAAGATTTTGTGACAGTTTCTTTACGATGCCAACTAAACTCATCACCGACAAGTTGTTTTTGGTATTTTCAAAATATCCGATTATTTATAGAATAAAAAACCTTGAGACGAGAGGCCGATTCGAAAAATAACAAATATTTATTCCTATATACATATTTTCAAACATGATTTACCAGAAATTGACAAGGAATACTTGGTCTACTCAATTCTACAAAATATAATAAAGATGCAGTAAAAATAAAATTACAAAAAAAAATCAATAGTTCGTTTTACTCTGGCCAAAGAGCGCAAGGCTCATATATTCCCTGATGATGATGAGGAGGCCTATGTCCAGCAGTGGACTAATATAGGCTGATGATGAAAGAGCGCAAGGCGCAAGGCGCGCATCCTACAAAAGACGATTGTTTCTAGGATGCGCGATCCTACAAACAATTGTCTTTCTTTGTAGCTATCGAACAGTTGTGCAAAGATTCAAAGATTTGATAGCTATTTGAATAGTTTGCTTGAACAACCTAGAAGCCTAATCTCCGGCATCTTCTGAAGCCCTTGTCTTTCCATAGCATCGATTGCGTCGCGCGTGCCTGCCGGCGATGTTCGGGTATCTCCGGCCGTTCCCGGAATTAAAATTAATAGCGGACGGTCCGACCCGCTGCTGGTAATTTGTTTACTCGTCTCGCGCCGGATTACGTCGCATGCTCCGCTGAATAGGTAACTAACGGTGACTTTTCATAAGCATCCCCCTCGCTTTTATGGACGATGATTGTTTTAAGAGCTGTTTGAAAGCCGTTTTGTCGGAGGCTTTGGTGGGATTCTTAGTCAGGTTTTTTGTGAAGATATGCTAATCTTTTTTATTGAAAAATAAAATTATAATCAAATACGGCAGCTCTACTGTTTTTAACTGTTGCTGTCTCATCGTTCATTCGTTACTTAAATAAATGTGCCTAATTCTTAATAGATTATTTTGTTTTTTAATAGAAATACATTAGAACTGGTATTAATAATTGACAGAATTTAACTAACCGCAGACTGTTGCAAACAATCTACAGATAGCTCAACTGATCCATATCAATACCAGTCGGATGCGTACCCAAGACGGCTGCATTGCACCGCTGCACAGAGTGGTAAAACGACCAAAAACCTGGCCAAAAATATTTTTTTATTTTTTCTTTGTCGGATAGATGGCCCATGGCGAGAAATTATATTTTTCATAATAAAAAAATACTTTGAAGATATTTGGAGAAGGAAATAAATAAATAAAATAAATTATGCGAGGAAAAAAATTTATTGTGTTAACAAAGAATAAAATACGCGTCGAAATACAGTAAAATTATATTTTCTTACTTATTAGATTTAAAAAAATACCGGCCAAGTGCGAGTCGGACTCGTGAACTAACAAAAATCATTATCATCATCATCTGTCTCATCTTCAGCCACAAAGAAATCTACTGCATCATTAGAGAAAGCCTGTTTATTTTTAGCCCTCTTTTTCTCACTTAGTCGGCTACTTATGTAAGGGTCTGATGTCAAAAGAAGCCGTTTCAGCACATCTTCATTGCAGGATTTTCTAGAAAACTTCCTAGAGAAGTTTCCCTATATTGGCGAAAGTGCTTGTTGCGGGCCTCCGCAGCCTCTTCTGATAAAATTGACCAATAGGCAGAAGCGCGTGAGATATTACGCTTGAAGAGTGTTCGTTAAGCCATTCCTCGTTTTTTTCCAGAAAAACGGGTCTCTGTACTATTACACGCTAACCATTTTCGTTTATATACCGCTTTAAATGTCTTGATTGCATTGATAAGTTCGTCATTTTTCTCAGCGGGCCACTTTGTCACTTCCACTAACTTTTTGTCCAAATCTTGGAGCTTTCCGTCAAGCAATCGCTGCGGACTTGCTCTAACTAATTCATGAAGCTCTTTCCTTGTCATAAATAAATTGTCATAAATTTGACACAGTGTAGAGAGTCTGAAACAATAGAATTAATCGTTAGAAAATTGCGGTAATAGAGATAGTTTTCAGAGTTAAAAATATTTTTTATGTGAATATATGTGAATGTTTTTGCATCCTAGTATAATTGCACATATCCTCTAGTTTATTAAAATATTACTATAATGCAGTTGCGATGAGTTGCACATGTTTAAAAACACTAATTTTAACAAAAAACAATGAAAAATACAATATTTCATATGCATGTTGATATAATCCAAATTAGGACATGAATAAGCTCTCTTAATAACTAAAATGGATAATAGAAATATTACACATACCTTGATTGATGAATCCATCGCACTTTTCTTATGTTGAACCACTTTGCGCACAGAGAAATAACGATTTTTTAGAGTTGCCGCGAACAGAGACGAGTGTTATCAACAACCGCTAGGTTCCGACTGGTCGTGTTTTCGACGGGGACTCGGAAGCAGGTAGAAACTTTGCCTAGTGACGCGGGGATTATCTACCTTTTATGGGATTAAGTATGAAGTCTAGGAGACCATTTTGAGAAATTTGATTTATGGCCAGGTTTTTGGTCGTTTTACCACTCTGTGCGCTGGCTATGCTGACAATGCTGACGCGCTACGCCAGATACTCGCCAGTTTTCGGGTCACCTGTCGCTCTGACAAGACACTGAATTTTTTTTTAAAACAAATGCCTCGGTTTACCACGGACCTAAGGTCGCGCTTGACTCCAAGGGAAGCAAATGTGTGGACTCTGTCGAGACCTGCATGTGCCTCTTGAGATCCTCGGCCAAATCTGCCGTCAACTGATATTTGTTTTGTATTGTATTGTATTGTATTGCCGCCGCACCCGTCCTCATGGGAGGATGTCCTCGGAAGATGGGAAGGCGCCAGTGTGCCAACGCATGTAGCGTTGACACGAATAAATCTTTGTATTTTTCTGAGTTCCATCATATATTCGAAATCAATGTATGTCCCGGCTGCCTAGTTCTATTAACGTTATATTAGGAGAATTTTATGACCGAATCATCATCATTTTCTTGACCCACTTATGGGGGTCGGTTCTATACATTTTATTATTTCGTACAATGATATCAGCCACTATCTTCATTCACTCCTTTCTGAACCTCATCATCATCACTGTTGGGTTAGGCCTTAAATTTTTTTGCCACTTTAACGGTCCTGCGCTCATTATCTCATCCAGGTTTAACTTGAGATGTTAGTGATAAACTCCGCCCATCTCGCCGCCCGCTGAACCTACATCTACACTACAGCCTATATCGGTCCACAGCTGGACGCAGACCTCCCCCCTGAAAAACGGCTTATTGGCCTCTTTAACACGGTGAATAATGCTCATAATCCCCACGCTGGGCATGCGGGTTTGCTTATTAAATAAAACAAAAATAATGGTCGTCAATTTTTACAGCATTATCCATTCCCAAGCTAAGCAGAGCTTGTGTTATATCATTATAAATTATATTGACATAATCATCTTAGTTTAATATCAAGTAGATTTACCAGCGCTCTCTTAAACACCGTTTCATGGGGATGAAAACAAGCACATTTGTATGTTGATATAAACAGTAGGTAGTCGGTATCACGTAGCTCGGATTATAACTCAATACAGCGGGCGACAACTGTCCGGCGCCCGGACCGGACCGGCCGTGCTGTATTTGCATTTTGATGAGCCCCGACACTGATACAATAAACACGTTCGTATCGCAAGTCCGGCTGGGAACTTGGGGGTATGAGCACGGACAAAATGCAATAGAGCATGAATATTGCCCAATTGGGATCAGGTTATTCGATGGAGATCTAGGTTTTGCCGGATTGGGCTCTATATGAATTACTAGAAACGTACCTACCATATTTAATGAGTTAGTGCGATGGATTCGTAGATTATTTCGTTTCACCAGTGTGTCTACTATGAGTAAGATTATTTTCCATGGCAATTAAATCCTTGTAAACGGGAATTAACATACGTTTTTGGTAATTAAATTTTTGTGGTGTTAAACCAACACAATATACTCGTGTCAATGCATCTCTATTAAAAAAAAATAACAATCAAATGAAATAGAACTAGTATTTATTTTATTAGTATTATTGAGCTAACTGCAGACTATTGAAACACAACCAACACACATCGCTTACACTTTTTAATTTAGTTTTAAGTTGCAAGACATGCAAAACATAGCTGTTTACATTCATACTACATCCGCGATTAATTTCACTCGTCCGACCCCTTTCAATTCCTCCCAGTAAAATTGTGTCTTCATCCTTTCATTCTCTTACATAAAATTTTAAGTGAACTCGATCTAGTTACTCAAATAATTTAAATCGAATTATTCGGCCATCGAGTTTTACTGGTTTCCGGTCCTCGCCCTGTCGCGTTCTAATTCAGTTCCCGCCGAAATCTGCATAAAACAGAAGCGCACACGCCTCACCCGACTCAGACGTTTAGGGATAGATTGGATATATCCACTTGCAACCGTATTATTCTTATATATTATACTACTATCTGCGCCCCGCCGCTTCGCACGCGCTGTTCTTATGGAATCGTTAAAAAGTGATTTCTATCCCACGGGAACTGATTATGGGATAAGAAGTACCCTTTTTGATTCCAGAATAACGTGTATGTAAAATTTCAGCCAGATCCGTTGAGTAGTTTTTGCGTGAAGAGGTAACAAACATCCATCCATCCATACAAACATTCGCATTTATAATATAAGTGTGATATGTTAGGTAGCTATAGCTGAATGGATTTTAGTTAAAGGGATGTTGTGGTAAACCAAACAAGTTTAGTTTGCTGTACGTACGATTAATCATGTATCTAATAATTAATCAGAATTAACTGCATTCTTCTTTACCTATAAAATAAGTGTGATCTTTTTATGAACCCAATATACCTATTAGCTTGATAGAGGAATATATGTATATAGCAAGGTAGCAAAAATTGCTCTTACTTACATAATAATGGTCCTATTTATTAGTTTAGCTTCATTTAAAATGGTGTCATTTAACAATACTTAGGTATATCATTTCGTGGGCGCCATAACTGCGCTCAAGTATTGAAAAACTCTTAATCATCTAACTAAAAAACTAATATTTAAACTAATATTCTAAAGAGGAAAGATTTGATTGTTTGTTTGTTTGCATTGAATAGGCTCCGAAACTACTGGACTGATTTAAAAAAATATTTTATTTTAAGAAAGCTTACTTTTCAGGGAGTGACATAGGCTATAATTTATCCCGGAATTCTCACGGGAACTACGCGGGTGAAACCGCGAGGTGCCTGCTAGTTAAATTATAAAGAGGAAAGATTTGATTGTTTGTATTGAATAGGCTCCGTAATTACTAGACCAATAAAAAAAATCTTTAATTATTTAATAGCTTACTTTTCAGGGAGTGACATAGGCTATATTTTATACCGGAATTCGCACGGGAACGGGAACTACGCGGGTGAAACCGCGAGGCGCTGCTAGTTGTAAATATATATGGATATATAGTAATTTTTGATTTTTTTCACCGACTTTAAAAAAAAGAAGTTCTTAATTCGACTGTATATTTTTTTTATGTTTGTTACCTCAGAACTTTTGACTCCGACTTTCATGATTCGGTTTTTATTTGAAAGCTGGTGCTTCCCGTGTGGTGTCATTTTAATTTCGTCCAGTTCTGACAATGGGATCCATATAATTGAAGTCGGTTTATAGTTTTTTTTTAAACAAAATCAATTATTTATGTTTTTAACTCGAGAGGTAAAGAAAACTTTTGTCGGGGTGACAATTTAGTCCAGTTCTGACAATAGCATCCATGAAAAAAACCATATAATTGAAGTCGATTTATAGTTTTTTAAAACCAACCAAATTTTTGAATAATTCGTGCCTTTCGGTCTCTTCGATCCAGTTCCTAGGTAGGTACGTCTAGTGTGTTTGATACGACTATTTCTGTGAAAGTCCATTTATGCAAATGTCATTGTCTGCGAATGTCCATTTCTGTACGAGTCCATTTATTTGAAAGTCCACTTTACAGGGAGAGAAAACTGATAACACAGATAGATATAGGGTAGCTACGAGCATGTCTGTTCCAACCCTAACTGTATCATACCCCGCGGTCCGCTCAATTAACTCTGCTGTGAATAATAGCTACACTTGTTCATTGCATGGATATGGAGATTTCCAGTAGTTTCTATGACGTAATTGTCTAATGGTCACGAAGACGAGGCTAGGGGTTCATGACCGTTTGTCACTTTGTAACGGATGTTCAAATTATACTTTACTAGTTTCCATTGGAAAAATTGTCAGAGGCCTAAGTTTTGTTTCTCGATTGTATCGGGATACGATACAACGCATTCGGGCATGGGAGTACCAGACCCATACAAGAGGGTATATGCATGTTTTTTTTAACGATTATTTAGGTTAATACATAAAAGAAAAAAAATATGACAGCCAAAAAATGTTAAATTATTCAGGTAAAACACAAAACAGTAAAACAACACTCAGTTTCGGGTGATAAAAACGCTGCCATGTTAGCCCTTGCATTTTGTGACGTCACGGATCATCGAGTTCCCTATGTAATCTCAAAGTCAATTAGCCCTTGCATTTTGTGACGTCACGGATCATCGAGTTCCCTATGTAATCTCAAAGTCAAAACTTCATGCCCATACAAAAATGTTCAAGAATGACGTCATGCTTCAGGTGCCAATAGCGTTGCGCTGAGACTTAAAACATCTATTTTTCAATTATTGAATTTCATAATAAAAACATCATAAAATACAAAAATAAATATACAGATACATTTATATATCAATAGAGATAAATATTAGCTTTTTCGAAGTCACATGCGTATACCCTATTAGGAAACGCCTCGAAGAAATCAAAATGAAAGTAACTCAGAGCTCTGTCCTAACCGTACAGACAGTATTTTACTGGATATACGGTATTAAATCTAGTCACTGTATTTATTAATCTGATTTAGGGTTACACTCTACAAAAGTCACACGTAAATTGAAGTCGTGAAGACATGTTTTCCCGTGCTTGACGAGCAAATAACCTGCAATTGGTAGCAATCGAGACTACGTTTCATCAAGCACAGCAAAGAAGCTTACGGAATCGAAATGCATGTCTCGCGAGATATGAATATGCTCGAAGATTTAAGTCATAAGACATAAGTTTGTATCTCAGAATATCAAAAACATAATAGTTATGATTGATGATGTCATGATGCTCGATAACTATAGTCAAAACGATTCTATAAAAAACTTCCGATACTTCGTTTAAATTAATTACATGAAGCTTAAAGTTTATGAGCTTTTTTTCAATTCATTTATTAATTGCAATTGTTTCAGGTAATTTAGGTCAATGATACCCATACCCACGTATATGGTCTGATTTACATTCTTTTAAGTAGCGGCTTTCCTCAACCTCAACAGCCTGTTTAGGTCCGCTGCTAGATCGCCTCGTCCTGATATAAGCCTTATTGGCGTTTAACTCATAGGGGGTAATGCCCATAATCCCCACGCTGGGAATGCGGGTTGGGGACCGCAGTTTGGTGGAAGATTTGTTCTGCCGGGGGGCGCTGCTGCCCGCCCCCCTGGTGGATATCACTTAGTCGCCTCTTACGACACCCACGGGAAGAATTGGGGTGGTGCAAATCCTAAGCCAGCAGCACACAGCTAGCAGCAGTACTGGCTCTACATATGCAGAATACAAAGGAATCCTCATCACACATTAATCCATACTTGGACATGCCTTCTATAATAAACATGGTGATTTTGACCGGATCCGATTGAGTTTGGCCAATCACCACACTTGGCAGTTAAATTGGTAATCGCTGGTGGAGCGTGAATATACCTCATACAAAAACTGATGCTCTTCCCAGGAAGCTAATAAGACGACGTACACACAGCGAAATAAAGACGTACACACAGTGATACCAGCCTAAATGAGGCATGGGAATACAAAAGTTGCATTCAAATAGTCGAGCAGTCCGCGAAAGAACCGCGGTTTGGTAGTAAGTAACTGAGTACTTACTACCAAACCGCGGTTCTTTCGCGTCCTGCGCCTCAGAATCAGTATATCTCGGTGCTGCATGTCTCCGTTTAATAAGCTCCTAGCTCCTCTCGGATTTCGGTCGTTAGCTGGTAATTGTCGCCACCTAATTAGTCCGACACCCGACACGACTCCTGTGACGCTCTCACACATGCCCTCTATTTGACGGCTGACGTCACGATTGCGATGTGGTGCGGTGTAAGAGGAAATGTAGACGTGCAATGTCTTTGTCTGGCTTGATTAGTCTTGTAAACGTTGCCTTTGCACCTCCTTGCAGGTGATATTAATTTGCTCGCAACTCTATTCAAGTTTAAGCTTGCAGAATTCTCAGTAGTAACGTCTGCGAGGCATGTAAGGTGCAAAGGGTGTATTTACGTAGGATTGGATATGAGTTTCGGCAGGATTTTGTCAGCTTTTAATTTTTTTTTTTGATATTATAGTAGATAGATATTATATACTGGGCGTAACGGGCAAAAGTTTCACTGTGAAATTGTGAGCTCTACGCCGTCACCTGCCCCCGTTCGTTGTACACTCACCTTGGTGATAAAATACTCCTGCTTCCCGTCTTACACGTAGTCAAAAGACACGCTCCTATGCAACTTCAATGATTTTTCTTTAAAAACTTCCCCTTTGCTTTTAGAAAACCTGGAAATTTCCCAGGAGTGTATTCTCTAATAAGGTGGCGACAAAAGCTATTTCGTCGGGAACATTTGGAATAAATGACCATCCGATTCTACATATACTTTCAACGTATCGTGAGTGAACTCCTATTGTTTCACTTGTCGTCATAATTCAACATCCCGTCGAGACCTACGGCTACCTTTTTCTAAGACCTTCAAAAGTGTATAATGATTACCTACAGCAAAATTATATGAATATATTTTGTCAACAGGAATGGAAGCGATTATGTCGGAGTTCTTCAACGACACGACCACCGCGTTCTATATCATCCTGATCGTGTGGATAGCTGATCAGTACGACGCAATTTGCTGTCATACCGCTATCGCCAAGCGGCATTGGCTTAGGTGAGTTCTAGCTTACATTTGTAAATGCGGTCCTTCGAGCCGAATTTTGAACGCGGCGGTCAGTCTCGAAAGAGACTAGCCATGTTCGCTGGAAATACAGTGCACAAGTGTGTAGCAAGCACAGGCGTACCGTCTATTCTCACTCACATAATCCGATTGGACGGCAGAACGACACCACCAGGGAGAGGTCAACGGATTAACGTGCTTTCCGTTGGTGTTAAATTTGTAAATAATTTGCACGCAAGATTAAAACAGGCACATATCTGTTGATAAAATAATGGTTATCTATCATATTAAGTGTACTAAACGAACTCTACCTAAATTGTTCTAGAAGAAGAAGAAGAAGTTCTAATTAAATCAGACGACCGATCCGATAAAATAAAATTGTTGTTCCGATAGATCATGTAAGGTCGTTGTGGTCATCTTTTTAATATCGTTGTAGAAAATCTACTTAAGACGTATAAATCGTATAATATCTCTCTCTAACTCGTATATTCTTTGAATAACTGAAACGAATTCTTGTTTTATTAGATCATGAAACATCAGGTAAGTAGGTACATAACCTACCTTAACAGGATTATGCATCTCATGATAGCTAGAACTTATAGATGGCTTACATTTTTAGAGTTATTAAAGCCGAATCAAACAATTCATCGTTCATCCTATAGATCAATACTCAAAGAACTTAAAGTACCTACTTTATTTCATTGCGGATATGTAAGCGGGTTAACAAACCTTATAACCATCCGTAATGAATTATTCAGACTATGTTAGTTTTTATAGTAAAGTACTTTATTTCCTTTAGAGCCTATATGACTCTTGTACACGATATACCAAACATTTCACGTATCTGATTATTTATCTCCCGTTTTTATAATATCAAAAATAATAGCAAACATTGATATACCTTATGATTGTGGTAGATTGTTAATTGCTCTCCCAATTAGCGAGCGCGCTGGTGCATAGGTATTATGTTAGTGTATTGATTTCCACGCGGAAACATAAGCAAATTAATTTGCTTATTGAATGGTTGACAGGTTGAAATAAGTGAGCATGTGAACTCAAATTTTACGCTGAATTACCGATACTTTTTATGACTACGTATTGAGGTTGTAATGATCTGGTGTTTTGATTCTTTTAAAATCAATGTCTTTAAAGATAAGGATGAGCGGGGTTCTCTATCACAGGCATATTTGTGCACTATTGTACATTTTATAAAAAAAAACGACTTTAAACTCCTTAATATTTACACTGTTTTGTTTTTTGTTTTTGTTTTGACAAATTTGATAATTTTGGTAATACGTATACGGTATCACCTCGAATGTTATCTCTATTGTAATTGGCAGAAAAAACTGCATGGTTAGCAAAATCGCAAAATCCTACGTTCTTTCCCTGAAAACATTTTACAGTTAATCATTTGCCGCACAAAGTCAGTGTTATATGTGAATTCTCCTGTAATCCGCGCCAATGAGCCCTCATTGGCGCGGACATTATGGACACAGGCTGTTACCTCTGCTGTCCTGTCAATGATGTCACTTTTAAACCTGATGATCTGTGACAATGATGTTAATGCTTGGCCGGATGTCGCCCAGTTCCACACCGACAATAGTATGTAAGACCAGTTAGAATTAGTTATCCTAAGATTGTATTAGTTGATAAGCGATAAACTTGCTAGTGGTTTCTTTTTCACTTCTTCCGCTAGTGGACAAAAAATTGAAGTGAATTAGAGTCAATTGCACCTTATTTCTTGTTTGATAGTAATAACTATTTATCAAGCTGTTTATATTGTAAAAATTTGACTTGTCTAAGTACTTATTTAGTAAGTCTAAAGAAATAAACGATTTGACTCTGACTCTGACTGAGCTGCCGATACAGACAGATTGAATAGTAGCGATGACAAACTGGATACCGTTGTTATAATTTTAGCCGCACCACTCAATAAAATAAATAGATTATGCTGAAAACGGGGCTGAAGTGTCTCATTGAGGCATGTACCCCATCCACACCCACAGAAAAGCTGAAACGAAGCTGTCAGCCACCAAAACTCCTGCTCCGATACTTCAAGGAGCTGGGCTGGTTGGGGCCTACTTAGGCATGGGGATAATGCACAAAACACTCCTATGCGAGATGTCCGTGCAGATCTTAGTTCCCCTAATCAGAATTAGAATTGGAATTAGATTATTCTGGACATCGAAATAATGAATCCGTCGCCCGCCGTTTTACGCGCCCCGTCATAAGTCAACTTGATAAGTCGCTTTTCAAAGTAGACTTCCTCAAACATCGTTTTCGTTTTCCGAGTTAGCTCCTAAACCGCGACGTAAGCAATATCGTCTGCCCATCTCGCTGCTGGACGTCCGACGCTTTTGTACTCTATTCTTATACGCCATTCATTAATGCAATTCGTCCTATTAAAACATTGAACATGTAAGTAAATCTGTACCAATTTCCAACAAAGCAAGCAGCAACATTTTCCACGTTTACATTGTGTCTCCAAGTGTACATTCAGCTGATATTTGCCCGTTGCTCATTATTTCACGAACATTCCCGTGTTTACAGAAATATCGTATAGCCTCTATTTCGCCGCCAATATTTACCTATTATTCG
This sequence comes from Eupithecia tripunctaria, assembly GCA_955876795.1. Taxonomy (NCBI): domain Eukaryota; kingdom Metazoa; phylum Arthropoda; class Insecta; order Lepidoptera; family Geometridae; genus Eupithecia; species Eupithecia tripunctaria. The sequence continues at coordinate 6,201,753 of OY041616.1, read as the reverse complement.
ATTGATGCAGTAACAAGGTTCGGGTTTCTTTTACTGCTTCCCTTACTTTGTATTTTCTAGTGTGGTAATTTGTTGTAGGTATTTGAAACAATGTTCGCTAGTGCAGTTTTACAGCGAGGCTTTTATTAAATTGTGTGTTGGTGTGGGCAGATAGATTAGGTGTTTGGGATATTGGGTACCAACATAGTTGCTTGGACATTTTAGTTGGCTGGCTTAGCAAAAGTTGGGAAAAAGTCACCTATATAGGTAGATAGATACTTGATCTCGCGTTATTCACTTCGCGTCGTCCGTTTGGAAGATTATTTGATATCTTAGAAATTACCCATACCCCGTGTAAACTATGTATGTATTTATATTCACTTTGTTAATACACAAAAACAGATGACATTACAGCGAAAATGCTTTAAAAAAAGAGTTTTGTAATCCTTAGTAAGCTAAGTTGATCTTCCAATAGAAGTTTTAGATTTATGATTATCGTTATAAGAAATAGGACCGATCGGCATCAAATATTTTTTTAGTTTTTGGGTATTATTATTGCTAACTATATTTTTTTATCTGTTAATGGGGTTTAATTTTTTTTTAAATTATGGGTCACCAAGGACCATTTTACTGTGATTACACCGGATACCATGTGGTTGCCATGTGGTGCCGGCGGCATAGAATTTGCACCACCCCAATTCTTCCCATGGGTGTCGTAAGAGGCGACTAAGTGATATCTTCTGGGGGGCGGGCAGCAGCGCCCCCTGCAAAACAAATCTTCTACCAAACTGCGATCCCCAACCCATGCCCAGCGTGGGGATTATGGGCATAACCCCCCCCCATGAGTTAAACGCCAATAAGGCGTTTATCAGGGGGAGGCATGCGTCCAGCAGTGGACCGATACAGGCTGTAGATGTAGATGTAGATGACACCGGATAAGGTACCTCTCCAATCTCGATACTGTCCCGTGGAAAAAATCTACCTAGGTATTTTTTTTGGCTACGTTTATCACCGATAAACGTAGCCTATATTAGCATAAAGGTTGCTTTTATCCCGAAAAACTTTCTAGGCTCAAGAGCTATCTCCGAATTACGTCTCTGCTCAATTTCAAACCAATCCATTCAGTAATTTAGTCGTGAAAGTGACAAATAAACAACAATCAATCCAAAGTTTCTTTATTCTAATTTTAGCGTGACGAACACATATTGGCTGTGTGGCTTAGAAGTTGCACCACCCCATCTCTTCCCATGGGTGTCGTAAGAGGCAACTAAGGGATATCCACCGGGCGCGGGCAGCAGCGCCCCCTGCAGAACAATTTTATTCTACCACTGAACTGCGTTCCCCAACCTGCATAACTAGCGTGGGGATTATGTGCATTACCCCCATTAGATAAACGCCATAAGGCGCTTATCAGGGGGCGGCCTGCGTCCAGCAGTGGACCTATACAAGCTGTTGAGGAGTAGAGTCAGAGTCAAATTGTTTATTTCTTAATACTTACAAAATATGCACTTAGACAAGTCAAATTTTTTACATACTTTCTTACAGCTTGATAAATAGTAATTACTATCAAATAAAAAATAAGGTGCAATTGACTCTAATTCACTTCAATTTTTTGTTTACTAGCGGATGAAGTGAAAAAGAAAGCACTAGCAAGTTTATCGCTTATCAACTAATATAATCTTTGCATATCTAAGTCTAAATATAATGCGGCTTCATAGTGGATAGTTCTAACACAACCAATTTATGTATGTTCTTACATACTATTGTCGGTGCGGAACTGGGCGACATCCGGTCAAGCATTAACATCATTAATGTAATCATCTATGGACTAATAGACTGTCTTGATGAGTTCATTACGGTTGTAAGCGGGTTAACTACGAACCTTATTTGTGTTGGAAGAACATCAATGTCTTGATAAGATTTCGTTTTATATACAGTTTAAATTTACAAATAGGGAGCTCAGTTACTTTAGATGGTAGCTTGTTATAGAATCTTACACAATTGCCCACAAATGATTTCCGTATCTTTCGTAATCTATATGATCAGATGCGTAATTTGTTCTTGTTTCTTGTATTTTTATTGTGAACACATATTGGTAGCACCCAGTGATAGATTAACCTTTTGATATCGACAGTGTTTGCGTTAAAAAACCGCTTACATCGACAGATTTTTGCACGCGAATGCGGATTCGCACGCTCACGTGTTATTTTAAGTCTAGGTCTAGAATGCTTTATAGTAGGGTGATTCAGCTTACTTTATCTGAAAGCTATGCAATAAAGCTATAAAACTGGCTATAAATGTTTTTTATTGTGTTTTTGATTAATTTTACACAAACCCTTCATTTGAAAAAATGGTCTGTCAGAAAGTGGTAGACTCGGGTCTAGTCGACAGTGATTTTGACCGTGATTCGACCGTATCCTTTTAAATAGATGTTCACCTTCATTACCTAGCCCAGTACGATAACTCTTGTGGTGTTTACATCCACTATTTGTAAGGGGCGGTCTGTTTTTACGCGTATTTCCTGAGCGCGTTTGCGACCCCACAGTAAACCACGTTATTGGAAGAGTGGCGCCGCTACATTCTGTTTGATATAATCGCCCGTTTCTTTTATTAAAGATAGATAGATAAAAAAATGTTTACTTTACCCAATACATTACAAAAGGAGAGGTACACACAATAATTAACAGGATATATAAAACCAACAAGTAGGGACTTAAATCTAACAATACATTGGGTAAAAAGGGACCATAGCTCAGCATTTTGCAGTATAAGGCATTTGCCCAATACTGCGCTGGTTTTCAGTTAGGGCTTTTATGAGTGACGACAATTTAATACAAAAAGATGACAACTACATTTCTAACCATAGACAAAATATAATAAAATTTAATTAATACAAACAAAAAACATCACAAGGAAAAAAAGCACAAATATAGCGATTATTATATTAAATAAAAACTATCATTATAATGAAAAAAACATAGAAAAAAAGGATACAAAATAAAATTACTTCGTCCATATAACCAACTGACTTGAAGCCCTCAGCATACAGACGCCAATTAGCTAGCGCGTCTTGTGAGGCGCGATTTCGGCGATTTTACCCCATTTTATCCCCGTCGCAGCATAAAAGCCATTAATTTAATCGGCAGATTTCTTAATAATACCATTTCATACCTCCTATTAACCGATCTATTCTAGAATATTAGTTTTTATTTTGAAAGGACTACAAAGCCATCAGTGCAGTTTGGGCATTGCAGTCCGGAGTCGGTCGTTGTTGGGGTCGTGCAAATCGTAAGCCACCACACAGCAATTACTTATTGAACTTTAAATAATTACATTATATTAATTCCAGACATACACATTAAAACAGTAACATATCTTATTTAACACACTTTTTCTACGGTTCCTAGTGACTTACAACTTAAAACTGACATACCTACATAAAAACATGAAACTTAATGTCTGACTGACCTACATAAAAACTTAACTGAAACTTTATATACTAATTTCAAGATTTTGAAAGTGGTCTTACTCTACCATCAGTTATACCCCAATCGAAAGGCGTCCAGGCACGAACCAATTCGGTCTCGCAATAAGGACTGCCCGCTATTAAAACAAGCTCAAATAAAGCAAATTGAAAGCGGCACCCCCTCCTTAAGATGGCCAGCTCACCCCCCGACGGGCCTTGAAAAAACAAAGGTTCGTTTTTGTATACTTCACTAGACCGCAGCCGGCGGTATCGTTCGCTTTTGGTGAATTAGGAAACCGTACAGTTTCATTCAGCCCTCTAGCCCGGTGGGATGACGATCTGCGAGAGACTGCAAGCAGATACTGGATGCTTGAACCCGAAGATAGGGCGCTATGGCGCTCAATAGAGGAAACCTATGTCCGTTATTGGATTATACATGGAATGCATCTAATATGGCAATACAAAAAATATACATAAGTACTACAACAAAAATACATACATACATACCTACACTGCAACTATAGTTATAAGGTGTCCCCCTAAATAAGTAGGTATTGGTATCAATTCACATGCTACCAAAACTAAGCTAACCTGCTACCAAAACTAATTTCACAGGACTAAAATGTCGCTGTCCCTGTCAAAACGATCAAAATAATAAGGATGGCATCATTTTTAATCCTGTCAAATTAGTTTAGTCTGTTTTGGTGTCATCTGATTAGACACCATTGGGTTCCAGGGAATTCGCCTGATTACCACTGTTGGCGGGCAGATTGTAGAGGTGTTAAAAATACACAGTGGGTAGCTGTTGCCCTGCCTCTGGCAGGTTCCATTAATCGACTCGAGGGGTCGATTCTTACGCTACGACCACCACTGAAGATTCTTGATCACGCCATTCCACATCTTTGTTGCTTTTCGATATTAAATTCTACTAATTCTAGAAAAAAATACTGTTTATAATCCAATTTGATCTTCATACATATTCGGTCTCAAAGGTTTTAGAAAAAATTGACAATAAAAGACTGCTTCACTTTCTTGACAAATATGACCTATTATCTAAGAACCAATATGGCTTCCGACAGAATAAGTCTACTGAAGATGCCATCATTGAATTGGTAGACCATATCAGTACGCAAGCGGATCGTGGCCAAAGATGTATCGGAGTATTTATAGATATTTTATTTTTTATTTATTTTTTTTTATTTATTTTTTTTATTTATTTTATTAATTAATTAGAACGGCGATTGCCAATTACACTAACCAATTAATTTATGTACAAAGAACTAAAGACCTAAAATTAACATTAAATTAAATTAAAAATGATATTGATTGAATAAATATTTTAAATTTAAGGTAAAATTATACATTGTAAAATTGTTCATTTTTCAATATAAGAATCATTATTTTAAATATAGGAAATCGGTCATTCACCCCTCTCACAATAGAGCAGACAAATTGACATAAGGTTTATCCGATCGTCTGCAAATATGTCACAGTCTGGAAAAGCCCTAATTAACCCGTTAAGGGCGCCGAGAGCGTGAGGCAGCGGCGACTGATGGTGCCCTACAGTGCGGCAAGATGGTAGAGCGAGGAGCCTGTGACTTCTACCGCGAATATACTTGTTCGGCACGTAGAGGCGAAACAACTCGTTGTGAAGATCAGGACTGTCAATAATGTTCCTAAAAATTTTGACAATGGTCGACAGCTGGTCATACGCTCGTCTAGTTTTAAGCGAATTATACCCCAGACAGCCTTGCAGGAATTTCGTGGGATACATAAATGGATAATATCCTGCCACTCGCTTGTAGAGGTGTCTTAGAAATGCTTTTTGAACTTTTTCCAAGAGCAGATCATATTTTTTCTCATGCGGACTCCATACACAAGAACTGGCTTCCAGCTTGCTACGGACCAAAGAATTGAAAAGGAGCCTTATCACGTACTCGCTCTGAAAGTCGCGTGCGTTTCTAAGCACGAAACCCAGCCTCATGTAGGACTCCTTAGCTACGATAGAGATGTGGTCATTGAACGTAAGTTTCCGGTCGAATATGACTCCCAGATCCCTGATCATCGTTGTTCTGCTGATCGAAATGCCATCGATTTTGTACTCATAAACTATTGGGTGCCACATGCGACCGAAAGTCATGACAGAGCACTTAGATGGGTTAAACTCCATTTTATTTTTGACGCTCCATTGATAGACCGCATCAATATCGTGTTGTAGAGCTAAGCAGTCCGGGAGAGTGTTGATGGTCATGTAGAGCTTTAGGTCGTCGGCATACAAAAGACACTTTGAGTGCCGTAGAACGGTTGGGAGGTCATTGACCATTATTAAAAACAGGAGCGGGCCTAAAACCGACCCTTGACTTACGCCGGATCGCGTTTGATAGGGCAAAGATTCGTACATGCCGAGTCTGACATACTGCTGCCGATTACGCAGGTAGTCGGCAATGAGATGCAAAAGGTTGGGAGCAAAGCCTATGGAGCTTAGCTTTGTCAGCAGTATGTCATTGTTTACTCTATCAAACGCCTTCCGAAAGTCAAAATAGAGTACATCGACCTGACGCGCTCTGTCTAGTTCCGTAGAGATGTAGTTCACTATAGTCAGTAAATTAGTATTAACTGACTTCTTTGCTCTGAAGCCATGCTGCGCGCTACATAAGTATTTTTCTACTTGTGAGTAGATAAGATTGTAGAGTATGTTCTCAAAGATTTTAGCCGGCGACGACAGAATAGCAATAGGCCTGTATTCTTCAACCAAGAGCTTGTTTGAGGTCTTCGGTATAGGGGTCACTCTTGATACTTTCCATTGCGCAGGATAAACTCCAGTCCTCAGGGCCAAATTAAAAATGTGTCTTAAAGGACTCACAAAATGCCTTTTCGCTTGTTTAAAGATAACTGGAGGAATACCATCAGGTCCAATAGAGCTACTAGGTTTTAATTTATTTATACCTTGGATTATATCCTTAGGTTCAAATTCAAGTATATTTATATAATTACTATTCCGTTCGACATTATTACTGTTAGCAGTTTCAGCATTAAGGACTGGTATATCAGGTTGGAATACGCTTGCAAAGAAGTCTGCAAAAGCTTCTGCTGCAGGAACTCCCGAACATGCAACACCCTTATATGTGACATTGGGTTCGAACCCGCCCTTGGTTCGTAGACCAGAAATATGGCTCCAAAACATACGCGGATTTATTGAGATCCTGTCCTCAATTTGCCTCATATATTTGGTATAAGCGGAACTTACACGAGACTTCAGTGAAGCCCTAAGCTCCGAGAATACCTTGTAGTCCTGCTCCGACTTGGTGCGCCTCCAGGTAGAGTGCAGTTTGGTTTTTAATTTTGTATCACGAATTATGTCGGGCTTAAACCAAACAGGATATCTCGGAGTAAGGGAACTCTTACGGCATTTCTTAGGTATGCAACTATTAAAAATGTTATAAATGGTATAGTAGAGTTCATTAGTTGCATTTGGGATATCATCACAATTTAAAACGTTATCCCACGAAACCGCTGCTAATAAGGTGAATAATTGCTCATAATTGCATTTATTGAAGTTCCAATCTTTGTCGGGATTAACGTTACTGGGTTCCAAACGGTCCAAACAACGAGTCGAATCAATCACGAACTCTATATCAAGAGCTGGGTGATGAGAGTCCATCGGCACGAGGCATTCTGTGCTGGTGACGGCTACCTCACGCACCCCGTCGTCCTCCCGGACTAAAACTACATCTAACATGCGGCCGTTTATATTGAGCACGGTGTTTTTATCCACTAAATTACAGAACGATAGAAAGTAGCAATAGTAATGGACAATATTTTGTGAAGCGCTTTTCAAATTTAGGTCCCCAACAATAAAAACTTTTCCTTTTAACGTATCTAAGAAACTTTCAATTTTAGAAAACATATTCATATACTCATCATCAGTGGCTGATGGCTTAATGTAGAAGACACATACGTAATAGGTCCGCCCACTTAAACTAAAGCTTGCCCAAAGGTCTTCTCCGCCGTCTGTCTCGAGGTCCCTTCGCCGGTACAGTGCAATGGGTGGACGGGCGGCCAGCAGGACGCCTCCGCAATGGGTTTGCCGATCACGGCGTATGACACTCCAATCCGCACACGTGACTTCCGAATCATGGACGGAATCGTCGAGGAAAGACTCCGTTATAGCGACGAGATTGTGGTCCAGCAGGGCCAGGTTGTTACGAAGGTGACGAAGCTTGGTTTTGAGCCCTCGTACATTTTGGTAGAAGACTCGGAGGCTGGAGGCTTTATTGCGAGCGATTTGTGCCACGAAAGGGCTGCGAAAGCGGCCGCGACTGCGACTGTGGTTGCTGCTGCGGTCCGCTGACCGAAGTCGTACCGGATACGTCGCCCAATTTTGCCGCGACCATCGGTTTTTTATAGTTCACCCACGGTTTTATCCTGGCATTGATAGGCCAGACATCTATAGAGTAGCACCTATTGTAATGGACCTCTGGGACTCCGAGTTTATACGACTTATATTGTCCTTTTGGCGTAAGCTCTTGAACGGTACAATCTCCCGTCGGGCATAGCTGTCTTAAGTATTCAAGAACTTCAGCGGAGCTCGAAGCCATGTTCCAAAGATGCAGGTACTTAATTGGCTCTACTGCCTTCAGCGATGTTATAGAGGGTCCAGCCGCTCCGCATAGACAAGTGGGTACGTGGTTTTTCCGTTTTCTTACTTCAGTCCACTGCTGGTCATTTGGAGCTCTGCTCCTATCTAGTAAGACCTCGCGGAAGGACTCGCCGCTGGACTGGTTTTCGCGTGTGGCCGCTGTCACAGAGGTGGTGCGGATGGTCGTGGCGGCAAATGTGGCTAGGCCTTTATCTAGTACACCTGCTTGTTTTTCTGGTGACTTATTCAGAGGATTTGGTAAAGAAGCTTTTGGTCCTTTCCTGAGCTCCTTGGAAGGTGTTACTATCTTAGGTGGTTGAAATTCTTGGGCTATGGGTGGTGTAGTGGTTTTAGACTCATAACGTTCGAGTTTCAGAGTGAGATTGGCTACTTGAGAAGCATAGTTGTCAAACTTATTCTCATAACTTACAATAAGCGTGACTGCGTGGGTCAGCTGGTCTCTTAGAGTAGCCATTTCCGATCTCATACTTTTTATTTCGTCGAAGAGTTCAATCTGCACGTCACACGCGCGCACATCCGCGGGGCTAAGTGGCGGCTGCGGGATCTTTTTACGAAAGGTGACATTCGGATCTCTCTGTTTCTTCGCCAGCCCTACGGGCGTCGAGCTGTTATCACCGCCTTTTTTCATAGAGCAGCGACATTCAGGACAAACCCACTGTTCACCAGTAGTGCGTTTTCCGCCAGCGCAGAGCGGATGATAGACTTTATTGCACTGCTCTATGACACAGCGCAATATTTCTTCCTCGTCGACTATAACGCCACAGCAAGCGGAGCAGCTCATAGCGGGGGAGCGTAACGCATTCAAGTAGCGATAGCAATTCAAATAACCGCGCGCGCGCAGTTATTTTGTGACGCAGCGACGTTTAGAGGGTAGAGTACACTAGTTGTTTAGCGAGCGTTCGCCGCGTCCGACGGCAGCGGGAGTGACCGACTGCGAGGATGACTCACCGCGCGCGACTACAGTGAGCGAGCAAGGCAGTGTCGGTTATAAAAGTTTTTAAAATGTTTTTCGCTATTTCTTGATTACCACTCAACTAATTTTTATCGTCAAAGCGTCACATAAAAGAGTTTTTCACTGGTCACAAATGAGTATTAGTCACAATATGGTCGCTTCAAATTTAACCACTTAAAAGATTTTCAAAACACGGAGCAAACTATCATAGATGTTGCTTCAATGAACGCAAGCGCGGACGATATATGGCGAAAGCTTTTGATACGGTCTCGAGACCCATGCTACTCAGGAAGCTGGAAGCTCTAGGAGTACGTGACGTTGCTCTTGATTGGTTCCGGTCTTACATTACAAACCGATCACAGCGCGTAATTCTTAATAATGGACAAGTGCAGAGCGAACTATTGTCAGTAGATTTTGGAGTACCACAGGGTAGTGTACATGGACCAACCCTATTTCTGACCTACATCAACGACCTCTGCAATTCAATATTGATGGTGCTCGTGTGATCACGTTTGCTGATGACACAGCTCTTCTCTTCAACGCCGACAGCTGGGAGGGGGTGGTTGATGTTACACAGAGGGGCCTGGCTCAGGTGGCGCACTGGTTGCAAACAAACCTACTAACACTAAATGCCAGTAAAACCAAATTTGTGGCTTTCAGAATTACAGAGAGATCCGCTCCTAATAATGGCTTGCAAATAAAAATACATAGCTGTAAAGAATTCCCTTTTAGGACTGCTTGTGACTGCATCGAGATTGAATAGGTTCAATGCATAAAATACCTGGGCATCATTGTGGACAACCATTTAGGATGGACACAACAAATAGGTGCACTAACATGCAGAACTCGCAAACTCATGCATATATTCAAGAAGCTGAGAGAAATAGACGATCCACATACGACAAGAACTATTTACACAGCTCTATGTCAGTCCATACTATCGTATGGAATCGTGGCATGGGGCTCAGCAGCTAAAACTCATCTTATTAGCCTAGAAAGGGCCCAGAGAGCTATTTTAAAAGTAGCATATCGAAAACCCTTCCGATTCTCTACGAATACTCTCTATCTCGAAACTAAATTCCTTAGAGTTAGACAGATATTTATACATAACGCTATAACTAGATTTCACCGTACAGCAATCGGTACACTGCGGAAACCTCAAAGATCAGCTAGAACTAGAAAATGGGACATTCCTCAGGTAAAAACCAATTTCGCCCACAAATGTTTTAGCATCTTAGGACCATATCTGTATCAAAAGGTAGATAACATGCTCAGTGTGTTTGAGTGCACTAGAAACACCTGTAAGAAGAAAATGTACCAATGGCTTCAAACACTTAATTATGAACAAACCGAATCTCTCCTAAAGCCTATGTCCTAATTAATCTAAATACCTAGTTGCACTTATAAGAAGTAAATTCCTCTTACCTATAGATACATCTGTTGACTCCATCTTGATGCATAGCATAATACCTACCTACCTAATACCTACCTTTTAATTTTAATTTAATCCTATTTAGTTTAGAAAGACTAAATTTATATACTTAAATAGATATGTAAATGTAGTCTTTTGGAACTTCATTAAACTAAGTTACTAACTAAGACAAACTTCCTAATCGTATGAACCGAAAAGATCAAATCTACTTACATACCTACTACTATAATTGAGGCAAGTGCTCGCTTCTGACCATAACCTGAACATAAAACTACCTCAATTACGCTAACACCTGTCTGTGACTTCCAATAGCCTAACTTGAACTAAACCATTAACTAGCTGTAACTCACCAATCTATCTGTACTTACCTCTGACTATGGCCAAATTAACAAACCATCTATATTTTTTCATCTACGTCCAAAGCCCATATACAGTATTATTCCGTTATGAAAATGTGCCAAACGAAAAAAAAAATATTAAACTTTACGACACAGGAATTATCCTAGTGTAAAGTTTATTAAACTTACCTTTATACAACTTAAAGATTGAGAACCTAAATGTAGGTGGTAATTATTAATACTATGATATAGCTAAAATTTACGTCCTACAAAGAGTGTGAATAAATATAAATTAACCTACTTAGTTGTTATATAGATGTTTATATAAATTAACTAATTAGCTGATAAATAGAATAACCGTTCTAGTACCCATCATAATTTTAATTAACCTAGCTACTATTAAAGTAACATCATAGAGTTTGTTAAACATAACTTTACGACACAGGATTTATCCTAGTGTAAAGTTTGCCTATGTATGAACAATAACTTAAATAAGCTACCTACACTTACCCTTATAAATAAGTATGTCTAAGCTGTTTGTGTCTCAAATAAATGATTTATTATTATTATTATTATTATTATTTCCTGCCACTTACTAAAAGAAAACATAGAGGCATAGAATTTTCATTCGTATACTAATTCTCAATCAATGTTCTATCCGAAATTGATAAGCTAATTTTGCATGTCGACATGTCCAATCGACAGCTGTTAAAAATGTAAAATTCGAAAATCCAACCATCAATATCCGAAACAATTTGTTAATCGGATAAGAATCGAATCCAACCATCGGACTTTCACAAATAAACTTAAACAAACAAAAATTTATTTCGTACAACACATCGTTAACATTCATCCCACTTGACCGGACGGTGTTCTACACTACGTTTGTCGAGTCGCGATCTCTACTCAAGAACAAGTTTTCCCCAACGCAGCGGTTGTTCTTCGCGAGATATGGCCCACTGCCGATTCAGTTTGCTAATTCTTTGAGCTATGTCGATAACTTTTGTTTTCTGTCGGATGTATTAATTACGAATCCTATCCTTCAGAGAGACTGCACCAACCCTACCATGAGTGTCCATAGGTCATGACGGGGGGGTAGGACGCACTGATTGAAAACATCGCGGTATGGATGCATTCGGCTAAAAAAAAGAACATTTTGAGGAGGCTTTTGCCCAGTAGTGGCACGAACCAGCCTAGTTAATAATTGATTTTATTTTAATATAATTGATTTTGTTTTAAAAAACTGTAAACCGACTTTACTTATATAGGTTTTTCGTTTATTTTTGCTTAATGGATCCTACCGTCAGAACCGGACCAAAATAAAATGGGACCACACGGGAAGCACCAGCTTTCATATAAAAAAAGAATCATGAAAATCGGACCACCCAGACAAAAGTTCTGAGATTACAAATATATAAAAAAATACAGTGGAATTGAGAACCTCCACCTTTTTTAAAGTCGGTTAAAAATATAATCTTAGCAAAGAAGAACACCCTTAATAGAAAGTGACCCTAAAGAGCACAAGTTAAGTCAATGAACCTTCAACGCTGCAGTTCTCACATAACAATGTGATCGCTATAATAGAATCTAAACAGAATGTATGAGTGTTCGTGGTATGTGGGCGAATAAGAATATTTTAATTTACCCCGCTACATATTTACCCCTCTACGTTTTATTTTACTTTGCAACGTAGTTATCGTTCTCTTCACTTCTCATGAGCATTACAAAAATCCCTGTTGCATGTTGGTTGTAAATACTCCAATAAGAAAGAACATTATTTTGTTCAAAGATCACATACTCTTTTTATATTATACATGGTACCAGAAATAATATGTACTAAGCAGAAAGGGGGTCATTCTGGACCCAAAGGAGATCGTCTTTTCGTGAGGACATATGGTCATGAGATATATTTAAGTTTATTTACAATGTGTGTTCTCTGAATACAACAAAATAAATAATTTATGAATAACTGTTTTTTGCATTTCTCACACAATGTGAAGTAAACAAACCCTGAAAATAATACACTCCTTTTAAGCAGTTGTGTAAATAACACAACTGCTTATAAAGGAGTAAGTACAAAAAAACTATTTAAAAATATTAATTCTACCTCAAAGCATAAATAGGTTTTAGTAATAGAACTTATAGGCAACTAGATCACTTAACGAAGAAGCTCTTCTCCTTCTGGAAAATAAAGTCGAACTTTACAAAGCACTTGCGACTTCAGAGCTTACGGTCTTTGTCAATTTAATTTCTAATGCTCTCGCTTGTAAAGAACCTGGGGCTTGTATGCCACGTAGTGTATAGCTTTCAGTTGGTTTAAAAACATTTTCATCAAATGAAAGAATACATAGATTCATTATGAATGTAAGCGGGCTAACTACGAACCTTGTTTGTGTTGAAAGAACAACAACGTTTCATCCCTTAACGAGGGACATCTTCAGGGCGAGTGCGGTTCTAGACGGGATGAAACGTTGGTGTTCTTCCGACACAAACAAGGTTCGTAGTTAACCTTCCATTCCTATTGAATTCGTCAAAATGGAAAAGTTTCTATAGTTAAAGAATACATAGATCTTAGAAAAAAGAGAGAGACTGAATGAATAAGATAATAGTACTGACTCAATCAACAAAAACAAAAGGCATTAAGATTTAAAAATATAAGGCTAAGCTTCTGTCGAGTAGAGACACAAAACGGTCTCTGTTTCAGCATGAGCTAGTTGTTAATAGAATAGAATAGAATAGAATATCATTTATTTTGACACACACACATAGGTACAAAGGAAAAACAACATGGAGATAAAAACATACAAAACTAAAACAAAGAACAAAGAGGTCGGTACTAAATTAAACATAGTATGCTGGGCGTCAAATCGAGTTTTGTCCCCATGACCCTGTGCCGAAATGGTGTTGGCTCAGCATGTAAAAGTAAGTAAAAGTAAAGTAAAAGTAAAAGTATATTAATTGCATAATTACATGTGAAATAGATGGTAGAATAAAATAATATTTTAGCAATGTAATTTGCCCTTTATAGGCGTGCAATTTTTGTCTAGTACATGCTTAATAGGAAATATTAAATTGAAATCATAGAATAACAAAAAAAAAAAATTATAAAAGGTAGGTACATAAATGTCAAAAATGTCATGTCATGTGCTGAACGATTGCTGAAAACCTTTGATTTGGCGTTACGGATGTCTAGTCGGTGGCAAGCTTTTATAACAAATAATAATAATGAATAAATAAACATGGGTAAATAGCAAGATAGATTTTGATTAATTAATGATGGTAAGTACAAAATAATTATATTTATTTTTTTGTATTTGTTTATTTATAATATAACACATTACAACTTACGCTGGTCTTCCGGCAAGTCGTTTGGTTACGGCACGGAAGGTTTTTGTTTTGTGTATTAAATACCATAAATATATTCAAAAGTACTAAATCAGAATCAAGCAGAAGAAAAAAATTAATCTCGAATAATATACATGGTTAAGTTAAATGAATATAAATTGAAAATGTTTTATTTGCCTTAAATCTACTACACATTACAATAAATTTCAATTTATTTTTTGTACTTGATCATTAAATCCACATCTTTGCTGCTCTTTTATATCAAAAGAGCACATTTTATATCAAAAGAGCACATTTTTGTATGATAAAATGTAAAAAAAACATGCAATATGTCTGGCTGCTCATGGCAATATTATAAAGTAAATAAGCGCAGAAAGCATCGTATCGCAAAGTAACGTTCAGAGATTTTGCTTTGAGACTTTCAAAGGAGAGACTATTCAATTTCCATGTTTGGATTTCTTAGTTTTTATTTTAAAAACATACCATCTCGCAGATTTATTAGCATTTTCTTTTGATTATGTTTGTATCCCTGCTCGATTTCATTTTAAGCAAGAGTCATTTTCAGATTACAAAGAAATGTTCTGAAGTAATAAAACAACATAATACTCGTATGATATGATAATGATTGGTAAGTTTGTAACCTTAGTATGTTTAAGTTATAAACGTTATCCCATAACTTTTTGCCAAATGTGTGACAATACGCTGTAACTGTCGACTCTTGACAAACTTTATATGGTTTAAAGTGTCGTAAAGTAATAAGATAAAAATAAGTTTTGAATTATAAAGAAATACAAATAAAAAAAGACAACCCTAAGCAAAACCCATTCGTTTATCGACACATCGAGAAGGCACTGATGTGATAATAAGTGTTAAGCGCAAGTTTCCGGAGGTAACCCTTCGACCGGAACACGAATTATGTGGTTTTGCGGCGTCCTGATTACACCCCTGTCCTCGCATTAAACCCACTGATTTCGGTCACTCCGCATTTACGGCTATTTCTATTTCGGGAAACTAGACCGAAAAGGTCGTGTTAACTTATTCGCACTTTCTCGTATTACAGCGCCTTGTATTAAAGTCTAGTTACAATAAATATCTTTTGATTGAGCCGTTAGCTGTTGACCCACTGGGTTTCTACAGAAAAAAAAATAAGGGGCGAACCTAACGGGTCTGGTTGTTAAACTAGGCCTAGCTCTAAGTACTTACCGGATTCTCGACGTAAAAAACTCGGATTAAATAAAATTCTAAATTTTTTCTTTGGTTCTTAAATTCAAAGACAATATGATTGAAAATACTACAAAAAAATCACGAAAGTATACTGCTTCGCACAACATTAGGTCGAGATCTCACGAACACTGCGGTCTATTGAAATAAATGACTCAAATATGAATTTGTAGGTTATTATTTTTTATTAGATTCATTAGACTTATGATGTGTAGTTTTCTTGTAAATAAGCAAACAGTTGATTTTGGCGCTTACGACGCCGCGCCGTTCTTAAAACGTATGTTCCGTTTCGCTACTATGAAGGCGAAATCCTATACCCAGCCTCTTTATAAAGTGATACACATTGCGCGCTCATAAAGAACTATGAAGTAGACGACTGCTATGGTGGCGTAGACGTTGGTTACGGTGGCGTAGACGTTTGCTACGGGGGCGTAGACGTTTGCTACGGGGGCGTAGACGTTTGCTACGGTGGCGTAGACGTCTGCTACGGTGGCGTAGACGTTTGCTACGGTGGCGTAGACATTTGCTACGGTGGCTTAGACGTTTGCTACGGTGGCGTAGACGTTTGCTACGGTTGCGTAGACGTCGAGCATTTTATTGACGCCCAGATCGCAGTGTTAGTATTCAAAACTGCAGGTATCAGAAGTCCTCACCTACTATAAGTGACTACAAAGTGTGTCTGCAATGGTTGTTAACACTTTGATGCTGGTTGTTTCTTCAAAAGAAAAGGGGAGCGTAGGCTTACTCGTCACATTTCACACATTTCAAATTTTATTGGTTAAATATTAGGTCCTTACATATGAAATTGGCGTTTTGTATGGGAGGAACAAAAAGTCGAATATTTTTTAATATAATATATTTAATTAATCAAAGTATGAACCATTATTTTCTATGCACTTTTGCCATCTTATAGGTAGTTCATTGATCCCTTTACTAAAAAAACCAGTCGGACGGATATCAATAAAATCTTTGAAGGCGATTTGGACTGCCCCATCGGAGTTGAATTTTTTCCCTTGCAAGAAGTTATCCAAATTTCGAAAAAAATGGTAATCTGTTGGAGCAAGGTCCGGGGAGTACGGAGGATGTCTTAGACTTTCCAATTGAAGCTCTTCTAATTTAGTAGCCGTCTGTTGCGCAGTGTGTGGTCTAGCGTTGTCGTGAAGCAGCAGTGGCGTGGAGCGATTGACCAGCCTAGGTTGTGTAGCCGCTAGCTTTTCCATCATGGTTTGCAATTGCTGACAATAGACATCAGCCGTAATAGTCTGGCCAGATTTGAGAAAACTGTAATGAACAATACCGGCACTAGTCCACCAAACGCTTACAAGTAACTTTTTTGGGGTTAATTTTCGCTTGGGGCAGGATTTGGCTGGCTGGCCAGGATCCAACCGTTGCGCTGAGCGCTTCCGATTATCGTAAAGAACCCATTTTTTATCACAGGTAATGATTCGGTTTAAAATACCTTCATTATTGTCCCGGTTTAGTAATGTAACGCAGCAGTCGACGCGCGTTTGCCGGTTTGCTTCAGTCAATTCGTGAGGTACCCACCTTTCAAGCTTTTTAATCTTCCCAATTTGCTTCAAGTGAATTAAAACAGTTTTATCACTAACATCGCAGCCTGCAGCTAACTCGGACGTGGTTTGCGATGGATCCGCTTCCACAATAGCCTTCAACTCTTCATTATCAACTTGAGTCTCAGGCCGTCCACGGGGCTTGTTCTGCAGGTCGAAATTTCCAGAACGAAAACGTTGGAACCAAAAACGAACTGTGTTTTCTTTTGCAACACGACCGTCATACACATCATTCACCCTTCGAGTTGTTTCCGCAGCACTAGTGCTACGGCGGAACTCGTACTCGTAAATAATGCGATATTTTAAGTTTTCCATTTTGTAAAATGAGTGACGCAAACAGAAAAAAAAGAAGAAAAAAAAACAAATGAATGACGATCATCGAAGCACAAATACATGAGTCTATAGCTGTACAAATTTGAATTTGGAATTCCTTACCAAAGAGGAGAAATTTGTGATTAAAGTGGCCAGTACGAAAAACGCCAATTTCATATGTAAGGACCTAATATTAATCACGCACGATGCAACGGTACCTACTTAACAGCATGTGATAAGGACGCCAAAGAGTTCAATATTTACGTCTTACGTAATTTTGAAATTATGTTCTGACACTTCCTGAAAATTTCAAAATAACACAAAAATAATAAAACATATAGAGTTCCTATCGAAACAAAAATTATATTCAATAATAGGGATAGGATGAAATAACTTATAGCGATAAAATGCGCTTTATACTCGAACTTCCTCTATTCTAAGCGAACGTCTATGGAATAAAAAAGTAGGTATGTTTGTACTGTTCTTCTTCTGTGCGTAGTCATAAAAAAATTTTACCCATAGAAGCACAAATTCCTTTAGTTTTGTAATCCCAGATCATTTCCATAGTTTTGCAGTCATTCACTTCAAAGGAAACTAATATAATAGCACTATCGTGTCCCTTATAATAAGAATCGGTTCTATATTAACGCGAATGGCGTAAGAAAACTGACCTCGGTCGAGTGAATAAACCTCTAATCGAAGACGCGGGGGCGCGCCGGGTGCCAAGGCATAAATCAGGCCCTGGCCCTCAGTTACACCGGTAGCCGATCGTGCGATCCGCAAGTTTCATGCCCAGCGCATGGAAATCATCAAAATAAATGCGCATTCATGCGCGACATTTTCATTTTTTATAACGCACATGTCTGTTTCCGATGGATCCCTATCTGTGGCAAGCCTATGATAAGATAATTTGATTGTTTTGTAAAACTAAAAGGCGACTCCATCAAATTTTGTGGGATAAATGCTAATCGCTCGAGAATCAAGATAATCGGTCCATAAATGACGGAAAAATCCCCCTTGTGTCTATAGTACCATTGATTTGTACCATCAATGGTACAAGTGATACTAAGTACTATGTGTCCTTAGTACCATTGAAAAAGATACTAGTTTAACATACATAAAAAGGATGATAATGGTGAAGTACATTGGTGACGTACATTTGTATATGTTTAAATAAAATATTATTATATATTGATATATTATATCTGACTATATCAACTAGTCAAAGTTGTTGGGAGCACTGAGACCCTAAAAGCCAAAAGTAAAGTATGCATTTACCTAGGAGAGATAAACAACTGTGATGGATGATAACTTAATAATTAAGCCCCATACAAACAAGTAGTCTTGTATGAAGTGTTATTTAATAAAATATTATGGAACCATTGCGTTGTAGATGTATTTATTATTTTCAAGTAAATTTCTAAGTCATCTAATACCAGCCATATAATCTTAAAGCTGGGTACCCGCGCGTTACGGGGCGTAATGTAACGTGCTACACAGCGAGCGTTTGTGCAGTCAGTACGGGGAATGAAGACGCTCGCAACGAACAACGAAACTCATTTTCGCACACTGCGTAACCGAATGGTTCCCCTCGTAAGACTGGTCAGCAACCGGCTTAAAGGGAAAACGAAAATAAAGTATCTTTTCTTCCTTTTCACAAGGGCTTTTCTAAAAGTTGGTAATTGAAGAAGTAACAAAGGAGATAATCAAACTTAAGTGAACATAAAAAAAAATATAACACCTGTTTTTTGTGTAAATTTATCCGGGCGCCCCTCCGTATGCTTCAGCCTTCAATTTGGCACATCCTTAAAATGACACACGAGAAGAGAGCAGCCCTAACGACACCCGCGTCAACTCTCACGCCGGGCTTATAAATAAATACGTACGCATTATTGCCTTTTTATATATATTTTATTTATATTGTAATGAGGGAATTGGGAATTACAAGGAGTTTTGAGAGCGATCGCGGTGTCGGGTTTGGAAATAATATGCGAGGGACGATTTCCTTAGACTCTTACTTGTATTGATGATCGAGGGTTCTTTTAGTATGTTTTCAAATAATTATTAATTACAATAACAATATACTCGTACATTATATTTGTACCATAAAATCTTGTAACGTTTGTCTCGGTACTCACATTCGTCTTAACTTTATTTCTAGTCTAAGTATCAGTAATTAAAAAAATGGTTACTGTCGAATTGGGAATCTCCTCCTTTTTATGAAGTTGGTTAACAATAACTAACTTACCTACTGCATCGGCTTTCATGTTCGTCCTTTGGCTCGCACAGGGTTAGCGCTAACCTCATTGCCTGTGGCATACGTTATGGGATACCGACGTATTTGATTAGGTTTTGTAACATTTTCACTATTGCACGTCACATATTAAAGTTCAAGGCATTTGCAAATGGTTTGAATAATACTAGTTTCCACTCGCGGCTTTTCTCGCGTTATTCCAGGAAAAGTAGCCTGTATGCGTCTCCTGGATACCGTCTGATGATAGATTAATTCTACGGCATGCCAGAAGAGAAGAAAATGGAGAGATTCAGCTATAGAGTTCATTTATACTACACCTGCTCAGAAAGATGCTTCTTTCTTATTTTTTTAAACCCAATGCCTGCGTACCGAAACGCGGGAGGAAAACTCTATAAAATTTCATTCACAATTCATGTCCATCAAATTCTTTCACATTTTTATCTCTTGCTAAACGCGTGAAAAAATGTATGAAAAACCATTTCTAACGTGTTATTTTTTATTTCCCTTATATCTGCCGGTAGCTATG
The DNA here is from genome assembly GCA_955876795.1 of Eupithecia tripunctaria. Lineage (NCBI taxonomy): Eukaryota > Metazoa > Arthropoda > Insecta > Lepidoptera > Geometridae > Eupithecia > Eupithecia tripunctaria. The sequence continues at coordinate 6,181,700 of OY041616.1, read as the reverse complement.
CTTTCATAATAGATCAGACGTTAAAAAAGACCACTTCCGTATTCAGTATTCATAATTAAAAAAAGAATCATGTGCAAATCGTACGTGCGCGTATTTGTTGCTACATTGGAGCTTAAAATTTGAATTTACTCGGTGATTTTGAAGATTTTATACGATGATTTTCCTCGAAGGTTGTATAAAGCACTATGTATCACTCGGGAGAAAGTGCGATTCCTACCTCGTGTGTTTTAAATGACACACTGCATAGGAATTTGCCACTTTCTGAACTCGGTGTACAATCTACTACTTCTACCGCCGTAGCCGAAAGACTAAGAAGTCGTAGTAATCATGTATGAAACGGTCTCGCAACACGTGTAGTCAGAGGTCCCAACCTTGTGTCTGTGTTTCAGAGCTTTATTAACTGAACTGATAACCCAATATCGCCCGCAAGTGGACAGATAAATTACCTACTCCATTACATTTAACGCGTTGGTTACTGAATTAAATCGACACAGGACTAAAAAAGCTTTCTGTGCTCATGATTTTGTTAGCAGAGGAATCTATAACCAATCCGTCTGCTACAAAAATCCTTCTACATTGTCGCATATTTCGATTTAGTAATAACATACTGCAATGTGATTCCGAAGCCTAACAAAACATAAAAGTTCTGATTGAAAAATAGGCGAATATAAATGCTTGAGCACGTTTCCGGTTTTAAAACAAAATCCCAAGCTTTTTGTGTGATTTGCTTTTGGAGTGCCTAACAGTTTTTGGTATGTTTTTTTACGTCGGAATAATAAAAGATCCTATAAAATACTAGTCCTATATCGTCTGCAAATACACGGAGTTTGAACTCTGACTAATAGGACTAAAACTTCGCTCGAACATGAATAAGTTCAAAATGTTCAGAAAGTTCAGAAATGGAAACTAAAGTAAGTTCGCACTACTACACTATTCTCTAATTGAATTTCACATATTCCTAAATTAACACTTTGCCTTGATTTGAAATACCTACACTGAACACAGCTTGAGTCTATCACATAATTAAATAAATAATGCTTGACAATTCACAAAGCATCATCAAGCCCCAAGATAAAGAGTTATTCCCAACGTTTCACGTGAGACAGATAGATAGATAGATAGATTATAACTTTATTGCACCATCAATTACATAACAAAAACAAACAAAGAAATTACTGCTAACTAATCTAGAGAGGCACAATCGGCGGCCTTATCGCTAACAGGGATCTCTTCCAGGCAACCTTTGGATAGATAGGATCGGTACGTTTAGAAGCTGACGGTGGCGTAATTGATGACACATTAATATATAAAGTGAGACGTGAGAAGTCATTCTCTAAACAGAGCTTTGGTTATGGGTACTAGATTATTGATATGACATTTAGTTACTGTGTCACGTTGTATATTTTAGACAACAACTTGCGTGAAGCTGCGTGTTTATATATCCATGATGTGATGACATATAACCAATGATGAACGAATATTATCTTGAGACTCTAAACGTTTTTACAGCTTCTTTAGATATTCCGATAAATCCAAAGAGAATATCAAAATAAACGTCAAAATTATTTGCGAATGTGGAACACTACAGACATCAAAAGGCTCACGATCAACGTTGATCATTCGATCTTATAATACCGTGGGCCGCTCAACCCGTGGAAAGCAATCAGGGCGTCGCCGTAGACAAACTGTCGGGGCGGGCCTTAATTGGCGGTCGCGGAGATTTATGCGGGGACCTGATCGTCACTCGGCCGGTGATTTTGAGCGACCGCGCCGACCCACAAGACCGCAACACGGGTTAACGCCTTTACACAGCTTTTAAACTCGTTTTCTAGCAACTTGCTTCTGCTAAAACTGGATCAATTCTACCCTAGATTCAAGTAGATCTAGATTGAAGGGACTTGAACTATAGATTAGTTATATTTTCTTTAGTTATTTGATGCCGGTGATTAAAAGAGACCGCGTTGACCCCTAAGAACGCAACACGAGTTAGCGCCTTTAGACAGCTTTTACACTCCTTTTCTAGCAAGTTGCTTATTCTAAGCATCAATACTGCCGTAGATCTGAGTAGATCTGGATTCAAGGGATTTGAACTATCCAAATCAATCCAACCTAACAAATCTTTTTTATTTATTTTCATTAGTTACTTGAATCTGGTGATGCTGAGCGACCGCGTTGACCCCTATGACCGCAACACGGGTTGGCGTCTTTACAGTACAGTTCGCGCCACGACTCAAGTCCTTTAGACGCGGCGCTGCTATCGCTGCCCTTACTCTGGTAGGTTCCGAACAAACAAAAGGGCTCCTACGACATCTTCAAGCTGAGTTGAAAGGGCCCATTTTCTTACGCCGCGACCCCACACCAAATATCAATTACCTTCACCAACAAAAACACCGTGCTAGGTATGCGACAATGCGGAAACTGACCTCTTATTACTGTTTTTTAGAAGTAGTCACAGTGTGTATTTTGACAAGATCTTTTATGAATGAACTAAGATGACGTGTGACACAAAGCTGACCCCGCATCAGTCCAAATGTGACACTAGTCCGTCTGAAGTGTTAGTATGCCGCAATGTTTTCGTATTGCGTTCAATACGGACACGTGAACGCACTGGTTGCGAATTATTTTAAGCTCATAGAAAAGTTTGGTTTGGTCGCTGAACTGAAGGCAAATAGACATATTATAGTGTAGTAGCCAGTGTGTCTACCATGAGTTTTCACCATCTATACTTGCTAGCGGCTGTAGTTAAAATAATATATGGAAACTTCTAAAGCGCCTCTAGTAGATAGTTCGGTACTAAAATGCGCAGTATGACTTGATTTAACTGTGACAACTCATGGTTGACACACTGATAGCATTCATTCTGATAATGTATTAGTTGAAGAAATTAGTAGCCAAATAGTAGATCACTTTTCCTTAATATACCTTTGTTTTTAAACATGAAAAGGCCTGATGGCGAGTGACTATTTTCATTCCTGCCTTGAAGTTATATACGTTTACATGCTCACCAAATCTGATAGAGTGTAAATAAATTTTCAGTTCTATGTAAAATATAAGGGAAGGTACCTTCAGGTTCATAAAGAAAACTGTTTTTAATATTTCACACTATATAAATAAATAATAAATAATAATAAATAATAAGGCTAGGCTGCGTAGTGAGTGCGTTAGTAAGCCACTTGGATAGCAGGTGATAGTCGGATTTTAAATGAAATGGACGCTATTACTAAATCCGAAAACAAAAGGAGAGGCAATAATTTTCTTGCAGCTTGCATTTCATTGCCAAACATTTTTAACAACCATCGATGCTGCTAATCGGTCTTTCAAAGAACACCACCCTATGTAGTCCCTAGTATAAAACCGACAGCGTTTTACTATGACGTCACAGTTCATAGTTATACTCTGTGCGAGTATAGGTCGCGTTCAGCCGAGCGTGCGAATGCGCGATGACATCCCGCTTCAGTACATTAATTACGCAACACCGAACCTAACGCGAAACGTCGAATGGAATCTGCTTTTATTACTACCTTCTAGAATCATCTGTACATCTTTTCGGAGAAAAATTATTACGCAATAAATTAAGAAGGCTACGAACCCCTCCCAAATCTCAGCGGCCGGCCCGAGTGAATTTGTTGTTGTTTCACGTAGAATCGCATCGTGTTGGCCATTCCGCGGCATTCGCCTTATTTTGGAATTGTGCTCCCTGTGTCGCATTGCCCCCCGCGTTTTAGCGAGCGGTTGCAGAAATTTGAAGGAATTTCTCAATTTTTTATATTTTTTCGTACTTTGCGATTCATTTTGAATAATCGACTGATTTCAGAAATATTTTTGTTTATTTCTAATGGTGAATATATTTAGGATGTTTGCAGCGTGACAGATTTTCGAATAAAGGTGTCTAACATGCATAAAAAATAGCTTGAAAATTACTCGATTTGGTGGTCAAAATATGGCAAATTAGTTTCACTCTCATTCAAATATCATAATGTTTTTTAAAAAACGAAAACGCTACAAACATAGCTATTTGTCATCCGATTATGTATGCAAAATTTCAATACGATCGGAAACGTAGTTTCCAAATGAAGCGGGAAGTACGTTTGTATGGGGGCTAAGGTATCCGTTCTGTTCTTAAGAGTAGTAAATGAAGCCGTGGATATTTTTACGTAGCGCTTTCTTACACAATATGAGCAAACTAGCTGTGTGGTGCTGGCTTAGAATTTACACCACCCCAACTCTTTCCGCGGGTGTTGTAAGAGGCGTCTAAGGGATATCCACCGGGGGGCGGGCAGCTGCACCCCTGCCGAACATTTTTACCACCAAACTGCTATCCCCAACCTTCATGCCCAGCGTGGGAATTACGGGCATTACCCTCCATGAGATAAACGCGAATAAGGCGCTTATCAGGGGAAAGCGTCCAGCTGTGAACCAATACAGGCTGTTGAGGTTAAGGATGAGCAAACTTAGGATAACCATTTACTATTTACAAGTCTCGTAATATTATGTGGTCATTCGCTCACTAGGTTACGGTTTTCAGGCCACCGCAGTCTCAAAATAAAAAAAACATAATTCTTTTTTATCTTTGTTCAAATATTTATCTGAACTCTCTTCTTCAACTTGAAATTTTACTATCATTTAAGATTCGATGTCCCACGACTGGGCCAATGCATCGACGGGCGAGAGGCGTCGTTTGATCTTTTATGCCTTCTATTGTTCTTTTGACTGGAAGATACCGCTTCTAAGCGATTGTGCATTGGTGCTCATTGTGCATGAGTTTGTTTTCTCTTTTAGTGTTTATTTGTTGATGTAGGTTCATTAAAGTATTTAAGTATTGTTTTCTGTTTTGTTAAAAAAAAGATCTATTCAGTGCCTATTCCGCCCGATGAGACTGATACAATTTGTGTTTTCTAAAAAACTAAAAACTATTTATCGAATTTTTAAAATCACTCCCTCAACCTCAACCTTCAATAGCCTGAATTGGTCCACAGCTGGACGCAGGCCTCCCCCTGATAAGCGCCTTATAGGCGTTTATCTCATGTAGGGCAATGCCCATAATCCCCACGCTGGGCATGCGGGTTGGGGATCGCAGTTTGGTGGTATAATTGTTCTGCCGAGGGCGCTGCTGCCCGCTCCCCGGTGGATTACCCTTAGTAGCCTCTTACGACACCCGTGGGAAGAGTTGTGGTAAAAAAATACACACACATCCTTACACAGAACGTCCTTTTTAACAGTCGGTTAAAAATACATTTTCACCCAATAACATCCCTGATGATAGCCAAAGGAGCAATTAGTCGCCTCTCCGGCGCCATGGGTACTGTCCCATAATCTTCGCCCGGCGCCTGACCCGACAGCTCATTTGCATCTCGACACCGCGTCAACTGTACAGACGAATTTAACATGATGCGCGGCTAAACGAGTTGGACTGCTAATGTCATTCATAGTGCCGGTTTATTGGAGCAGAGAATACTGCTACAGATGATGGCTGGAAAGATGTAGGTAGAGTTTTTCTTGTCTAGTCTAGATTCGAGTCACTGTACAGACGACTTTAACATGATGCGCGGCTAAACGAGTTGGACTGCTAATGTCATTCATCCACATCCATCCATATCCACAGCCTGTATCGGTCCACTGCTGGACGTAGGTCTCCCCCTGATAAACGCCTTTTTGGTGTTTAACTCATGGGGGGTAATGCCCATAATCCCCACGCCGGGCATGCGGGTTGGGGATCGCAGTTTGGTGGAAGATTTGTTCTGCAGGGGGCGCTGCTGCCCGCCCCCCAGAAGATATCCCTTAGTCGCCTCTTACGACACCCACGGGAAGAATTGGGCTGGTGCAAATTCTATGCCGCCGGCACCACTCTATGCCGCCGGCACCACTCTATGCCGCCGGCACCACGAGAGTTTTTCTTGTCTATACTCGAGTCTCTGTACAGACGTATACAAAGAACCAAACATGGAAACAACGCACCAGCGGTTCGAGAACTCTGACTTCTGAACAAGCTCGTGAATTAGTTTCAACATGTCGTATTCCACGACAAGTTATTATATTATAATAAGGATGTAATTCATTAATCAATAATCTCACGATTATCTATCAAAATGTTCATATACATCAAAATCTAATATGGATGATGAGGGAAACCTTTAAGTGACGTATAAACTCTAATGTATATTAAGACACGGAAGATTTGCGTGTAACTCGATCGGTTATATCGATTAAGAGTAAAATTTGTTCATAAACTTGCTAGTCTCGATTCAGGGAATTTTCATACTTGGTAACAAATATACAGACTTGATAAAGCATTAAAAAGTAAGCTGTTATTTATTTTTATATTAAACGTTCTTGTCACATATGTGGTGATCGCGGATACTAAGACAAACTTATTTTTTACTCAGGCATTATTGATTGATTAACTTAAAACTTTGGTAGGTAGATACCTAAGTTTTAAGTTAATCAATCAATAATAGTAAAATAACAGGTATTTAAGCAAGAACAATGTTAAACAAAATCAAACACTCTATTTCAAGTGAGCATAAACCGTTCAGCTGGTATTCAATGGACATCCACTACACATTTCAGTGACCATCTTTCGTTCTTTGCTAATTTAGGACGTAGCATTAGGAAGCTTCATAGGTCAACTTTGATGTATACGACCATATTAGTAAAATATATAGGTAGATAGATAAATAGATATCTTTATTGTACCATCAATACATAAAAAGAACAAAGAAATTACTGCTAACTATATCTAGAGTGGCACAATCGGCGGCTTTATCGATAACAGCGTTCTCTTCCAGGCAACCTTTGGATGGATAGGATCGGTACGTATAAAGCTGGCAGTGGATATGATATTCGGATATAACCACTCTGATACTGGCTGAGTGTTTGCGGAAAGCCAGCGGCGCCATTTAACAGATACATATCGGAGAATGCTCACAGAATCTCACCCCAAGACAAGCAGACGCACAATGCAATACCGTCCATACTTGGTGGATATACCATCCACTCCCACTAAGCGGTTTTCCTCAACCTTTATTAATGGAACTCGCTTCCTGCTAGTTTTTCTGGCCAATTACAGGTCTCTTCAAGACATGGTGCATAGGTGTATTCTAGACCTTTGTGATACACCGTCGGCCACCTCTTGCTTTCCGTCAGGTAAGATTGCGGTCAAGAGACAATAGACGAAGGTCTACGATGGTCTCTCGACGAGGGTCTATTATTGCCCCTTGAGGCGCATACCCGAGCCAATATGACAGCGATACCTGTTTTATCATATTTTTACGTTTATCATACGAATTTGTAAAAATCCCACGTTCAGTTTGTGGTGTCTATTATAAGCTATTTTTTAATACCTCTGTAATAATTTTATCTCATATAGTTTAGGAGGAGATGCAAAAATAGAGATTGGTGGCGAAAAAGCGCAACTTCGTATCTCTTCCTAAGCTTTACAAAATGAAACTATTACAGAGTCATTAATAAATAACTTACATATAATAGATTGACCAAAATATATAACAATAGATACCACAAACTGAATGATGGATTTTTAAAACTTGCAACGTTTAACATAATAATAAGATACAATAGTTGGGGGCGCCACTTTCATTGGTGTATGGGTCTTAAAATAAGTTATATTTAACTTTGACGTATAATGGATTCAAACTCCTGTCAAAAAAGTAAATTAAAATGTCATCGCCATCTTGTAACCACTCTCAGAAGACATTATCCCAATTACAATTCAAACAGTGGTTCTTACATTAGTTTACGCTGATGTCCCGAAGCCGTAACGAGAGTTTAATTGAGGGCGCGCCGATCCGTTAGATAACGTGATTAGTAGCGGACTTCAATTAACTTACATAATGTAATTGCTCTGTTGGGCGGGCGGGCGGTACCGCGGCCGTTTTGGATGATTATGGTCATTGCTTGTCATTACTTGTCACACCTTGTACATGATTGGGTGAAAATGAAACAGTGTAAATTAAGCGTGATGAGCTGGGTTTATTTGAAATGCTAAGTAAAATTTCAAGCCTATATTGGTCGCAGGCCTCCCACTGATAAGCGCCTTTATTGGGTATAATCTGATGGGGGTAGTGCTCATAGTACCTACGCTGGGCGTGCGGGTTGCGGATCGCAGTTTGGTGACAGAATTGTTCGGCAGGAGGCGCTGCTGCCCGCCCCCGGTAAATATCCCTTAGTCTTACGACACCTGCGGGAAGAGTAGGGGTAGTGCAAATTCTTTGCCGCTGGCACCATACGGCTCAAGTAAAATTTCTTTGTTATGTAATTGTATTCTCAGATTATTTGTTCCGTAGTCACGAAGGGTTTGTTCTCTATATCCGGTTTTTTTTATTGTTGTGTATAGTATTAGAATATGAGATTGATTAGCTAATTGATTTGGCCTGTAAACAAAAAACTTCATATTCTAAACGTTAACCTTCATATATCATTTTAGCTACAAATAAAGCATTTCTTATATTGAAATTCATTTGGCCCAATTTAAGAACGAACAATAACCACCTACGACTTTTTAGGACAAATCTAATCATATCAATTTTGATATGTACAATTAATTATTCGTGAACGTTTAAAAAACAATAGATTTACGCTTTCATCAGATTACTTCGAATAAAACAAATTATGCATGATAACATCATAAATTCAATGAAGCGTACCGTCTGCTTGTCCATTTGTATGTCATTAACATCGTAGACTGGCAGGCGTGAGTCCCTGCTACGCGCATTGACACAACATTTTCATAATCGCAAACATCGACCAGAGCAAAACCACACAAACATGAACCCTACATCTTGCCACCCAAGTTACATATTCACGCAACGTGTTTGTGCACCACGTCAAATGTATTTTAATGATATGACAAATTGTCAATTTCGATAGGACTTCACTGAGGGTGCGGTGAAGGAGCAGACCTTGGTTATTCAAGAAAGTGTGATCGTAAATAATTTTATAAAGCCGCCTCTTGTAGTGTTAGTTCCTAGTCGTTCGAATAATTTGGTAATGAGTTTAGTCAAGAGTGAATGCAATATAATGTATGAATATACGTTAACTGTGTTACTATAACATTATTTTAACTTAGAAATAGCTATAGTCATTTGTTTTCTTCTGTTCGTTTACCGATTACGAAGTCATGAAAAATAGTGGACGGTTTGCTAAGTTGGCCATAAGCGATCAAATTCTTCTAAGGTAGAAGATTGAAGGCAATTTGTCAAATACGACTGTATTTGATACCTTCGTCAAAGCAGATGCTATTAATAAAATAATAAATAATATAAAAATATTTATAAAGGCAAAAACATAATAAACAAATAATTAAACTCAAATCAATTACTATTTTATATACAATTTATATATAATTATTAATTAATTCTAGGTCTTTTGGCCTGGCTTCTAGTTTAACACTTTCATGGCCCAAGTGCTTGTAGATCCCCGTGTCGCAGTGGCCGGCGGCGGCGCCCCTGCAAGTCGCAATGCCGATGCTGGGCAGTGAATGTGTTAGAATTACATTACAGCACCTAGACTCTTGACGTAGATGCTGCATTACTTCCTAATAAGTAATCCTTGCACAGTCGGCTAAAAATAGCCCAGTTAACTAGAATTGAACACTCAAGACCACACTCTTTATGATAACTCAACCTAAAACACTTGCGTTTTAAAAGGACAAGAACACAACTCTCGACCTGTCCCGATACGTAATTTATTAGAGCAATTTGCAAGAAATTCGAGTTCCCTTTAGTGGCACCGACGGCGATGGCCCGCCGTAAAGAAACCGTTCAAACACTGGCGGCAAACAGAGGCGGGGCGCCGCTCCCTCGTGTACACACAACTTGACCATCCTTACAATGTCGTATTTAATCAAAATTACGATATTTTGCTTGCATTTATTCAGTTCCGTCTTGATAAGATTCTTATTGCCATACAGCGGGGCAATGCAGCCAGTGCCTTAAGAACGCTTCTAACTGATATTGATATGGATCAGTTGAGCTACCTGTAGATTGTTTCCAACAGTCTATAGCTAGCTCAATTTCAATTGTAAATAGTAGTTATAATTGGTTTCTGGATTGTACTTTTCCTTATTGATTTTATTTACCATTATCTTACCCATAATGCTGGACGATTCACACAGCATCTAGATGATGATGCACAAAGCTAAGCAGAGCTTGTGTTATGGGTACTAGAAAACTGATATACTTAATACAATACATTACATAGATATATATTTTTTATTATACATACAAAACATCCAGAACGCCCTGTCTGCAGATCGTACACACATTTGTCCCGAGGCGGGAATCGAACCCGCAACCAGGCAATATTCCTATATGTTTACGTTAAGCTCTTTAAAGGTACTACCTACTATCGTCTACAATACAATTTTCCCTTTGTGTTGCTTTCGAATAGAATATTGTTTTGCGCGGACAACATTGTGAGTTTGATTAAATTATGTCAGCACAAATACCGTACAAAATTTATACTAGAAAAGGTTTACACGGCTATTTTTGAGAATAGTTTTGAAAACAAGAATATAAGTAACGATATTTTCTGGATTAAATTAATCAAATTATTAAAATTATCCGGATTTTTTGAATACGCTTCAACTATACCATTCGTGAATGGTATATTTAAAATTCAGTGTTGAATTCGGCGGAATTTCAGTTATTTATTACCTACGTATTGAATGTCATGACGTCGCGGTCGTGTGGGCTTCCGTATTGTTCCCTATGCATTTATTGTCAAAAGCTCGGGTGCAATTTTTCACAGTATTTGCGGCTCGAAGCGCTCTCCCGATCCATTCCCTATGATTTCATTATTTGCTTTCAATCAGCATTGTGAGCCGTCCGCGCCCCGCGATTCTGTCCGAAGCGATTTTTGTTTGGTTTCGTTTTCAGATGCTGTTTGTTGTCGAGTTTCGAAGATTTTTCCTTTCCCGGTTATTTCACTTCGGTAAAGTTTTGCTATGCTTTGAATTTTAGATGAAAATCAAACAGCCACTCGATCGCTTTCACCGCTGAACAAAATAAGATCAAGAATATTTCTGTACTAGGTAATAAAATTAGCTTTTCGAGAAATGATAAAAATAATGTATTTTGATAAACCTTAGTAGAAAAGATCAGAAGTGGGTTGACTCTAATAAAAACAAAGCATTATCAAGTATATAGGATTTATTCTTAATATCGGCAGTGCGCTTCAGCGGCGGGGCGTGCTTCCTTTAGCATCCAATTGCTATCTTCGACTCGATGAGCGCACTTCAATGTGTAGGTTACGCCGAGAAATATGTTCATTTATGATATAGAGGTAATTTTATTTATGGAGCATATTCCTGTATCAGATAGGGCTGGATGATACTAAAGCGAAGCTAGGACAACCAAAAATAAAATGAGATCAAATTATAAATGTATAAAATCTGTAAATAAAGTACGTTCTCCCAGGTTACTCAACTGGACTGTGTCACAACTACACGCAAATACTTGCTCTTAGTTAATGTACAATTGTGTGCAATAATAATGGACAAACCCGAAAGTAGGTATTCTTTTACTCAATAAATCACACAAGTACGTGGTAGCAAGAACGCGTAATACTTACCTGCCGGTAAGTGTTACGCGTGCTTGATCCGACTTTGACTAAGGTGCGTGGACCTAATTGCACCTAATATTACATTTAATTATGTATTCTAGTGTCATTTCTATTAGAGTTTACACATCTGCGCCGTGGCAGTCGCGGCGTAATAATCGCCCCTCGTAACTTATAGTGGTTTTCCACTTGCAGTGCGTTATCTATGTATCAGGGTATGAAGTTTCGCTAAGTTTGCATTGTGTGAACCGCCGAAAGACAAAATGCGCTTTGTTGGAGAAATGCAAGCGTAAATCAACTCTCATCATCATCAACAACCTATATTTGTTCGCTGCTGGACTTAGACCTATCCTAATGAGCGCGCCCTGTCTTCAGCGTGACGCATGCAGCATCTGCCTGCAGTCTTTCGTAGATCGTCATCCCAACCGTCAGCTGAAATCAACTCTATAGCAATTAGAATGTATTTTCCAGCCCTAAATAACGGCCTTTAACCCGTGGGTATCATAAGAGCCGACTAGGAACCTACCAGCATAGAAGAAGGGAAGGGCATCAGCATCCTTTTGTGTATTTTCACACCACCACTGCGATCACCAATCCACTTTGCATTCTTGATGATCATGGCAAAACTCCTCTTGTTTGGGGGAGACGTGTTCTGTTCAGCAGTGGGCGTATGTTTGATGAAGACGTGAAGTCAAAGCAACACTACAGTTGACTGCAGTCGGCAACTTGCCATCCGTGTAGGTACTTAAGACGTGCAGTCCGTGTATAAGAAAGTAAACCTAAGTGTTGTATTTTCTTTTGTGTTGATACATGTCTTTGCTACGCTTTGGTGGAGACCGGCCCTGGGTTAGGATGTGCCAGGATGTGAGATGACGGACATCCTGAGCTAATTCGATGTTTATTTTCATGTGTCCGGTTGTTATCATGAAAACAATTAATGTATTATATCAGTTATTTTCGTTCACATCCGTTAATTAGCCAAAACAAAAAGATAGAAAAAGAAAATGATTTGATACCACTCTGTCACTATTTTCCAGAGGCTTATAAATAAATAAGCTCTTATCCATAATTTATAACTAGTTTATGCCCGCAATTCCATACGCGTTGTTTCGTTGATCTGAATATAATAAAAAGTAGTCTTTGTTTCCGGGGTTAAAATTACCTGTACATATGCAAAACTTCAGCCCGATCCGTTCAGTAGTTTTGGAGTGAAGATGTAACAAACATCCATCAATCCATGCATTTAAACATTCAAGATTTCATTTATCTGATATGCAGACATATAATTATAGCCTTGATAATATTAACTAACTACACGTATTTCATTTTCAATTTTAGGTAACTTGTCTAAAAATATAGGCAATCTTGTATTCGCGGCCAAGTCAATCGACGATACCCTACTACGCCGCTATCGTAAAGGGGTGAATCAACTATTTTACCCACACTTTGCTGTCCCCGACCATTTTTTATTAAAGTACGTTTATTGGTTATAGTTACACACTTAATCAATATGGCAATAGCATCTATGATTAATAGGCACCAAAGAAAGTTAAATTATGTTCTCGAAAATCTTTAATTTCCATGAAATTTTACGGTAACTCAGTATACGAAAAATTCACTCCATACAAAATATGCCTGTCCGAAGACCGCAGTCTCTATGTAAAACTTTAATTTAAATGAACCTAAACTTCTTGCTTTCGGTTGATTCTGATTACACAACAAGTCAGTATGTTAAAGTTTACCGTGTGCATATCAAAATAAAAATAGCCTTAACCACTTTTTAAAAAAAAAATCTTGAAATTTTGTCCCTGGCTAAAATGATTTTACCCTTGTATGCTGAGTTACCGTCGTAAATTTTACCTGGAAACATATAGATGGTACTGTTTGCCATGGGTAGCTTCGTTTGTGTTTCCTTACGCTCGCAAGGAGCGGCGGTGTCCCTAGAAGACGCTGTCGAGCCGCCAGGCCGCGCAGAACGTTCGAAGGGAGTGCGTGCCTTTTTGTGTCGTCTGCTGAGTGACCGCGATATCTCGATGTAGGTTTATTATTTAGTTAATATTATCAGATATTTTTGGAGTACCTAACATATGTTTTAGATTAAAGTTTGTGTTGGTACTATAGTCAAATGGATAATGTGCTATTTTCATGAAAATACACCATTTGTCTGTTGAGTTACTTGTATACTGAGTTACTTTGGCGGTAACTCCAGAGACATTCTTGGTAACTCCTAAGACATTCACGTACTTAATGAGTATTACCTTGAGTAAAATGAACTTTTATTATATATTTTAGTTTAAAACATTCAATGATTTTTTGTTTGGGATTTATTTTGTTTTTAAATTTGTTCCTTACGTACAAATATTTTTTTGTGTATACCTAATTTAGATTATTATCATGTTTTGCTACTTCTATTTTTTCTTAGTCGGTTTAAATATATTGTAAATTGGCTTTCTGTAAAACGAGTTAGTAGTTATAGTAAATAAATACCGGCAAAAATAAATAGTTAAATAATGGTAACTCCCGTGAGCACTTCCACAAAATTAAACGGCTTGCAAAAGATTTAACATTATTTAAAAAGAAACAAGTTCTGGAATTTGAGACACAGAATAGGTACAAAATGAAGCCGAAGAACTTACAATTGACCTTGAATGCAACACCACCAAATTCCCAGGCAAGTAAACTCAATGACTACAACGGATCACCACTAGCATGTCCGGCATCCATAGCATTCCCAAGAACTTGGCCGAAAGAAGGTAAGAAAAGACTGAGTAAAGTGCACAGCTAGAACATAAAAAGACTAAAAGAAAACCAGAACAAAAAATATCCCAAACAAGAAGGTTGAAAAAAAAATACGAAGTACCTACAGGAAAAGACCGAATAAAAATAAATTATGGAAAGATACAGAAAGAGAACCATAATTATAAGATATTGACAAATTTGATTAAAGAACGGAGAAAGCACTGTTCAAAAGCCTTTTTGAAAGTGATATCATAGAACATAGAAAAAATCCTTCTAAGGAGCAATATGGCAAGTTCCAATGGCTTGGCACAATGCTTGCCCTGATGCTGGTCTCCAACGTAACTTTTGCTCGTTGACATGGAATTTGTTTTTTTATGTTACAAACGTGCTCTGCGGATCCTGGCTATTTCTAAATGGAAGTCGGGACATTGGTTGCAAGTATTTCCTTCCACTCTATTGGATCCTGTAACTTTCCGTATTGCAACATGTCTTCGTTTGGGTGCAAGGTGTTGCGCACCTCATTAATGCGCACTGGCATTAATGAGGTGCGCAACACCTTGCACCCAACCGAAGACATGAACCTAGTAACAACTGCTAATTCTAATTCTAAGTGGGGAAACTAAGATCTGCACGGACGTCTCGCATAGAAGTTTATTGTGAATTATCCCCCTGCCTAAGCAGGTCCTAACCAACCCAGCTTCTTGATTATCGGAGCAGGACTTTAGGTGACTGACAGCTTCGTTTCAGCTTTTCTGTGGGTGTGGATATGGTTGATGTCTCAATGAGACACTTCAGCCCCGTTTTGTGTCTGGACTTCTATGTGGCCGTGCAGTGTACCACAACGTGTACCACATTCTCTACTTCTTGTAAGCAGCCATGACATAAGCTGCTGTCTGTGGTTCCAGTGTTGAAAAGATAATAGTTCAATTCATTCGTGACCTGTGATGATGCCCACCATCGTTATTAGGTCCTCTCGGCTCATTTTGAGCATTGTGTTGGTGTTTTTCCTTTCTTTGGAGGGGAATATTGATTTAGTATGCTTGCAGTCTGTCCGACGCTCCCATAGCTTTTGATGTTCTTTATCAGAGTTAAGTTTTAATCTGTTTTTTGATAATGGTATGAGGCTCGACGGTATGACACTAGTCCCATAGGAGTTATGGAGATCCATTGTGTGGTATGGTACATGCGTCGGTCGACACACTTCCGTCTTCCCATTTATCAAGAACAACCGTGAGAGGCAGATTTGGCCGAGGATCTCAAAAGGCGCAATTATGCAGATCGCGACAGAGCCTACACATGAGACGCTAGGTCCGTTGGGTACCGAGGCTCTTCGGATTTAAAAAAATATCTGAGATTCTGGTCGAAGTGATCTGGCGCAGCACTTCAGCATTGCCATACAGCGGTGCAATGCAGCCAGTGTCTTGGCTCCATATCAATACCAGTCGGACGCTTCCGACTGGTATTGATATGGATCAGTTGAGTTACCTTTAGATTGGATGCAACAGTTTGCATTTAGCTCAATTGCTTCAATTGTAAATACTTGGCTTAATTTATTTATATTATTGATTGTAAATTTGTAATTTTCTTTGTCTGTTGTTGATTTATTGTTTGTTTTTTGATTTTGTATCATAAATTATCGATTTAAGTTTATTCAATGTTCCAAGCTGTTTATTTATTGAACCAATATTTTTCTAGTATGTCTTAAGCGTTACCAAAATTTGTCTCTGGAGTTACTTGATGTCCCAAAAATAAACATTACATATCCGATCGTAAAATGCGTATTTCTTTCCATTTTATCTTTAAATTGCCAGTACCTTATTTTAACAATTAGTGAGCTTCCTTAAATAATTCATTTTTATTTGTAATACTTTTATATTTAGTTTAATGTAGAAATAGCTATAATTTTTTGGATAAGGGTAACGCAAAAGACCAATTGCAGTTAGTTTTCTACTAAAATTTAAGTATTATATGGAGACTGATTTTACCAAAATATTTGATTATGCATGCAGGATAAAAAAAATGAAAATGAGTAATGGTATCGAGTTTCATTCAGCATTTATGAAAGATTAAGTGCCGGTAACTCAGGTGACAGATTTTGAGGGTCTGTGTTGTAGTTTCTTGTAAAAAATAGCTAAAATATGAATAAACGTCCGTGCCCTTCTAGGTTGTTAAAGTAGATGAAATTTCTAATGCCCTAATCAAATTAGAATAAAAGAATATTAATGTTTTTATTTTTCAAAAAAATATTTCTACACTGTCCAAAGTGTGGGTAAAATAGTTGATTCACCCAAAGAACCCCACCAAACTTGAACGATAATTTTAAATAAAAAATATTTGCGCGAGCGAATCAATTGTATTTTGAACAAGAAAGAAACTGTATTTGTATGGTTTGTTTATAAAAATATAGGCAATCTTATTCGCGTTGTACTCGCGGCCAAGTCAATCGATGATACCCTACTACACCGCTATAGTAAAGAATCCCACCAAACGTGAACGAGAATTTTAAATACCAAATATTTGCGCAAGCGAATTAATTATATTTTGAATAAGAAAGAAACTGTGTTTGTATGGTTTTATTTCTGAGTAGCTGCGTACTTCTGTATTTCGCAAGTTTGTTTAAAACTCTCGAGAAGTAAACAATTGCGATTTTTGTTTGAAATTGTTTCTAAAGAGTGTTTTGATGAGGGAATTTTAAGTGTTTTTATAAGGTTTCCCGAACTTACCAAGTTCTTTGCAAACCTACGTAGGCATCAGGGGGGGCCTATTATAATTCTTAAAAAATACGCAACCGATTGTTACGTTTTTTTTCGTGCTAATTGGGACTCTAATTCGGTGTTTTAAGGTACACCAATTGGCCGAAACGAAACAAGAAATTGCGTGGTGAAGAATTAAAAAAGGGCTCTCAGAATCGTTATTTTATGTAACGTGTAGGTATTTAGAGTGAATCAGGCGTAGGTTTATATGTAGGTACAGGGTAACTTACTGCGTGAACTGCGGGTTCTGCCTATAATCGCGACCATGTTCATTCCATTGTTAATTCAGGGCAGAGCCGTTTGTTAATTCCTACTAAAAAACAATATTATACATACATAAAGTTTGTATGTAGGGATGTATGGATATTTGTTACTTTTTCACAGAAAACTACTGAACGGATCAAACTGTAATTTTGTTTACAGATAATTCTAATCTTGGAATCTAAACAAAATCTACTTTTTTTCCCCGTGCGAAGCTGCGGGCAGAAGCTAGTTTTAAATAAATCCCCTGTAAACGACTTATTGAGTGGAAGACCTACTAATATCATTATTTCCCTAACACTTTTAAAAATTAAGGCGCATACACGAATGAAAGTGGGGCCCCCACCTATTTTATCTTATTATTACGTTAAACACAGGAAGTTTTAAAAATCTGTCGTACAGTTTGGGTTATTTATTATAAGTTATTTATTAATACCTCTGTAATAGTTTCATTTTGTAAAGCTTAGGCAGAGATACGAAGTTGCGCTTATTGGCCACCAAACTCTATTTTCGCATCTCTTCCTAAACTATATAAGATAAAACTATTAAAAAATAGCTTATAATAGATACCACAACGTGTACGATGGATTTTTAAAATGTCCCATGTTAAACGTAATAATATGATATAATAGGTGCCGCTGTCATATTGGCTCCTGCCTGGCGTCTTCAAAAACGTGTTCGCGACGATGATGGACTGAACCTGAAGTTCACGCAGTGTCTGTTGACCAATAACCCTGTATAGTAGCCCTTTTAACTTGTAATTTTCTTCTATCCCATCCCAAAAACCTTACTTTATCAAACACTTCATTCATGTCATGAATTGCAGTAATGCCCCTTTTCTCTTACGAACTCAGGGGTGAAAAGTTATCAGCATTAATAATAATAATAATAATAAATCTTTATTTCAGACTTCATACATAGGTCCATAGATTACACTAAATTGGTAGGTACATAATATATATAATCAAATAGTCAGCTTAATTAACAGAGTCAAATCGGAACACAGCAACACAACAATCAAAACAAGAAAAAACAATAATTATTTGGCAATGTTGTACATTATATTATTATTATTAGTATAGGCGTGCATCCTTGAAGAGTGAAACATATAAATGCAGTCAAACCTACTAGCGAACACGCTCAGAATGCTGTTGGAGCTGGCCCGGACCCTGCGCACCAGAGATGCTCCCCGCTTACGCATGGTGGTGTAGAAACAGTCCACGCGCGCTTCGGCGAACATCCCTGACGCGCTGCAGAACCGGGGCAGCCCCATCAGCACCCTGAATGCGTTATTATACTGCACACGTAGGGCGCTGTACTGTTTTTGCGTATGATTCACCCACAGGCTGCATGTGTAAAAACTAGAACAATATGCTTTAAAAAGCGTTGTTTTTACCTCTCTAGAGCAGCGAGCGAACCTGCGGGCTATCATGTTCGCTCTTACAGACAGCGCCCTCCGTTCTCTCTCAATGTCTGCATCGTCTTTCAGGTCAGAGGTTAAGAGATGTCCCAAGTACTTAAATTCTCTAACTTGCTTTAATGGAGTTCCATATAACTTTATGGGCGGTATGTTATTTACGGGACAGCTTCCTCTGGCCTGGAAAACCATGCATTCACTCTTTTGCACATTATATTTTAGTCCATGTTCAGTAGCGTACCTCTCGCAAATCTTTAGTAGTTTACCGAGACCACACGTGGATGCGCTCAACAGCACCATGTCGTCTGCATAGCTTATGTTGTTGATGCAGACACCGTCAATGTGACAGCCGACACGGCTACTGCTGAGCTCAACCATCAGTGCGTCCACATACAGGTTGAAGAGCTTTGGAGACGTCAGCCCGCCCTGTCTCACACCGCACTCCAGCCTGTATGTATCCGAGTAAGCGCCTGACCATCGCACCATATTGACCTGGTTTTGATACCAGAACTTAAAAATGTTACTAAGCTCTGGTGGCATTTCTAGTTCATTTAGCTTTTTCCACAGTAAGTCATAACTAACCAGGTCGAAAGCTTTGGATAGGTCGAGGAAACAGGCATGAATGGGAGTCTTGCGATCGGTGTAGTACTTAACAGTCTGCTTCAGGCTCAAAATAGCCGTATCTGTTGATAAACCTGGTCTAAAGCCAAATTGACTATCCTTAAGTGTTAGATAACGACTAAGTTGAGCATCAAGCAGACTGTCCAGTACCTTGGCTACAATGGTGGCTAACGAAATCGGTCTATAGTTATTCTTATCACTAGTGTCACCAGTCTTATTTTTAACGATAGGTACCACCACAGTTTTCATCATTTCATCGGGTAAGTATGAGTGTCCCATACATAAGGTAAAGAACATAGCAAGCACTTTGGGCAGATGAGGACCCGCGTTCTGTAGGTGTTCTATGCTGAGACCATCATGGCCAGGAGATTTACCACGTAACATACCTTTTATAACTTTGTGTACATCAATGGCTGTGAACCTAGTTTGTAATTCCTGGCCATTGGCTCCTACATCGATTACCGACTGTGATGGTCCCAAGGGCGAGTGCACGGTAAAGTGATCCCTGAACATTTCTGCTATGGCATTATTGTCTGTGAGACCAGCAACGCTCACAGGAAGACCCGGTTTACTGTTCAGTTTATTTGTAGACTTCCAAAAACTACGAAAATCCTGTTTTAAGTGTTGTGCAGTAATATGATCCATTTTAATTTGTTCGCTATTAGTTTGACACCACCTTAACTTCGCTTTAAAGATTTTTCTGCTTTCTTTCATATCGGTATGCACACGGCCTGAAACAGGTTTCCCAGAGTTCAGCCAGATCTGAAACTTCGACCTGGCCTCCCTATGTGCATCACTAACATACCTATTCCACCCCGCAATTGGTTTCTTTTTAGATTTTCGAGTTACACAGTTTACTTTACTACAGGTCGCCGCTTGACATAAAACATTAACAATTTTATTATACAATATGTCAATAAAACATCTATGCTCCAAATTATTACATTTCAAATTATTACATAATGTCAACTCTCTTGGAAAATTAATTAAACTTAAATTATCATTACACATTTTATAATATTGCTCTATTTGGTCAGATTTTCGTTCTCCCCATATTACTTTACTAGTTTTATTATTAATTTGTTCCCCTACTAATTTTGGCTTAATCACATTTAAATCACATTCTAGAATTATAGGCAGATGATCCGACCACAATACATCATATTGTACATATACATTTATTACCGACTGAACAGCTGACTTCGACACAATACAGTGGTCCAACCATCTACTGGATCCGTTCGCGTCACTAACGAATGTATATGTGTCTGACTCCAGGCCCAATATATCTACATCTATACATATCCAGTCTTGTTCACGGCAGAAACTATTTAGCTCTCTAAAAAACTGTGTATAGGGGTGCGCATTAAAGTCTCCAAGTAAGTATATTGATTCAGTGTTTTCACTACTTATTATAGCACTCACCAGGCTCAAACAATCCGTAAACTCGACTAGGTTCGTCACTTTATCGGTAGGCATATATACATTTATCACTAAAAACGACTTTTGTTCCAAGACCACTTTTATAGCACATTTATAGCGCATTACCCTCTATCGTGCATGCATAAAATCTGCGGCGTTGGTTCCATTAACCCCTGGCATACGACAATTGTTGCCGTTTAAAGATCGCAAGTCGATCGCAATAACGATATTATCGTTTAGTGTTATGCCCGGTGACAAGGAAATGCTCTCTAGCCGGCGGTATACCCCTAGACGCCCGCGGTGCTTCAAACACCCTACCTATTCCACTCACCGCTAGACCCGGTGGCATAGAGTTTTATTTTTCTTCGCTCTCTTAAATAGTTCCTGTCCGACACGGACAAGGACAGGTTTGTGTCATTGTTGTTATAGCTTAAATACTCTGGT
Source organism: Eupithecia tripunctaria (assembly GCA_955876795.1). Lineage (NCBI taxonomy): Eukaryota > Metazoa > Arthropoda > Insecta > Lepidoptera > Geometridae > Eupithecia > Eupithecia tripunctaria. The sequence continues at coordinate 6,160,469 of OY041616.1, read as the reverse complement.
ACTACGGAATATTTAAAAATAAATCTGCGTTGAATTCTGTTTCGTATAGCCTAACGGAATGTTTTAACTGTGTGCGAAAATCAAACAGGGGTTTGTCTTGAGAAAACAGAAAACAGACTTCCATTTCCTTATTTTTTTTACTTTTGCGGGACAAAAATTATCCCTGGAATATTTTTTTATGGGACTACACCTGAGTGGATCATTTTCTTTACAAAACCAATATTGACGGATAAATTGACGAACATACATGAGAAATAGAGGTACCTACAGCCAAACATAGAACCTACTCGTTTTTTGTAGTCGGAGCAAAATACACAACATCGACTGTAGTTAAGAACTTATTATTCTCTCAACAGTTGAGAAGCGTCTGTATATCTTTTATTTTAAGCCCCTCGGTTCCTAGATGCTGTTAAGTAACCGCAAGCATGATACCAGCGGTTTCTTTAAAACTTACTCCGGAAGCTTCCTCCGTTCCGAGTCTAGTTTCGGTGTACAAACAATAACAGTGCGCCGCCCGCGGCCTTCCCCAGCCTCTGTTTGTGTTTCACATTTAGGAACCATCTTGGCTTCATTTCTATACTCGGAAACCGCGCTAGACCCTATTTAGTTTGCAGCGGGGTTGAGCGATCGGGGTAAAACTATTCCAGTTAGCTAATAAAAGGTTTTGATTTTTAAAAGCGATGGAATTTTAATGTTCTTGTGCTTACTCGTACTACACAAGTTTATCTTGGCCTCATAATTTTAAACTCTAGACAGAACCGACTATTTGAGTGAAGTTCGTCTTAAATTTTGCCTTGACAAGTCTAGCCCTTCAAGGCCGCGGGATAATCTTTCAAGGAAACTTTACCAAAAACAAGCCGCTTCTCGGGACCGAACAACGACCTTTCTTGATTACCCGACGACATAAAAGCAATTCTATCAATAACCTTCTTGAGGTTGATACGTGTATGACACGTGTGACGGGTGCGTCACCGGACGTCCAACGGCGCGGCGCCGCGGCGCCACCCCCTCCTGCGATCATTGCTCGACATTATCCCTCCAGTATTAAGCCACTTAGCTCAATCATGATTAATGTTTTACCGAACGCGACCCAGCGCAAATAGAAAAGTTGTTTACTCTACACCAGGCTGCTGTTGCATTTACTCCGAAACTTTTTGAAAGTAGCTTCCTGTCTGAACAATGCACAATGTGCCAATTTCGTTAAAAAATCAAGTTACGTCAGCGTTATTTAAAAAACGAACCCACCAAGACCATAATAGGATCTGTGCAGTTTTATCCCATATTTAAAAATTACAATTATATCATCAATTTGAGGTGTCATATTGTAGAATCGAAAATCTCTGAGCTATTTTCCGAATAAACCTCGGTACACGTAACCTCAATATGAACACCACGACAATATCTTTTAGACTTTTTTTATTGAATTCACCCTCGTTATACAAGATAGATAGATAGATACGTTTATTGATTTATGAATGATACATTTTTATGGTAAGTAGGGTCTTAAATCCTAAATTAGGTTTATCTAGACACTAGGTTCTCTAATATAAACTTACACACGCTTAATAATAAGGACAGTTACGCACACAGGCACAGCGGTACCACTACCACCGTCTTGCTCACTAAGGACGTTTTAGCCGACAATGTATCACGATTAAGACATTGCACACTTGTCTTGAAGAGACCCATTTTATAATCGGCCAAAGCAGCCATGTTTTTACCTCAGCGGTAGGCACGAATGATAAATGTAGGACTTTTCGGACATCCTCAATCGTCAGCACATCACTACTGTAGTCGTACGTAATTAGGCATTCACGTCGAGTCGCTGTCGCGCTACGGGCTGTCTCGGCTTTGTCGAAGACCAGACCGACTGTCTGCATCTCTGAATGTACCCTTAATCTCATTCACATGTATTTTTCCTCTTGTCGTCAGTTGGCTAATGAAATTCATTCAGTCTTCGTCTGGTATGCATGATCAAGTCTTATTGATTAAGTTGTAATTTTCTGTGTACACTAACGAATGCCTTTCTATAACTTAGGTAACAAATTAAATTAAATCCGAGATTTCAGGATAACTTTATGTAGTGTTTTAGAATTAAAATGCAATAATCAACTCTATTGTACTCTGTATTCTAGTGTAGATACTTGTATTGTAATCAATACCTTATAAAATAGTTTGTTAGTATTTAACCTGTAATTTATTCTAAAACGTTCAATTCAACCTCATCAGTGTACACGTGCATAACAAATATTGTAATCGAATGAAGCGACATTGGGATGTTGCCCCCGAGACTGGGTGTCATTTCCTTGCTTACGCTAATTAAAGGGATTAAGCGAGTCTCTCGCTTCAGATAACAGGCGTCTAGATTCCGAAGCGGCAGAACTTTCTAATTGTGCCCGGAATAAACTTACCCATTTAGTTGGAAGTAAACTATGTCGCAGTCGGTATCGCTTTACGCCGATTATGCTAACTGGTGCTTGCCCTCGCGTTGAGCATCGCTGTTTATTCGACCTGAAGTTTCTAGGGGTTCCTTGCGTTATTGCCATCTTTTACTGGATACATAACATTTTCTAACGATACATGTAGTTTAGTTACGTTTTTAAGCAACCTGATGTTATAAAAAACGTCAATTATACAATTTTCAAATTAAATCTAGTGTTTGTGTGAAAAGAGTGAAATCAATATTTCAGTTTTTGGGTTATAATGATGATGATTGTTGATTTACAAAAAATACGTGTTTTTTGATATTCTAATCGTCTTGACTATAATTAGGTTTGCTTTAAAAAAAACTATAAACTGACTTCAATTTTATGGTTTTCTCATGGAAGCCATTGTCAGAACTTGTCCAAATTTAAATGGAATACGGGAAGCACCAGCTTTGAATAAAAAACATTCATCAAAATTGGATCACCCAGTCAAAGGATCTGAGGTAGCAAACAAAAAAAGTACAGTCGAATTGAGCACCTCCTCCTTTTTTGAAGTCGGTTAAAATGGTTTTACTGCTTACTGCTGCAAAAACCATCCACGATCTCTAAAACATGTCCTATATTTTTACTGGTTTAAACTAAACACATATTTGCATGACATACGAATGTTTACCCGACCTGAAGTGTGACCTAAATGAGGCATATTGCATTGCCTAAAACGTGACCAGCAGCGGCGCTATTTAATCGAGTTCGCCACGATGACGTCAAACCAGCTCTGATCTAGAAATATGCCAGAATTAATCTGAACTTTGGTGGGAGCTGAAATTTATCACGCATTCCATATTAAATTAATTTCTAATTTGTTTTCTGCATTTGACACGTAACATACAAGTGTGCGAGTTTTAGTTTAGATTGTTGAGCTTTAGGCACTAAACCTTAGTACCTGGATGACCTGGAGTTAATTTTTAGGTAAATTTTGTTTATTAGAAATTACTTATTATTTAATTATTTATTATTTAATTATTTAATATTACTATTTATTAATAGATGTCAGGCACTGACATATTTTTCAATTTAGTGTTTAAGTTGATTACAATAAATTTGAGTATTGTAAACACGAATAAAATAGTATTACCTACTATATGCCAATAGATCTCAGGAAGAGTCATATTTTCGTCTACAGAGGTTCACACAATTGCGAAGGACAAAGGCTTTAATTGAGTCTGTAGTTGTCATTTGGACCTTCAATGACGCAAAAAAGCCAATGACCGGCTCCGGACCACTTTAAAATTGACAAATTATTTATATTTACGTAGGTATGTTAATTCTTTCAATACAATTACCTATCGCGTGTGATATCTGACTAAATTAACACCGATTCAATTATTCCACCCCAAACAGCGAAACTATTAGAATACACCCACCCGCAAATTAGTCAATTCACAGTCACGTTTTAGTCTGATTCAACCTGTCTTCGAAGTGATTCAATTATCCGTGTGCAGAGACGCGCTGGCGGCCCCTGATGTGCGCGACAGCGATTTTGTTTTTCTACACCATCGGTGATTTTATGGGTTCCGTATACAAAGGGTCAAACGAGACCGTACTACTAAGCCTCCGCTGTCCGTCTGTCTGTCCGTATGTCACCAGGCAGGTCGGTCTCATGAACCGTGACAGTTGAAAATTATTTTTTGTTGTTATAGCAGCAACAGAAATACATCATCTGTGAAATTTTCGACTGTAAACTGTGATAAGGACGTTCCGTGATTCTAAGCCAGCACCATACAGCTACATACAACCCACTACATTCGTAAAGAATCATCACGATGGTAAAATCTGTAGTTGTATCCCCGCACGTCCCAACACAGCGTCCACACCTGGCTGCATCACGTACGGCATTCATGTCACGAACACGTCCGTTTTGTTTGCGCTTCAACTCGCTTTAATACGTAATTTGTCGTGAATGCCGCGAAATTGCGAGTATTGCAATGTCATGCCCATTCGCAATTGAGACTCGGGGCTTATAAACAATCGCTGTGCTCTAGTCGGCTTTGTCGAACGGGCGTATTGGCATTTTCGGCTCAGAGTATAGGGTCTGGTTATTATACTGTCGTATTTGTCATGTCTTCTGAGGGACTTTTTGCCGATTGAATGGCTGTAAATTAAAGTGTTTCTTATATTACCCGTTGGGCGTGGGTTATGTTTTGAGTGACTGTTGTATGGTTTGCAGCTTTTGTGAGCTTCCATTTAGCCAAAAAAGTGAAAAAGCGGACAAATTCGTTTTTTTTAAGTCCTTCATTAATTTCTTATTGTATAAAATAAATATTGAAATAAAATCCCAAAAATTTCTACTTTGACGGGACTCGAACCGGCTTCCCCCTCTCAGTACGGGGATCTCATAACCGCTAGACCATAGGGGAGGGGAGAACACGGGTACGAATCCCGTCAAAGTCGATCATTTTTGGGATATTTTTGGGCTACGACGCATTCAACGCTTAATTTTTTTATGTTATTTAGTGTTTTTAGTATGGTGTATAAACGAAATTAAGGCGCTTATCAGGGGGAGGCCTGCAGGACCCATACAGGCTGTTGAAGTTGAGGTAGTGTAACAAATTGTTACCTAATTTCCAATCTCATGTAGTCAAATTTCAAAAATGCAGTAAAGCGTCTTTCGAAATTTATTTACAAAAAACCTGAACCTGACTTACAATAAACAAAATAACAGCCAAGAAATTGCATTCTCCTTAAAATGATAAGCTCTTTTAGAGAATGTTATCTAAGAAAGATAAAATTATTAGGTATCTACTTACCAGTACGCTGCGCTTACAAGATAACTTGTCAAGAACACTAAGGCTGATAAACACCTTGAATCCACTGCAAGCGAAGCTGGAAAATACAGTTTTTAGCAACACAGGAAAACTTGAAACATTAACATACTTATAAGATTTTGAAATCAATTGGAATTTTAGAAAAGTAGTCGAGAATGATGTTATTTTTTGATTGGGATCGGAAAACCATTCCATCTGCGAAAAAAGTAGAAAACTCCTTTACGAATGAAGCAATTGGCAGAACACCTAAATCATGTTTTATTCATTATCAAAAAGCAGTGTCCACCTATAATTGGTTGTGCAATTAGATATCTCAACATTATGTGTGAATTTTATATTTAAGAATTATTGTAACACCTACTGGTATACCAAATAAAATAAAATAAAAAGCTAGTTTTGTAAAAAAATATCGATAGTTAAACCCTTTTACAATGGTCAGATATTTTCCGCTCATCCTGTAAAGTGAACGCCAAGTTTTACAAAGGTACGGTGCAAGTATCAGACTTAACTCCTGTACTCCGTACGCCAGTATACTTATTATAATATCGTAGCTGGAATATGCATGATTCACTACGATCTTATAGTTAACTAAATAAATAAATAATGAGTGCTGCTGACTTAGAATTTACACCACCCCAACTTTTTCCTCGTGAGTGTCGTAAGAGGTGACTAAGGGATATCCACCAGGGGCGGGCAACTGTGCCCCCTGCAGAACAATTCTACCACCGAACTGCGATCCCTAACCCGCATGCCCAGCGTGGGGATTATCCTATTTAAAATAAACGCCAATATATAATTAAATAATTATAACACGCACAAAGCGTTTACCCTTCAAAAAAGAGCGGTGCGGACAATGCTGCGTATGCCTCCATGGGAGTCATGCAAAGAGCCATTTACGAAGTTAGGCATAATCACGGTGCCCAGCACATTGTTATTGCTGACTGATATTATCAAAAATAGACACAGATATGAAACCCTTGAGGCTGCTCGACTTAAAACCAGGAGGAAGGATTTAGAGGTGCCTTTCTGTCCTAGATTAAATATCGCTAGACATCGTAGCAGATATCAGGCTATCAGGTTATTCAATTCTTTACCAAACGGAATTAAGGCATCTGAGAGGTTAAACCAATTTAAAAGTGATCTTACCCAACTCCTGCTGAAAGGGTGTTGTTTCTACACGGTCAACGAGTTCCTTAACCGTAGCAATTAAATAAAACTATGTTCACTATATATTTATATAAATATATATATTTTTTATATCCATTGCACATTGATTAGTTACTTCTAAAGAATGAGCCCTATATGTATGATTACAATCTAGCCACAACGTGGGCTAATGAGTAATTTGAAATTAACTTAAATTGCTAGCATAGCTTATTCTAAGAACGTGTTCATTAACACTTCTTTATTGTCTCTATATATGTATAAGATTTATGGGAAGACACTTTGTTCTTGTGTGCTTTAGCTTGTTGCACTTCATTTGACTAGTATTAATTTATTACACTACACTAACTATTTATATAACTTAAGTTAGCTCATTGGACAAGTGTAATTTTTTATAACTAAGAATTTGACACTTCACACTGCATGATATTTTGATGTACCTACTGTTCAAACACAATTGTATGGTTGTTTCTGAATAAATGATTTATTTATTATGATTTGAATAAGGCGCTTATCAGGGGGAGGTCTGCGTCCAGTAGTGAACCTATACAGGCAGGGCTGAGGTTGAGTTAACAAATACGGACATGACAATAAAGAACGTGATAATGCTGTTGAGTCAGAGTCAGAGAGTCAAATCGTTTATTTCTTTAGACTTACAAAATAAGCACTTAGACAAGTCAAATTTTTACTATATAAAAAGAGAAACTTATAGCTAAAAGGCTGGACACGGACTGCGCTTTCATGGAGCACTGGACGCGCACACATATAGTGTCATGCGCTTATGATAATGTTCCATTAATTTAAGATCTTTTTTGTTATCTTGTTTTGATTTCATTGTGTTTTCTCTATCTTATAAATATGGCTGAAATATGTACTCAAATATATCTAAGCTGAAATAAACGTATTGAATTGAATTGAATTGCATAAACAGCTGGACAGATTGAATAACCACTTACCACACTAGCTATCGTTTGTAGTAAAGAGCTTCACGCTCACACACGGCAGTTATAATGTATATACATTGTATTCTATTCCTTCATATGTAAAAATATACATTTTAGCTGCCGTGTGTAGTCTCTTGACGATTTCTATGGAAAGATGTAATGAGATGTATCGTGCTATGTACATGAATGAACATTATTATGTTTCATAGTTTATTTTATTCAAGAACAATTTACATCTTGTATGAATATACCTACGGCATCTAGAGATAGAGATAGATAGAGATACATTTATTGAACAACACAGAACAGATAGGTATAAGTAGGTAGGTAGTAACAATTACACATCTAATGAAATTAAATCAATAGCATGCTATAATTAATAATCTAATTCATCTTTGTTGCTAACATAATAATTACTTTCGCGTGATAAACTCGTCAACTGTGTAAAAACACCCCTTCAGTAAAAGTTTTCTTAAATTATTCTTGAATATCTTATGCCGATCATGCAAGATTTCGCGCTTCAGCTTTCGCTTTTCTCAGCTGGTCTCGCCCCTTAACGCCGTTTATTAATGAGAATAACTTACACCGCTACTATTATTCCATCAATGGAGGGCCCTTTTGTGAGGCTCGGAGCCGGAAGTAGCAATTTTTCCGTGACATCCGGCGTCCCGCCGAGCGGTTGCGTCCCCGCCTCTCGGGCTCTTGCTGAATTATAATGTGATAGTGACGACAGAAGGGAAATATCACTATGCTTGCCCTTGTTTGGGTTGTATAGTTAATTGAATCAGTGCTGTGCATTTTGTGCTATGCACGAGCACGGTGCTAAACTTGGTTTTAGAAACCGAGATTTTTGTGGTAAACAAAGACTTTTTTTATGAATGAAAACTTAACAATAACTGATAACAGCAAGTTAACTACTATAAAAACAAACTGCTATAATGCATATCTGCATTATCGAACTTTCGCGCAGCGAAAAAGGTGAAAAATCGAGTTTAAATACGGATGAGAGACTAATGAAATGATGGATGATAGCTTTGTAAACCCTTTGTTTACTAAACATATCTAACATTTTAGATTTAAAAATAAGTACCTCGCTGGTATTCAATATGGATTTTTTGTGTGTTCTCTAAACAAAAGTCCATACTACTATAATTTTATAAACAACTTTTCTGCGCATTGATTTTTATGTCTTTGCAAGAGCTACATGTAATAAAGGTTTTCCGTGTACCATAAAAATACCATTAAAAATAAAGTAGCAATAAATATGTTCACTATTTAACTCACACTCAAGTAATAAAATAAGATGCAAAGAATAAAAAAGCATCGACGCGAAAGTTATTATTTCATAATAAGTTTTTACAATTCAAGGGTTGTTCCGCTGTCAGTCAGTGTAATAGACTGCATAAAATATTACTCCACTAATATTATTCAACCTTTCGCTTCACCGCCTGCTTGCTTACTGACTTGTGGAGTCGTTTTCATGAACCATTAACGCTCCTAAAACGTTCTCAGATATGTTCGAGAGGGGTCCAACAAACTTGGTACCTCTTGTCGCTCATTTTTTCATACAAACGTGGAAGGGTAACTGCAAGGCTGTTTGATGTTGACCATCCAAAACTAAGGATGAAATCAATATATACCGTCATAAACTATGAATGTATACAACTAAAACAATAAAAAAGAATACGTTTGAAAAATACAAGCTTCTAAACTTTCGTATTTCAACACGAAGTTTAGCTTAACTTTGGCCGACAAGAAATAACACACGGGGAAAGAACACTCTAAAATGAAGGGCTTCCTGACATAGTTTAGTTATTAATTAGTTGAAATAAATTTATTTTGAAGAGATACATTCAATAGTTTTTCTATGATAACCCTTGTGATAAAGTCTGTTCGGCGGGATAAATGATTGTGCATTTCATTATGTCTATAATGAGGTGAGATAGCATGCATTTAGGCCGCGCTCACGAATGACAAACAGTGTACTCTTAAGGCTCATATACACGGACTTTAAGTTGCCGTCGACTGCAGTCAATTGCAGTCGACTAGTTCCAAATACATGCATTTCTTTATACTCCATAATAAGTTGACCTTTTCTAAGTGTATTTTTATTGTACACATCAACAGCTTGTATTGGTCCACTACTGGACTCAGGCCTCCCCCTGATAAGCGCCTTATTGACGTTTATCGCATGGGGGGTAATGCCCATAATCCCCACGCTGGGCATGCGGGCTTAGGATCGCAATTCGGTGGTAGAATTGTTCTGGGGGCGCTGCTCCCGCCCCCTGGTGAATATCCCTTAGTCGCCTCTTACGACACCCACGGAAAGAGTTGGAGTGGTGCAAAATGTAAGCCAGCACTACAAAGCTAAAAAAATATTTTAAATTAGTCATTGAATAACCCGCCCCTGACCATTTGATATATAGATTATTCATATTGTAGAATCGGGTGAATTCGGAGCATGTCTTTTGGAATTATAGCGTGTGTTTTTCACGCATGTACCTTTTACGAAACACTTTAAAGTACACTTTTACATAACTGATACTTTAAAGTACATAGTTCCGGAAAGGCCGACTTTGCTCAAAAAAGGTTGTCAAAGATTGAAATACACTAGTAGAATTACAAATAATTAAGTACAATCTAACCATAGAGTAAGCAAAATTGTTCTTATTATAAACTATTTTATAATCCTAAATTCATTTACAACGGGATATATACCATATTTTGAGTTTTGAGCTTTCCAATATTTCGGCACACTCCCAAATCCCATGAACATCATCATGGTTATTAATTCCCAAACCATGACGGAATTAATAACCATGATGGATTTAAAAGTTTAATGTATAGTAATATTATAAAGAGGAAATATTTGATTGTTTGTTTGTTTGTATTGAATAGGATCAGAAACTACTGGACCGATTTAAAAAGTTATTTAATCATTAAAAAGGCTACTTAACCTAAAAAGGCTACTTAACCTATATCATCATAGCCTATGTCAGAGGGTCATTAGGCTATATTTTATCCCGGAATTCCCACGGAAACAGGAACTACGCGGGTGAAACTGCGTGAAACTGCTAGTAGTTTATACAAACATTTCACTAAGGTGTCTATTGGCATCTTTTATTGTCTCTACTTAATTTATTTAATTTATTAGGTACACGTGTTCTTTATAAATTAAGCACTTGCACTTGCATCTATTGCGCCTTTTCACTGTGCCCGTGTTGTCAAGGAGCCTCGACTAACACATGATGATGTACCCTCACTTTGAAATCAATATAATATGAAAAAGTTTGTGAAGATACAAATAATGGAGACTAAATAACTAATATTTTACATTATTTTCATCTTCTTCTTCCATATAATTATATGTATAATAAATGTAACAGCTTAAAGGTGAGACTGATCTGTCTTGGCTCACATCGGCAGCACTGGCACTTCTACCTGATAAGGGAAGGTAGATTAGTATACGTTTTTAAGATTACTTTATTGTACTAAACATACATAAGTCTTAATTCTCGTTTTTTTATGTTTGTGTGTTTATCCACCTATCTACGTGTTTATTTCAAACTGTATTCTGTGCTGTCCTTGTGAGCCAAATAAACCTTCTATCTATCTATCTTCTACAAATATTTCATCCTTTTTACATATAATTTTCAAGATGTTGTACTTATTGGGTTTTCTCGAAACTTGTAAAGGTATTAAACTGATCTCCAATTATAAATTAGTGGAAACATTATTTTTCTCGCAACATCGCCTACGGTTTATTTTGTAATGTCTATGGCTGATAAACAAGCTGATAAAAACAAATAAAAATAGAAATAAGCACCCATTTCTTCTCTCGTCGTTCTTAGATAAGTCGCGATTCCCCTACTAATTAGTAACCTGGCAACTAAGTGGGGATTATTTTGTTATTCCAATATATTTTCAGAATTTTCTAATCGGTCTGTTGTTTTTGTGATAAGGGATAATATTTTATTACAACCATTATCTTTAAGGGTAGGCATCTAATGTTTATTATGTACGAAATAAAAAAGTTTAATATCCTAGTCCGGTAAATGAACATCTGGCCCTAATTTACGATTTTGTAATTGTAATGGGTAGATTCGCTAACGTATGTTTCTAAGATCAACATTCGATGTCTCTTATCAGGAGGCCTGCGTCCAGCAGTGGCTCAATATAGGCTATTAAGGTGAGATGAGGTGGTGTAGGTAAGCCTAGAAGTCTATCTTGACCGGGCTTCAAGTAGATATAGTAGCCACGCTGAAAAGAACTTAAGATTTCACAAATTTCCCTTTAAAATGGTCAAAAATCAACATCTAAACAGATGTAGTCAACCCGCTTACATTTGTAATGAATCTAAACAGAAGTTGGGGGTCTGCTTGATGAAGATTCCATCCCTACCCTAAGAATAAAACATCTTGAGCCCTAAGTTAGGTTTCTCGATATTATCGAGACTTTAAATTCATGTACAAGGATATGCTTAGTTTCGTAGTAGTTTGCCCGCTCGCTTTAAGTGCTTTGGCAAGGCTCTGTAGGTACATAATTTCCTCGTTAACCATAATCCAGTAGAAGCCAACATTACCTACTTTCCAACATCTTATAAAATGTTAAAAACCTAAAACTATTACTTGACCTATTCATAATAGCTACTTCCTTAGTATCGTAGCTCCTAATTTAACCATCTCCATCCAAACTGTGTGTGAAAAGGGCCTTACGAGGAGCAACAAGATTCAACCGTAGTCATGACGATGCCCCGACCTCCCGCCTGTTATTAAGCCTCTCTCAAACAATATGCCGCAAATTGAGTTAACTTACTAATAATGGTATCGTAAGGGCGATCCATTGAGGACCGAGCCAATCTTTCCTTTTCCCCCGCCGGGGTAGCCACAGGCAAAATAGCAATAACTGGTGCACGCAGTGAACTGAATGAATCTTCTTGAAATTAGTTTTTGTGATTCCTTAGAGAATTCTTGAACTGCCTGAAGAATATTCTAGTAAGAACATTCTCATCAAAGCCTAAAGATGATTGGTCCTAGGATTAGTGTGCGTTATAATAGGTTAGTAATCATAGCTTCATACGAATCGAACGATGGGCACTGTAATGCTTGAATAGGGTATATGCATCGATTTTTTTTATTGTTCTAATCGATTCTTTAGGTCATTATTTAACCGAAAAATGATAAGACGCCCACAGAATTTCGCAATCACAAGGTAAAAAAACCAAATCAAAACTACAATCATTTTCGGATGATAAAAACGCTGCCATATTGGCGCCATGTTCATTTGACATTTCACACTCGATTAAAACCTTTTCTGACGACCTCATTAGTGATCATCTCAGGAAAGAGGTTTTCTGAAAAAACGATTTGAAGTGGGCAGAATAGTGTCAAATCATGATGCAGCGCCAAACATAAAAAAGAAGATATATGAACAGTGATGTCACGTCCGCTCTTGCCAATCGCGTAGCGTTTTGAAATTTTGCGATTGAGATTTAAAATATCAATTTTTCAATGGTTAAATTCTACAATAAAAACATCTCAAAATGCTAAAATAAAAATGTAGATATGTTTCTTTATCAATAGAGAATACGTATATATTTTTTTAGCCATTTGAAATCACATGCTTCACACCCTATTGGGGCGGCGATGATCGGCGATGATCGGCGTTTCGGAGTTAATTACGAGTATGTACAAATGTGCGAAAACCTGAAGTATTAAGGCTATCCTATTCCTAAGTAATGGCAGGAAATGTCCCGGATTCCTCATTGTAAGCTGTGTATGTAACCTCTCATTCGATTTGCCGAGATTAATACCCACAGACTTCATACAAAACTGTCAATTTTTCTGAGCTCTGATTGATGGTCTGTGTCAAAGGGGCGAAAATTCAATGAAAAGTTAATTATTTCTATCATTATTGGTTACATTTTGTATGCATTCTGTATAAAAAATGTATGATTAGATAACTAGGCAACACAAAATTCAAAAGAGCCTACGTAAAATGTTTTGTATGCATTCTGTATACAAAATGTACAGTATGCAAGTAGGCTTCTTTGTGTTTACGCAGTGGTATAAATGTTCTGTGCAGAATTACAATACCCATTAAGCTAATAAATAAATACAAAGTCATGCTCATGTACGCTCAAAACTCGTTATAATTTATAACTGTCGAGCAACACAATCCCAGTTTGCAGTTCTAGGAAATCGCCGATTCGCATCACATTAGCTCTATTCTCAAGGTTTAGCACTCCAGTCTGCGCTGTTATGATGAAGCATTGCTTGCTACTTCACTACCATAGTGCTTTCGTCGCTCGAACGCTGCATTGTTATTTCTTAGCAAAGTGCTGAAATATTGCGCCGGCGGGTTTTCTCAACTGCCACGCCGCGGTGACGCAGAGATATAATCCTTATTGTGTGCACTTAAGGAAGACGAAATCACTCGTTTTGGATTTCATTTTTCGACTGTTCACCGCAGATGTAGCAAACTGCACTCTACCTATCGAGGGATACAGCGTTGTTTCGCTTGTGTTCTGGGACCAGCACCCCAGGTGCAAGCAATCTCGAGGCAGTCGCGTGAATCACGCCTGTTGCACAGCGCTCATACATCTTCGCTCGCTCAGTGTCATATCCTGTAGCTCTTTTTGCGAACTACACCAAACTACCGACTCTTTCGGGGGAAATTTATTCTAGACTTTGTTTTAAGATTTAAGAGGACGCCTTTTGTGCTCAGCTGCGTAAATGAGCACGATTTATTTGCGTAAAAGCAAATCATATTGTTGTTGGGCAAATCAGCCTAGACTAATAATAGACCTCCTCAGACTATAGACATGTTTTGTCAAACTGACGGCTATGTGTGACGGGAGTCCATTAAGTTCTGAGTGTCGCACACAATAGGACAATGGACGTCGTATGGGGTCACCTCCACGTAATTTGACACTGCACAGGTATTGACGCAAGAAAATACAGGCAAAGAATCTGTCATCCTCAAATCTTACTAATATTTTAAATGCAAACGTTCTTAAGAATGTATGTTAGTTTCTCGCAAAAACTACTAAACGAATCGCGCTGAAATTTTGCAAACAGGTAATTCTAATCCTAGAATCAAATATAGGCTACTTTTTATCCCATAAATCAGTTCCCGTGGGGTAGAAATCATCTTTAATCGTTTCCATACGAACAACGCGTGCGAATGGGGCGCATCTTAGTATGTGGTAAACCTGAATATAATAATAGACAAGGCAATGCGTCGGCAGATCTGTAATAATTTTAAATTAATAGAGGTTAACAATCCCTTAGTACCTATACTAAAATTGACTCGCTTTATTAAAAGAACTTTTCGATTTGAGATCCTTCAATTCTTGAGATTCTTCATATTTTTAACTATTGAATCATTATCTCGGCTCCAAGCATGCATATTATGCAGTAGCGATCTGCCCCGGCTTTGCACGGGTGCAATGCTGATGTATTATACATATCAAACTTCCTTTTGAATCCTCTATCTATTAAACAAAATCCGTTGCGTAGTTTTAAAGATTTAAGCATACAAAGGGACAGACAGACAGCAGGAATCGACTTTGTTTTATACGATGAAGTGATATAGCCGCACATTTTGTTCGGATTTGATATCATAATTTTCAGCCAACTCTATAAGGCCGATTATATGACGTAACACTCAAAGACGCCAGGAAACGCTCCACTCGCTTGAAAACGCATAACAACTTGGAGACGTCAAACACTATTAGCGCTGAAAGTCTATCACACGCCATTTTGAACCTCTCAAACAGCGAAACGGAAAAGCTGCTCAAAGTAACTGAGTAACTGCACTCGATTCGATTCGGCTGCGACTTCTGCAAACATCTCAATGCCGTACATATCAGTTACCTAGACGGCGCCGCGCACCTCTTATTTGTACGAGCAACGAGTTTCAGCAAACACCCTCTAGGAAGGGGTACAGAAAAAATGGAGACGCGTCCCGAATAAACACAAGAGAAATAACGACATCAAACAATAATTGAAATCATAGCTTGGCGCCGCGTCGGTGGAGGGACACTAATGCCTCTTCCCATACGTGCCTTTAGCGGCACCCGATATACGTGTTACTATTTACGTTCTTAGGCATATGCAATATGCAATGATATAAAAAAAATGCTAATTTAGAAGAAAATATTGCAAGAACACTACTCACCGTTTCGCTTTTATGAAAGGTAATTCAAACAAGGTATGCAATATGACAGTGAAAAATGTCCATTCGATTTTATATTCATATTAGTTCCGCGTGTCCTTAATGTTTTCTATGCATAAAAATATCTTAAAATATTAGTTATCTAAAACCAAGAACGCAAGCTCTGCTTTGAATACGGTTTCTGTGAATTGACCAGCTAATTTAATTGATGAACTAAATATAAAATTGATTTCAGCTCTCTGTTCCAAGAAAATTACACGATTAATAGTCCTATGCAAGAAAAAAGCAAATTATTGGAAGAGAAAATTTCCCCCGGCATTCTTAATACTTCAAAACTCTACTTAAAAATTCAAAATACCTTCACAATGGGGTAAAACTTGTATGAAGACTATATAAAAGGACGGTACGGACAAGCGGTTTTATTTTTAAGCTCTTGCAGGTGTGTTTGAGTTTCAATATAATGTACGGAAACTCCTCGCCTGATAAAATGTGGGCATCAGGAAATGTATTGTTCGTTACTTCGGACACAAGTCTTACGTTAACTTTTTGAATTTGCACGTTATAATATTGAGATATACACGATCACTCCGATCTATGACACGACACTCAAAATTAAAGAAAATATACTAGAACTTAAATTAGTTTAGTTTAGTTTTGCAATTCGCCATTGGCGATATCTGAATTACCAACAGTTAGTGATGTAAATTTAGCTATTTTATAGCTTGATCTAGAAATTTTTGCCCATCACTATAACTTCGCAAAAATTTAACGTATAAGAACTTCTTACATTTTCTGTAGGTAAGAGATCATAAATGAAATCAAAACAACAGAAAACATAGGTTAACTGATATGCCGCCGGACAATTATCAACACAATTATCAATTGATATTTGATATTGGCTCATTAGTATCAGCAAAACAATAATAATTACCAATAATAAAGATTTTTGTTCCAATTAGACATTTGATATGACCATTGGAATCAACAACAATAAGCTAGGGTAAGCAAAAAATGATCACGAGATCAAGAAAAATAGTTTAAGGTGCTTTAATTTTCTATCACGTTATTCTGGTCAATGAGGTTGAAAATGCGGTAAGAAATTGTGTGTCTGTAGTTTTTCGAATTAAATTGATGTTTTCAATTGAATATCTGTATCAAAAAACTATCTTAGCGAGAAACAAGATCAAAAATATTTCGATTTTAATATTCTTAACTGTACAATTTTGAAAAAAAATCTTTACCTAGAAAAGATTATGTTTAAGCTTAGCTAGAATCTAGGTAGAATATAGAAATCTAAAAATATACATAACAATTGGAGACGTGGCTTATTCCGAAGTATTTTATTTTCTTCTTGTTAAGGGCAATCGTCGAATACAGCGCCTTAACTGATATATCGTCGGACACATGAGTATCGTTGAAAGAATAATATTTTTTTTTATTAAAGATTATTTACTAATTAGGCACTTGATATGGCCATTATTATGTTTACTCTTGGAATATTCTTTATGAAATGATAGAGCAATTATATAGAAATAAGAAGTTATTCTGATCGTGTTATTGTATTGTCTACCTTCTATGCAGTATAAGACAATTATGAGTTAAAGTCGTTGATTTCGAGACAAACCTAAACATCCAAGGCATAAACATTTCCATTACGCACGTAATCAGGTTAATTAAGAACCTTATTTGTGTTGGAAAAATACCATCTCTTTACAAGGGACTTCTTCAGGGTGAGTGCGGTTCTAGCCACGCGCGTAGCACCTTTGACGCCGTGAACGTTGGTGTTCTATCAACACAAATAATGTTCGTAGTTGACCCGCTTACATACGTCATCAATTCGTCAAACTACGACAGTTTTCATAGTAAAATCCAATGCATTTGCATCGCTGTTACTCAGGCTAGTAATTCTGTGCCCTATATAAAATTCGCGGTTTGTTTGGACCTAAAACTAAGCCTGTTTACAAGTAATGTTACAAGTTACACTAGCTAGAATTCGGTGCTATTCACATCATATTCATTAAATTTAGCTAAACCAGTTTAACAGCTACATTATTCGCGTCGCAGTAAGAATTTCCTCCTAAATCATTACATTTGAATGATAATAACAAATACTTACTGAAATAGGAACTGTAAGAAAATGTTATGATAACCAACATCAGCCCAAGAATTACTCGGCGGAGTTTCTTAAGTAAACAGGGCCCGTATTCGCTATAAGTCAACGCTCTGCGACTCAAAAACCGCTCACCTATTAAATTATAAATAGCTCGTTAGATGGCGGTGTAATACTGGCACGCATGATCGAGCATGGCAAGAAAATTGGGGAATCTTTATGTTAACATCATAACGGAATATTAACAAACAAATCAATGTCCCACTCCTAGTTCTATAGTTTCACTGCACTCTTCATTTTGTGAGGCAAGACAATGTTTCTTTTTTTTCGAGTTGATGTTACTGTCCTACCAGCAGTCAGCGCCATCTAATTAGCTAGTTAGTTTGAACCTTCTAAAAAGACGGGTGTTTTAAGTTTAACATGTGTATTATGTGAGTTTATCTGCTCTGCGGCATGTAACTTCCGAACGGGTGAACCGGTTTAGACATATTTTTTAACCGACTTGAAAAAGGCGGAGGTTCTCAATTTGACTGTTTTTATGTTTGTTACCTCAGAACTTTTGACTGGGTGGTCCGATTTTCATGATTCTTTTTTTATATGAAAGCTGGTGCCTCTAATTTTGTTCAGTTCTGACAATGGGATCCATTAAAACATTTTGATTTTTTTTCAAGAATTTTATTTAATTTAAAGTATTATAATAATATAATATACTATAATATAAATATAATATATATAGTTTACTTCGTGATGTCTGAGAGTCAATACTATGTTATTATTAAGTAAGTATGAATAGGTGGTACCTTGAAGCAATAAAAACCATGTACCTACTTAACGTCTTAAGAATAAAACATTAATACGTAAGTACGTACGTAGCGTAGCTTGTAATACTTTAAATTGAAAAAAAAAACCAAAATGTTTAAAAACTACAAGCGTAGTTTCTGCCCTGTCATTTATTCAATCCGCCCTGTAAATGCCCGGCATAAACCCATCTCTAAACACACCGCGTTATGAGTAACGTATTGTGTTACGTTATGGAAGAATGGTCATCGCGAATACGGATTTGGGATTGGGTTACGGTTCATTAGTGAGATCGACTAAAGGCACCTTCAGGCAATCTCTAACAAGATTAAATTGTTTCTCTGAATTTTGTTCCTGATTTTGATCGGATTTATAGCTTTTTCACTTGGTAATTTGCTATTACAACACACATCAACAGACTTTACTAGTCCACTTCTGGACATAGGCCACCTCTGAGTTGTAAAAAAAATGATGATTAAGTTAAAGAACATTTTCCTACACCTGTCTTTTCTATACCATCCAAAGTAATTACAAAAACAATGCGGATGCGATGACAAAGTAAACTAATTTCGGCGTCCGGTCGTATCCGTTGTCCGTCCGGGCAGCCTCCGGACCGTAATGCCATTTCCGACCGGCCCCCGGCCCGACAACGGGATTAGGGAAAAACGGGAATTTAATAACACTGATACACGTCTTGGGGCGAGCAAACAGTATGCCGTCCCTACATTTCCGATTTTCAATAGGTATCTCCTGTGTAGGTATATCTTATAAATCTTTACCGATGCGAAGGTTGGGTCTTTTAACCGACTTCGAAAAAACGTTTGGCCGAACATATGTTTTTTGTGTATGTTCAATTCACCGATTGCTCCGTCAATAATTATTGACGATTATTAATTGATTTATGGACCTTAATATATTGATGATTCTATTGGTTTAGAATGCTCTCGTCCTGCGCGGACTCGCTATTGTATGCAATGGTATAGCACTGTTTCGCACCACAAGACAAAAGTAATAATACTTAATAATTGTTTCTTGTGGTGCAAAAAATTTGGTGCGAAACAGAAATTGATGGTGTAGCGCTGTTTCCTACAAGACAAAAGTAATAATTAGTTGTTTCGTTTTTCATCGGCTGTTTTTAAGATTTTCGTTTCAACCCAATAAAAAAAGCCTGAGTGAAGTGAGTCACCGCGGCGGAGAGAACAATATTTATTTATTTGGCACACAAAACAGAACACAATCAAGATTTATACAAACACATAACACAATAATAACTAGACTATATGCCTGCACATATGGACACAGCATGATAGAGCAGTATTAGAGATGAATATAATCTTTAATCTACACTGTGGCATAATTATAATCACCTTTATATGCAAAAGTCTTGCCCGTTTCCCGGAATGAATTCACTTTTAAGATTTTCGAATGGAATTTAAAATTTGAGACACGCCGTATTATTGGCACGTGAGCGTTTGAAAAACGGAAATGCAGTAAAGAACGTTTCGTCGTAGCTTAGCACGTGACCAGCTGAAGCTACGGCTACGAACTTACTACGAAGCTCTACGTACCTACTACGTTGGTCGAAGGTCTAGAAGATACCTGTTCACCCTTGTCTTGAAGAGACCCAGGTTGTAATTGGCCGGAAAAACAGAGGCAGGGAGCGAGTTCTATTCGTTTGCGGTGCGAATAATAAAGGGGGAGGAAAACCGCTTAGTGAGAGTGGAGAGTACATCCACCAAGACTGGATAGTATTGCGCTGTGCGTCTGTTTGTGGGGTCTATGGTGGAATCAGGTCATGTAGATGTACTATTATAGATAGAGATAAAGACACATTTTTTGACCAAAAACAGGTAACTTCATACAATAGTTATAAGTAGGTAGGTAGAGTTTGTTCAAAAATAGAAGCGTCGTGGCGTTACGGTGAACGAACACTTTTAGTCATACTACAATGACAGAGTATTGTTGTCAACGTAACAAAAGTTGTCATTTGGCACACGAGCGCCCTAAATTCCCACGACGCTTTTCTTTTTGAATCGACTCCACGTAAATCTTGAGACTCTACGTAGTTATAATTACATAGATTGACACAAAAGCAGATGGTAGATAGATAAATATCTCTTTATTAGGTACACGCACGAGAGAATACACGGAGAAATAACAAAACAGCAAGCGTATATATGGTAGGCGTATTAACATAGGTGCCTTAGATATGTCACGTGATCTGTTTCGAATTTTTTCCTAAAAATCTTTCAATTGCATTTAATTCACTTCATAGCGAATGCCGGTGGCTACGCTCTCTAGTTATAACTATATCTGTTTTTAAGAATTCGGGCATTTCTTAAGATAGACCTTGCAACATACTTTGAAGACTCGAAAACCGAATGACGCAAACGAAATATTTCGTTTGTATAAAGAAATAAAAAATACTACATAAGTCACGTTAACGTTTCAATGAGAAACCTTAGTAATGTAAAAACCATTTCGCAAAAACTCACCTAAAAACTTCGAATATTAAACAATACATTTGCAACAGTTTAAAAACTCGAAAACCGCGTGACGCAAATAAAAAAATACAAAGTCACGTTGAAATTTCGCAAACACCTACAAATTTTAATTTAAACAAATAAAAGCAACGTGATGGTTATGAAAAAAATACTAGCGTCAAAGTTTGAATAAGAAACCTTAATAATTAAAGAAAAAATTCGCAAACAATCGCCTTTAGAAACTCTAACATTAAACTTTAACTTTAACCAACTGGGGTTAAAGTTTCTATGAATGTTGCGAAATAAATGGCTTTGATTTTATTTAAAACAACGTGATTTTTTCACAAAATTAATTGAAAACTCCGACTGTTAAAAAACATTTTTGAAGAATAGAAAACCCCACAAACGTTATAACTTTGGCGTTTGTAAACTGGTCTTGCTCGCTAGTTTGCTCGCTCCCTGCGTTCCAACGGCTTCCGTTACTCCGAGTTAAGAAGACCCAACTATGCTTTACATCTTTCGACTCAATGGCAAGTTTTGAAATTCACCCTAACATATTAAGCATAACCGTTCGTATTGTGAAAATGATTTTCTGATTAGCTGGCTCTACGTTTATACAAGATTCTTCACAATCTTTTCTAACTGCAGATTTAAAATTTCACGTGGACTGTGACTTGATGATAGAATTTCATTTCTAGTTTTATTTTTAAATTCGTCAAAAGCAGATCTTTACCATTTTAACACTCATTGTAAAATGAAATGGATGAAACCGCAAAGGAATGGAACTCGCTCCCTGCCTCTTTTTTTCCGGCCAATTACAACCTGGGTCTCTTCAACACAAGGGCGAATAGGTATCTTCTAGACCTTCGTGATACACCGCCAGCCGAATCTTCGCTTTCCATCAGGTGAAATGCGGTCAAACAAAGGTCTTTTTACCGTAAAAAAAGAAATGACAGCATACAGACTTTAAAAAAGTCATGAGGCTGTTCGCTATCTAAAATATTCAGCCCTAAAGTTCAACACCTCATTTTAAGAAAACCAATGTCAAGTTAAACGAGATGAACCTTAAACTTATTTAAAGCAATAGAACTTGAGTCCAACAAGTGTCCCGATCAAATATTCATAGTTGAATCGGAAATATATTAAGATTGGGTAGACTGGAGCGCGCTGGCCAAGCTTCTAGACCACATTCGATGGAAGTTCTCCGTCGATTAGCATCGACACGAACTTGCTCCTTGCTGTTTTGATGTTAATACTTTATCTATTCGATTAGTTATTTCGGGGATACTTGTGTTATAAGTATAAGCGTAATTAAGAAACACTTTCATATAGTATTTGTAATATTAACATTAGCATGGAAATTTCTAACGCGTAGGTAAAAGTATATTAGAACAATCGAGCAGAATATGTGATTAGTAGTTAGTAAAATGTAAAATGTACCTGAACAATAGTCAGGTACATTTTACATTTTACAATTTAAGTGTCTAGGGTTTTCTACCCGGGTACCCAAGTATTTGAAATTTTTAGTACCCGGGTACAATTTCATTGTCAGACCCGGGTCCGGTGTACACAATTTGATGATGAAATAATTCATCCGTTAATTCAAAGTTATTACTAGATAGCCCCTTAAGGCGCATACCCGAGCCAATATGACAGCGATATCTATTTTATCATATTTTTACGTTTATCATAGGAATTTTTAAAAATCCTACGTTCAGTTTGTGGTATCTATTATAAGCTATTTTTTAATACCTCTGTAATAATTTTATCTCATATAGTTTAGGAGGAGATGCGAAAATAGAGTTTGGAGGCCAAAAAGCGCAACTTCGTATCTCTACCTAAGCTTTACAAAATGAAACTATTACAGAAGCATTAATAAATAACTTATAATAGATACCACAAACTGAACGTAGGATTTACAAAACTGGCTGCGTTTAACGTTATTATAAGATAAAATAATTACTTCTAATTAGGAAAATATATACATAAATATTTATGCGCAAAAAAGAAATATTAACAAAAGTTTACTAGAGGTGGAATTTGATACTGATACTGCTTTTTTTTACAAAATTATGGTTGAAATGTGTTACTATTACATGCAATACTATTGTAGGTTAAGTTAAAATGTTCAAATTCAAATCTATATTAGCAGACAACAGTGGTAAATAGACAAAATAAAAGACAAATAAGTAGAAATTATAAGGACAGTAAATCTAAATTATAACTATTTTCACCCAATGCTGAAAATAGTTATATTTCAGTACGATGGTCCAAATTGGACGGTCGTACTTTCTGATATTATTTTCGGTTGTTGCTACTTAAATTATTAACAAAATTTCTTTATACCTCTCCTGCTCATGATTGATGCTTCTTGCTTCCGCACAATCGCCGCGAAACCATCTGTAAAAGTATTCGCGAACATATCCGAATATTATAGAGTTAAATATAAGTTCATGCATTTGTTAGAATTTAGAAAATTCATCTCGTAATTTATTGTTTTCCTAGTGATACAGGCCTTCGGCATCCGCGACCCCAGAGCGGGTAGCGAAATTAAATTCCAACGGCATTCCAAAAGACAAATGCGGCTGCGATTATGACCATCTAATACTACAGAACTAAAAACTACAATGAAACGTCCATTTCACGTTAATTTTGTAATCAATGTTAAAATATTTAGTTCATTCTTAAACTTGCAAGCAAAAGGACCTAGTGTTTACAATTTAAACGATTGAGTTAACGGTGGACTGTTGTAAAAAATCTACAGGTAGCTAAACTGATTCATACAAGGTTAGGATATTTAATTTGTGTAAAACATGGCTCCGAAAGGTACCTTATTTTTTCGTTAGATATGTACTAAAACAGACTACGTAATTTGTACCGGCATTTTACTGTCAGAGATTTGAATACAAGATAAGGCAATTTGCTCTAAAAGGATGAGTAAATATAATCTAATCGCGTCCACCCTTTCATATTTTTCAGTACCATTAGTCAGAAGTTACATTAAATAATGTAATTCCACGAAACACGATAAATCTATTTTGTATGTTATCGCAAGAGCTTTCATCAGTTTGATCGTTGAAGAGCTTCCAGATTTATTATTAAACAAAAAATCTTTACCGAAAAAAGCAAGTTAGCTCAAGCCACCAAATCCGGCTTAGCGCGTCCGCTGCCTATCTTCTGCGATGCGACCCGAAAGAGCGCGTCGAAGTCGTAGGACCGCGAGTATGGTGGCATTCTAAGTGTTAAAGTAGTTACGTACTCGCCTGTACCTTGCTGGGGCAAGCGAATAATTAGTTTTATCGAAGTAAATTAACAATTAAAAAATATTCATGGACAAGCAGGATAATATATCAAAAAAGCATTTTATGCAGATCTGCAGATTTAAAGGAATTTGTTGTTTAGTTCATATTTATTTAAGCTACTTTGAATCATTGGTACTATAGACTATAGCAGTCCCGTCTTTTCGCATAATTAACTATCTACTACTTAAAACTAACCCAAATTATTTACTCAGTGGAGCGGCTGAATTTATTAGGATACCACCAGTATACGTTAGGTACGCAGAGTATAAGTCACTTAGCTTTGCTCTTTGAATTTTGTAAGTATAGAAAATGTCTATTGTTGTGATTGTCAAGTTTTCTATATACATGGCTGTTTTCATAAATATAATGAAAAGGGTGTTGGGTATCATTTTTATCATCAGCATATCCTGTCTATAATTGAAGGTTAACACCTTCATGGCCCAAGACGCAGGTGCCAGTCTCTATCTGCGTGGAGCTGCGGCGCGCCCCTGCGGGTCGCACCGCAGAGCTGGGCAGTGAATGCGTTATACACTAACACCTTCATAGCCCAAGACGCAGGTGCCAGTCTCTATCTGCGTGGACCCGCAGGGGCGCGCCGCAGAGCTGGGCAGTGAATGCGTTAAACAAGTGTCCTTATGTGAAATTTGACCATTACACTAGTCGCTACATCCGAAGAGTAGACTGTAGACCCTACGTCAGATTCCATTTTATGCTAACTAGTTCATCCTGTATTTATTTGAACTCAGCGCTTTACCTACTCCCCATAATATTGTGTTATACCTTATCGAATTTGCATGTTTTTACTGAATATCTTTCCTTTGGCGCAGCCGAGATCAAAGGCCGGCGCGAAAGTGATTTCGCACCGAGTTACTTGAACAAGATTCAGTTTGGCCTCTCTGTCTGCTATCTGGCTTCTGTATAAATTTTATCTAATAAGGAAAATTGTAAATGGCCATTTGATGCTCTACGGTTTCGATCGCCTACACGTCTTTACGAACTACTGTCCGCGGCTTCTCACTCGTTATTCGGGATAAAAAGTAGCCTATATGTTATTTCAAGTCCAGATCTTTATGTGTGCAAAGGAGGTCAGTCTAAAGTTGCCCGAACCAGCACATGTGAAAACCTGTTCATAATTAATATTTAATTTATTGAATAACCGATCAATTACTACGATGGAACGGACACTTCTGAATCTTGAAAACATTTATTAAATGTATTTTACATGATTCTTCGACACAATCTTCGGTTCCACAGATTGTAGCCAGTGGTAAACTGAGGTAAAATCCTCATTGATAAATCCTGGCTCACAGACATGCTATGGCAATTTTTTTTTCTCGATACATGCTAGCAGCCTTACGTCACATGACATGTCAATACAACGTCGCTGCCAGAGCTGTTTTTACGGTGAACATAACAAAAACAGACTCTAAGGTCAAAGAGAATACAATAACTACGCCTAAGGTGACAAACATATTTAAACCGTCAGTGTACAATGAAAAATCATAACCTCAAATTCCGAAATAATTTTGCATTTTTAATAACATCATATCCATAATTTTAATAGAAAAAATGTATACATCAATTAAGTCTATTTTTAGAACCCAGAAATAACCACGTGTCCACTGGTTCTGTCGAAAATTTGTATGGCTAGTGATTGATCTCCTTTCTGAACGATCCAGACAGTAGTTTTGGCGTTGTCTTCGGTAAAACATCTTCACAACGACCGACGGCACAATTTTTGCCCATTTTTATAATATCAATAGGAAACATTCAATGCAAATCAAATATTTACATTTAAAAAAAGACCAAATTATAAATTTATAAAATTAGACACGAAATAAAGTGATATATTTGATTTATGTTGCTTCGGTGTGTAAACTAAAGAAAAGACGAAGAAACTTTTAGCCTGTTAGTTGTTATTTTTCGAGTTGGAGCAAAACCCGTCCCAAGCTTTTTTTGACCTCTAAATAGACTATAGTACGTTTTTATGCACTGCAAAGTTTTGACGATTTGTTTGAATTTATTTATTACGTTTTATGCTTGCCTTTAAATTCATTTGGTAGGTTATTTTTCTTACCACGCCTACTGGTGTTCGAAATCATTGAATAGTAATCTGATTGCAATACCTGTGAACGAAAAAAACAAATTGAAATCATGCCCAACGTATAATTCGTGACGTCATTTACATTTTCCATTACCGGCGAGCGCCCGATAAAATATTTATGGACGAAATAACATTAAGAAAACGCCGCTTGTTTCCTTCGGCATGTATGTTTAATGCGTTGATAATCTGGAGGCTTTTGATGTCAAAGGCGACGCCGACGCCTCCCAAGCCGCTTAACGCGCTGGACATAACCTTCCCATTCCACTTTCTCCCACTTTAAATTATTCCGAACGCGATCTACCGACGAAATTGTTACTTAAGAACTTAATCGACGCATCGCTCTTTGTCTTTGTTACGAATTGTTTACACAAAACACCCATTTAATTTCGTACAATTCACAATTCTCTTGTCCTTTCTACGTATATTTGTAACCACCTAGCGTTTTAAATTTATTTTAATGAAAAACCTATTCTGCTGCGCGCCATTCCCATTATTGGCTTTTTCAAATGGACATCTGTCAATTTTATTTTGCAGCCGGGATTCGATATTTCGTGGATAACGAATCCTTTGGCATGAAACAGAAAATTCGGACATTCGAATGACTTTTGATGTTGCATGAAAGGGATGGTATTGATATTTTTCTACGTGGTTTTTTAAGGTTGGTAAAATTAAAGTTTCAACTTTATTTTCGGAACGAGCTTTTATTTTACCGAGACGTAGGTATTACCACTATGCGCCGCGGGCAATCGTAGATTTTTTGATAATCACAATTTTTCGGTTGCTACTAATAAGAGGTCAAATATTATCCACGATGATGATGTATATATGTAGGTTGCTCTGAGATGATTGATTTACTCACTTAGCTCTGATTGTTTGTTTTAAAAAATATCTGCCATGCAGGAGGTGCCCAGTTGTAGGACCAAACTACTTAAGTTTGCCCCCATGTTAACTCGCCATCTACTATCTCAATATTCTGTTCCAAACAGCGTAGATATATTTTACCAAACCTACCAAAAGCCATGGCACAGCATGTTATTGAGACAAAATGTATAAATTAGTTTTGTATGAATGTTGTACAAGGGTGGAAAATGGTCAACGTAATTTACATTACTTGTCGATTTCAGATCCTCCCTTCAATAAAAAATGCTTACAATTATATCTGAAACTCGACGCCAAGTATGTGAGATTTTGTTATTTGTGTCGTAGTTTGTTTACTAACATGCTTTATTCAAAATGGACACGGTATAAAATGGTCTAGTTTCTGTATATTAAGATGAAAAGAATGCCGTTTGGAGTGGGAGTTTCTTAAAAATCTCATAACATATCTTATTAACACTTAAGTAATTTACATCGGTCAACACTTTAAAACAAAAGCGTGCGTATGTAAATTTATTTATTCACAAATTGTTTTCATAAATTATTAACTATAACTAACTGTTCAGGGTTGGAAAATGCCAACTATTGATGTCAAATTCACCGACAAAGCGTCAGTATTATTCGAGAGATTTGGTCTGTAAATGTTCAGTATTTTAAAGGTGAGTTATTATCAGTAAAAATCAGTATTTATGAATCATTCCACCCCTGGTTGTTTGTACATTAGACCCAATAAAAATTCTATAAAGATGTATATTCTCTTAATAAATAAATAAATCATCTCAATTTCTCATAATTTTAAGGTTTCAAGTAATTGAAACTAAACGTTAATCCGTCAAAACTATTAAGCTAAGCACACGAACTATGCCTGCGCGGTTTTGATTTACACCTACAAGCCAAGCTCAAACACGCGAATACCAGTGATATTCGCGTGTTTGAGTAATCCACGCTTTGTTATTCACAATAATGTCATGCCAATAACGTGAAATAACAAAACGAAAAGCGCTTTGCGATCTTAAAATTAGAATGCACTGAGATTTCCTGTGAAGATATTATTGTAACTGTTATTCCAATATTACTCATAAAGTATCTCTGAGAGTGATTTGCGTAAGAATTGCTACTATACGTGTGGTTTGAGGAGAAATTGCTTAACGTTTAATAATCGTTATAAACAGGGCTGACTATTCGTCGGCTACCTTTTTATGTAGACACACAAAACGTTATCACACAAAACGATTTCAAGCGCGAAAATTATAGCGCGCTTGAAATCTGTTCAATACGTCTTAGCTGCGTCACTTACACATTTGTACGTGATAGCGAATAAGGACTCAGGTCGGGATCAATCCTCGACAGCTAATTAGCGTGCTCGTATTAATATGTTAATCGTATCCTTTGCGTTTATTCAGCAAGCTTCTTGCTTTTGGCATTGACAGTTAAATACGCTAAGTTCAGGTGCTTTTAAACATAATTTTCTTACCAGTTTCAGTAAGGTAATAACAATATCAAGTTAACTTTCTCAATTCTTAATTCTTTTTAATAAAACATACATATAAAACATATAGAGAAGCAATGGCAAAGACGAGCTTAACTCTAAAAAGAGTTCTCTTCCAGTAAACCTTATTGGGAGAGAGAGAGACAACGTTTTGTAGGGACCTACGAGTGCTGATCGAGACCACAGAAATATATCTAGGTAAACTCTAGCTAGAACATAAATATTTCTCACTTATCTTTAATACTATACATACATAATTATGTCTAGTACGGTATTAATATCTGTTTCTAAGTATATAGCGGAGTAAGGTAAAATATCCAGGATAAAACCATTTAGATGGAAAGATTTATTTTTGAACACTTAAATTATTTTATTATTAGCACTGATCATCCAACTACGGAACAAATGCCTCAATCCTACTCCCACACACCTAATACAAATATTGGGAAATAAAGCGCTAAGACACTTGCCGTGTTCTGCCGGCTTAGAATTTGTACCACCTCAACTCTGCCTGCGGGTGTCGTAAGAGGCGACTAAGGGATATCCACCAGTGGGCAGGCAGCAGCGGCCTCTGCAGAACAATTCTACAACCGAACTGCGACCCCAACCCGCATGCCCAGCATGGGGATTATGAGCACTGCTATGATATTGAATTCACAACAATCTTACCAAACTACATCTAGAGTTATTTACAACGGGATATTTACCATGATATATGTTTTGAGCTTTCCAATATTAGTGGTAACGTTCGTAGCAAAATGACTGAAAATGAGGGTATATCGATATACTCGTATCTGCCAACAATAACTCACTCGCAAGACATTCAGTTATTCCGTGATCATGGCGCATGAAACTGTGCCGAAATATTGGGAAGCTCAAAACTCACAAGCATGGTAAATAACATTCGTATTAATAACCATAATGGATTTAATAGTTTTATACATGGTATCTAATGAAAAAGAAACCTGCTATCAAATTATATGGCAGCAATAGAGGCACGAGTATAGTGCCATCATACAAAATACTCTCGCCAAGACTCCAATCTCGGCGGCAACAAAGAGCCACACGTTCGACATATCCGCCGTTTTACACAATAAGTGCCGTATATCTCAGTGAATATCGATTTCAAATAAAATTGCAACCTTTTCAGATAACGAGGTGACATTTCCCCTTTTTCCGGCGGGCCGTTTGTCGCCCTCAGTCGCACATTGGAATTTATACACCGAAATAAGCAGATACCGAATCTATTGTTATACGTGTGGTGGGTTTATTGATGAATGGGATTGGCTTCTCTTTGGACGTTTCTTAAAATGTCTACCGCGAAAATAAATAAATATTGCTGAACAATTCACGCAGCATCATCTAGCCCTAAGCTAAGGGGAGCTTTTTTTTTATCAGAAATAGACCTTCGTCTGACCGCAATCTCACATGATGGAAAGCGAAGATGCGGCCGACGATGTATCACGAAGGTCTAGAATGTATCACGAAGGTTGGAGCAAAATCGAATAGTTTCGCGATTAAGCATATGCTGTTTCTCCTAAAAGCCAAAATAATATTGGCGTATAATCGAGCTGGGACCATAGATTTCTCAGAGTTCATGTTTTTTCTCTAACTTTTAGAATTATATTTCATTAACATCCATCTGTAAAGTTGTAAAAATATTGTTTTTTCATAAATTCTTGAAAACGTGTCTGATCATTTTCATTTAAAATATTTTTATGCTTTTTCTGGAAGTGTTTGTCGAGTTTGCTTCTGAGAAAAAATTGTTTGTGTACCTATCTCATCTTCTTTTCTATGAAACCATATAATTGTTTATCCATAATATTTTTTTTTTTTTGTTAAAATGTACGAGTAGCAACTTTTTTAAAACTTAGCTCCGTCAATAGCGAAATATCTAAGCTATAACAAAAACGATTACAGAGGTATTAAAAGAAAGCTTAAGATATGTAATAAATTTGCCTATCATTTTTTGAAAATTCCTTTCTTCAACGTAATAACAAGATAAAATAGGCGGCAGCGCTAAAGCGTGCCTAGGGGTACCATCTTAAAGAAAAAAAAAAAATAATTGACACCCTAGAATTACTAAAGGCCGATATTCCACTCCTACTTTTAATTCAGTATATTATTAGCTCTTAAGCACTTAACGTTCACGTGTCAAAGTTTAAGTCTTAATACCTCCCCAATAATTAAACTTCGCTATTTACCCAAACAACCGGATGAATTCCGGCTAACTTGCACACGAATACGTATCAAAGAATGACTGTGCACAGGAAATACGTTACAAACATGAGTTCCGCAACTTGTGCCATTCAATAAGCCCCTAATGACATCCGCTTCGCGCTCGACGTTCGACACTACAAGTAGTTATAGTTTCTACAGAACCGCTGGGTCATACAGGAATTATAAAGCTTCCAGCCACTGCATACCACTTGCTTTTCTGAGAAAAGTAGCTAAATAGATAGATGGAAATCACTTTTTTATACCACACAACAACAGAAAAAAAGGAAGTTTATAGGACGGCCTAATCGCTGAGCGCGATCTTTTCAAGTCAACGTTGGGGTGGACTAGACATGAAAAACTAAATAGACGGTCAGTGGCACTGAATAAATCTATTTAGATTCAACATAGATACAAGAGACACAAATACTGACACAACATACTACACAATCACCTACATTACCTATACCTATACCTAGCTACATTAAAATAAACTTACATAAACATAAAAACAGCTTGATAATATTACTATTTAACGTATTAACCTTTCAGCAGGTTACAATAACCTATTTAAAAAAAGACGTGTGGCACTCGGGGACTGCCGCGGTAAAGCTATTGCAATGCCATCTAGAGGCGAGTTGCTGAACTAAAGAGACAAACGTCAAGGTTTTTTCGTTACGGAATTTCTGGATTCGGTCCCCGCGCTCAAGGCCCGCGATAGAAGCTATGCAATAGCTTAAAAAAAGACATCCTTTTGCTGCGTTTCTAAAAGCGTGCTTTTGCCTCCTTCAATTTATTGCGTTTTAATATTGATTGTACCAATGACATAAGTTTTCTTATTTTTCCATTAGTATATTTTACTTCGGAAAATGTACCAGCTGTTCCAAAAGCTGTATTTGTACCTACTTGTTGCACCTAACGAGATAGTACTAGACAATATTTTATGGTCTTGTATTGAGCTTACAATGTAGCCATTTTGTTAAGGCTCTCTTACAAGCTACTTTAGGTTGCAAATCCCTGCAGTAGTGTTGCAATTTACAGGCAAACATAAACCTGAAGATCTGTAGATCTTTATGCAAGATAGACTTTAATGGTCGAAGGTTTGAAAATTTTGCAGGGGGTTTGGTTTGGTGAAGATATAGTACGATTTTTAAGTTCTTTTTCGATCACTCTTGGAAGAGTCGTCGTGGTTATGGTGGGGTCTTTATAAACTCCTCGTGCAATGCCCCGCCATCGTTCCGTGTTAGTAGCATTGTGTGTGTATTCGGTCACGATGGACTGTCAGAGGTGATGAGCTCCAACATTCTAGTTGGAGAGGGTCCATGAGATCTCTTGCTCTTGTACTCCATTCTGACCTAGACCGACACTCCATCGAGCCTTCATTCGGTGCCACGTGCCGAAGAACTTACGCATTCGTATTAGCACAGTCGACGATTTTCATATAGCTAATAAAAAATATTCATAATCTGTTATGGGCAAATTTTTTGTAAACAATGAAAAAATCCTAAACATTATTCCGTCTTTAGATTGAATGTTGTATAAGACCAAACTGAATGACGAGCAGTAACTAACCTAGGGTGATATATTAAACATTGTCTCCTTTTGTCCACAGATTCTTCTACCTGTACCATTTCTCGTTCTACGCGTACCATTACCGATTCAACGGACAATACAGCAGCCTGGCGCTTGTCACCTCTTGGTTATTCATCCAGGTATGTCATCCGTTCATCCAGAAGACTGTTCGTACACTGATTAAGGGTTCATATATACAGAGACGATAGTTGGCTGCAGTTGTCAGCAGCTGACATTAGCCGTTGTGTCTGCAGCCTTGCTTCGTCCTCACAGTCGACGGATGCAATTGCCTAGCAGTCGACTACTTGCCGTCCGTGTATTTCGAAGTAGTTACCCTGATTGTAAAGGACGCACTATACTAACCAATCCGCACTTTAAAAAACAAATTATCTTGGCAAATAGTTTCCTCTTTTGCGGAGTTGTTGTTGACAAGAGAAGTGACCTTTGTTAAGTTAATTATAGAGATTATTAGCGTACGAACAACCAGCTGTTAAAATGTTTATATTATTTAAAAGGAAAAATAACAATTGGTTTAATTTACCTCTTTCCCTGCCATTCTGCGGACCATTTGACCTCCCCTCGTACTAGACCAATGATGTATGTGTAGTAGTTACATCATTGGTAAACACTAATAAATTTGTCCATAATATTAACGCTATGATATCCGGTAGCACAAAAAGCAACATTAAACTGAAAGCCACTGTAAACAAAACCACTATCCGTGATATCCAAAAAGTTAGGGTAATTCAGGTTATTTCACGTTGAAACGTCGACATTGTGGCCTACTGTCTGTTTGCCTACACTTTGATGTTGGTCAGCCGCCGCGGGCGTTGCCGTTCCCGCAACGTGCTTTGCCAAATGCCTATTTACATCGGGATAGTAGCCTTGCTAGTGACAGATCTAATAGATATATAGTTTTTTTGATTCACAAACAGACCGCAAAAAAAAAAATCAGACATAGACAAGGAGGATGGTATTATAAACAACAAAAATATGAAAATATAGAAATAAAACTGAAATGTGTAAGAACCGATGATTGCATTATAAAGTACACTAATGTATTCTATCCAATAGCAAAATTGAATGGCGAAATTATAATAAACTCATTTATTGTTTGCCAAAAATATCATAAATCTGAGTAAATTGGATGACAACTGCAGTTTGCTAGGATTTTGCTTATTTCTTGATACGGTAAAAATACATTTGGCAACAATCATGCAACAAGACTAGACAGTAAGCTGATCACGATACTTATTTTAACCTGCTAAATTGTGGTTCTGATTATATTCTGCCCCTATTTGTTATCAGAGTAAATATCCTTTATGCTATTTATCAAACTGGCCCATATGCAAGACGTCATCTGGCCGGACAAACTGAATCTTTTCTCAAACCAAAAAAGACGTCAAAATACTTATATTAGTATGCAAAACAATTTATTTTGTAATGTTATTATTAATTTAGATTGTATAAAGACTATGTGGTATAAACGGGATGACTAACTAAAAAAATACGTTCTTATTTGTGGTTCAGCTACTATCCCCACCCAAACAAGCTCTAATAGATAAACTGTTTGCTTAAAGCGATATTAGCTTTCCGCTGACACGGTCACCGTTTAATAACCACAGGCAACTGAAAAACTTTGTTTATGTGTCTTGTATGCCAAAAAACTTGCTTCGTATCATAATCCACAGTAAAATCTTCTTGCAAGCCTTTAAATTATGAATACAGAGTTTACAGGCGGTACAACAAAACTAATTACTTTATAATCATTATACTTCTTAATTCAGTTATTTTCCTTGAGCATAGAAATAAAGTAAAGTTAGAATTGTTTCATGATATTACCTATAGTGTTACAGACAGTAATAAGTCCATAGTTTTCTGAAGTAGTGTGTTTTAGAAGGCAAAAAGGTCTTAAAATGAGTTCTTGTAAAACAAGTAATACATTACATTTCACTTTACCTATAGGCGTTCCTAAAAAACTGATTTCATATCCCGTCGAAGGTGAAAATTTTCTGGATATTATTTTATTTTCTTAGCAATTACCCGGAGTGTGAGAGCTTATACACTATAATAACAAAAACCTTTGATAGTATTTCATCATAAACACTAATCACATTATTAAAAACTAAGATGCGATCCTTAGTTATTTATACCTACTGAGTTAAATAAAACTACATCGATTTCAATTTTCTATTTCCATCGTTATTAATTTTTCGGTGTGATTGGATTATTGTGAGTATTTTTTATTGATTCCTTTTAAGTTATTTACCTTGCATTGTTACATGTAATATTTTCTTGGCATTTAAAATTCGAAAATATTCTACTTTACCGTTTCTCTGCATTCCCGTTCCGATAGCTGCCCAGACAAGCGGAACAAAAGGCGAAATCTGACGTTTCACGGAACTCTTCACAACTACAAAATTCGCGCTCTCTTATCGACGCGCCGCACTCTCGCAGGTTTAGTTAAAAACTAGGTACAGTCAGTCAAAACACTATTGTTGACGGGGCATTCTAGTTTTAGAGGCGGTTCTTCTCGCTGGACATGGACGAAAGAAAACAATTACTTATGCCGACTAAGAAATTTACAACGCGTTTATTAATATTGAGTGAAAAGCTTATGAAGAAAATAATTATCATTAGAAATTAAAAATAATCGTAGAATAAAAGTATAAGGCTCAGAATTATCCATTTTCGACTTAGTTACACCCACTACGTGGCACCTTTCATTGATTCATAAAGTTTAAACATTACACATACATTAATGAATGTCCGACCCGAACGTCCATTTTGAAACTTCATCAAACCTATTCTACAACTTTTCCAATAAACGGTATTGTAACCTCTATAAATAAATCTGCAATCCCTCAACATAACACTAATAGTTTTCACTTTTAAGGACTTCACACACAGGAGCTATAATTTATATTAATGAACATTACATTCCTTCATAGTTCATACATGTAAAATACACAAAATAGCTGTCGTGTGAGGTCTCCTGCCAATTTCTATGGAAAGATTTAATTATATATAATCTTGCTATAACGTACATCTTTATATTATAGCTGTCGTGTGTGAACCCTGTTAGATATTCGGCAGTTTTCCCAATGTCGGTGAGACCGCGTCAAAGTTTTGTCAAATGTTTCCCGGGACAATCCAAATAACATTCGTGCGTGTAATATTTTCTCTCGTGCCCGGGGGGAACACGCCGTAGGATAAGAAATTGCAGAAATGCAACTTAGCAGCGTTTAACCTGTCAAGGCTCGGTTTTATAAACTTAGAACATCCCTCAAGGATCATGGCGGGGGGAGGGGCAGAGGATATTAAGGACCTGGAGCACTAAAATGCTTTTATCTCAAGAATTACTGCGTCCAACACAAACAAGGTTCGTAGTTAACCCGCTTACATTCATAATTAATTCGTCAAACTACGAAAGTTTCTATAGTAAAATTACTGCGCCTATTTTCATGATATTTTCTGATTTAGAATCTAGAATAAAATAGGGTATCATCAATGATTCTTTTAATTTAATTTTAAAGGGATTCCTGGTTGATCGTTTCGTGTTTATTTATTTATTCAAGAAAGTGTTGACGCAAGGTTTTGTTTTGTGGTTTTTTTATTTGTTCTGTAAATATTAAAAGTAACGGAAAAGTCATTTGCCGGTATTTTTACGAACCTATGATAAAACCAACTTCGATTCAAAAGTAGGACAAATCTCAAGTTAACTTTTTTGAGTTTGATCTCGAATCTTAAATATATTTATCCAGGCCCATCTTCCGCAGATTATTGATATCATGCCAAAAATCTAATAAAAAACTAGGCGGAACAAACTGTATTCAAAATAATCTTAGACAAATCATTAACATTATACTTATCTAAAAAACTTAAGTATCATCTTTTTTATCTTAAAATCCTTTTTTTTCTGCGGCCTAATAAAATTCTATAGAAGTTGCGCTTCTAAACTCAAACTCAAACTCAAAAATGCTTTATTTCCATAAATACAATAAATGTACACTTAGAAAAGGTCAAATCATAGTAAAAAATACACTGACACGGAAATAAAGTGGTATTTTTGATTTCGATCGCTTCGGTATGTAGACTAAAGTAAAGAAACGACGAAGAAACCTTTAGCCTGTTAGTTGTTATTTTTCGAGTTGGAGCAAAATCCGTCCCAAGCTTTTTTATCATCTAGATAATCTGATATTTTATAGTAAGCCTTTTTGCATAATAAAGTTTTGACAATTTGTTTGAATTTATTTACTGATAATTTTTGCAGCTCAGTAGGGGTTTTGTTGTAGAAGCGTATACATTGCCCTTTAAAAGATACATTAATTTTATGCAGCCTAGTTGTGGGTACAGCGAGTTTATGTTTATTTCTAGTATTTACATTATGTATATCGCAATTTTTTGGGAAACTATTGATATTTTTATGAGTATACAACAAGTTTTCATAAATATATTGACTTGGTACTGTCATTATATTTATTTCTTTGAATTTATCACGTAGGGATTCTCTGGGACCCATTTTATAGATGGCACGAACAGCCCGCTTCTGCAGCACAAATATGGTGTTAATATCTGCAGCGTTCCCCCAAAGCAGTATACCATAAGACATAATACTATGGAAGTAGCTGAAATAAACTAGTCTAGATGTGTCCACGTCTGTGAGATCACGGATTTTTTTGACTGCATATGCTGCAAAACTAAGTCTCTTCGATAGCTTATCTATGTGTGGGCCCCATTGAAGTTTATTATCTAAGGTGATTCCTAAGAATACGGTACTTTCTATAATTTCTAACGTTTCTCCATTTACGTTTACATCAGCCTTAACTTGTTTTACATTAGGTAGAGTAAATCTAATACATTTCGTTTTGGTTCCGTTAAGCAAAAGATTGTTGACACTAAACCAATGAACTACCTTTGAGATTGCATTGTTTACATCGTCGAAATTAGTGTTTTGTCGTTTCATTTTAAAAATTAATGAAGTATCATCAGCAAACAATACAATCTCGTGACTATTCTTGACAAGATGAGGCAGGTCGTTAATATAAACTAAAAATAGGAAAGGACCGAGGATAGATCCCTGCGGTACACCCATTGTAACTACAGACCCCGAAGACCGTTTCCCATTTATGTCAACTCTTTGTATCCTATCACTCAAATAAGATGTGAGAAGATCCAAGGAGGTGTTCCTTATTCCATAGTGATGTAGTTTCCTGATTAATGTTTCATGGTGTACGCAATCGAATGCTTTCGACAAGTCGCAAAAAATGCCTAAGGCATCTTGCGACTTCTCCCAAGCATCAAAAATATGCGATACTAACTCTATACCGGCATCAGTAGTTGACCTGCCGCGAGTAAACCCGAATTGCTTACTATGAAGCAGGTCATTGCAATTGAAATAACTGAGCAATTGATGTAAAATAAGTTTTTCAAAAACTTTGCTGAATGTTGGCAGTACTGATATTGGTCTAAAGTTAGTGGGGTCAGACCTACTACCTGATTTAAACAGTGGGATTATTTTGCTACATTTCATTAGATCAGGAAATACACCACAATCAATAGACTCATTAAATATAAAAGCTAGATCTGGTGCAATGGTATCAATCAAAGGTTTAATAATTCTAACGGAAATGCCCCAGAGATCTGCAGTTTTCTTTATATTTAAAAGTTTGAAGACTTTTATAATATCTTTTTCATTAACGTGGTTGAAATTAAATTTATTTTCGCATTTAGGTACATTTTCTATCAGTAAAGACTCGGCAATTGCTTGAGAAGAATTTAGGGACTTTGTGGTAGAGATTGGAATGTCAGTAAAAAAGTTTTCAAAAGCTTGGGCTACTTCAATGTCATTTTTGATTGTGCAACTGTTAATCTTTAAATTGTAATCATTATCGTAGGTACTGACCTTTCCAGTCTCACTATTTATTATTTTCCATGTTGATTTTATTACATTTTCACTGTTTTTAATTTTGGAGCTAATATAATTTGATTTTGCTATTTGACAAACTTTTCTAAACATTTTTGAGTAATTTTTTACTTTTTCTTTGAAGTCCTTGTTAAAATTATATTGTTTTTCACTATATAGTTCATACAAAGTTACTCTACTTTTATGTATACCCACTGTTGCCCACTCACTAAAGTTAAGTTTTTCTGAGACCATCCTCGATTTGGGTGTGAATATTGAATTGAACGCATTGGTGAATTTATTAAAAAAACTACAATACGACTCATTTGGGTTGTTAAGTGAGTAATCAGGTGATGGTTTAGAATCCCAATCCAATTTCAACCGTTCAAATCGACTTGTGGTCACAGGTGTATATTTAATTTTTTGTTTACAATTATAGTTTTTAACTTGTATTTCTAGTTTAATTAGTTGACCCAAGTGGTCTGATTCTGATCTTCTGTAGCTCCCTGTCAGAAACTGTGTTCGCGGGAATGGCTGAGCCCGCGATGACGTACTTAAATTACGTTGATTTCTGAGCAGCCGGGATTTGAAGCTACTTTCAAGGGATAATAACCGGATAATTTAAATTGCTTTTCTATATTATGAGACCAAAAAAGGTGAAATACTTCAGATAAGTTGTCATGATGACCAGAGCTTTTAGGAATTGCTTTATTTGTTTCCTTTAAATTAAATCATAACCTTGCGTTAATCTTTCTTGTAACGAAATAAAACATTCTTTTCACTGTTACCTTCTACAACACGACCCGAGCGTGTTTCAAGTTTTTGTAAGAAAGTTGCCGTAGCCAAAAGGATGACATATTTCACTCTCATTTTAATTTCATTCAATAAACTATGCACGCACATATCATACACATCCTACTAATATTATAAACGCAAAAGTTTGTAAACAAGTATGTAAATATGTATGTTTGTTGCTCTTTCACGCAAAAACTACTGAACACATCGGGCTGAAATTTTGCAAACAGGTAGTTCTAGGACTGGAATAACACATAGGCTACCCTATAAATCAGTTCCCCTGGGATAGGCGTGCGAGCCCGCGGGGCGCAGCTAGTACGCATACATATATATATCTTATTATATATGTATGCCTTTGTGACTAGCTTTAAGGTGTTCGAGGATAGAAAACCGTATAAATATAGGTACATGTAATACTATATTGTATTTCTTAAATTAACAGGGGTAACAGGTTAGCGTGGTATGAGCATGTTATGCGGAGGGAAGAATATCATGTGACGAGAAGAGTGTTAGGTTTGAATGTGGAGGGATATAAGGGGATAGGCAGACCGAAGAAAATGGATGGATTGTGTGAAAGACGACATGGCTAAGAAAGGTGTGAGTTCAGAGTAGACGGCTGATAGAGCAGAGTGAAGGAAACAGACATGTTGTGCCGACCCCACCTAGCGTAGGATAAGAATGGGAAGAAGCGGGGCGCAGCTAGTACACATACATATATATATATCTTATTCTACCTAAACCTACACTATAAACAAACCTCAACTCTCACTTCTGCAATGTAAATTCGCTCCACTAGAAGCTGCATCCTCAATTCCGTGTAGCTGCATGTTTCGTGTCTTGGCGGAACCACTTCGGCGTCGATTTCCGGCCGGTATGGGGCTCGGAAGTTAATAACACTCCGGCGGACTTTGCTACACGCCGCGTGGGCGTAGTCAGGGGAATGCAGCTTTTTATAGGATTTTCAGCCACTATTTCATTTAATTGAATATTAGCGATCCGCCCTGGCTTCGCGCGAATATAGAATGTATCATACGTATAACCCTTCCTCTTGGATCACTTTATCTATCTATGAATTGACATTGTATTAATTTGAACACTATATTGAACACTATACTATGTATTTTTAGAACATTGTATAACATACATTTACTGTGACATTGCATGCTTTAAAGCTGATCATGGTTGTGCTCATTCTATTTTAATCTAACATCTCTGTTACCCATGTTTCGCAAAATAAATGAATTTGATTTGATTTAAAAAAACGCATCAAAATTCGTTGCGTAGTTTTAGAGATCTTAGTACGTATAAGGATAGACAGACAGCGGGAAGCAACTTTGTTTTATAGTAGTAATGGCAACCAATTAAAGATCACGCAAGATATATTAAAACTGAAAACTCCCTTGAAACTATTCCCGCCTATAGTTTATTTTCTTAAAAAAATATTTAAATGTGAGTAGAGTCCAAAACGAACGTTTGTTTAACATGGGTTTATAGAAAATGGCTTACAATAATTGCAAAACTACTTACTAGCTATATAACCTACGTGTAAAAATCAAAAGGTACATAAAAGCAGAATACATTTTCCCAGTGTCTGGCGATGATGACTTTTATGGTGAGATTGTTACTTTTTTTTAAACGTGTTAAGGTCTAGGTTACAAGCAAGACGCCGACGAATGTGTGAGTTGACATATTTTTTTTCTTTAATCTGATACTGACATAGCACCAAACCAATACCAAGAAATTTGGTCTGAAAAAGAAAAAGAATTCCCCCAGTGGACCTTTCATTATAGTTTATAGTTTATTTATCATGATAATGTAACATTACAGTTTAACAAAAAAACCAATGCATTACAACATGTAAGTACCTACTTAAAGAATAATACCTACTCAGTAGGTCACTAGGTATATTGC
The DNA here is from genome assembly GCA_955876795.1 of Eupithecia tripunctaria. Classification (NCBI taxonomy): domain Eukaryota; kingdom Metazoa; phylum Arthropoda; class Insecta; order Lepidoptera; family Geometridae; genus Eupithecia; species Eupithecia tripunctaria. The sequence continues at coordinate 6,119,370 of OY041616.1, read as the reverse complement.
TAATAGGTAGGAAGGTGTAGGACCTTACTTACACATTGAATCCTAAAATCCTTAGTACGTCCGAATCGAAAGCAATAAAATATATCGCCAAATGTAGCGTATGGGAATGTCACGTTTTATTTGCATTATCGTGGTGATTCGCTGGAAACCCTGTTTATTCCTATTCAGTATAGAAAATGTTGCAATTAGCCGTCTGAGTTCCCTTTTTACAGCCAGATTATGCCTATTAGGCAAAATGCTGTAAAAAAGGCTGTAAAAAGGCAATTATACAACAATATTTTTACAACCAGTAGAAATCGAAAAAAAATACCTACCATTTTTGCTTTCATAAATGTGAAATCTACATTTCTTTTCATCAGATCGCAAACATTTTCCTTTTAAAAATACAATAATATTTTCCCAGTGTTAAAAATAAAACTGTATTGTGTGCCGATCGTGATTTCTAAGAGCAGATGTAGGACCTAAGAGGCTTTGCAGTTACAAAGACCCCTAGTTACCTTTGCCGCTCTTTCGTGAGTATTTTGCTATTTAAAACATACAATAGCAACGAGAACGATCTCTCGTTAGCAGAAAATATTCTTACAATAGAAAATACCGAGTGAAACGTGTTACATTATTATTTTACCACATCCCACCTCCATCCGTAGCCATACATTCAATGTGACCCAAAATGTTATAAGACAAGATTCAAAGAAAGTCATAAAAAACGTTGGAAAATCTAAGGGAACTAGGATTATTTCCCGTTTCTCAAACGTGCTTAGGGGAGTGTAGTAGGCTTTGTCAGATTACAGGCGGAAAGGGCGCTGTCGAAAACAAGGAACCCGCGGAATGCAAAGTGGGAGCTTATCTTATAATCATCGAGCGTGTCAACTTATTAATAAAAATCATATTTCGTGAGGTGGCCCGGTTTTGGCCACGCGCCGATGTCTACACATTTTGAATAATATTGGCGTTAAAACGTGGGGCAGATTTCAATTTCTATTTCACAGTTTTAATGAATCCACGTGAGCCATCTTTCAACGGCAGCATCGTTTAGCATATAGACCTAAACTGTTTTTCCTTAAGCAAATCTTTCTCCAAGATATAGTGTGTCTATTTCGTTGTCCTCTTTCTCAATGTTATTGAGTAGATATAATAGCTACTTGATGTCGAGTCCTAAATCAACAAAAGAGGTCCGTTTCGTGGTAACGCTGCAAAGTGTTGTAATCTTCGAGATCTCTCGCAAATTATAGTTAAACTTAATCCAAACACGCCGCCGCGAAACATCAAGCCTATGGTAGTTTAAGAGTTGTTTTAATAAGCGGTTCGCTTTTTGTTGTAGCATAACATAAAATGAGTAAAAATACAATATACAGGCAAACAGGCAATACAAAGTTCAGTCTGTAAAATGTATTTTCTCAATTTGAAATGTGTGTAGGTACATTATAATTAATATTCTTATCATATTGTGTTTTTATGCATACAGGTAATGTTCTTAGGTGTAGGTTAATAGTCTTAGTCTAGTGAGTACAATAAATTAATAAATAGAAACCCTGTCAGGGCACTTCTTTTTTCTAATATTTTGTTCACTTTTGTTATACCTAACAAAACCCAGCATCAATAAGTTTGATTTCTACTCGTAAACGTTCAAAAGTATGTTTTCTTTTATTGCTGTCTTTTTGTACAAGGAAAAATATAAATAAAACCTTCCTACTTTAAATGCAACGTCCGTTTTCAGCAACTAATTGTTTTCCACTATCCTACACAAAATGCTGAGTTTAAACAATAAAATCTACTGTATCTTCGTCGCGGTATGTTTGCCTCAAGATTAGTTAAATGAAAAGGGATTCTTTTTTATAAAAAATGTCTCGTCTCGACTCGTTCCGTCCACGGCGTCTGCTATTTTTTCTTTGCATTTTAAATCAAAATAACTTTATTTTCGTCCAAGTTCTCTACCGTCTTGGCATAATCAACGCGCCGCTCCGTGCCGTTAAAGTGTTTAAGACAATTTTGCGGCAAAAAAGTTCACAATCACAAAGAGGTCTTGTGTTCCTTTGAAGTGTTAAGTACTCGCCGGTGTTTTGCAACTCTTTGTACGTTTCTAAAGCGCAGCACAGGGTCATACATACGGTGGGTTTGAGATTTTTTTGAGTATAAAGTTGATTGTCGCGTCACAATTCAGTCCACGGTATAAACAAGACACAATGAAAAGAGGAGTTAACAGCGTACCTACCTTTGTGACTAGCTTTAAAGTGTTTGAGGCTAGAAAACCGTATAAATATATACCTATCTATATTGTATTTCTTAAACTAACAGGGGTAACCGGTTAGCGTGGTATGGGCATGTTATGCGGAGGGAAGAATGTCATGTGACGAGAAGAGTGTTAGCTTTGAATGTGGAGGGATATAAGGGGATAGGAAGACCGAGGAAAAGATGGATGGGTTGTGTGAAAGACGACATGGCTAAGAAAAGTGTGAGTTCAGAGTAGACGGCTGATAGAGCAGAGTGAAGGAAACAGACATGTTCTGCCGACCCCACCTAGCGTAGGATAAGGATGTGAAGAAGATTGTATTTCTGAACCTGTTCAAAAATTGTTGCTCTCGCATCACGATTCGGTACAGAGAACTAAAACCAAACTTAAGGTGCTCACAGTACGGACGTAGACTTCTAGCTTCAATATATTTGAGGATGGTAGACCATATAAATAATAATAACATTAATGCTGGACAATTCACACTGCAACACCTCGAACCAAGCTAAGCAGAGCCTGTATACTTTGTAATAGTTGTATTATTACAATTTCAATATACTTAATACATTACTAATATGGATATATACTTATATTGACTAAATCTATCTATAATGTAACTCTTAATCTGTTCAAAAAGGAGTTTATTTTTAGATCCATAAATCACCTGAAAGCCACTAAAAGTTCGCATCTCGCTAATCTGTTACAAACGATCTGATGAAAATACCACGTTTTTTATTCACGTTAGATATCGTGAATAAAAAGCGTGGTCTTTTTGCCAAACTGGCAGAACGGTAAATCTCAAAGCGGCCAATTTTAATGGACGCATAAAAGGGCATCATCTCTGTCCATTAAATACCTTTTAAACGTTTGATCCTTTTTTGTATTTACCGTGGCGATGATCCGCACAGATTGTGAGCTCCGGCCGTGTTAATCAAGCCTTTATAATGCATTCATGTACCTACCTACGTACTCTGTTCGTCTGACCCAATTTTAATTAACTAGGACCTTGGGACGTGTATTTCTAGCAGTAGACATTACAGCTAGCTTAAATGAAAGGTACCTCCGATATTTACAGTAAAACAACCGTTTTAGATAGGAAATAATAATAATCATACTTTCGAGTTTTGAAATATCTATAATATACACACTCCTCCGAAACGGATCGGCCAATTTCCTAAAATGGTTTTCTTGTAAGTTTTTGTGGTAGGCATAAGAATAGGTCGTAAGTAAAGTAGGTATATTTCATATCACTATGGATGTCCCATCTAGAAGTATCTAGAAAAAAATCCACGACGGTGAAGCCAGCAGCTAGTTATTTTTATGAAAACAATTTAAAAGCCCAAACAAAATTCACGAGGACGTCAAGCAATGAATGCAAAAAATGATGCAAAATTTTCAATTATCTTCGGAGATGGGGAGCACGCCACGAATAATAAATCATGAAGGTGTCGCAACTCGTCCGCGCCAACCCGTTGTGCCGCCGCGAAAAAATCAAATCGAGGGGGATCACGAAATATAATTTGAAATAAAAGTTCACTCCGAGGCGGTCACAAGTTTCTTAATTAAAACTTACGTCGGACGTAGCGGGGAACTTTGACCCAGAAATAAATAAATACAGACTGAGTGACTTCGCCGTCACGACTCCCTCATTTATTTGTCTAGAGTTTTGCTCAGTTCGACGGACGTGTCTCATAACTGAGGATAGATTAATCTCTAACCGTAATTGGTACTTGAACTTTGTCTATCTCATTCTCTATCAGTTCAGTTAGGACTTTGTTTTACTCTCCTCGATTACTATAATCCTGAGATCTCACAAATCTTATGTGTACATGTTTGTCGACGACATAAATGTCTGATAAGGCCAACCTTCTAAAATAGTTTTAAAATATGCATGACGCAGAATCGTCATTTAAAAATATCATTGACCTTTATACGAGAGGAAACTTCAATATTTTTTAGTCTTGTATCTACATACCTTATGATCCAACCAGATATTCGGCTATACCTACATAGATAAATCACACTAATATTATAAATGCGATAGTTTGTATGGATGTATGGATGTTTGTTACTTCTTCACGCCAAAACTACTGAACGGATCTGGCTGAAATTTAAAATAGACATAGTCCTAAGTCTGTAATAAAAAATAGGCTACTTTTTATCCCATAAATCCCGTTCCCGTGGGATGAAAATCATCTTTTAACGTTTCCATAGGAACAACGCGTGCGAAGCCGCGAGGCGCAGCTAGTATACAAATAAAATCCTAGAAAATTACGACTGTGACGGGAGTTGAACCCGCTTCCTTCCCTCAGTACAGTACGCGAATGTTCCAACGTCACAAGAGTTTACTCTTGGTGTAGTACCAAGAGTAAACTCTTGTGACGTTGGAATATTTGGGATATTATTTAATTTCTTAGAAATTACCCTGCGTGCGAGAGCTCACGTACTATAATAAACAATACTTAAATAAATATTTGTGTGTTACAGCACTCCATGCTTTACTTCTTCCACCACTACGAGCTACCGGTGATACTACAGCATATGCAGCTACAACAACTGCTGCTGCGCACGCACCGTGGCATGGGCGGCATGATGGGGCTCGCCAACATCGCCAACATCGCGGCCATGGCCAGCGGAGCCCCCTACGACCCCCCCGGCACAGGCATCCAGGCCACCCCTCCCACAGCACAGTCCACCACGCAAACCGTACAGAACACCGTACAATCCCAGACACAGACCACACCCTCCGTATCCACCGTACAAACCAACACGACCCACACAGGAGACGTCATCCCCAGAACACCTGAAACTAACACAGCGGGGACCAACACCCCCGATGAGAACGAAGACAGGGCAATCGTCCCTGTTCAGACGAGCAACGGTGATGTTATCACAATAAAAGGTGGGATCAAGATGAGGATTGAAAGGAAAAACTCCGCTCTAGCAGAAGCTGACACTGGCGACGTGGGCGCCGTGCAAGGCGCGCCCGGCGGCGACGCTACCAGCAATGTCAAAGTGGAGCCATCCACTCTGGACCGCAGAAGGAACGGGAGCAGTAGCCCAGATCCTCTCATGTCCGTCGAAAACACGGAGGCACTAGCCCCCAGAGCGTCGCCCGAAGACGACATAGATATAGACTAACAAATAATTTATTCAAACTCGATGATAAACTTGTATTGAATGCTGCTTTTGTGAGTGAAATCGCCAGATTATCTAGATAGATGATACAATTTTGTCATTATAGGGTGGTAAGTCTCAATATGGACATAAGTTTAATGAACACGAAAATGATGTAAGTTCAAATTTTTACTTTCTAGGATGTCGTAATATTTGGTGTCTGTAACGTTAGGTTCTGCCATTGCCTACAATTGTAAATACTTATTATAGATGGAACTATCTTGAATCTTATTGTTAGTTCCGGAGTGATAATCTACTATTACTTTGCATAGAGAGCTAGGAGTCGGCATACTCTTTTCAGTGATTTAGTTTAATGTACTTTCAAATAAATATTTCCGTTCTTATCTATTTGTATCATTTTTAATTCCTCTAGTTGTGTCAGGTAGATAGGAAATTTCAAAACGTTCTCTATTATGGAGTGGGTAGGAACTTTTAATTCTAGAGTTAATGACCTAATGATGGTTACACTAGCCAAACTCGATGTAGAATGTTTGTAAATAAACCGCCTATACTTAGCCTAAAATTCACAACGATTTGAGATCCTTTCGTTATTAAATATTGCTTACAAATTTATCCGAAACTTAAAGCCAAGAAAATGAGCGGTTTGTTTATATAGGTACATTAAAATAAAGAAATAAATACTGTTGGACAATTCACAAAACATCTAGCCCTAAGCAGTTTGTGTTAAGGTTACTAGATAACTGATATACTTAAGACAATAGTCTACCTACCTACATAGATAGATATTTTTTATTATTACATAGAAACACCCAGAATGCCCTGAACACAAATATCTGTATTAACAATTGACATCAAATATGGCTAGTGTGAGTGAGTGGCAAAATAGAGGGATATCTTCTATAATATAAAAATGAATCGCTAAATGTTTTGGTAAGCGCATAACTCAATAACGCCTGGACCAATTTGCCCAATTCTTTTTTTTAATGTTCGTTGAAGTTCAAGGATGGTTTTTACGGCGAGAAAAATTCTAATAATCGCCGGGAAAACACCTATTAACGTTTCCATAGGAACAACGCGTGCGAAGCCGCGTTGGGGCACAGCTAGTATGTATATATAATTGAGAATCTCTTAACAATATAAAGTGATAATTAGCACTGTGGTATATCTTATATAGTAAGGAATAGCTATAAAGCTAGATGGAAATCGTCAGATTTATCTTTCGAATGACTACACACTAAAGTGTCGGTAAATAAACTTCTTTATTTCTGTTAGATACGATACTTTAATGACGTAAGCGTTGCGCTTTTTATTGTCTCCCCCTGGTTAGCTAGTGTGAACACCGAATTGCCACGTACGAAAATGCACGCCGTAAAGATCATTTTCTCTATCCCAAGGTTTATCCTAGTACAAAATATCTCGAGTACCTAACATACACGGGCAGGCCAACTTATATATATGCCCAAAGAAGTATTATAGTTAGCAATGTCTTTGTTTAGTAATTTAATACTTAATTGCTTACAATTATATTTGAAACTCGACGCCAAGCAAGTGAGATTTTGTTATTTATGTCGTATTATGTTTACTAACATCCTTCATTCAAAATGGACAGGGTAATTTTTATAGTTGTAGTCATTATGCTGTCAGTATTTATTCAAGCTACCGCTCGTATACCACATTGCCACAGCATAGTATCAGCGTCAGTGTCAACATCAGTTTCAGCATTAGTTGCAGCAAAAGTTTCAGCATCAGTTTCATTTTATGCTACCTAAAAGTACTAAAAATCTATAGATCTCCTATAGTTTTTGATACGTACATTTAGGCAAGTAATATCAATCTATGATGATCCTACTCTTTATCTTGTTCTATGTAAGTACCTACCTACCTACATATTTTCTGGCAGTTATCATCAATTGGTTGTAGTTAATTGGCCGATACCTACCTACTTCGTTGGAGTAGTTAGCTCATGGATCATTTCGATTCTCTAATACGGTTTTGATCTACCCCGCAGTCGTATGCCCAAATAAGTATTATTGTTAGCGTATGCCTAGTTTATATTTAGTAATTTAATATCTATATACCTACCAAGCTGTCAGTATTTTTTTAAGTCACCCTCGCCGGTCGCATGCTATAGCGTGAGTTTCAACATCGGTTTCAGCATCAGTTTCAGCACCAGTTTCAGCAACAATTTGAGCATCCGTTTCAGCATCGGTTTCAGCAACAGTATGAGCATCAGTTTCAATTTATGCTATCTATAAGTATTAAAAACGACCTATGATAAATATGTAGTTTGTAGTATTCATAGGTCATCAATAACAACTCGGCCTGCAGATAATCTAAGATGATTTTACTCCTTTTGTTATAATTAGAGATAAACCATTCTAAAAAGGTATGCCCCCACAGCCAGCCAAATATGGTGTTTAACCCCCCTTATTTGGGGGAGGCATGTTCAGCTGTGGACATAAGAGAAAAGGTACCTTATCAGGATTTGAACCTGTTGGTAGGTACCTTACCTACCTAATTTGAGATCAGAGCCTAGCAATACCTACCACTTGATAACAGATATGTAATTTCATTTTCGAACCTGGAACCCACCATATTTGACATCAGGGGCCTAATTTTGTATAAAAACTAGGTAGTACCTAGGTACGTACCTACCCTATTTGATAAGTCATAACTGATTTTTATTATTAATCAACTTTTAGTGCCTTGTATTGACCTGAATTGCAGTTCAAAAGGTAGGATGGTTAAAAAATCATACTTGTTGTTTAAAAATAAACAGAATTTATTAGTTAAAACATATTTTACACAAAAACAGTGATGAAGAATAACACACAAAAAGTTAATAACAATCAAAGAATAGAAACAAATTACAACTAGTATTTGCAATTGAAACAATTGAGCTAACTGCATGCTGTTGCAAACAATCAAGAGGTAGAAGCGTCCCCAAGATGTACAAAACGTGAATTTAAACTTATTAACAATAGGTACCTACGTACCTACATATATGAATGGTTATTTTGGTTTACAGTTACAAAAAACAAAGTGAATTTTAAACAAATTACAGAATACAAGACGTAGATTACAGTGTGAAAAGTTATTTTGGATTACACAGTTATTTCAGCTTGAGTTTACATGGATTATGACGTAACGATGATAATAGGTAACTTTAAAGAGATCTGGAGTTAGGTAGGCTACTAGGAACCTACCATGTGAATACAAAGTCACAAACAAGTTCCAAAACAATATAAATATAAATATGTAATCATTTACAATTCAAACAGTTGAGCTAAGTGCAGACTGTTGCTAACAATCTAGTTAGTAGTAGTTAAATTGATAATTTTACCTACGTTTATATCCTATCGTTCATTATACCAAACTAAACAAAGTAATATTACAATGAAAGACAATTACAATTAAAGAAACAAATAAAACCTAGTCAGGTATTTACAATGCAAAGATTTGAGTAATTCAGCTAACTGGAGACTATTGCAAACAATTTAGAGGTGGCTCAAAGAGTAATCGAACCAAGAAATTAAAGACAACTTTTCCCTATGTATTTTACAATAATTTCGTAAATTTTCAACCTTTTGCGATTTGTTAACACTTTTATACGGTTTTTTGCAACAACTATCTTAGTTTCACGTATTAATTTATCCCTATTTATACTGCACTTTTAACACTGGGCACTTTAAAAGTTTTTGTAACTCAATTGAGGGTAGCTGTGAAATCTGCCATCTCTCAGCGGTGATCGAGTGCATCCGTCACCCCGACCGCAGTCGCGGCGATATGTTCGGAACTTTCAGTGATATTCGGCGGCATGCATCTCCTTTTGTCTACCACCGTAGCATGCAGGAACTGGTTGACAAGTGAAAACGAATAATGCCACGACATCCGAACGCGATATCTGGAAAGAAAATTGTATGTCAGTACTTAAAACTTCACCTTTACAATTAATGTATTAAGTGTGTGACAATGACAAATAACAGAATCTAAGCGAAACAGCAGCACGTTTTTCAATCCCAATCTTAATCGAAACGACCAGTACAGCTGTCTTGTGTCCCTCCATGGCTTGCCTGGAAGAGACCGCGATGTTATGTATTTTCCTGTTTGCAGGCCTGTATACAACAAAGGTTAGGTAGGTACCTATTTGTATTGATATTACTTTTGAACTTGCTTATTTATATTTACCGTAATAGTTACTAGTACTAGCTATAAATATTTCTGTATTAATAGAAATTTACATCAATCAAAGTAAACTGTCCATCAAGGTACCTTACTTCAATAAATCAAAATGAGAATGACGATATTTTGAGACCAACCTCAGTGAGTTTGTAAATCTTGCGCACGTAAGTTTCCCAGCAGATGATACTCCCATGACGTTGAAGAATAGCCTGTTGGCCTTTTTTCTCATATTCAGTCCTGCCCTCATTGTCTTGTGATGTCATCGTCCCATCGGTTCGGTGGTCGCCCTCATACCCCGAGTGTCTGCTCTGGGTCTCCATTTCAGGACTCTCCTGGCAAAGAGAATACAATAACTTCGTCTCCTGGTCCAATGTGACTGAGTGTTATAGTAACCTAGAAAATAAATATGGCGTTTTATATAGACCCGTTTTACTCTGCCCGTAGATGTCGCAAGAGTCGACTAAGGGAACCTACAGAGAAGGGAAGGAGTTACACTCTATGGTTTTTAACGACTCATGTAGGTAATCACCAATCCGCTTGCCAACTGCCAAGCCAAGATAATGGCAAAACTCCTTGGCCCTTGTTTGGGTGAGGCCTACGTTCAGCAATAAACGTTTGAGTTCTGATAGGTAACTAAAATAACTCTCTGTGTTTATCAATTACAGTAAAATTCATACCATTTTCTCCGGCGGAGCATTGAAGATCTCTAGATGAAAACACATTAGTTACAGTGGAAGGCAAATATGTTGAACATATTGTACAAATTAAGAGTAATTTAGACTAAAATACAATTTGAGAAAGCCCCAGACTACGTATTAACATTTTTACGCAAGATAATTTGCTTACAAAAAGCTATATTTATTGTACTCTAACAAGCTAGTTTACAAAAATCTCCGACGATTTCTGGAACCATGATCAATTGATAATGGGATCAGGTAAAATCGTCGGGGGTTTTGACATAAGAACAGAAACAAGCTTTAATATGTGTGAGATAGATTGCGCAACTTATTTTCGACCCAGTTGGTCGAAAATCAGTTGCGTCTAAAAATCTAAGATAACATAACATTGCATTGTCACCTATATATAATATGCCAAATTTCAGTTAAATCGGTTAAGGCTACCATCTACCGATTAAACTGAAATTTGGCATTAATATATATTATATATATATATATATATACTACACATATTACTATCTAGCTAGCTGGTCTGATGATGGAGACAGAAGGTCATAGAAAGACGTAACCCCGTCGAGTTTGGTTTTGTTGGATTTGTCTACGAAAGAAACGAAAAGTTAGTTTGAAAAAAGTAGCTAAGAACTATGCTTTATAGCTTTCGATGCAGTGACATTTAAAAAATAAAGTACTACGATCCCACAGCGACATAAGTTAATGTGTATGGACTTTGAAGGCCGCGCTCACTTTGATTGCGAATTTGAATCCTACTTAAACGTATGAAAACTGTTAACTGTTGTACTTATTGAGTGGGCGCGCTGTAGTTTTCTTCCTCAAATAGGCAGTGTCCCGTTGACATCGCACCATTTTTTTAGTGACTTCAAAAATTCACAAAAGAAGTTGGTTCGATAATAGGCATCAATGTTGTATATTAAATTTTTATATGTATGTTCATTTACACTAAAATATGTCAAAAGTGAGCGCGGCCCTAAACTTACGAGTATGACATACATATATCTTTTAGCATCGCGGGTAAAAGAAATGATGCTATTGAATTGAATAAAGAATTCAATTCAATAGCTTGATGTTTCAATTCCTGAACTTGGGACGAATCATTGCATAAATTATCTATTGTATCTACTTTAAAGCCTTCCCTCGTTTCGATGGAGTGACGTGAAGAGATACCGGGATTTACCGTTACTTAGGAAATAAAAAGCAAGGACAGCCTAGGATTGAGACGGCTGGCTATCTGCTTAAGTAGAGTCGCTGCCTTGAAGTTGTACTTTAGCTGATGACGTGTGCAAGAAATTTTCATGGCATCCCAGCGAGCTTCCTCGTCTCGAGGCTGTCCTAATATAATAGTCTTAGGAGCTAAGCACACTGACACAGAGTAGAAGCCTGAATTTAAATTAGAAATTACGTGTTCCTAGATTGGCAAAAGAGCTGGTATAAGAAAGTAGCTTATTAATAGCCATCACTCCGGTGCGATTGGTCCTTCGTCTCGACTCTGCGTCAGTGAACCTTGTGTTCCTGCACTTCACAAACTTTTGAATTGATTAATCTTAATACCGTGAGGATGAGAAGCTCAAATCCTGGGAGATCTTTCAGATCAATTTGCGTTTATTGACATTAACTTTATGTGAACAATTTCAACTTTAATACCAGATGGTAAATGTCTTGCCTCTCAACCTGGCGGTCATATGCCTCCGGCTGCCACGTGACTCCATCGGAAGTTTTCCCTTGTTTGTTTTCTAAAATTTGTCGATGGTTCGGTCCAGAGAATTATGTTGTCTTGCTCAAGATACTCACAATAGAATCATAGGAATCATACGTACCAATAACTATGTATAATTATGAATTGAAATGAATACTTTCACTGAAGAAATCTTCGAGGACAAGAAAATATATCATTTCAAACATATAATTTTCTTGTCCTTGAATAGAAAGGATTGCAGTCTATTGCTTCAGGGTCTGTCCTCATGTTGACCGAGCCAGCGTAAACGACATTCAATAATATATTATTTTAAATATTCAGCCTGTGACAATATTTGGTGCAAAATCTTACCTAGACTCGGCGACCCTCGGTCAACATAGGGACCACCAGACGTTGAGATGTAACTCCTGAGGTCTTCTTTCTCGATCATGATGCTTTATACCTTGTCAGCTACGTGTATTCTCAAGCAATAACATCCCACAATGTGTGTTAATTGCCCAAGGATGCACGTTGCCGAGAAAGTTACGGAAATGTGTTCACTCGTTCTTCTTGGTTCCTTTCGACGGGTAAGGAGAGGCAGTGTGTGAACGATTAAAATATAGTTCAAACACTACCCCGAACTTACCGACAGAAATTGTGTAATTATATTCAATGTTTTGTATTGAAATTTACCCACTTTCTATCTGGCTGAAAAAAGTGTTAATACGTGTTAGCCTCAAAAATAACTTTATATTAAACAAGCGTAGTCAAGACGATTGAGTAACTAAACTCGGAGCCCTGCTGGTCCGATTACAAAAATGCTTTCAGGATTAATCGACCCTTTTACAATCATTGTGAATAAAGCTTTAGTAACAGTCAGTACGAAGTTTTTGTCATAGTGATTAAAACGCAATCCACAATTAATCAATTATCTCTCTTCACAAAACTTCAAAAATCTTAATTTTGGATAACATCTCAACTACTTCCAACACAAACTTAGTACTGCCTGGCCTATAACTTTACTATTGTAAAGCATCGTTCCACTTAGGCGTAGTTTATACTTATCGGGTTTGGCGGACAAGCGGGGCAGTGGGCTTCGGGCATAATCGGTGAGGCATGTGCGTAGTCACGATCCGCCGAGGGCAGGGCTTATCCCGGGCAGGTCGGTTCATCTGCGAAACGAAGCTCAGATTAAAACTGCACATGGATTGTTGTCTGATCGATTGTCCATTTCAGTCCAAACTTGTTATGTTGTTCATTGGTGTGGATGTACGTGATGATATGATGGATGTTTCGAGTGATTGGGAAGGTAGTGTACAATGCGAGATATCCGTGGCTATTCAATTTCGATAGTGTTATCCTATCTTTGTACATTATGCGGGTAGTTCTATGAATTTAAAGCTATAGATTTTTGTCCGATGCGTTGAATTAGGTACCTACTTCTCTAAATTAGGTATAAATTGAATTTTGAAATAAACTATACTCAAATTTTATTTCTAAAATAAAATGAAATTTGCAAATCTCGGCCCAGTAGCCCTCAAACCCTTTCCATAAAATAAGCCCCTGATCTTATTACAAATGCCACAAAGAATCTCAAATTTTGAAGAGACTTACACCTTTTTTATGTTTGTGATACAGACAATCGGATACCAAACGTTAGTCCGATAGTTTCATCCGAGGGTTTTATCAGAGGGTTGGCCTCTTTGATCCCGGCGGCAGCGCCGCTTTGATGTCGCGCCCTTTGTCGCCGCCCGCCCTCGAGCTGCGAATGAAGATACTCTAACAACGCTATTCCGGAAATGCAGAATTTAGAAGGTTTTTGCAAGCATTACTCGTAAGGCTATCAAATCAAATACATAAATCAAACATCACTTGCCATGGCTCGACAAACGAACATGGGAACGGACATCGGACTATACAATATTTCTCTAGAGTCAAACATTTATATAAAACTTGCTTTTAATTACGCGGCTATCACAAATTTTAAAACCAATCTTCACGGAAAAGGAAGCGTTATACAGCCGTGAAAGGGGACAATTTAAGTTCAACTGGCTGTAAAAATAAAAACTAAAATAAAACAGTGCTCCACCGAGGCAAAACGAGACTCATAAATATGAAAGACAATTATTGCCGCTGCTTGTGCAACCGGCACCTGTTGAGGTTAGTGCACTTGTGCTTGCGATTTATTTGTCATGAAAGTTTTATTCTTTTCACTTGGAGAATCGTAGAATTGTGAAGTTACGTGCAATATTTAAGGTACCAATATAACATGGATCAGCTCATAAAGGTGGAGGATTTTGCCTGACCATATTTGTACATTGGTATATGGTCAGGCAAATTAAACAATTATTGCTCCGTAATAAAAAAGTTATAAGTGAACAAACTCCACTAGCTAATCCATCGATGGATTGGATTCTACATATTGTTTTATGTTTAAAAATTCATACAAAAGGATAAATCCGATAGTAAAATGGTAGGTACTGCTTTAATAAAATAAGTTCGAATTATGACCCGTTATATAAACGTTAGTATGGGACATATTTATGGGACATAATTTTCTATGAATTTCTTCATAAATAAAAAGTATTCTATTTTTACAGTCCACTGAATACAATAGTGTACTAAGACTTACTAAGTCATAGAACGTCTATTGAAATTGACTTGCCACTATGTAACGCGATGAACTCCAATAAATTCTATGTGATCAGAGACTTTCTGCTGAAACCTATGAAACACTATAAATTCGATGATCAGTAACCGAATTTACCAGCTGCAAGCTAACATTAATCAAACAAACTTGTAGTAAATTGGCCGTTGACACGTCTCACCGCCGCCACACATCAAAGTGTTCAACTTTAAATGAATCTGTTAATTACACGAGTGTTGATTCTCAAGAAACACCCTCTGGGGATCCACCGAAATTACCTATCAGCCAGATGGGGCTTCTATCGGCTTACGAGATTCCATTAATGATGTGTGAATATATTTTGGTTATATGTATACATAGTTGGTGTTCATAGCCATTTTTTTATTGGACGTTTTGTTACCTGATTGTAGATTGCTTGCAAATTGCATTGCATATAACTATTGCATTGTACGAAGATATAGCTACTATACCTAGATATCCGACGAAGTAAAATAATTCAAGTAAATAATATCAGCCAGGTTTGTAAATAAAAAAACCAGTAAATTATTTTCCCTAAAATATACTCGTTCAGTTTTCTTTCGTACAATCAGGTAAAGCTGAGCAATAAAACCGTCTTTTTGTCATTTTTACGAAGCCTTCCACAAAAATTACCACACCATTAACCAGCTGCCAAAGGGTAATTTCCCAAACAACGGCTGTTAAATTAGGTCCCACAAAACATTCTTGACAAAGCTACTATAAACATAGGATTGTCCCGGACCGCAAGGCTTTATTATTTTTAAGTCCTTTCGAGTGTTCCCTCGTTTGAAACTTTACCGTCCCCAGACGAAAAGTTAATTTCTTTTGGTGTATTTTAAAATTAATTTCGCTTTGTGGTTCCCCTGCACGAATTGTAACAAAACGGTAAAAGCTTTCCCTTATAATAGACTAGAAAAATGGCTGTTCTTTGAACGTTTTAATGCTTCGCAACAATTGCACAAATACTTTGAATTTTACGGGGAAATTCGTAGCTGCAAACAGATTTTTATAAAAATGTTCAGGTGGTATTTTGAAACATGTGTTATTTTATGATACATAACATTTTATTGTTATTTTTGTCCTTTTGTTCAGGAAACTGATATATACAATTCGAAACATGCGGTGCAACTATAAATTATGCATAACCAAACCAAATGTTTCAGTATTTTATTATTCTCGCATGCGGCCTTGTTCACTAAAGCTATTGTGTGTCATTTTCATTTGCAAAAATGTAAGCCGATCTTCATGAATCTGTTTAAATCCGACTTTATTCACATATTCAGCCTACAAATGCCAAATGCACACGTCCGAAGCGCTTAACCCCTACAATAAGCAATGCAACAATGGCATGCCGGCTTGCCACAGCCACAGCTGGCACAAACCCTACACGATTCTCATCCCTACATACAGACCTTAAAGTGCGTTTTACTTTAACATCTCGTGGATAAAGGGTAGGATACTGGAACAGCTTAGTAGAATTGTGGGTAAATGTAACAGAGGTGCAACATTATGTTCAATCAGAAGTGGGACATGAATTTGAATGAGATGTGAGCTTCTACCACATTTTCAGCTGTGGTGGATAAAGTTATCTAGTCGTCGTGTTTTCACTCAAACTTTGTAACAAAAACAATGTTGTTTTAGATTATTAGGTATGTAGTTCAGTGTATTCTTGCTTATAGTGTACATACCTATAAAGTCATTATTAAAACGAGTGCTTAACTGAAAACTTTAAAAAATCCTACTCGGCCTTTCATGTTTTGCATAATGAGAGGGCAAAGGCCTAAAAATTGTAACTAATAAGTAATAACTATGGTGGACACTGGACAAATATGTTAGATATGATTAGATATAATGAAGAAAAGTAATATAAATAACAATAAAATGTAAAAAATAAATTAACAAAATTTTTATTTATTCTGATTTGACGTGTTAATTTATTATTTATCAATAGAATCATGTACCTTGTATGAGGTCATCAAGACATCCAACCACATACACACACAAAAAATTGCGAGTGATTATGTCGACCAATAATGGTAATAAAACTCCAAAAGTACTGCACACACTTCTTACTGCGACATGGTCTTACTGCGACTCAACTAAAACAATGCTTCAAACTAATCCCTAATCCACTCTAACGAAAAGTCACTGAATTTTTACAAGATGTTAATACTGCCTTGCATAATTGAATCTGTCTAAATAAAAATATGCATTGTCAGTCGTGCGCAGGTGGCGCTCGCGGCAGGTGATTAAAATGCTAATGGAGCCCCTTGGCTTCCGAATGCTTATTGAGGGCCTTTTGAGTGTCTTGCTTCTGTTTCGGTTACAACGTTTTTGCAGATTCATCTCAGGGTTGAACGAGCTAATTATGGTTGTGGCTTGTTATGAAGGCATTTTTATGGACACATTTTACGTTAAACAGTAGGTACAATTTAATAAATACTTTTTTAAATTTATTTCTTTATTTGATTGTTATTTTGTTTTTCAATAAAGCCATGAATGGTTAATACGTTAATAGTTTTAGCCTGTTTATTTTATTTGATTTTTCAGACGTTTACTTTGCCTAGGTTATGAAATTATATACTGCATTATACAGAACACATATCGCATTGTTAGAAATAACGCATAGTGTCGAATATTAAATTTAAGTAGTTATGTTCTCACCCCGTTTTGAAGGCGAAAATAAGTACAATGTCTAGTCAAAAACTCATTAGAAGCTACTTCGTGTTACAAAGGCAGTCTGCTACAGATCCGGTTCAAAAGTTTCCTTATTCTCGAGATTGGCAGTTCGATTATCCCCGGTCTTGTAAAAGTACAATAAAAATTAGCCTACGATGCGCTCTTTTGCAACCGCGGGACGTAATATCCAACAGAGGAAGGTCTGGTAAAGTAGAAAGAAAACATGTGACATATTCATCAAAACCTTTGTTGTGTTGATCTTTAACTCAATAAGGTTTTGGATATTAAAGGCAAGTATTATGATAGCTTACTCACTTATCGGACTATGCTCGAGTTATTCTGCGGTAGGTATAAACGAGGATACAAAAACTAGACAGACTTAAGTTTATTGGTTGATAGGACATGTTCATATCTTAATTATGATAAAAAGTTTTTGTTATGGACGTTAGTTTATATTGAAATCGCTCTAAAACACCTTATTTACTATATTCCTCTCCGGAACCGTGTCGTAGTCCTGTAAAAAGAGTTCTATAATGTCCCAGACTGCATAAGCGCTCTACGGGGAGAAGCGGCTAAATTAAACCGCCTGAAACCTGTTTCATTCTTAAGGAAAAATGATCGCCTACTGCATTTGAGCGGAACATTTGAGACGACGGTATTAATTAACTTGAGAAGAAAAATTCTTAGCTGTTTTTATTTTTAGTATCGTATTTTACGGTTTGTGGATTGGACAGGTTAACCTTTTAAGATAGGAACCTCCTTAGGGAACAATAATAAGACGCTCTAGTACATGTCGATTTTGTTCTGTAAGCAAATAAAATGGAGTTAGTAGGAATTCCTAAACTCAACATAGGTAGTTCATGATTTTGAGAAGTTTCAGTTAACCTATGTCACCGGTTAACCACAGATTATCCATAATTATAGAAACCATTCTTAGAGCAGATTTAATAAAGACGAATCAGCCGAGATTGTAATACTTCGTTCCACTCACGGACACCGTGTTGACTCTACTCAATAACTAACTTAATTATCTACCCTCGATTTCCCCCAAAATTGGCGATCTCCCGAGGGTCCCAGATATTGCCGACAATTTCTTGTGCCAACATCGCGACGAATATCGAAGATCATTGTTTGATTATCTCATCATTGGGCGATTGATTTCATGATCCGTTCATTAGGATATTTAGGGAGTTTTCGGATATTTTCCTTTGTGCTTTCCGGGATATTTAGTCTGATCTTATTAATTGGTTGGGATAATATTATTTGGTATCAATATGTAATAGGACACCATAGTGTTTTTTATACTGAATTATTCGTTTGTAAATCTATTTTCATTTACCATTTTCTTGTCTTATTGCATTTTTCACTCCTGGTAGATCAAGTTCCAGGCCATTAAAACAATACACGATAAAATGGATTTTACTATTGAATACCAAAAGTGCTCTAAAAAGTATAACAAACATCGTGATCTAAAAAGAACAAAAACATTGCATAAAGTCTTCATCACTCAACTAAGACCGAAGAAATCCAGTACAAAACGTCCAACCAACTAAATAATATCATCCAATCTCCATATCCATTATCACGTAATTTGTCTTCCCATATCCCACTAGCTCGTATTAAGTAAAACGGCATATTGAGGCTGCAATTTCACGAGAGGGCGCCTCCGTAATAAATATAAAATATGCGACCCCAGACCAACCCTTGAATACCAAGTGGAACTACAAATGATTTTAAAACCTGATGGGTTGGGCTACACTACACGTGGTATCAGATCAGTATCTTTTTTATAACTTGTAAAGGAATACTTTTGTATACAGAGACTTTCAATGATATCTAACTGATAATGAATTCTTTAAAGTACTGGAGAGGACTGACACTTCTAGTTATATTTAGGTGTTGGAGTTTAAGCAGTATGCTGTTGTAAAAATATTAGACTAACCATCACTATATAGTCCTAAGAACTACCACTGTATTTTATGTGTTATCTCTTGTTTAGTCCTAATAAAAATAATGTAAATAAAAATAAATGTAAATAAAAGTAAATGTAAATATAAATAAATGTAAAATAAATAAATAGTGATTGTGGTGGCATACAGGTTCCACTTCTGGTAGACTGAATCAACTGCTATCGTAATTTACTGTTACAGTTGCTGTTGATCTATCCACCGTAACCATAACTGATAATATTATAAAAAGGGTAGATTTGATTGTGATTGAATAGGCTCCAAAACTACTGGCCCGGTTTAAACAATTCTTTCACCATTAGAAAGCTTACTTTTCAGGGAGTGACATAAGCTATATTTCATCCCGGAATTACCATGAGAACGATACCGACGCGGGTGAAACCGCGAGGTGCTGCGCTGCTAGTAAACAATAAAGTGCATGTCTTCTTTTGACGAGACACTTTATACATGTACTTCAAATTATGTCCAACATTAATTATAACGTAACAAATTACTAATGGATCTGAAATAAAACAACGGACAACTATTGCTTCAGCTTTGACATAGATTTAGTGCAACGCACAACTCATTTAGGCTGTAGATGGTGTTCAACCTGTACAGTGTACAGCTTCCGCCATAGCCCCTTCCAGACGGGGAACGCTACTGCATTTTATTTTTAATATTCTAACCCAATCTTGCGACATGGTGGCTTCGTAGCTTTCTAATTCTAATAAGAAGAATCTTTTACATTATTTTTCAACGAAATGTTTAAGTAACTGTAATCTCAATTCAACTCGGTGGATGACTTTGTAGCTCGTAGCAAATATCGTAAAGGTGTTACGCGGCGTAGCTCATCTACGAAAGCATCTACGAAAGTCAGATGCTTGTCAGATGGTATATTTATTTAAAATTATTTGTAACTCATCTAAATACAAGAGTTAAGTATTTGTACACCTAATCGAATTTATATTAACCAGCGTGTTTAACAATTTTAATACCTGTCTCAGAATTCGCTACATCAAAAACTCCCAAACTTGTAACTGTAGGCTTTGTCATCAAAAGTGACATTATTTGAAACATCTTGACAAAATTAAACAACAGTAGCCAACTCCAGTAATCCATCAGAGTCGAGATCAGGCGGCAAATTTTAATTCAAATGATGCTTTTAGGGCGAGGTTTATCGCAGCCGAAGTTAATGTTTAGCGTGACTTGAATAAGGAGATATCATTTTAATTTTGCCCTTTCAAGTTCTCGAAAAGAAAGATTGAGCAACATGTTTGGAAGGAAAAAGTTGTAATTAGGTATTTTTTTATTCGCATATTTTTGTAATGTGAGAATAAGGTTCTTTAAGTATTAATCAAATAAAATAACTCCTTCATGCGCAGTCGGTTAAACATTCATGCAAACCTACTGAATCTAATGAAACATCTGAAAATTATAGTGAATGTTTTTAAATTATCATCTCAGCATGTAAAGCATATAATTGACAAATGAACTTAATTCTTGTCTCAAAATCAGTATCAATCAATGTTTGTGGTATCAAACCAAATCAAGGTCCTCTGAAATCCACATTTTATGACTGAATTACGGCTCCATGGCGATAAGCCAGCGTGGATATAACTCCGCCACCCTATCGTGCCAAATGAATAGCAGGGATACGCAACAAATGAAATCAGTCCATCATAAAAATCAAACTAGGTTTTTTTCGTCCTATCCAAAATTTCGCCCACTGCGGCGCAGTGTCGGCGCAAACACAAGTGCACTCTCTATTCACTCTCTATTCTCTACTCACTCCCATAACTGGGTTAACTAGATATAAGGCAGCTAAGCATACATATAATGAATGAATATACTTGACCCTCTAGCTAGTGAGCTGCCGGGTTTCATAAACCTTAATTGCCTATGTGACTTCTTTCTTTTTTCCCAGTCAAGCTGCCAAAAAATCCCAAAGCTAAAATTAATCTCAGTAATCATTATTTAATTGCGGCTTTAAATCTTCTACTGCATAACTACCTCACAAAATCCATAAATAGGTATTTTAAGTACTTCAATTTCAACCTAAGTCTTTTCAGTGATGTCACAGGCACTATCCAACAAAAATGCGATACCTTTCGTCACTTGAGTACACTTTCGAAACCGTCGCGTAGTCTTACCTAGCTAAGTGGATTGGAGTGGGACCTCATCTGTTCTCCGTCAGAGCCTTAAGGGGGAAGTGGGGGGAAAGTGGGGGGTCGGATTGCGTTAAATAAAGTCAAATTGAGCAATAAAGGGTCCCCCTCACGCTAGTAATGCAATAGGTTTGCGGCCGGCGAGACGGACTTAAAACATATTGGTTAGTCTTTCGACTGCACTATTTGGCGTGGGGAAGTTTAGTTTTTACTTATTTCTATTCGATTTTTAAAAGTTTCTGCTCATCGATCATGGCACAAAATCCATAACCAGTCACAGTGGAACGCGCTATTTTAGAGATGTACGCGATGTGTGGTGAGTGTATTGTGTTTTATTTTAATATATAAATTGATTGTATCGTTTTGATACCCTTGATCGATTATTCTGCTATAAATAAATACGTTAAATAAAAATTCTTTTTTGCTTTATTCGATTATCTGGTTATTGAAATAGAATAAAAAGTGGCCTGTCTTAAAATGACATCCGAAAATGTTAGAAAGGAGAACCACCAGGTATCTGCCTTTTTCCAAAGATATGACTCAGTTCATTTAAGAATAATATCGTTTAGGTATATGAACTTTTATAAGACGCATCCACAAAGTAAACTCTTACAAAACCAAAAACGTTCTTGGAAAATTCGATAAAAGTACACCAAAATCTAATAACATCCCTTAAAATTGAACACCCGAAGGGCTCCAAGTTAGCGTATTACATGAAAAATAAGGGCAATAGAATGAAATAAAGCTTATAAGTGAAAACAAAGTTAACTGTGATGAGGGTAGCAACTTTCTTGTTATGAAACGGACGCTTTAAGAAGAGAAATCATCGCCCCTATTACAGTGCGTTAAATGTTCCAGGGTCATCACACAATACGTCTAAAATAGTCATAAAAAATTAATTATGTAAAAATCATCTTCATTTCTGTGTTTGGAAATAGGTAATTAGGTCCTAACTTGACTAACTAAACTACATACGTGTGACAAGTGTGCTAATTAAATATTTAATTCTCCTATAAGTTGCTTTGTAAGTAAATTCGTTTTAATGATTTTTAAATTATTGAGATTAATTAGCAGATTCGTAAAAATATTTTTTTACTAATAAATTAAAAATTTATTGTTGATGCAATAACTAAAAAAATAGTATTGCAATCATTAATATTCTTATTCCCTTTATTTCTTGTGACAACCCTAGTCTTTACAAATAACCCTTCTGCTAGCGCGGTCTTGTATCTTGTATTTTCGCCCCACAGCTGAGCCTGTCTCACTTCCATCATTCTTCAAAGGAAAATAAACTTTAACTACACTGATGATTATAATTTAAATTTGATAGAGCAGTACGCTGATTGACCAACATGCGCGTTGTTTTACTGTTATGATTTTTAAATGAAGCTGTGGGCTTTTTGGACTGTGATGTTCCATTCACATTTATTAAATAGGTTATTATCTTGTTTTCTAAAACTTTCTGTTTAACTTATGTATGCAAAAAGGGATACATTCCTCATATTTACAAAATAAAAATCAAGTTTGAAGTGATTCAAATTCTCGGTACTGTTTTCCCTCCAAAGTGAATCTTCCCGCGGTCCGTACTTGCGCTCGCGGTTTTAAAATTCAATTTATATCAATTTGTGTGTAATCAGCGGCGTAACACAAAAATACGTACCGCTATTGCGGCCGCAATATAATCGCTTCCTTCTGAGAATATTGTGTCTTAGATGCGGTGGCTTTTTAATTTTGTTTCATGATTTATTTGTTACGAGAAAAGTCTTTTTGCAGTCTTCTAGAACGTAATTTTTTAAAGGGTTTAGTCATAAAGGAATATTACCGACGGAAAGTTGCTTGTCTCTACGTCCTTTATAAGATTAGTTTCTGCCCGCGACTTCACATTCGTATTTATGGGGTAAAAGTAGCCTATGTATTCCAGGATTAGTATTACCCGTATGCAAAATTTCAGTCATATCCGTTCAGTAGTTTTGGCGTGAAGAGGTAACAAACCATCCAAACTTTAGCATTTATATTATTAGTGTGATAGTGTGAAGTTTTTTCCGGCCAATTACAACCTGGTATTCTCTTTCAAACAACAGCGAAGGTCTTCTTGACTTTTGCTTTAAATCGTCGGCTGCATCGTCACTTTCCATCAGTAGAGATTGTAGTCAAGCGAAAGACTAAAAATATCTGTTTGTGTCGTTTTCTCCAACTGAGTCCAAATTAGGCCCAGACTCAGCTTAAACTATAGGTACACGGATTTCTGATAACGTCGATGCATTTCTATGATAATGAATTAAACTCTCGTATGCGGTATTACCGGAACATTAGCAATATCCACCTTTCGGCTAGTAAGACGTTTTGACTTGTCCCGTTGTCCCGCAAAGCAAAGCTCTGAGAAAAATGTTGCAATTCTTATATGTCTGAAACCTTCGTGATAGTGAAATATTTGTAATCAGAAGTTGTATTCTCGATTAATAAAACATGTAAATCTTTAGTCAAGTATTGTATGTATCCACACAAAACTGAAAGGTGTTAAGTTGTTAGATTAACAAGTTCCAGACCATAGTAATAAGTTGTTTCAATTCGCATGACATTGATAAGCAAACCATCCATGTTGACGTTATGATCCGATGGCCATCGATTTTTTTATCGTGCCCTAACATCGACCTTCCCCCAAATGGACTATTCCACTTGTCGCAATAAAAAACGCTAATATCAAATAAGCACGCTCCGTTGTCTTTTAAAAGCGTTTTTAATATTCTCGGGTCGTCTTTGCCGTCTTTACTGTCTTTGCCGGTGTATGGCAATTTCGTTTTAAAAACGCCTTTTTTGTTTATACAAGTTGAGCGCAGTTGGAGCGTAGGTAATCTCTTTTGCGTTTGTTAGATTTGAGACAGAGCAGGGACGTGAAAAGGAAATATTATCTAAGGCCAGAAACATCATTTAGAATTTTGGGTGATTAGTCATTTTTGAATATGTTTCCATGTGGTTTCTTTAATCGACAGCCGTTGCAATCGATGTAAATCAAAAGAAGGTCAAATCCAATTTGCCTGCGAATTTTATGACCTGCGACGATTCTGGTTGTTTCTCGTTTCTTCGTTGACTGGTCAATGCTAAGTGACGATATTAATACTATAATACTTATTTGATAAGTACGGTTGAAAAAGTAGGTCTACGATCTTAAATCTGTCTTGATCAAGATATTTAAGGTGCTATGATCCGCGCGATTTACTTATTTTGTCTTGAAAACAGTATGTCTATGTCCCAAAAACAGCTTTGGCTCTAGCCCCGTGGAGCACTTTCCTGAATCCAGCCGCCCAGTTTTCTTTCATTCGTATAGTCAACGCTTCCTAGTTTTTTTTCGTTATTTCGACTGAGCATTCCTTACGGGAGGGCGCGCGCTTGCAATGCGTGTAAATTTAAGCTGAGCATTGTTCCTTTCGCTGTAGATTTCATTCAAATATTTGTTTGCGATTGTCAGTGCAGCGTTATTTGAACTGAGTTTTCGAAAACTTGTTCTTGTTATGACCGGCTATACCTACTGAAATGGATCTTATGATACAGTCTACGATGTTTTTAAATCAGCAGACTCATTCTGTAAAACTCTCTAATTCGAACTCGAACTCAAATGACCAAACTCACTTCGAACGCAAAATCACTTCACCTTGAAATGGTATTATTCTGTGTAAATTTAGAAGAACAAGTGAAGTGAAGTGAGTATGGAAATGAGTTTGGGATTGAATTTACGCGTTAACGCGTTACAGTTATAATCGACAAATCGATTTATCTTTTTTTGGGTTTCATACAATAAAACGAAAGAAAAATAATGTATTTCGTAATATTATGTCAATAAAAAGTCGAAGTATACAAATTAAGATCTCACTCAACTTAGTTCATTTCATTACCACGCTCGTCACTGAGGCGCTTCAAGCATTATCGAGTTTTACAGAATACAAAACTAATATCTCACCGCGGATTCAGCTGAGTGAGGTACGAAATGAGTTTATAGAATGAGCCTACAGATTGCCTTATTTAACATAGAATAGTCTGAAATCACCGGCCACACTAAGGAAAAGGCATTGTTTTAAATAATAAAAAGCAGTTTGGATTTCTTAAAATCCATAGTTTACCAAAAGCTTACATATTAGGCAGGTTACCTGACAATTTTTTTTCTAACCATTGGTGGCAATCGGAAACTAATAAAAATATACTAAAACAATTCCTTTCAATTTAGAATGACGTAACTAAGTAACTACCAATTATAAAATTTGGAAACCACTATAATCTACATTTAGCTATCATGATTACATTTAATATATTGATATTTGAGTAAGTTTGGCTTACCACGAATTAGCTGTGGTGTTGGTGCCAATTTGATACGACTCACATTACAAATTACAGGCCAGGACGCGTTTGCCAGAGAGCGTTGCAATTAGTAGCTCCCTATCAATTTGACGCCATTCATTAGGGGCTATCTGGTATCGTGATGCCATAGTATCAAGGGGGTTTGATAGACCTGGATTAACACACTTGAAACTTGGTACGAAATTGATATAATTAAACTTTTTTTGAAATTTAATTATAAATCGTAAAAAGCTTTGTTTAGAAATAATTTTACAAATTTTGCTCATGTTGCCTATTGAACTTTTGTGCAGTTTTATAGAAGTCCGTTCATTTGCAATCGTAAAGTCCTGTTAGGTATCCGTAGTCAGTGTGTCTACCATGAGTTTTGACAATCTATACTCGCTAGCGAGTGTAGTTAAAAAAATGTATGGAAACTTCTAAAGCGCCTCTATCGGATAGTTGGGTACTAAAATGCGCTGTGGATAACTATATGCGTACGTGTAACACAGTAGTACGTAAAGATTTACGTAACTACTGTAGTAACGTCAGACGATTTAACTGTGACAACTCATGGTACACACACAGATCGGTTTGTTAGATTGATCTGACTACGGCCAATGTTTAGTTTCCTTGGTCAGACTGGATAAATTACAATGTCCGTAGTACTTGTGGACAGGTGAGACGTGGTCAGATGGGTTATTTTTTCTTATCTAACCACAGCCACTGCTTAGTTTGCTTACTTAGACTCAGTTTAGATCAGTGCATTCTTATGCACAAACAATAGCATGAATTTATCACTAGCTGGTGTAAGAATTATTAAAATAAGACAAATACTTTTACCCAATAAAAATCTTCAAAGCCATTTTTCGATACTTTTAATAAAAAGAAAATCATCAAACGAAACCCCATAGTAAACAACCACCGAGCAAGCATGAACACTTCGATTTAATCCTTTATCTGAAGATGT
Organism: Eupithecia tripunctaria; assembly: GCA_955876795.1. NCBI lineage: Eukaryota > Metazoa > Arthropoda > Insecta > Lepidoptera > Geometridae > Eupithecia > Eupithecia tripunctaria. Next base: position 6,092,699 of record OY041616.1, on the reverse strand, counting down.
GTGAAAATAAAAATAATAGAGAGCATTCGAGCTCAATGGCCGTGGCGTGGAGTGTTTGCATTTGATAAGGAAACCCCTGCAGGGGTGCGGGGACCAAGGGTTGAGAAGAGATCTTCTTGAGACTGTGTTTTGTTTTAGGTGTTGTGCAATGTTGCAAGCTCCAAAAATCAGGAGTTTCTGGATTTAGCTGTGTTTTAGCTAGTTCTTAATTTTTATGATTCTTTCACTTTTTGTATAGTGAATGATTTCGAGTGATGTAGTTTTTTATTCCAAAAATAATTTTATTTTTTCACATGATTTTGGAAAATGATTCGTCTTTTGTTTTTTTTATCAATAAAAAACCCCTGAATACTCAGACGTGACTTCTGAGTCATTTTTAAAGCACGTCTCAAGTCGTGATTTTTTGACAGTTTTCAATGATCATCTGCCGAAACGTCACTTGATGCGTGTTTACAATGTCACCTGACAATGTTTTCTGATGGCAAGAAACTATCTCATAGATCCCGTTAAATTACGACGATTATGGCGAAGTATCGTTTTTCAGAGTCAGGGCCCAGACTAGTTTGCGCCCCCCACTTCTTATTAAAAGCAGCGACTTGACCAGTCAAAGGACAGCCACAAAACGACCAAAACCTGAACACAATTTAAATGCGAATTCACAAAGCAGTGTTCTTAGAGCGGAGACGAAAGGACATTGCACCGTGGTCTTTATCATTTTTGTAATTTCGGACATTTCTATATTAATTTGCGCTCGATAAGGTACAACTTTATATTGGCCGCTCATTGTTCATTATCTGTATTTGTTTTTATTTTCTGTGGATAACTGGTGTGCAAGAATAATCGTATTGTATTTATATCGTTAAGATGTTGTTTCTTCAGGTCAGTCTATCTGAAAATCGACCTAATAGACAAAGAAATATCTTATACACCCCTTAGACAGAATATTTATTACTTCGTTTCGCCATACTACTAAAGGGTTTGGACTGCCATTTTTCATACCCGATACCCGCATGTTATTCTATTTAGACCCGTAATAACACACGTTAACTACTTTTTTTCGCTTTAACGATAATAATATACCTAAATAAGGTTCTGAACCTAAAACAACCTCCTAAGATATAACCTAAAACCGTCTCTCAAGATGTTAGCTATAATATTTGTATTTTAGATTATTTGCACTAATATATTCTGACCACAAGCTTTTATTGTGAGAGAAAGAAGAGAAAAATTAATATATATGAATTTGAATTTGAAAAAGTCACTGATTACTCCGTATCTACGGTACAAGACTGTGTAGAGCCCTAAGAAGACGTACAAAAAGATAATTTGGTACCTCCCGCCTCGGGCTTCAGTTTGTCTTTGCTTTTGTGAACTTTTCCGCTCACTTTATGAATTATTTTTATTATTTTCAGCTGTTTTTATCACAGCTGAAAACTGAAAACTTTAGCACAAGTTTGCGGAGCAGATTGTAGGGAAAAGGTATCTAATTTAAAGGAAATTTCACGAGATGTACGAAGTATTAAGTAACCTACCTTAAATAAATCCTAATTTTTATAACCTACTTACAAAGGGCATGACCTTTTCGATGCTTGATTATTTTTTTGTGAAAAGTGCAATCATTCGAATATCAAAGCATTTCCATCCCAAAAAAAGACAATTTGAAATGTGTTCTAAAATTCAAGTTTCAAAACACGTGGCTAGCTCCAAATGTGAGTGAATTCGGTTTGAATTAGTGTGAATTCTGTTTGAATTAGTCCTCTTGTTTATCACGAAAGCGCTTGTTAGTCGCCTTGTCATGGTAAATTGGGATTTAACTAAAGCATTTGAGGAATTTATAGTGAGCTAAATTCGAATGAGTATTGCGCCTAACTTCTCTATGGAGTTCATATCGGAAAATTCATATGCATATTAACATCATAAATTCGAAAAGATTCGAAAGCAACTCTGACTGTCTGTTTGCTCTTTCACGCCAAAACGGCTGAACGGATCTTAATGAAATTTGGCAAGGAGGTAAATGGTATCCCAGGGACGGACATAGGCTACTTGAAAAGCGCGTACGAAGCCGCAGGCAGTAATATAATAATATCATTTTGTACTTGACAAAACAGGCTGGTGCTTCAGTAACTACAAAATATATCTAACCGAAGAAAGCAATGCTTATTAGTAAAACCTGACGAATATTATTCCAAGGATTGTATTTATAAAGCGAAGACGACGACGTTGTCTAGATTATAATATATAATAATAATAATATAATAATAAAGCATTTATTCATCTCTCACAATAGGTGCTTATAACTAAAAACTAAAAAGGACACTAAAGTAGGAACCTAGTTAGGTATATAATGCAAACTTTTTGTAAAACTATATCCACCTGTGTGTCCTAATAACTATATATACTATCTGCTAATGCTATACTAATGCTCTAAATTAAAAGAAGTAAACAGTTTCCGGATTTTATTTGTACTTTTAACTTCCGGATAATATTCGCACTAAATTTGCGAACGACTGTCGACCCTAAGAACCTATTCATTTCGTAAGAGACACTAATAAAGGTGGTATATAATATTGGTCGTAACGCGCACTGCTAGTGGTCCCATACGTCTATTCGCGAAGGGCTCCGTAAAAATGTAATAAAAACGGAATAAATCCGGAACCCTCGCATCCTCGTGTTGCTTCTATTATTATGAACATCAAAATATTACTACGTTTCAGGGCTAAGAAGACATTTCGGGGAAATAATGAACTGCGGTGAAGATATGATTTAGTTGCTATTTCTTAAACAGTTTTTGGGGAGATACCAAAGGGAATGATATAAGTTTGATGAATTTGATAAACAAGATGTTTCTCTATTTATTGAACAAAATATACTTTTAGACATTTAGGTCTTATCGACTTTTGGACAAGGCTTGCCAAGCGAAGGCTAACATTCTATGTAACTTTTATTTCCAGACTCCTATTTGAAAATTACAATATAAGAACAGAAATAAATCTTCAATACTTCTACAAATTAAACAGTTCAGCTAACTGTAGACTAACAATAGTCTATCAATCCAGATGTAGCTCAACTGAACCATATCAATTCAAGACGCAGGCTGCATTGCCCCGCTGTATGGCAATGCCTGTGCCCTGCACTAGAGATACTCATCCAACTCTCGGTTCACGCGTTGTTTCGACCTTAATACTCTAATTTTATTTGAGGTTTAAACTATACTGTATAAATCTGCCTATGTATGTTTCCCTCTTTGAAAATGGCTTCCGTACTTCATTATTTTAGTACCTACTGACAAAATGACATAAACTTTTATCAAGACATTATCACGATAATAAAAGGCACACATCATTCGTTCATCGCTCTACTTCCGTTTGCAAGCAATTTGCCAGAGATCTAACCAGTCTATTTGTTCATAAATTGTTAATGGGTCGGTTAGGTTAGGGTATGTGGTTTAGTTAACTGCTTTATTTGATAAAGATTGTGGCGGAGACGGCGGCGCCGAGGTAAAGTTTGGGTTACATTACACCGAATCTTGAAATAAGACCACGAGGTAAATATTATTCAGCTGGATTCCGACATTACATTGCGGAAATCTACAATTCCGCGCAGAGAAGGTTTGCACAGAATTGTTACTAAATATTGGTTTATCGATTCAGTGTTACTTTGTGGGAATTCATTGCATTAGCGGAATGCCAATACTCAATGGCAAATCCAACGCCGCTACCTATGTTAATGGTTTTTGAAAAAAGAACTCTTGATCTTTTGATACGTGTATATTTTACATTGGCAAAATGGGTATCCAAGTATGCGACAAGCTATTAAAAGTCTAGTATTGTGGTGTCCGATGTCTTAAGGAGACGAAATAATTGACAACTTAGTTTGAATAACGATAAAGATAATCTGGCAAATTATCTTATGAGAGGTTTTGCGCGGAATTAGTTTCAGCCCATGATTTTGCATGAGTTTTTTCTGGATATAAATATATTTCTTCGAAACAATCTTTAAAAGTGCAAATTACATTTACATTCGTCCAGTCAAAGTTTTCAGCAAACAGACAAGTTCCCACAATGGGGCAGATTTACTACCTATTTTTAGAATAAATATATTAAGACTATTTGGAACCGGCTAAACCTACAGAGTTTGTAGGTGAGGCTGGCTATGTAAATTCCGTCGGTCCACCGAGGTATTGTGTTTCAACGCAGGCCGATTTTATTTTCCGCTTTTTGGGTAATCAATAGGGGAATCCCGACGCCCATAAACAAGTTAGGCTTTCGGGAGTTTATAGAGTTTATTCCGTTCAAATTTATTTTTATCATTTATTGGAGTTTATGTTATGAAAGGTAATGCCCATAATCCCCACGCTGGGAATGCGGGTGGGGGATCGCAGTTTGCTCAATTGTTCTGAAGGGGGCGCTGCTGCCCGCTCCCCGGTGGTTATCCCTTAGTCGCTTCTTACGACACCCGCGGGAAGAGTTGGGGTAGTTCAAATTCTAAGCTTCAAACTACTTTAAATATCTTCCTAGTTCTCAGAAATTCCTCCAAAAATCTCTAGGTATACCTGTAGCTACCTAAGCAGGCATTGTATCATCTCCATTGAAATTCAATCGAGCGTAAAAATAGGAAGTGATACAGTTTTCCGATGACAATCCAACCGCAATCTGGCGGTTGTCGTGGAACGGAAACGAATGTCTCAAGAGTATGATTGGGGGCCCTTAAAATGGCATGTTTGCCCTAACTTCGGCTGGGGAACGGAGGTAGGTATTTTTGATGCTTTTAAGCTGAAGAGACATTGATGCACACGGACAGCGAGAATCTTAAGGCAAACTGTAGATGTATTGTCTTACTTTTGGTCCGACGAAGCGTTTCTATGTTTTTGAGTGTTTCTATGTATTCTATACGGATTTAAGCGGGTTCACCATGATTTTTTATACGTCTATAACCACACTTATCCTGAAGATGTTCCTCATTAAGGGATGAGAAGGGTGTTCTTCCAACAACAATAAGTTTCGTAGTTAACCCGCTTACATCTGTAATGAATTTGTCAAACTACAGTATTTATAGTAACAGGTTTATATGTTTGGCAGCATAGCGTTTCAGTAATTCTATAGTTGGCAGATAATCTTTATTTCCTCTTAGCAAAAAACCGGCTTAGCTGAAGTGGATAAATGAGATATCAAAATACCTACTCGTCGTTTTATGATTTTTGTAGTTAGCACATGTTTTTCATGTAGATGTGACCATACTAAAGAAAGAGAGAGAAAGAGAACTAGTGTATTATTTTAAGACGAGATGAATTTTAATAGATTTTTTTAGCTCAAAACAAAAATAACAAGACAGCGAAACGTAAAGCTGTTAGCTAGTTATTTGCAAAGTGCTACGTCAAAAATAATGGTTGTAAAAACACACAGCGGTATTAAGACTGTCCATTTTACTAGCACAATATGTGTTACCTAATTATGCTGTTGTTACAGCAATATAGTGTTTATTTCAACGTGACAAGGTGTAAATTACGATAAGTTAATGAATGGTCGATGTTGGCATGATGAATGGGGAGGGCGGGTGCGGTCAGAGTGGATTAACCTCTGTATTTCAAACCTTTTCAGTCGGAAATGTCTGAAATTTTATTCAATTATGGCAACATTTTGTGGTGCGATATAAGGAATTTTATTCAAAGAATTTATTTTCATGTACGTTTGTTAAAACTATGATACCTATCTTTAGAATAGATAATATTATGTTTCTGCTAATATGATTGCTTTCGGTCCATATAATTTATCAACCGACCAAAACACAAAATGAGACGTAGTCTCGGTTTCTAAGCACTAAACCTTTAACTCTAGGGCAAAAATTATGACAGGTTTACATGGTTTAGAAAATAAAGAAATTTCAATTTAGTCACATACAAACAACCGGGATTTTATACGAAAAAGAAATAAACTATAGCGATAGCACACAGTTTTTGTGTCTTCACAAACCACACCAAGTTTTTACCGGTCCAAGTTTTTACGAAAAATCCTTCAAGAATGACAGCGACATATTAATCCAATACCGCTACCCCACAGTACTAAAACATGCATTTATATATGGACATAAACTCGTTATTATTTCATACATTAAAGACAAAAAGTCTTCCCACGAGCGACGAGTTCAAACGCGTTGTCCGCGAGCTGCATGTCAGACATCTGATGCTGTCATTATAAAATTCATCTAAATGTGACGAGTAAGTAAAGCCCATATTTGAATGCATGATTTTGCTGTGCTGCAACGGTGCTTCTCACGTGTGCGACAAGCTTTAGTCCAAAACGACTGTATTATTTAGATCATACAGTTTACATTCTTCTCTATTCCATCCGAATATTGGATGGGATAGAGAAGAATGAGCATTGTTTAGTAAATCACGCTTTAAAGTTTAAACTGACCAAGAATAGCCCCCAACTAAAGAATTTATCGTTTCGAAGGCTCTTGCCCAAGACGAATGGTTTTAATAAAGTTCGCGTGGCGCCGCGCCCGCAAGCACATTTAAGTGCTAATTTAATTAATTGTTCCATTTCCCTACATACGGAACACGCAGTATGATCCGTATATTTCTCGCTTACGTTTAAAGGCTTTTAGGATGGAAATAGTTTGAGTATCCTACCTGAATGAATGACTACTGCCTTTATTATGAATGTAAGCGAGTTTACTACGAACCTTGTTTGTGTTTGGACGACCTTAACTATTAAACAATGAGTCGCATAATAGTGTTTTAGAATCGGGAGCGTTCATCACAGGTGCATCGTAGGGACCTAAGCCACGAAACCGTTTTTGCGCCAATAGCTGGAGAAATCTAATCTCTCAAAATTCCATATGGAACAAAAAAATTAGAAAATAAATTTTAAAACTCAGAAGAAAAAATTAGAGGTCCTATTTATTACTAAGTAATTATTTTAACTCTAAAACTTTTGGATTGAAGCGCCAGAATGGACGGTATTTTTACCAAATTCCATAAAAATATCAATTGGTAAGAACACAGATAACAAACTTAAATTTGCAAAAATAAAAATGTTTCGGGGTTTTTCACCTGTATCCCTCTCTCTTAACTTTGCCAATTTAACTTTATTTGTAGCAGACTAATATTGCGACTTAAACAACTTTTTATGGTGTATTTTATCGCTCAAAAATATATTAGGACTTCGTAAAAAGGGGCATACGCTTGCAGTATGAAATTAACTTTAAATAACAAAATGTGTTTTACAATCCAAAAATCTGACACACATCCTTTTTATCAATGTAAATAATGGAACAAAAAATAAATTGATTGTATTAGTGTTCTAACATATACCTGTTGTTTATGAACCAACATTTGATTAAATGTGGTCCAAACAACACGTTCCACCCCAACATATCGTATTTAATAGCATATGCTAATATCCCTTGTCACACAATCGCGGTACCAAACGATTGGCCCAATATTTCACAGGCACGGTCGTCATGTTCAATCAACAAAGAGTTTAACCCGAAGCCTGCCCACGGCTCGTCCGGGTCATTTGTGTTTTTCCGTGCAGACAAATCGGCAACAATAAACCGTGCTCCACAATGCCGCCACGCATCGCCTGCTTTTAATTTGCCAGTATGGGATCCCGGATCGGTTAAAAACACTCCCGGAAAATACCGTCTGAGCTCTCCATTCGGACCCTTGTCTGTTTTTAATACTCGCCAATTGTGTCGAAGTGCTTAGTGTTTACGAATTCGGTTAAATTATAAATTTAGAGGACCTCGCAGGTGTTTTCAAGAAACATTCGTTAATGTATTTTATTCGCGGAAATACTAACTCGTACACGGAATTTCACTTAATAAAAAGCAATACTCGTAGAGGTACATCAATTCTTTTTTACTCAACGCCCTAACAATAAAGTCACTTAACCCGTAAATAAACTGAGCAAGGACGTTCGCTAAGCTCATTTACCTACATTACACGGTAAATAAATAATACCAAAACTGATGGCTTGAGTGGGAAGAACTCCATACATTTCAGCCAATAAAGAATCTCGGAAATCAGGTAACACGACTTCACTTTTCACTCGTTGAAATATTTAAACGGAGTTATTGTGGGGGTTTCACATGGTGGTCCAGGGGGTTTTGGAGGCTTACTCGTGTGAGAAATAGCTCCAAATATCTTGCGACTATCGGAGGATTTCGGCCCCTATTTCCACGGGATCGCGTCAAAATGACAACAGATTTAGGGAAAGCGTGAAGCGAGGTGTAAAATGTATCCATGCGAGGACATTCCTTATATGACATTCTTCACAACTGCCATAAATGTAACCGACGAGCCGATTTCCTAATCTTCCTATTATTAAAATGTTCGCGCCCGGTATTCGGTTTTCAGGTGGGTACGTAGTCATAAAAATATATATATTACTAGCTGCGCCCCGCGGCCTCGCACGCGTTGTTCCTATGGAAACGTTTAGAGGTGATTTTTATCCCACGGAAACTGATTTATGGAATAAAAAGTAGCCTATGTCTGATTCCGTGATGAGAATTACCTGTGCGCAATTTCAGCCAGACATGTTCAGTAGTTTTCGCGTGAAGAGGTAACAAGCATCCATCCACCCATCTACCTCTATATATCCATACAAACTTTCGCATTTATAATATTAGTGTGATACTTCACTTTTAACTGAATTATTGTACCTTGTAACGCTCTTCTGATATTTCTAAGATTACTTCTAGTACAACAATACGAAAACCAGCTCGCGCTTAGATTTTTTTTATTCTACCCTAGACAACAATCCCCGTGCTGGGCCTGCAGGTAGGTAAAGTACCGACATCTTCGAGTAAATCAAATCACACACCTAAAACTACAAAAATGTGTATCTGGAATCATATTTCGACGGCTTACAAGTCTGGTTCTTCAAATCGCTGCAAAAGATGACGTTTGTTTGAATATTTGATTTCCTTTCGCAAATACTTCGTTTGAACAGGAATTTATTTCCTCGCGAAGAGACGGAAATTCTTTATTTTTTCGACTTCGCTATGAAATAAAAAAATAATATAAAACCGGAAGTCTGAAAGTTTTTTTGTAATTTGAATGATTTTTATTAAACGACCTTTTAATATATTTCGAACAGAATCCTTTAATTATTTGAAGATGTTTATTACCTACAATGAATAATTTTTTTGCAATTTTTCCGTCTCGAAATTCCATTAAAAATCATAATTTCCAATATTTTACGCCAAGACAGACATTCTTTAAGCCGTAGCATTGAACAAGTCAAAGAGGGTTCCGTAACCAATCGCAAGAAGTAAAGGGTTGGTCGTGCTGGGCACTTTTTCTTTAATTTTAAGGATTAATCAGGACATAGAGCAGCTACTAGGGCTTTCATAGCAATGTCCGACATAGGTAATCAATTCAAGCTCGTAGACATGACTTATGAATGAACTGTATTGCCTGATTTTAATTATCGGAAATGGTTATCTCTATTGTATGAAAACGCGGAGGAGTGATGAAATAATTGCTGAAAAAAGTAAGTTGAAGAAAAAAAACTTATTGTTCTTTTGATTTGTGGGAACGGGATAAGCAAAATTATGATATTTGATAAAATAGCAAAATATATCATAATTTTGCTTATCCCGTTTAGTTACAAGTTAGTGCCCGTAGCTTCGCACGCTATTTTCTGGTTTAAAAAGTAGCATATGTCCTTTTCTAGGACATTGTCTTTCACCCCGTCAAATTTTATCGAGATCCGTTAGCCGTTTGGATAGAAAAAAGATAGACACTTAGAATTTATGTTTTATTGATTTGATGAATTGTGTTTAAAATTTTACTTAGAAATGAAATAATATCAATTTTTTTATAAACTTTGACTGTGTCTCTCTGAACTCTAAAAATACTATTTTAAATAGTTGATTTATCTAAAATTACCCAAGTAAGGCTAACGCACTATAATAACAACACTATAAAACCTTATATTAAAGAAGAAGAAAGAAGTAGCATTTTTGTTCATTTGTTTTGTGGGAACAGGATAAGCAAAATATATCATAATTTTGCTTATCCTATTCCCACAAAACAAATGAACAAAAATGCTACTTCTCTACGAGCTTATTTTGTAAACCTTCAGAAATAAACGTCGTTGGTTTTAATGTACAACCCACCCTGACCTGACCCTTAGTTGTCGCGCTCCCCTCTCCGGGAGCGCAGGATCGCGTCTCGCGACACTTGTAATTAGCTCGGTAATCCGATCTGCGGATCGGGATCCGATGGACGGAACCCTAATTAAAATTAGCGGTTTTGTTGGCACATCTTTTGTGGAAGTATACCTAATCATTTCATTTGATTTGAGCTATAGTTAGGTTTCTGAATGTCTTTTTAATTTAGATAGATTTATTATAACTCTTTATTGTACCACACAAACATTGATGACATAAAGAAGGAAATTTTGAGAATCATGGAAGTACAAAGGGCGGCCTTATCGCTTTAAGCGATCTCTTCCAGGCAACCTTGGGATGTACTGGAGATAAGAGAACAATTGGACGGTGGCTATAATTATACGCCTTGGCTAAAAGTACCCTGAACATTTTGCTTCTGTAGGGAAATAACAGTAATAAACCACATCTATGGTTGACGTATCTTTTTGTCGGCATCTGAAAAAGCTTAAAACAATAACCCAAACCGCATCTAAAAATATAACACCTGGTGCAATATTTTTTGTAGATTTATACAACATCTATAGATCCGATGAGCCAATATAATATTATAACATATAAATATTACTGAATAACATTAATATACTCATAGGCATGATCAAACTATTTTTAATAAACTACGCAAAAATATTAATGAGAAAAGTTATTGTAGCTTCAAAAAATATGTGAAAGTTCAAAGAATAACTCCATGTCAGTAATTAGAAGGATCATCGGACATCCCACACCAACCTTGTCCTGACCGCAACCCTCATTTAAATATTAAACCGTACTCGCTAACCAAGTATCTCTCAACATAACACAAACAAATTAATTCCAATAATAAACCCTAATAAATACAGATCTGTTTACCCCATAAAGAATGAATGTTGTAATAATTGGGGCAAGAGGCTACAGTTTGAATTTGAAAGGGTGAATTAATGAATTATTTGAGCGTTGTTGTGTTAATAGAAAGTTTACGTGTAGCGGGAAGTTTGGAATTCGATGGGATTCGTTGAAGTGAAGGAACGGGGTATGCCAAAATTAACAGTCTTGCAGCTTCTTCTGAAGTTTTGGGATTTACATAGCTTTGGGAAAAGGTAGAATAACAGCGCGTTGAATATTCAAGATGAGCGTAATAGCAAAAACTTAATCGTCTAACAAAAACGTCAAAATTTTGTTTTTAAATGTGTCCAAACTCGACTTAATGTATGAAACATAAACATATTCTTTAGTTGTTTTGAAATGGTTACAAGATGGGAAGGCGCTATCTCTTTGTTACCAGAAATTTTGATAATCAAAAGCCCTCTATTATGAGCCAGCATGTTTGTTACCATCTCAGCAAAATGTTTACTAAATTCATCACACAGAAAAACCTAGACTCAACACCGTTTGAAATAGTTTCACTCTATAAAAATCACAAAAGATTTTCAATTAAAACTTTCAATGGCATGCTAATTATGGCCCGTACATCTATTAATATAAACTGTATAAAGTAACTGTGGCGCGACGCATCCCCTAGCTAAGTGAATTCCGTTAATTAAACCATAAAAACTTCGATAAATTAAGATGCTAGCCAATTTCCCCTCGTAATACAGTCCGGAGGCGCCGGAAAAAAACGAGGTCGGACAGCTCAACTGTATTGTGACTGTAAGGGCCGCACGATGGTCCCGATTTCGAATTAGGGACTCAATTTCTATGGTTAACTCTTTTTGGATTTTCAGGTTTTGAAAATTGCTGATAAAAAAGAAGTTTCTGCACGACACCTAAATATTCGTCCAAGAGTTAAATACAAATTACAAAAAATAAGGACCTCGTTCCCAAAGGAATTGTCTAGTAAAGAATAGATGGTGTACGCACAAGTTCGTGGGTTGTAAATAAAATAAAACCTACTCGAGATATATTATGTATGAATTAGTTAGCACAGTTTGGGCAAAAAAATATTGTTGGGTTGAAAAGGGTTAAGAGATCGTAAAAGAAAGGTAACGTTTATTTTTGTATCCAATAAAGGAATCTTTGGCCTCATTGAATTTTCGGTGATGAACAACGATTATAAACTAATATTAATAGAATCTAATAACTCTTTTTATCTATGTTTATTTTTATACAATAAAATTATAAACTTAGATAAATTCCTTTTTATCATTGTTTACTTTCAAAGATTTAATTGGATTTAAAATTTTCATATTCTTTTTTTATATTTATAATTTTAATTTTGATTCTGTAATGACTATGAAGATGACAGAAATCGACCAGAAAGACAGATATTTTTACCGTTGCCCCACAACAAAAATCATTTGAATTACTTTTAAAAGCCGGATTTTTTTTATTTCTAGCGGAAACGTTGCAACTGTAGTACAAAAAGATTTAAATGCAAACGACATCGATAGATACAGCCGGATGGCGACATAAATAGCGCCCCTGCATTTGTTTGTGGGCTCATTTCATTTTACTTATCCCCTGTTTCTGTTCACCGCAAAGAGATTACTTCATTACTTGTTTTTTATGGTTTTCATGGATTTAATTTGATCATAGCTGATTATGCTGTTTTTTTAACAACTTTTTAATCGGCATTTAAATAATTAGTTGTGGCATGATCTTTGTATGATAAAATTGTATTAAAATGTTTTATGGTGGATCAAAGATCAATTTGTTCTGTGTATTAATTGCGGCTATTTACCTATCTATTAAAATATATAATAATGTGTCCTGTCTGATCGCGTAAGTTTAAAAAACTTATTTTCTTCCAAGTACTTACAAAGAAGTAGTGTCTAGTAATAATGATGAAAAAGTATTAAAAAACAATATGAGAAAAAGTTCGAAGTCCTACGCCAAAACAAAGTGATAATTACCAACTACTAACTAACCATTGTAGATAAGGCGCGCCCTGCCGCGAACATGCACGCTTTTAACTAGTGATGTGCTTAATTGGTGAACATGTTTGGAGAAAATGACGGAAATTATTAAATTATTTCTGTGTCGCCATAATCATCGTTCCAAAATTATAATTAAATAAACTACAATTTTTATTTTGCTGCCTTCGAATTGATACCGTTTCCGTTTCAAGGCCCCCCGCCTCGGAGAACAAAAATCGAAGATTCTCATTCGTATTCTCTTGATGAGGGTCTGCCGTCCATCAGATTATGTGAGTAAGGGAGTAGAGAGTGCAGGTGCACTCTCTCTGCATAGGTATGCACTATAATAATGAAGTCATGAGCACAATGCTAATCCCCGTCGAGACTGGCTTACCCGCAATGACAAATTCGGCTAGGATTACATTAAGATAACTACAACCTCCACCTCAATAATTAATCAGAAACTTAGATTTTCAGGCGTACGGGCCTAGGTCTCTAAAGTCGGAAATTATCACAAATGTATTCCCCAATCACGCTTTAACAGTCAAGGCTCATGAGCACATCCCTACTTTTCATTACAATTCCGAGGCTAAGTGTCTGTGTGTTTTAGGTAATTGCCCCATGGATCGTGTGTGTGGCCACTGCGCACGGCTTATAAAAGCCACTTTTTGTGTATATTCCGGTATCAATTTACAAAATTTACGCTTTATACCATACTGATTGTTTTTACCCAACTTTGTAAATTTATTTTTGCAGTTAACTTTGTTCGTTTCGTGGCTTTTGCCTTTTCATTAGTTCGCTTTCAGCTTAATTAAGGTTGTAGATTAAGGTTTTAATGTTTGGAGATTTGGGTTTGCGTTTGGGTTTGTAAAATGCAACTCCCAAGGCAAAGTCAGCTCTACTAAAGAAGATTTAGTAAGCCTAAAAATTTAATTGGTTCGAAATATTGCTTGTGTCGTTTTGTAGAACAGTCACGCCTCTTTCTAGCAATTATAGGAAATAAACTAATTTGTTTAGGAAGTTACGGTAAGCGCTTTGCGCATTATCTATCATCATCAAATGTAGGAGGTATCTTCACCTCCTACATTTGATGATGATAGATAATTGCGCACTAAACTTTTAAATCGTTTACTAAATAATGATTATAGAACGAGCGACTTAGGGGCTTTATGTCGCTTTCAAGAGCGATCTCTGAATTCCTCTATATGAGTATGATCGTCAAATAATTGCTATTATGTACACTTGTAGAAAGTAGTTTTACAAGTGCCTCTTACAAAACTCTTTTATTTCATAACTTTCACCAAACTCCTATACATTACATCCGACCACCTGATTCTTCTATCTTAAATCTTAAGAATACTAAAAGCTTTTGGAATACAGAATAAAATGCTTTGAAAGCGCAAAACGCAAAGCTGAAAGATACACGAGAAGTTAAACAGTTCCAACAACAGTAAAACCGAAGCTTTCATCGAGATGTTGCCAGAGAAATCTCGCAGTGAAATCTTTCCGAGCATTTGCGAGCAAATCGCTTGGCCCTAGACTCTTTTCGAGAACATTAGAGTCAACAGGTGGTTGCTTTCGGCTTTTATCAATTTGAATGTTATTGCCTTTAAAAGATCTCGGCCAGTCTATTCAGAGTATCGCAGCTGGTCCCTGAATGGATCCTTTGGGTCGAGGGTATCTGATTTTGGGAGCTTCTTATTCTACAAGTGGTCGTTTGATATTCACAGATCTTCAGCTTGAATAGGATATTTTATATATTATATTGTAAAGAATGGATACCATTTTGTAATTACCCCTTTTAATAGTTTTTTATAGTTAAGTTCAACACCCAAAAAGTTAAATTACTTACAGTAAGTTAAGTAGCATGGCTATTGGGAATTCCTAATAAGCATAGAAGGATTATTTCTCCAAGATGCAACACCACAGGAGTAGACTACTGTCAGTCAAAGCAAAATCCACTTGGACTTTGCACCATCTCTCCCAAGTAATCCCCGCATGTAAAGGATTCTGGATGCTATCACACAGAGCCAAAGATGATATTACGACGACAGAAACTTAGAAGGTAATCCGAACTCCATGTACAGGATTTAAAGTTCTAGCACTCAGTGGTAAAGATGATAGTTGTGTGGAAGGCAAGTTCGACGGGACGGCCAAAGCGTCAGGATTTAAGTAGTTTACTCCAGGAAGGCGTCTTGTTTGGTCTGTGAAGTCGCTAACTCGATATTGCACGCTCACTTTATGCCTAACTTGGCAGTCTTGGCCAAGTTTAATGTCACGCTCTGCCACCGCGACTTTCTGTATTTATAGAGAAACCAGAGTTGGATGAAAAGCTATATGCTTTACCAACTTTTATAAATATCGTTCCTATAAAATTAATTTACATAGCGGCAGATAAATTAAGTTACTTGATTCTGACCGCGGATTTGCACGCATTGTTTTTATGGAAACGTTCTCGGGCTATTTCTGCCCCATAGGAACTGATTTATGGGATAAATAATTGTACCCAGTAGGTAAAATTTCAGGCCAATCAGTTCAGTTGTTTTGGCATGAAGAGGTAACAGATATCCAAACAACTAAACATCCAAACTTTCCCATTTATAATATATAAGTATGATTCTCTGGCTGGACGTATGTCTGATAATTTGAGTTAGAATTACGGTGGTGCGCCGTGTGTTCTTTCTTTTATTTGAAATCTAAGTGCAACTTATGTTTCGTACATATAGCTGAGTCACGGAGAAGTAATGCCTGTACAGACAGTCAGATCTATCATCCCAGAGCTAAGGACGTTTGCGGTGAATTTGTCAACTAGTCCTCAAACCTAAACCTTTCATTGCCTCTGAAGCACGTTCAGGTTCAAGATAGTTAAGTAAGTGGCACCCACCGAGGCTGGACAGTGAATAGGTTAACCAAGTCAAAACCCCTTACTATAATAAGTCGCCCGGCCTCGTTAGAAAATACGAATTCAGTTCGTCTTAGCCGGCGGAGAGGTAACTGCTTAAGTCATCGGCCCATCAATAATACTGGCTAGCATTCTAAGGCTTATGTTGATGTTGTGTGCGATTTTGGGCCTCGGTAGCCTGTTTTCTGAGTAAATGCTCACACACTCGCCTCGGGAAACATTTATTAGTTCTCCCGGTGCGGTGCAACAAGTCAAACTTTCACGTTTTCGGTCCCTTTTGTTTTTGAATAACTTGGCACTCTCAATAGATTTATTTTTGAACTTTCCCGTAAAGTTTTGCCGTTTCGATGAAGAAGTTTCAATGTGTTGAGCTTTTCTAGTGGTTTGGTTTACGTATTGAAACAACTATACAGTAAAAGATGCCTGAATTAATTTTGGTATATTCATTACACGTAAAACATAAACAATAGTTATAAATTATAAAACTACGTTAGCGAATACAAGTGGCAGCAACCTCTGTACTAAAGCATAGGGTTCATTTAAACTAACAGCAAAAGACTTAGGTTGAAACCCTTTTAAAAATCTATATAAAACTCCCATAAATTATTCCATTACAGGCTTCGCTATTTTTACGCGCTATAAATGGAATGGCTCTATTAAGAGTCAAATGGACGAGTGTAAACGTTTAAGAGGCAGACCCAATCTGGTACAAGGCATAAAGAGTTGGCAGGGAAGACTAAGAGTGTCTGCAGCGGCGGTGACACGACAGAACCAGCGGATGTAAAAGTTCTATTATTATATAATTTATCAAAGATGCTTATCTTTGTAATTTATACTAAAGCCACCATACCAATGAATAAAACACAATTATTAAAAGGTTAATATAAGGTAGAAGTAGGTTACCAAAGTGGAGCATGAACTTGTGTTTTCATTAATATTAGCATGTACTAGCCTCAACTTTATGCTCCCAAGCAAAACGCTAGATTTAAATAAACTGAATTGTATATAAATTACAGGTGCCTACTCAACATTTACTCAAATTTCAAGCAGCTGACATAAACCAGCATATCAGAAAGCACTAGATTTTCAGAACATACTAAAATATCAAGATCATCCAACTGGGAGGATTTGTTTGGAATCGTCTCAAAATGTAAAATTCTGTTCACGCTTGCACCGCATGGCATGTGTTACCGAAAGCTGCTATGATACTCAATAATACGACCCGTGCACTTTGCATAACGCCATCTCCTGGTATTTGAAAAGTTGCAAACTGCGATGAAACTCCATCGTTCGTTGGTTATGAACTTGTTTTTGGAATGCTGCTCGCTGTGAAAAGACTTTGGTTTAGCGTAGGTACGTGAAGCTTATCAAGCTTGGTTTTGTAAAATAATTGATGCTATTATACGTTAATGTTGCGGCCATTATTGTGTTATATTTTAGGGTGTTCTGGGTATTTTCTTATGTATCATAAACATATCTATCTATGTAATGTATTATATTATGTTATCGTAACATGTCATTTATATTCATCTAGTACCCACAAGCTCTGCTTAGCTGAAGCTAGATAATAATGTGTGGATTGTCTAGCATTATTATTATATTATATGGTAACAGAATAGGGTAAGTCCGGGATTTACGCCCAATCAGGATAGACGCCTCAGTGCAATTGTGTAAAATGCAAGATACGTGTACAAAAGAATACCTTATAATACGGACGCGCCCCTTCCTCAAGTCAGTCTGTCACAAAAATTTAGCACGTGCGGTTGTGCGTAGGAGTGCTAGTGACAATGACGAGTCAAACAGTCGTTATTTTACTTTATGGATGATTTTCGGCCCTCTATAACTTTGGAGTTAATAAGTAAGTTTTTTTGTTTTTTGATTCTGAATAAGGAGTAATGTATATAGATTATTATTAATTAAATTTTTACTCTAAAATACACTATTAACCACTATTTCTTTCAAAGGCGTCTATCCCTGTGAAAAGGGATATATGCCCCAATAAGTTTTGGGATATTTGCCCCTAAGGGCATCTATCCCTTGCCGTACTTTCGTGTACTTAACTATGTTATATGATTCAGATTTGAAATGCCCGGAAATACAAGCGTAAAGCTGGCGTCCGACCGCGTGTCATTACATGGACCAAAGAACCCATTAGCAGCTATGGCAGAACTGACAAATAAATAATTTTAATTTTAATTTTTGTTATAATTTTTATTTTTATCTTGAAGATTATGTTTTAGTGTTGTAGATGATTGATCTCTTTAGTGTTTTAATTGAAATTGTCTATGTTTATAGTAAATTAGTAACGTCATCCAATGGCTAATAATTGTAATTAGGCTTGCAGTTTTTAATATCATTATATTTTTGTACCTATTATTATTGGTCCCTTAGAGTTCTTTAGTGTTTTTAATTAAAATGTTTATATAAATAGCTGAAACAATATATATATTTAATAAATAATAATGTTGATTGAAACTTATGTTCAAAATAATTGTTTTCCTGCAAAGGGCATCTATCCCGTTCAAAAAAATTGGTGTTAGGCATATAACCCGCATGTGAGGCATCTATCCCATTATGCAGTTTTATTTTTAACTCAAAATATACGTTTTATTTATTGACTAGTCTACAAAAAGCACTACAGGGCGATTAAATAGATTAACAAAGCGACGGCACATATGAAAACCATCGGCGTATTATTTGTATTTATGGAGATATGAGTGAAATAAAAAAGGTTGGGCATATATCCCGGATTTACCCTACTTATAGGTATTCTATGTAATAGAGCTTTGGAAGAAACCTAAAACCACCACCAGACTTTTTTAAGGCTAATTCAATCTTTATTTTAAAAAATCCGCAAGGCAAGGCAACTCACAAATCTTTGTGTTCGAAACATACCTAGTTTTAAATCATTGTTAAAGCAACTCCTGTATAAAAAACTATTTTTCTCGATACATCGTTCTCTAAAAAATTGTGTAAAAACTTAGAAACCCAAATCCGCAAACAAGTCCAACAGTTTAAACAGCACCTGAACAAGAAACACGTTCGAACGTTCGAGAACAAATCGAGAAAAACGATTCACGCTCTCTCGTTGTCTTAACCAGGTGTAAAATAAAATCGTACGTGCAATTTACTGTTACAACCACATTTGCGACTCTATTTTGATAGCAACAAGGTTGTAGATTATTTGATCTGGTGTCCCAGACAAATATTTTTCCATTTGTGGCTGTCCCCAATTCGAGGATTAGGCATTGTTTCACGGGTGCTTTTGTTTTGACGGTTCTTATGCTGTTGTCTTTTAAAGAACGGTTTAGTGGTAAATTAGGAATGCTTATTTATGAACTACTTGTAACCTGGGGTGGAAAATATATTGTCTTTCAGTTACCAGAGTTGTTTAATGGAATTTAGGTTCCTTCAAAGGAATAGCAAATAGTTTCTGGTACCTTTAAACCAATTTCCCAAATTCATTTGTTGGTCACTGAATTGCATTTTGGGCAGTTACTGAATATTTGACAATTTGCAAGAGTTTCAAGTTTTCTATCCTATTTAGAATTTAGGTAAATAAGTAAATAACTTAGTTCATATAGCTGAAGAGCGCTACTCAAAATATAGCAATATACCTCGGTCCTGTCCTAGTAAAATATTGACACAAATCCCTTAACTTATAAAACCTTGTTCCGCCCTGAGATGTAGGCAATATGGGATTTCCGGCATTTTGATGTACATTAAGGGTTGCCGTTTCCTCCAATTTTTTATCCGGCCAGTTTTTTGAAGTCGGCATTTTCGGAGCATGTGTTTCCTTATAGTTATGGATTTAACCACTACAGATTTATGAGTTTTGTGATTGTTTCTATAACGTAATGCAAGGTTTGAATATCCATATGATTTTTAATTAGGTTATATTTTATAAAATAAGGTACTCTTCATCTGAACATCTATTATACTTTCCACCTACCACTTTTCCGTCTTATTCGACCGGATTTTTTTTACAGGCAACCCCTAGGTACTTGGCCTGAGGCAAAGTGGGTTCTGTTTGCGAGGGGCACCTGGATATCTATATCTAATACTAAGGGTAGTTTCTATACGATGTTTGCTGATCGATATCGTCCGCCAACTAATTCACTTGAAATAACCTAGATCCTTTTGGAGTGAAATTGGAAAAATCAAATACCCTCTTACAGTTTTGTAGGCTTGAGTTTACCTATCTAATCCACACTTGCTTGTATAGGTTGTTGATAAAGTCAATAAATAGTTTGACTAGACTGAAAAGATGGCTCTAAGTTTGGGCCTTTTAAATTATAATGGTATTGAGCATGCAATGTCATATTAAACTATGCGAGACTGTATTATATATAGTTTGATATGACAGCCCAATGATAAGCTCACTGCTATCTATTGAGTTCTAAGGTAAATAAGGCATTTTTCTTGTTTAGATGTTCCCTTATGAAATATCTTTAAAAATTACTTGCTATTAATGTATATTGCCGCATAGACGCTGGTAAGAGGTTTAATCATTGGTTGCATAATTAAAAACAGATAACGTAACCGGCTGTTGGATATATTAAGTTGCGAAAAATTAAGGGCGCCAATTAAGTTCGATTACTTATGGTATTTTTCTTGTACGAAAAACATCCCATAAGGTTACTCGGGTATATAAACAAGTTCAGTAGCATGTCAGTAAAGAAAAATAAAGGGAATATGTACATATATTATGTGAATACAAAAGTTACGAGTTGTTTGAACAACTTGATATGAATGACTGGTTGTAACAAATGTAATAATGTTTATTTTACTTGTGATTTGAACGAGTTATATGATTCTTCCTTGATTTGTAAGGGAAGTATGAGTTTATTTGAAAATATTTATATATTTTGCTGGTGGATTCCGGAACCAGATGAAAAGCGATTATCTTTATCATCATCCCAGCCGAACATCGTGCACAGCTGGACATAGGCACCCCTCAAAAATCTTCACAAATAACGGTTCTACGCAGTAAAGGTTCGGTTTAGGTCAGATTCTATATAAGACAGATTCCACTAACACCAGATTATTTTTCTGAAAGAATCCTTTTTTTTCGAAAGCCTTTAAAACTTTTGACCACAGATGGCCATAATAGCATTACTGGACTTAAAAAAAGTCGTATCCCAGATCTGACGTTACACAAGCGCATAAAATAACTTCTCTTCATTGAAGAAAAGCTATCTAAGATAAAAATATCTACCAATAGACGATATTTAACCAAATCCATCTTTCGAGCTTAGTGTAATTACTCCTTAAATCTTCCAATGTTTGAAGGAATATTGATGTTCCTATAGCTATAAAAGTTAGTTAATTTCGTATGTAATGGATATCCCAATCTCACCCGTTCAAAGAGAAAGCGGATACAGCCCTATAATCTTCATTAAAATCTTTGCCGCTTTCAGTTTAAGCCGAGTATACCTGGAGCGAAATTTTCTCAGCATTGTTGTGTATCCTATAGTCGTGTAGATTATGGGTAAGGTGGTTTGATTCAAGTTGCCTCAATATAATTTTTATTCGGTTAGATCTTTTACATTCTACAAAAATTCTATTCTAAACCAAGAAAAAATATTTAAATAATTACAACTTAACCTGGATCTTTTCAAATTAAGCGAGTCATCGTCACATTCCGGAAGGTCTAGGGGCCTGATTCCACTAACACAATCGCCTCACTATGACAATATTATCGCTTCATTATCGCGTAACAATCACCGCCATTGACACCTTTTGGTATTCTACTAACACGATCTTTTTTTGTTTATGCCATATCTATGACTATTACGATTATGATTATATGCCCCACCACATTATTGACACGATATTATAAGTCATAGAGATTGTAATCTTATGGTAATCGAATACCAAATAAATTTACGACTAAATCTCTATCTTAATCGTATGGCGCCATTATGGTGCCATTATAGCATTTTGTTTAAAAAATAGTGGAATTAGGCCCAGATTGTTATACGAAGGTTTATATATACTAATATTATTAAGAAGAAAGATTTGATTGTTTGTTTGTATTGAATAGGCTCCGAAACAACTGGACCGATGTTAAAAAATCTTTCATCATTGAAAGTTTACTTTTCAGGGAGTGTCATAGCCTATATTTTATCTCGGAATTCCCATGGGAACGTGAACTACGCGGCTGAAACCGCGAGGTACTGCTAGTTGATAAAAAAGTATCTCATGTTAGATACCAAATAACTCCCAAAGTGAGTACCATTGAATCAAAGTTAGTTTTATCAGGGGTTCATAGAAAATTTTCGTTTGCGGCAAACCACTTTTCCGCCAGTTTGTTTTCTAATAAAATATCACAAAGAAACAATACAGACAACGTGAATCGAATCACCTCATCAAGTTTTGCGTGCAAGCGATTTCTAATTAAATATGTTAGGTGTTTAAGACGAAGAATGCTTTCGTATCTGTAATTATGTGAATTAATAAATGCCCTTCACAAAATCATGCAAATTATGCAACTACACAAACATTAATATTGTAGATTGTACAACAATTATCTTGTTCTTGTCAGTTTCTTAAAATAATCTTTAGCTCGTTGCCTCATGGAGAAATTAAAAATTGAGCCTTTTGAACAAATTTGAAGTTGAAGCAAGAACGACAAAAGGTTAACAGGTGGTGCATTAGTGGTTTTTCAGTTGAAAATTTAACTAATTACGTAAAATAACCGGTTCTGTTCTTCTATAGTACAGCCAGGGTTAGCGCGATTTTCGCTTGTTTTTTCACATCGCTAACAGACTAATTGTATTGTCACCGTAGTATCTTTCAAGAAAAAAAAATTTACTATCACGCCCGCTGTAAATTAGCGTGCCATATCAGTCTCAAACCTTAAAATATTATAAACTTTCGTAGTTTGACGAATTCATTATGAATAATAAGTAACCCGTTTATATGAACTTTAAACATTATCTGTCAATCATTTATTGTTCGTAATGTTGGTGAGAGGTGTTTAACTAAACTGTGCCAAAACTGTAACAAAACTACTACAAGATGTATCTTGTATAAGTTTCTACTTACAACAGAAACTGTAAGAGAGTTTCAAAAATTACCAGTAAATTACATAAAAATAACTATATTATTTGATTGTACCTAATTTTCTACTTCAAAAAGAGAAAAAGAGAATAATTACTCGTTAATTGATTCGCTTCATTTTTTTTTTGTCCAGTAGTTGAAGTTTTTGAAGATGATTGATGTGTGTTTATTACGTGCCCAAATGTGATTTTATTTTACAAATCCACCCAACTTCCCCCCTTTTATTATTTTATTGTAATAACGTAATACCTTCGGGAAAACCACTGCTGTGTTGCCCTCAACAAAAAAAACTCATCCACAGCTCCGTGACTTGCATCGGTGTTTGTAAAAAGGCCTCTCTTCACGCGTTCCCATTATGGGCCTAACGTCTTCCCTAGAGTACCAAAGTACCTTCGAAACCAGCCTTTTACTACCAGTAGTGTCTAAAATAACCCTTATCGCCTATTAATATGATTCAAAATTATATAACACGTTAGAAATGTATTCTCGACGCGTATGTCCTTTGGGTAATGTTACGTAATAGGAAGGAGCGCCGTGATTTTGTCAAAGGTAAAGAAAATTGGTTAGGTGCGTTAGTGGGTAATTTCTACTTCCGGGATCAAGATGGACGCATTTACACCAAACGAGTTTTGATACATAGAAACCTCTTTAAGCTTCAGGTTAGTTAAACCCCGCTTACAGAATAATTTTTATATGTGTAATTCTATTTATATTTCACTAACTACAATTCATTGTCAACAGATTTCTTTTTGCATAAATTACTTGAACAATCGCGGTGGAGAGATTGCATGAAGTGAGTTCTAATTAAATATTATTAATCTTAATTTTTATATAATTATTTCGTTTTACTGCATACTTTTCACTGTACCTATTTTATATTTTTACATCTGTGATAAATTTTATATACTTTTTGCTGGTGTCTCTCTCAGTGATGGGGCAAAATTTAATCATTGATCACTCGGTCTCCCGCAAAACAGGCATTTCCTATCTCTCTCATATTAAACCATAAAATGAACCACTACTTACGAGTATAAGTAAGATTTTCTTGTAATCCTAATGTCAAATAAATTATTTTGTATTTTTTTGTATAATATGTTGTGTATTTCGTTAAATGAAAAATGGTTTGAGTTGTCTTGCGCCAACCTGATTCCTATGTAAAGTTGCCACGTCTCAGCATTAGGATGAGTGAGAATTATGTGTCTGAGGAATTTTCTATTTTGATGTTTGGGATTTCGGAAGATCCGGTTATTAAGAAAGTTTGGATGTTTCGACGTGAAATTTTGGGAGATAATTTTCTTTGGAGTTCACTCATTTTGGTTTTGTTATATGTTATCCGACAAAATTAACTAACCTTCTCGGTTTTTCACCATACATCCACAGCTGAGCCCATGCCTCTTCTAAACAAAGGTGGTTTTGCTATAATCAGAAGGAAGATGTTGTCCTTCTTCCTTTAAGTTAGGTCTTACAATATAGACGAAGACATTGAATCTCACACACAAACTCGCGGTTGTTAAGTCCTTGGCGGCCATTTATATTTGTATAATAAAAATTAAAGCTACCAGCAAATTCAAACTTTCTGTAGATAAATATTAAATCAACCAACGCGCCCTTAAAATAAAAACTCAAAAGTAAAAGTAAAGAAAAACACAGCGACATTTTCTTTAACCAAATTACACAAAGAAGTCTGAAGTACGAAAGTCAACCATGAAAATTAAAAATATTCAAAACTTAATTACATCGACCTCTTGTTACAAAGTGCAAGGGGCCTCAAACTCACACTTTGCGACCTCATTTTGAGAAACCTTATTTTACTCACTTAATTTGCCTCATTCGTGTTTGCTCAGCGGATGAAGGACGCGGCATTTTATTTTTTACCCTGGCAAGTTAATTGGAGATTTGGGCTGGAACGAAGCGCGGTTTTATTTTTAAAATGCTTTTCTTACCTGCCTTGCCTGTTATACGGGCATCATAAGAAAGAGCTACTCTGCTTACATAAGTTCCTTAATTTGGCAGAGGATAGTGAAATTAAAATTTAATATTTTAAAATGAGGCAGGTGTCCCTAACGATTTCTCGTGCAGCGAGCTGTTCAGGGAATAAAACATCCTCACTCTCACCGGTGAACTAATTCACCAGGTGGCTCTGTTCACCCACAACAATGTGGACCTGTTCCAACGCCGTGGCCGACACGCCACCCGAGCCTTGCGTAGTAGTAACAAATACCACTACCACCTGGTCACACCTAAACACAAACTAAAAAAATCTGAGAGGTCAGTGTATATTATGGGTCCTTCAGTGTACAATCGGCTGCCTGACCGGATCCGGGATGCAGCTTCCATATCTATTTTTAAGATAACATTAAGAAAGGCTTATCGAATTAGTTTTGTATGACATAAATGAATTTTATAAGTTGCCCTTATCATAGCGATAACAATAATTATTTTATATTTAATTTAATTGACATATAATAATGGTATTATGTATAAAATCTGCAGATATTTGTTCAGGGCGTTCTGGATGTTTTCTATGTATAATAAAAAATATCTATCTATGTAGTGTATTGTCTTATGTATATCAGTTATCTAGTACCCATAACACAAGCACTGCTTAGCTCGGGGCTAGATAATGCTGTGTGAATTGTCCAGCATTATTGATTTATTTTTTTATTTAAAATCTGTATCTGTATCTGTGTTTTTCCCCCTTCTTTATTTCTTAGGGCTTAGTGCCACAGCGAGTCAGCTTCGTGTAAAAAATAGAACCGGAATCGGAAACAAATAATAAATAAGTAATACTGGTAATTTTTATAGCACATCATCATGCCCTGAATCAGACAGAACTTATGTTAAGGGTACTAGATGACATACATAATAGATATAAACTCACTCAGACCAAGAACAAATGCCTGCATATAGTAAAAACAATTACAGATTTCTCAAAAAATAAGCAAAATCCGGCTTTTTTACAAGAAGCCCCTTACTAAAATAAAGAACACTGTAACGGCCAACCTCAGCGATGCTATATAAACATTTATCGCTCTGCTACACTGCTACATCTTACTAACTTTACTTTTATACAGTTTTATGTCCGAAAAATTTACGCGAAGAACGTTCCCTTTATTGCGAAGCAGGAATGCCGCGGGACGTAATTGAATGTAATTTCGTTAGCTTTCGTTTACGGCTGTAAAATAAAGTTTACGCCTTATTTATTGGCTATGCTGTCTGTCGTGTGTTGTGGAGCCAATAAAGTGCTAAATACTTGCCGATTTTTCTGTTGCCTCTGTATTTTTATGTTATTTGGTATAAAATAAATACATAATGCTGGAGAATGAATTCATTGCATCATCAAGTCCCAAGCTAAGCAGAGGATGTTATGGGAACTAAATAACTAATATATTTAGATAATTGCGATTTTATTACGTTTCAAGTGTTGCCAACCTAATGTCGACTATTTTATTTATTGTGCCCAAATAAATGCAAGAAGAAACATATATACAGCATCATCTAGCCCCATTCTAGAAGTCCCTCTCAGAAATACCACCAAGACGTACAGGTAACTCTGAGTTTAATCAAACACCAGTCTATCCGAATGAATGATCATTTTTTGTGCATATTTTTGTCCCTTCACAGATTGTATACGTCTGTAATCTTCAACTCTGAATTTTAATTGAGAAATTCTTTACATACGTTCTTTACATATAGTAAATGAATTCTCAATAAAAAAACTACCTATCTCAAGGCAAAATCGTCAACAGTAAGAGAGTTGAGACGAATATTTTATATTGCTGTAAACAGAAGGGCCTCCTCTGTGGCAGTTTAATTAATTCGAACGAGGCAATACGAGCGAATTCAATTAGTAGTTAAAAAGTGTTATTGATGGTGCAAAGGAAATCGTATTTAAAATGTTTGTTTGGGGAAATATTATATGACAGAAATTATGTTACATTCAGGTATCGTAGAATTTTGTTTGCATCAAGATACCAAATCTTAAGTTTTCGTGTGATCGAAGTATCTCAAATGTATTTACAGAGTTTTATGTAATTCACGGAGACTAGTTCATAACCGAGATCCGTAGTCAGCATTAAGTATCACACTAATATTATAAATGCGAAAGTTTGTATGGATGTATGGATGTATGTATGTTTGTTACCCCTTAAAAAGTAACGTAACCGTGAAAGGATCGGGCTGAAAATTTGGGTACAGGTAGTTCTAATCCTGGAACCAAACATAGGCTTTTTATCCCATAATTATATCCCATGGGATATAAATAACCTTTAAACATTTCTATAGGAACAACGCGTGCGAAGCCGCGGGACGCAGCTAGTTTTTAAGGCCCATAACACCAGTGAAAGTGGCGCCCCCAACCATTTTATCTTATTATTACGTTAAACGCAGCAAGTTTTAAAAATCCATAGTTCAGTTTGTGGTATCTTTATAAGTTATTTATTAATACCTCTGTAATAGTTTCATTTTGTAAAGCTTATGCAGAGATACGAAGTTGCGCTTTTTGCCCACCAAACTCTATATTCGCATCTCCTCCTAAACTATACGAGATAAAATTATTACAGAGGTAATAAAAAATAGTTTATAATAGATACCACAAACTGAACGTAGGATTTTTAAAAAATCCTATGATAAACGTAAAAATATGATAAAATAGGTATGGCTGTCATATTGGCTCGGGTGTGCGCCTTAAATAATATTTATATTCCTCCTTATAGCAACTGCTGAGATGTTGCTGAAATTTAGTAAAAAAATGTTTTGCAGCTGACTTATTTTCAACTATTGAGTCAATTCTAGTCGTTATCTGTTGTGTACATTTCTCAATAAAATTCTATACTACTGGCAAACATGTTTACGGCGGGTTATTCCAGTTTTCCTCCTCGACAAATCCCCCCCTATGGAAGGAAAACTGGAATTCATTTTATTGAAGTCCAGCTATCCCCCTTTAAAAAAATTTAAGGAGGAAAACTGGAATTTATTTTTTGAAGTCCAGTTGTCCCCCCTTTAGAAAGAACTTCAAGGAGGAAAACTTGAATTTATTTTTTTGATTTATACTTTTCCCCCTCACCGATTTGCTTAGCTTCGTACCTTCAGACTTGGCATAAGAGTTTGGAGGCTCAATACCAGCCTACCTTTTTGTTTGCGCCTTTTTACTGATACCTAGCTGTAAGTAAAGTCAAGTTGTAGCTGATGATGATTGTAACCTAGTTGCATTCCCATAGGATGTGGCGATAGAACTATCTACCTACAGCCACTTCATTTCCTACGGGTAATTGCGAAGATTACTGGAATGTTGCATGACCGCATTGTTGTCATGTCCTTTGACATACCTCTGTGTTTAGATTACCTATATCGTGTAGATGTAGGCAGTTGGAAGTTGTTGAGTAGCTATGGATATCTAAATAGTAAATCTAGGTATTGCCGGTGAGACCGTGTAGGATTGGAATAATGCAAGAATGACTCGACTCTAATAAATTTTATGTGCCTAGAAAAAGTATGGACAAAATTAATTCCTGCATATGGAATCGAAAGAATAATAAGTGTTTTTTGTTAAACAAGTTTCCAAGGCCTTCTTTCACCCAATTTTCTAAGAATTGCATTTACCTAAGTTTAGCTAGAGGAATGAGCGTAGTTGGAATTCTACAAGATAAAAAACATTTATTTAAGAAACGGCAAAACCCAAAGCATTGTATATGGTCCAGGGATTCCCAAGGTTATTTCAGACACAAAAGACAGTCGCAGCAAAAATAACAATAAGGCAAAAATAAGATCAAGTCTCGGGAGAAGCCCCATGTGAGTGATAGTACACAGTGCACGTACAGTCGACGCCATATTTCCTCGTCATTATGTCGTCTTACTTCTAAGGGTTTCAAGGGCTGTTGTTATGGCAACGCGGGATTTCGCGAAAATCGCGCCGCACAGATTATCCTGTATTTTAATGTACAAAGACCTTACGGCGACCAAAGGTTTAAGGCGCGGACAGAATTCATACAAAAATTAATGATGTATTGAATGATCCTTTATCATGGGCAATCATGAGCTCAAAGAGAATCGGTTACTATATGCTTTTTTACAAAAAAAGGCTATGAGAAGCGGCAATATGCATAATTAACTAATTCCTAAGATAGATTTTTGATACAGTTTATCTATTGCTCGATTGCGTATTTTTAACTACATATAATACGAGTATTATGTAACTTCTTAAATTCACTATAACCAAGCCAATCTATATTGTTCTATAAGATTTTCTAGGTATTCACCTATAATGTGAATGTATCAAAAATCAACTACAAGGTACTGAGTTTTGAGAAGCTTTTCGAGTTAAATATTCTCGGCCGACAAACTTTCCCCATTGTTGGCTGGAGCACCAAACAATATTGTGTTAGATAACTCTCATTATGTGGCAATGTCGAGCAAGTTTCGTACGAACTCGATTACCGTGTCGTACACCTGATGTTTTAGATAACTAGGAACCTAAACTGAGCGCTAAGTGATCAAATAATCCTAAATTTGTAGCATGTAAACATATAGCTGAAGCAAGGCCATTTGTTGTTATTTTCCAGTTTTCCCCTTGTTTTATTTTTCTCTATGAGAACAAAACTTCAAGAAAGAAAGTGTTTTATTTTTAATTCCATTATTTCCCCATCACCGATTTTTAGCGTTCCAATTTTCCCCTGTTGGGAGAATGAAACCAAATGGAAGCAATAAAAACCAAAGTACCTATCAGTTTAATCAATTTTCATTTGGTATCAGTACAGCAATGTCAAAAGAGACAGAATTTAACAAAAAATACGCCAAATGTATGACTAATGTCGTTGTGGCATACGTCGTGGCGCGCTGTAGCCAGATCAAATTAAATTAAATTATCTATCAAGTCAAATGCATTAGACGGCAAAAACTGATGGCACGATCTTCAGAATGCGGAAAACTGAAGACAGGGTGCTATGGCACTCATTGGGAGATGACTATGTCCAACTGCAGACAGCCACAGCTGATGATGACATAGAAAGAGCTAAAAAATAGTTATCCTACAATTTGTTGCACTCGGTACGGACAAGTATCAGAGATTTTTTCTCATTTCATACAATGAATTTCAAAACATTAAAAAAACATTTAATTCCTTCGGCCCCCTCGGCGTATTTGGCTCGAAAATATGAGGCTATAACTAATGAACTGTATTTTTCCCTCCATCGATATTATTTAAGTAAGTTATAATTTTATTTTTCCAGGCAGCTAAGAATAATCTGCTACGTCGTAGCAATAGGCGTAGCAAGTAACCTACCAAAAACAGTAAATAATTAAAACCAAAGAGCAATTACTTGAAAACCGTTAAATAAACAATTACCCATCGCTTTAATAAAACATCTTACTGGCAGGAAGAGAAGGAAAAAACCTGACTGGACAAGGGCGTGTTGGGCTACATCTCAGGTTAAGGTTCTGTAGGCGGGAAATTAGTAACGATTCGCTGTAGAGGCCATAGACCACAAAAAAGAAGAGTGTCAAGATAACCTGTGCAAAAGACACGGTAATTATTCTAGTTAGTTTCTCCATAAAGGTCCAGAACTTATGCAACTATGCAAAATTTCAGCATGATGATGCTTTTTATAGTTTAGGTATGAAGAGCTTACAGACATTAAAATATCCAAACTTTTAAGCACCCAAATAGTCGAATTTTTATATCTTTATGATTTTTCAATGGATGAAATGGACGGTGACACAATTCTTGTTGATGAGGTCGAAAACTAACTAGATATTAATTGGACCTCCGAAATATTAGGGAATCGAACCCTTCTTTCTCCTTTTCAGGTTTTTTTTTATTTACCTTGGTGACACAGAGGTTAAAATTCACATCTCGCAAATTTTATTATAAAGTCCGCTTTTTACATCGCGATATCCCAATCGTAGACTTAGTGTTTTCCTCACTATCCCACGGAACCCTAGAAATAGCAATTAATTCAGGTTCCACCTTAGCCACCAGCAATATGTGCGG
Organism: Eupithecia tripunctaria; assembly: GCA_955876795.1. Lineage (NCBI taxonomy): Eukaryota > Metazoa > Arthropoda > Insecta > Lepidoptera > Geometridae > Eupithecia > Eupithecia tripunctaria. The sequence goes on along the minus strand of OY041616.1, from coordinate 6,061,735 downwards.
TCATTAATTTAATTCCGCAAACGTGCGGCCCCAAGACATGGTTTCAACCCTAATTGAGATTTAAGAAGAGGGGATGTTTTTGTGCCGCAGGCCATTCTCCTTGTTTCTACTGTGTTGAGAAGATCGTGCTTTGCTTTGTTCTTTTATAAATAAATAAATAATGCTGGACAATTCACACAGCATTATCTAGCCCCAAGCTAAGCAGAGCTTGTGTTATGTGTACTAGATAACTGATATACATAATAGAATACACTAGATAGATAATTATTTATTGTTATACATAGAAAACATCCAGAACGCCCTGAACAAATATCTGCAGATCGTACAAATATTTGTCCCGAGGCGGGAATCGAACCCGCAACCTCCTGCGTCGCAAGCAGACCTTCGCCCACCGCGCCACAGTGGTCGTTTATATGGTTAGTGTTTATATTATTGTTTTACCCCCGACATTGCTTTGTCATTAAATGTGGCAACCCATTAAACTAAGAGTACTGGGCAATCGGCCTTTTGACGGCTTTTGTGTTTAGGTAAATATTATTTGGGTAAATTATTAAATAAGAAGATAAAGTGTACCTGACTATGTAATTCTTTAAAACTCAAAACAACTGATCGGATCGAACTGTAATAGTATAAAGACAGTCCTAGATCTCGATCTAGATCTGGATCTAGATTTGACTTAACATAAAGGCTTATTATACATTAAGTACTTACTTGTTAATCCCAAATTATTTTTCAGAAATTTTGAATTTAAACAAAGAAGTTTTTTCGTATTACTTGATTTCGTATAAAGTTTTAGGTAATAAAAGATAAAGAAAGTGAGACCTACAATGATTATTTTACCCTCAAACATAATTCGTTCTTGACCTCTTTTTGTTTTCGAACAACATGAGAAACCTTTGATGATATCCCTGTGCATCTGACCTAATCCGAAATTATAACAAAACATTTCCTCTGGGACCGTGCCTCTGGCGTTACGCCCCAAAAAAATGCTAAAATTTACTTAAAAAATGCTATACTTATAATGGGTTTCCAGCTTCCGAAAATGAAAACATCCGTTAAAATTAAACCGGAAAATATCGATCGCACTCTATTATTCACAAAGAGCGGAGATAATATCTTTACAAGTTCATACAAAATTCCTTGTCTAATTCAGAGCTTATCTTGCCATCTGTAATCTTGCCGTGCTTACGGGTAGATACCTCATATACCTCCCCCTCCTCCCTTCTTCCCTGAGGGCTTGTGCACCCCTGCCCTGTTCTTAGACGAAGTTCATAATACCCTATTAGTGGTACACACGACCTACAAACATGGCGGTACTTGACTTACAAACTTAGTTTGATTCCTAGAGGTTAAACAGTCTAGTATATTTTAGCTACAGAAAATTATCAAGATTATTTGTTCTGAATACTGTACGGTGTGTAAAGAGGAATTTATTTTTTACAAAGTTTAAGCCGTAGACATTCAATCTCACTGTGACCCTACAGATCATATTATAGGGGAATAAAATTCTAATCAAATAAAATAGAAAAGACTCTCCAAAAGTCATTATTGAGGTGAGAACTGACATCTCTATTTCGCCATCTTAATTACAGCCAGCTAAAGTATTCCCTGGGCCTACAATATAAATATTGAACAAATATATAGGTATATGTATAAGCAGATATAGATACCCCTAGGGGAAGACGGCTCGAGTTCACTGGAGCGAATAATAAATCTGTTGACAATCTTTAATTCGCTCGCTCTGTCAGATTGGACGTTGCAGGGTTGCCAGCTCATAAAATTACCCCTGACCCCGGCATTATTTGTCATGTCTTCGGTCCGGGTATCTGTTGTGAAGGGGCTCGGAAATACGGTTTAGTTTTTTCGACAGAACAATTACCATTCTCTTCGGTCTTTATCACCTTATTCTTGTTGAACACCTTTGTTTAAAAGGCTATGGTAAATATTTAGGATGAAAATCAATTTTAAAAGAAAATGCATATTCTCCAATGTATGTTCAATGTATGAAGTTTTACTAAAATTGTAGGATATCGGCAACCCTATCACAAACTTCTAAATAAAAATCAAATTTCCCTCGAAAACACCCCTTGCTTAACCGAAGATTGTTTAACAATGCCTCTTAGAACTTTGTGAATATCGTTCAGTTACAGTAAGTTTTTGAATCAAACTTTCTACGATCTACGGATAAATTTAGATTTATCTAGAGAAAACTGTAAGAGTGTGTGTTATGTAAAGATTCGATATCTCTTTTCAAGTAGTATCAAAAAATTTAATCATAATAATTTTCACATATGAAACTAAACTTAATTGTTATATGTTATGTATCTAAGGATATCTTCATATACGTAGGTATCTAGAGCTCAGAGACATTTAACGAGCAACAGAACCCTTACATTTAGCTAAACACTAACTATCACAAGCTAAACTAATAGTCGCATAAAACGCAGTGTGCCGTTAAAGACACGTGTTGCCTTGTCGAGCGTTCGCCGCCGACTGGGCGCGTCCGGTGTAAATTGTAGGGCATCGTGCGGGTAGTCGGACAAAACCCGAATTACGGGTAAATGGGTCGCTGTAATTTGCACATAGCTGGGGAAAGTGCTTTGAGAGAAATTGCTCTTTACGGCCGCTTGGAATGTGGGGCAGTGACAGTAACGACTTATCTAGTAACATTTGTTGCATTTTGAGATTGATTGCGATTCAGTGTTTCTGGTAACATTTTGTTAAGTACAACTTAAGAAACAAACGTGAGAAAACTTTTCTGGATTAAGCTAGAATCCCATTACCTTCAAAGAGAGAAAGATACAGCTCTATGAAGAATGCTATAAGTACCGATGTTGAGCTAAATTAACTCTAGCTTGTACAAAATGAACAAGAATGTTTAACGGTGTCAAAATTTATCACTGATTTGTCAAAAAACATTTATTTTACAACAGCGGGGCAATGCTGTCAGCGTCGTGGGGACGCTTCCGCCTGGTATTGATATGGATCAGCTAAGCTACCTGTAGATTGTTTGCAGTTTGCTCAGTTATTATTTCTATTATTTGATTTAAATTTTCTTGAATAAAATATTTTACAATACCTCGAACGTCAAATATAAATTAGATTAGATATTTAACAATCCTTGTGCAGAACAGTGTCACTTTTAAACAAAACATATACAGAAATTGAGAAGAGATTATCCTCCTTGAAGCCCGTTACAAATATAAAATACTATCTGCGCCCCGCGGCTTCGCACGCGTTGTTCCAATGAAAACGTTTAAAGGTGATTTCTATCCCACGGCAACTGATTTATGGGATAAAAAGTAGCCATGTTTGATTCCAGGATTAGAATTATCTGTATGCAAAATTTCAGCTCGATCCGTTCCGTAGTTTTGGCGTGAAGAGGTAACCAACATCTATCCATCCATACATCCATACATCCATCCAGACTTTCGCATTTATAATATTAGTGTGATAGACTTCTTTTGTTTTTCGTGGAAGAATGAAATCACTAGAATTAGCTATAGATACTGAACATACCCTACAACTACGAGTATAATACTTCTTTGATCTTACCTACCGTTAACAATCATAGTTCGTGATACAACCTCCGACCCCAAAGCTAAAGCCAGAACACACAAACGGAGTAGGACCCTCACAAAGGCTGACTATTAGACGGGGTCTACGGGATTTCGATGAATGGAGACGCGACACAATGATGTCCGCATCTATGCCTAGGAATAGAATCTACCTCCTGGCTATACTGCAAATAGCTATACAGATAGTGCAAACAGGTAACAAGGTATGCTAGTGTAGAGATCAAAGTGAGATCACGAGTAGACTTAATCACCATCAATGGTCGTAACATCCACGAAGAAAGCTGCGCCCCGCGGCTTCTTGCCAATAAAAACGTAGTCTGTCTTAAGTCGTTCAATGTTGTACGCGAATTCTAATTAAAGTGTAAATTAGTGTGAATCGTACATAAAAGTAATCAAAAGTATCGTCTTAATTATCTTGCTTAAGAAAAACTAAACAAACAAGGATTTAAGAAAAACTACCATCGAACAGTTTATAAATTAATAATTGTCTTGTAATTTTATTGCACCTTATAGATTTTTGTAAATCGTCAAAATCTGGTAAAATTACACGTGTAAAGTTACACACAAACTCTTTTATGAAACGCTTAACAAGAACGCTCCGCTACCGAAATTTAATAATACCCTGTCGTCCCCCAGTGGCGGTGAAACCGCTAACTTCTTAAACCTCGTTAGAAATAAACAAGATGATTCAAATTAACGCGGCGTTCTTAGGCGTTAAATCTTCGCTCCGCAAAACGTTATCGATGTACCGAAGTTTGTTGAACAAATATTGAAAATGGCAAATCAAAACCGGATATGACGTCGGATAGAATAACGTATTCGATCTGTATGTTTTTTTTTTCTATCGTAATAATTTTGCAGAGTATGTAGACGCCACGTTTTATAACAATTTAATTTTGATATTCATCATTATCAGCCTATATTTTCCACAGCTGGACACAGGGCTACCTTAATGAGCACCATAGCGAGCTGACTTCAGCTGGACGCATACTAAATAAAAAAACTTGAAAAATGCGACTCAAAACATACTTTAATTTCCCTAAAATTAACGTGTATTGCCCTTAGAAACTTCCATGTTTTTTATAAATCTCGTTCATATAAAAATTACTACACCCCGTATGCAAATGGACCCTAAAACATCCTTTGCCACCTTTCAGGTAACATTTTCTACAAACCCATAGCAATATCATAAGCCCAAACAAACACAAAAATGTATCCGTTGCAATTTTATTCCCAAAGAGATGTTCCCATCCAAAGTCAATATGTCTGAAAGATGAGTTATTCGTCCATAAGGCTGTTTTTCCACTGGGGATACACATAGCAGGAGATAATAATGCTAGATTTTATTAGTAACTTGCTAACCTATTTAATATAATAATAGGTTAGCAAGTTATTCTAATACGTAGACGACCGATGTGTCGTGCGTTTGCAATGCAGAAAGTTGCGGGTTCGATTCCAAACAAATTTTTGCAGGTATTCGTTCCGAGTGTTCTAGATGTATTCTATGTATCTTAAAAAGATATCTACATAGGTGATGTATTAAGTTTATCAGTTATATACGAGTAGTACACAAGCTCTGCTTAGGTTGGAGCTATATGGTGCTGTGTGAATAGTCCAGCATTATTTATTTATTAAGTACCAGCTGGGCCCCGCGGATTTCTATCCCACGGGAACTGATTTATAGAATAATTTTTTTTATTTGATTCCAGGATAAGAATTACCTGTATGCAAAATTTCAGCCCAATCCGTTATGTAGTTTTGGCGTAAAGAGGTAACAAACATCCATCCATACATACATACAAACTTTCACATTATATAATATTAGTGTGATTAGTATGATAGTGTGATTGGTGGAACTTTGCCACGGTATTTTTTTTTTCACAAAACTCTCTTTTATAGCCTGAAGTCCGCTTGCGAATGACGATTCTTGTTAAATCAGAGACCAATTTATCTTAACGACGTTCAGCACTTTAAAGGAATATAACATCTTCATGATTATCATGATTATTTTGCCCATGATTATTTATTTTATTAGGTAGCGCTAACTCTACCTCATATATTATACATATATCCAAACATGTCCCTTTGACATCAGTTAATATAAGTTGAGCTATCTGTTGTAGGTTATTTGCAACAATTCGCTCATTTGTTTGAATGGGAAACACTAGTTCTGATTTATCTATATTAATTGATTGTAATTTTCTTTGTCAATAAATGATTTCACTTAATATCTGATATATTTATAACCTGCCTACTTTATGCATCCCTAGTGTAAAGACAGCCTTATGTCGCCGCACCTCAGGAATTCCCAAATAAATAATAAATACATCAGCTTTCCTCACGTGCACGCTCTTTCCCTGTGTGAATTCCTTATGAATGTGTAGTTTCGAGTCTGTTTTAGACAGGCTTATTTGTTGTTGTAAATATTCAAAGTAGAGCTGGTTTTCAGAAGATTTAGCGTTAAAATAATGGTAGAGAGTAGAGTCAGAGTCAGAGTCAAATCGTTTATTTCTTTAGACTTACAAAATAAGCACTTCGACGTATTACTTAGACGACTAGTTATTAAGTCTAGAGTGGCTTGATATGATATAAAGACTCGAATCTACGAAATTAATAAGAGTCAAATAAGTATTGAATTCTGGCCGCTCGCATTGCTCGATAAATTTTTGGTTATTAATTTGGCAGCTATAGTCAGTTAGCTCTAGCTCCCAATTCTTCATCATCATCAGCTAGTATACGGATGAACATAGGCTACTATTGCAAATTTTCGTGTGTAACGTACTTTCTATGATTTACTCTAGAAACACATGTTAAGGAACATATTTTTCTACGAAAACGTAGCAGAGTAGAGCGTTGTTTTTAAGAGTAGAGTGGCTTGAGTGGAGGCCCAATACTTGAATCCATGGAGTACGAGTTAAATGAGTCCTCAACCTCAACCTCAACAGCCTGTATTGGTCCGCTGCTGGACGCAGGCCTCCTCCTAAAAAACGCCTTATTAGTATTTATCTCATGGTGGGAAATGCCTATAAGCCCCACGCTGGGCATGCGGGTTGGGGATCGCAGCGCACGGGCATTGATTATGGTGATTTTTATCCTACGGGAACAGATTTATGGGATAAAATTTTTATTAATGGGTAGCCTATAATTGATTCCAGGATTAGAATTACCGGTGTGGAAAGTTTTTGTTTCAGCCAGATCCGTTCAGTAGTTTTGCCGTGAAGAGGTAACAAACATCCATCCATCCATCCATACATCCATACAAACTTTCGCATTTATAATATAAGTATGATTTCTCCCACAGATAGCATCCAAACAAAATACAGTATCGATCTGAAATTCTAAAATCTCAATGCCTTAAAACAAAGCATCAACATCAGAGATGCACGTTCCCCTCGCCAAGGTACGCCACTTAAACCGAAACGTCGATTTCAATAACAACATCTTCATTGAATAGAGTTACCTCATAACATTTTTATTGTACAATAAGAGTTTTTCCGCAGACGGAACGTAAACCATCAGATATTGGTTATTTTTACGGAACTCCGAATCCATGGATGTGGTATAAAATACATCGTATTTACGTCTTTTTGAAGTGGATAAAGAAATAAATGAAATATCAATATATGGAAATATTAAGGTGGCATTATAAGAATCCTTTTCTACATTTCTCGATTTCGTAAAAGATATTAACGAAATTAATAACTTCTTAAACGATTTCATTGTGTGACAACCTCTGTAGCAAAGATCTGCCTGCAAAGCAGGAGTTCGCGGGTTCGATTCCCGCCTCGGCACAAATGTTTAAACGATCTGCAGATGTTCAGAATGTTATGGATGTTTTCTTACAAAGTCTCTATCTATGTAGTGTATTGTATTTAAGTATCAAAACACAATCTCTGCTTAGCTTGGGGCATAATGCTGTGTGAATTATCCAAGCTATATTTAATTTTTATTGTAATTAAAGCGCAACTGCCAAGTATTAAGTAAACTATTTATCAAGCTGTTTGTATAGTAAAAATTCTATACTGTACTGTATTCTGTACTGTATTCTAAGTGCTTATTTTGTAAGTCTAAAGAAATAAACGATTTGACTCTGACTCAATTTTTAACCCTGAAATGCGACATACCGCCTCAAAATCGTCGCGAACAGAAGCTAAAATGTACCGATGCGAATTTTCGCAAAGTTGTGGTAAATTCTTTAAATCGATGTATAAAACGACTTGAATTCCCAAGACTGTCTAATGTTCTTCGCTGCAAACGTTCACGTTTAGTGACGGAGAAACTACGATTATTGAAGTTGAGTACACACGTATCAGATACTTGGTACTTATCTACAATTGCCTGTGGGGCAGATAAATTGGTTATATAAAGGAGTAAGGCCAAGTATTTGTAACAAGTTATTCTCCATGCCTCAATGATTATTATATTATATGAAGGGACGTATTTTTCTGGTATTGAAATATTTTCACTGAAAACGTATCTATCTATTTAGTCATACGACAAGTTATTTAAAAGAATGTATTATCCTTTGGTTTCTTCAGCTTCAACAGCTTATATTGGTCCACTGCTGGACGCAGGCCTTCTCCTAATAAGCGCCTTTATTTGCTGTTATCTCATGGGGGGTAATGCCCATAATCATTCTCATCTCATCCTTTAACGTCACACCTAAATAGCAATAAGTAAATTTCTATTTAGGTGTGACGTCACGTTAACTATCTTCCTGGTAAATAGTATATGTACGTAATTCATATATACAATACTATGAACTGTCTTTTCTCAATTTTATGTTATATCATAACCTGTCCCAAGTGAGCCAGTCTTTCTCTGAAAGCTTCGACAGCATTAAGATTCATTGAAAGCGTGTAAGTCATAAAGGCGCAATCCGCACCGCAGACTGCTTAAAAGCCGTGAAATAATTCAAAATGCCGTAAAATGCAGCTTGAACTAACCTGGCTCTTGGTTTATCGCTACAAGCAGCTAGCTTTATGGGAGTTTAGGGGCAAGTACAGGTGCTGGGAAAAGTTAATTCTGATCTATCTTTTTATAAGTTTACTAGCGACCCGCCTGTATTATACGAGTACATATACACCTTCCACTTGAATCACTCAATATATTAAAACCACATCAAAATATGTTGCGTAGTTTTAAAGATCTAAGTATACATTGGGACAGCGGAAAGCGACTTTGTTTTATACTATGTAGTGATATAAAAAAAGTCATGTTTGTACATATTATTCATACTCATTTCATAAATTCTCATTCCCAATATCCATAGGTTAGCAAACTTTTTTAGGGTTAAACTCGCCTGTGTACATGTTAACTTTTAGTCATTAAATTTGTGTGTGCATTAAAGAATTTGAGAATTCATTTTTTTTAACATAATTTTATATAATAATTTTTAGCATAATTTTAACACCGAAATTCACATTTTAGTGAAATTATCGTGGACCTTTAAATCCACTTTTACCAGTCACGGTACCCATAAACGCGCTCTTCGCTGACATGGAAAATAGTTTACAGGGTGTCTATAGCCCGTCTGTTTATAGTGTTTATCTCCTTTAATGCTCGATAGCGTCTAATCTCCCGAATAAAACTTTATTCCCCATTTTTAGGGAGTTTTTACGATTGCGATTTAAGGGTTAAGTCTGGAATGAGTTGTTTGTGCACGGTGTGATTAGAAATAGTAGAGTTTTATGCGGTTTAAAATTTAATTTTAAGATAAGTTTTAGTAGAGGCACCTCTGAGACTTCTATTAATTTCTGTCTACAATCTTCGTGATTTTTTTTTATTTAGATTTTTGGTAATTTGGGATATATACTATATATAGGTACTTTAGTTTTATCCTGAAAGCAGAATTTAATGAACTTTTAACCTTAACCGCATTTTTTTGGAGAACTACCATAACCTCTCAAGTTCTCTATTTTCGAACGCTTGCATTAATTCCTATAGAAATTCGAATTTAAAACGTTTCAAAAGCTTCGTAGCATTTCCCTAAATAAAACTTTATACTCATCAAACCACAAAACTACCACTAACTGCTGAAGAAAAAACAGAACAACTTCTGTTAAATCGTTGTACGAAATTAGACAAGCCTGGAGGATCGCATCCGGTCAATTTCCGGTATGGCGGATGTATTCAAATTTCAGACAGAACCTCTACATCTACATTGGGATTCAAATTTCAATGGATTGATCAATTTCCAATGGATATAACTACTTTGGAGTACCTACTATTTTATTAATAGGTGCTTCCAGTTGCATTCAAGTAGAGCATTATAGTCGTAGTGGCAATTACGTTGCTGTTTCCACTGTAATCAGAGTCAAGAGTCAGAGTCAAATCGCTTATTTCTTTTAACTTACAAAATAAGCACTTAGACAAGTCAAATTTTTACTTTATCAACAGGTTGATAAATAGTAATTACTATCAAATAAGAAATAACGTGCAATTGACTTTAGTTCACTTTTTTAGGGTATTGATGTTGCTTGTTTTAAGGATTCGGCATCTACTCATACAAAATATTTTAAATTTACTGAACACTTTTTTGGTTGATGTTGCTTAATGAAAAGACTCATGCAAGCTGGATAAAATAAAGTGAATGAGTTATTTGGCCTTTATCAGGTTGTAGCAAAATCAGGTTTCATTATGATTATGAAAACGGTATCTAGCTACTCGCAATGAAGTAATGTTTTTTATGCGTATTTTTAAGGGACTTTGAGTCATTGGAGATGGAAAATAACCGTCTTTGTACCTATGTGTCAAAGGTTGCGTGGAAAAGATCGCTTAAAAGTGATGAGGCCACCCATTGTACTTTTGTCTTTTCTAATTTCTTTTGTATTGTATTTTTTTGTCGGTGTACAATTAGGTATATTTGTATCGTATTGTATATAATGTTTTTGGTTTATCATTATTTATTACCCATAACACAAACACTTCTTAATTTGGTTCTAGATGGTGATGTGGGATTTGATATTATTATTAGGTACTTATTGAAGTAAGTAGGCAAAATTTCTTACAACACAAACAAGGTTCGTAGTTAACCCGCTTACATCCGTTATTAATTATAGGCAAAAACGCTACGCAACAGATCCCAATATTTACCTTAGGAGGTACCTACTAAATATTTTAAAGCACCAAGCAACAATTCTAGCACCTACCTACCTATTTGAAGTTTTCGTCATTATAGTTTACATCATGGTAATTTCTATGAAATCCAATAAAATCCCAAAAAAAATCGACTTCGTCGGGACTCGAACCCGCGTCCTCCCCTCAGTATTTTCGACATCTACGGCATCTGACTTCGTGGTGTAGTGGTTATCAATCACATACCAGTACAGATAGAAGGTAGGTACGATTTATTTGGGTCACGGAAAAAGTTTCCGAGTTACCTAGTACGGTAACAGTAGGTACTCTAACCTCAAATTGCAATAATGGACACTCGAGTACAAAATACGTCAAATGTTCACTATATTTTTAAGTTCGTATTATCCGAGCCCTCTTATGACCCTCTCGAGGTCACGACAACTATCCCATCTTGGGACATACATATATGTCACATGTGAGACTCCACCGCAAAAGAAGCTTTATCTCGTAGTCATTTGATTCAATACTTCTCGGTCTCCATATCTCATTTAAAGTTATAATTTCTTTTTTCCCGTAGAAAACTGTGCTCTTTTGCGAAGTAGTTAAGTCTCAAAATTGTGAGGTTGACTAGGAGACTGAATCTTGAGCTAAGACTGATATATTGCCTATGCTTTCGGAATATCCGGGACAAAAAATGAATTGTTCCATTATTATAGAGTCCTCGGACATTCTTGACATTTCATTATAAGGTTTAGTTCAGGGAGCATTGACTATTCGTAAGTAATTGGGTTTAAGTACACTTTATACCGACCGACCAACCTACAAACATTTTTGTACGTATAACCGTCAATTACTGCATCATTTATGGACTGATTTGGATGATTCTTTTGTTGTTGTAGAAGATGATAGTTAAATAATCCCATCCTAATGATACTTAAATAAGGTAGCGAACTATATGAGATTTTTTTGTAGCAGCAGAAACTGTAGGCCATACTTAACTGGATAAAGTATAGCCACAATTACTGCTGCTTAAAAAAATTCACTAGACGATCGTAATTTTCCTATCACGAAATGTTTACTTTCGTTATTCGTAGACACCCATCATAAAAATGTTTTTTATTATTCTTCAAAGAAAAAAACCATATTATTCCTGTTAAACATTGATGATGCCGACTGTACTGCACCGCTTCCCTAAGCGTAAACAATCGCTAGGAACACGTGAATATGAAATTAAGTTTTCAGAGTCTGTTATTTTAGAGGGTCTATACGAAAATATACCACGCCGAGGTTTATAAATAAGTTATATCTGCCCTAGAACCTAGAAGGAGTTTGTTTCATCATCATCATGTAAAACCACACATGTCCACTGCTGGATATGTCTAACGGCTTAACGTGTTTTCCGAGGCACGTGGGTAAAACTCCATCATCTTACTGACGTCTTCCATATCCCAAAAATAAATTCATCATGGATCAACCTAGGATTTGAACCCGGTTCCAGAACTCCATAATTGATTCACCATAAATACATAACCACTTTCATAGAATAATAATAAAATAGGCTAATAAGGAGACAGATCCAAAAACAGCCAAAATGCCTTCTCACAAAAACCCTTAGCATATCTCCTTCTAATTCATCCCTCAAGATATCATCTCTCGACACACACTCGACGTAAGTGAATAAATGGGTAATTCAACACTTGTGCGAGGATTGGTCCTTCGAGCCGGATCGGTAGGTAGTTCGTTCGGGATCCGTTACGCGAAGTAGATCAATCATAACATGGTGAACTCTTTCATA